>OZ018317.1:151124361-151724361 GCA_963969495.1 Ceratothoa steindachneri | reverse complement strand
TTGGAACAAATAAACGAGTCTTAAAGAGAGAATGAGAAAGTGTAAGGCAAACAAAAACGGAAGAACGTCGGGAAGAAAAGAAGAATGAATGTAAATAAAACGAACAATAAAAGTAAATAAAACACAAGAGCAAGGGTACAACAATCACAGCCGATGAAACATAAGGATAGAGACAAGAGCATTCAGCCCGAAGATGAGAGAGAACACTCCCTAAAGAAAAAGAGAAGCAAATAAATAATTGTCGACAATAAGATTAATCTATGGCGATACGCAAGTGAACAGGCAGCATTTTTTTAATATCATACCAAATACTACAAGATATAAAGAAAATAAATTGTACAAATGAGATTATCAAGCTAACAACGAAGACAAGAACATTAAGGTAGCTGTCTTCAAATGAAAAATAAAACTACATGAGAAAACGAGAAATGGAAAAAGGAATCAAAATTAAATCCAAATCATGGAAAACACATAACAAACTTAAAATTCTCTCTCTAAATGTTGATTTATGGGCCGCTAACTCATCGCTATATGGGTCAAATAGACTAGATCCATAAATCAAACTAATAACAGAGGACATAGTAAAAACTAATACACACAAAAGAAAGATATGCAAATACAGTTATATAAACGAACAAGCAACAAGAGAGTTTTAATGGTGGAGCAATCGCCATCAGAAATAATCCCGTCTTTACAGGGCTTCCCTGCCTTGATGAGTGGTTCTTGTCTTTCAAGATTCCAACAATGGGAGTAGACCTAGTAATAGCAGCTGCATACCAACTGCATCGACGTTCATATATCCTTTAAAAAGTAAATTCCTTGCCTATTTTCCTACCTAAAATGTATAATACGTGAAAGAGGCCTCAACGCAATCTGCAAAGAAACAGGCTACATTTTAATAGATGCTGCAGGTAGGAACTGTGAAACGTTTCATGACCGCAAGAGGCGCCTTACAGTCTAGTTCAAAATACCGACGTTGACTAACTACCCGATCTGGGCGAAACAACATTAGACGAAATAGAAAAGGATCTGGAGGGAGAAGAACAAACATTATAACCGCCGATGACAGGAGAAGTATACCAAAAACACTTAATAAAACACTACCTAAACAAAGAAGGTCCAACACAATGTTAGAGATTGATCGGAAATATAGACTAATTTACAACACGGTTGATAGGTCAAGCAAGTACTAGTAATGTGTAGATCACGGGAATATGAGAATAAACGGGAATTATCACATTTAATTTTACTGAAGCAAGCGAAAGTATGAGACAGTATAAGTGGAAATCTAGAGAAGTATGAAAAACAAGAAAATATTGTAAAAAAAGGTCTGCTGACCATAAAATCGCGTGCCTTCACTTATTCTGATTTATGACCACACATAACATAATATAACCAGCATATAATATTATAGCCTAGACTAGTATAGCATACCATAACCTAGACTAGAATAACCTTTCATAGCTTAGCCTATTATAGCCTTGGTTAGCTGGCCTTTCGTAGTCTAACATAGTATAACCTAGCATAGCCTAGCAAAGCAGATCATAGTGCTCCCTAGCCTATTATACTTTAGCCTACCCTAGCATAGTATAGCACTACCTAGCCTAGTATAGCTTACAATAGCTTAGCATAGCCTAGCCTAGGAAAACCTAGCCTAGAATTAACTATCCTTGACAAGTATAGCCTATCCTATCCTATTGTACCCTAATCAAGCATACTTAGTATTGTCTAGCCTAACATACTATATGCTATCCTAACATCGCACTTTATAGCCTAAATAGCATATAATATCATTCCATTGCATATTGTATCATAGCATAGCATAGTATAGACTATTCTAGGTTTGCCTAGTAGATTATAGCATATTATAACCTAGTCTAGTCGAGCAGAGTATTTGCAGAATAGTTATGATGTTTTTGCTAAAATAAAATAACTCCCTGGCTAAACTTGCGAAGACTTTGGTAATTATATCACTCGAAACGAAAAATTATAAAATAACATAAGGCTTTCAAATTTCGCTAACCTTGGGAGGACTTTGGCAATTATAGCATTCGAAAGGGGAAGGAAACCAACATAAGGTTTTCATATTTCGTTAGAATCAGCCGAAATGTTATGATATTACAAACACAATAGTGGTGTGTGGAGTCGCTCGTGACTAGACTTACACGCGACTAAAAGTGGGGAAAATAAAAAAGAATACAATTAACAAAATAGATAAGCTTAAAAGAAGTTTAGGGCCCAGCATAGCTTGAGTAGAAATTTAGATTCCTTGAGAAATTCTTTCAGCATAACACAAAAATAAACGAATGTTTCTCTAAAGAGCTTGAGGGCCAAATCAGTTAAACGAGATCAGAAACATTCCACCCTGTACCAATACCTCACATATTAGAGGGGATGATAGGCCAGGGTTGCCCAATCTCATCGAAGAAATAGTCAGTGATACAAAATCTTAGGATGGAATGATATCACCAACAACAATATAACGCATTCTTCATCTTCAATCATCAAAAGTATTTCAAAGGTTATTTTCCCTCCCTGAATAATAAAAATTTACCTAATATGATGAAGGTAGCGAAAATATTATTGATACAAAATAACCAGTGCCCGGACTACCTGGTCAACTATCTCCTGATGTCTTTCCTTGAATTTTTCGGCAATATTTTTGAGAACATCTTCTCCACCAAAGACAGAAACTACCTGCGTAAATGAGGCCACATAACCCTCAGCACAAGGACTAAGAATATGCTGAGGAACAGAGACCGCGCTCGCCCTAATAACCACCAAAATCTGGCACTGTGCAGAGCTGAAGTAATGTACACGGACATTGTGCTGCAGAATTAGCAAAAAGACTTGGAAAAGTCCTGACCGAGGGGATTGCAGTATAAATTACTAAATCTTCAGTGGGATCCATTCCTGGAAAGATTCCTCTGTGATTCTAATGGTGCAGCGGCCCAAAATTATGATGGAGATTTACACAGGACAGGAATTTGAACATGCAGAGTATCTGCCTAAGCCCACTTCTATACCTGATTTATACGATGGAATTACAAGCGAAGGTAAAGGAGGAGGCAATGTACGTGAAAGTTATTTGCAGACGACATTTCCAATATTGACATTAGCCCGTATAAGAACGAAAGTGTTAAGGCGAGAGAAATGGCAGCTAGAAATGCAGTGATCAATGATTTCGAATTGAAGCGCATGAACAGAATAAATACACCAAAATTCAAGATCATTTCCATAATGCGTCAGAAACTACCTGACGTATCATCAACGAGTAGCGAAACAAAAATACAAATGAAGACATAATTCTATGACTACACATTAATAAAACTGCTCACTTAGAAATAAAACAAATAGAATAAAATAGCAATTTACGAGTTATATTTATTATACAGATTCCGCGACATGGCACCACGAAACAAAAAGTGAATATACCTACATTTAGCCAAAGTACACACGAGCAAATACAAAGAATCACAACAGTGCCACTTAGTACATCTGCAAAGTTTGTAGACGTAATCAGATCACGCAAATAATAATCCCCCAGAAAAGCAAGCTAGATGAAATTTAAAGTGACACAAGTGCATACTAGAACAATTTGGGAAAAAGTAGGAAGAAATTGTACGGACCATAAATAACAGGTTGGATGTATGGGAACGCAGAAGAATCCTATTCTCAAGGAATTGGTCGGCTTCGAAGGGGCAAACTATTTCATCGTGAGAAAACGGCACAAAAAGTTCAAATGACAAATAAAATTACAATTTAAGCAAGGCGAAAAAGTTAAGGAAGGCCTGAAGGGTACTTACAAATATATCTAGGTTAGGAAAAAAGTTAAACAAAATGAGAGTAAAACAAACAAAAGAAAGGAATAGAGGTAAAAACACGCAAATAAGTAAACAAAGGCTGGACTCTTCACCAGGACCTATTTATTCAACCTTATCTATCTTTTACTAGTTTATTCTCTGAAGAAACCCCATATCTCTTCCAAATCTTTATTCATCGCAATGGAAGCCCTTCTCGATTTGGATTTCACAGTGATAACTTCTAAGGAATTATTTATGGCTCACCGAAAATCCACACAGGAGGAATGCTCCTCCATCCAATTTATTCTGCCATTAAAATTCCCAGGTTTAACCTGGCTAAGCTTCTAGACCCTCTCATTGACTCACTCTCTCTCTCAGTAAATTCACTCTGCAAGATTCATTCAAATTTGTGAATCACGTTTCCCAACTCAATTTTAATAAAGCATTTATGACTCTCACTGATGTACGGTCATTATTTACCAATATTACTACTCGTCCAAGAAAATGTGTAATATTTTATCAGATAGCCTATATCAATCCAGAGATAATATTTTACGTTTGACAAAGTCTCTCTTCTTAACTCTTTTAAAATTGGCTGTAAAAACATGGTATCTTTCTTCAATGAAATTCTTTCTGTTCAAAAATAATTGTCATGGGTTTTCCAATGCGACCAAGATTTCCCAAAAGCTTTCTATGATACCACTAGAAAGACTGGTTAAGTAACTGGTCTTATATTTCCTTACGAGTCGTAATAGCGGAAGAGCACTAAACGTTGAAGGTTGTTGATGGTTCCCACCTTTTTCCACTTCAGAATGACAGAGTCAATGGTGTTTAAAGGTATTTTCAGCTGCTCAGATATCTTTCGATAGCTGAGCTCATGAGTAGGAGCTTCAGGATCGCCTTTTTCTGGTCATTGCAGAGTTCTTTATTCTTCGCCATGACAACGTCTTTAAAGCCGGAATGTTAACTGCTGAATGGCATTCCAATCTTTCCTGAGCTCTTGGGTGACTGTTTTAGATTTTAGTGGAATCCTCTAGAAGCCCCTATGTCTCTCATATGCTTTGAAAAATTAATTTTGTTAGGGAAATGGTTATGTACAAAAATATATTACATCCATGTTTTCATTAAATTTAATCATACTGGATAGCAATTCAGTTTCAATGCCATTTTTGTCCATATAACTTTTAACTTTCCATTAATATACATCTATTTGGTAAATATTATGACGTTTGATGGGTTGGAAGTCTATTAAAATTGAATTTTGAAGTCCTACGAATACTTACTTTTTCCCACTCTAGATGAGGGGGGAAGAAGGACTTTTTTCATGGAGACTTGTGAATTGATTATTTGGTTGCTGGCCTTTAAGATAACAAAGGAATCTGGAGGCATGTTCGGGTTAGAGATATAAGTGGAAATAATCGTCTAAAAATTTGGGTAATAAACTAAGAAAAGTCTGCATCGCAATGTTGAAGCACAAACGATTCATTATCGCACATAAATATATTATTAATGGTAGTTTCAAATACTAATCCCATCCTATACTCCCATTTTCCTGGAATTATATTTCATTGTTAAAAAGAAAATATGATTTTGAGAATGACAATTCGAGGAGAGAATGAAATTGTTCAAGATTGAATTCTGAGAATTCAGCTTAAAATGATAACAACATATGAATGCATACTAAATTCTTTTCCTGTAACCGAATAATAATGAAAAGGTTGGTTACATTAAATCCTACCATAAATAATGTATCTGAATCAGGATTTGGCGCGTAAGTTTTTCGACAAATCCCTTGGAGTTACTCAAGTTCAACTGATTTAATGTAAGAGGAGATAAATATGAAGACTAAAAACAAGTCCGGAGCGGGATCCCTAGCGGGGAAGAGAGGAAGGAGCCGAACAATCGATTAAATAACATTTGGATAAACAATATAAAATACCAGGGATAGGAAAAGACGCAAAAAGGTACTTAATAAGCGTCAGAATAAAAAACATTGTCTTGAAAAGAAAGAAAGGGGTTTATCTTAAATAATAAACAAACACTTCCGTAGGGAAAGGCATATATTTAAAAATTTACTACTATCTGACAAAAATGAATCCATTTTGCTGATAAAATGTGTTTATCTTGGAGACTTCACTTTTTCCTTTCACTGTCCTAAAAATGACAACAGATAGGAAATAGAAATTGTATGGTTTTAAGATACAAAAAATATGTTTGCAATTAGCAATATAAAAATATATTTGTAATTTTGAATAAAAGTAGAATCATCATGAGGAAGGTGTTTGAGAGTAATGGCCAATTGCTCGAACAATAGAAAATACAGAAAAAAGTCAAAAGCAAAAGCTAGTAAAAAAGTAATATATCAATGAAGGAGATCCATAAAAATAATAAAAGTAACATTTTTTGGATTATAAGCATTAAGGTCTTTAGCCACTCGGCAGTAATTTAGCTCCCAATTATGCACCCCACCTACAGCAGATCAATGGCATGGAAGATCAGGGTAGAGACAACACTTTTCAAATGTAACTCATTATCAGCCACACACTTTGAAAGGTAATTTAATATAATCTCTTCAAATTTAGTTCAATATTTAGTAATTTCAATTGCCATTTAAGTTGTAAAATTTGGGTAAAAACACTATAAACTTTACAGGGGCTTAAGAAGCTGCAAGGTCTACTGACCAAAAGGTGCGTGCTCTCACCTATTATGAAGTATGACCTCAAAACTTTAAATAATTTCCGGACTAACCTTGGGAGGACCTTGTTAATTATATCATTAGAAAGAGAATGTAAAACGACATCAGGTTTTAAAACATCAGGTTTTCGTTAGAATCGGCTAAATATTTGATAATTTATTGACAAATAATTCATCGACTAAATTTTGGAGGACTTTGGTAGTTATATTATTCGAAAGAGAAAGTAAAACATCATAATGGTTTCAAATTTTGTTAGAATCAGCCGAATACTTATGAATTATTTACAAATAATTCTCCGGCCAGCCTTGATAGAACTTTAGCAATTATACCCTTCGAAAGAGAATGTAAAAAAACATATAGGTCTCAAATTTCATTAGAATCGTCCGAATAGATATGAACTTTCGCCAATTAATTACCCGGCTAACCTTTGGACAACTTTGACAATTATATAATTCGAAAGAAAATGCAAAACAACATAATGGTTTTAAATTTGGTTAGAATCAGCCGAAAGGTTATAAAGGTATTACCCCCTCAAATATCATGGAGTAACCTTGGGAGAACCTTAGCAATTATATCTTTCGAAAGAGAATGTTAAACTATATAGGGTTTTCAAATTTCGCTGGAATCGGCCCCATAGTTACAAATGTTATTACCCCTTGCCCCAAAAAGAAGCAAAACAGGGAGGGACCGACATAGTGTGATGTAGAGTCGTATGTCTTTTAAAAGAATTTAGGTGAGGAAAATTTAGATTTTGTGTCACATAGGATTATAGTTTAATGTCGAAACATTACGGCACCCGTTGGTTGAAAATCAGAGAAAATGTCTTGGAAATTAAGAGAAATTCACATTCAAGAACCAGAGACCCCCCTCCCTCCTCAAAATCGCATTTTATCTCGTTGTTTCTTGAAAAGTCTACCGGCAAAAAAAATCGATTAGTCGTTCGTATTTTTAATAATTACTGGGCTAACCTTGGGAGGTCCTTAGCAATTATATCATTCGAAAGAGGATGAAAAAAAGCAAAAGGGTTTCAAATTTGGTTAGAATCGGCTAAATAGTTATGATGTTATTTCCAAATATTTCCCGGTTAACTTTAAGAAGACTTTTGCAATTATAGCATTCGAAAAAGAATGTAACAGAACATAAGGGTTTCAAATTTAGTTAGGATCGACCAAAAACTTATAATGTTATTGCGATAACAATATATTTCCTGGCCTTATCTTGGAAGGACCTTGGCAATTATATATTTCGAAAGAGAATATATTCCTATATAAGGGTTTCAAATTCTCGTTATAATAGCCGAATAGTTAGGATGTTATTGCTCTAAACAAAAAATCCCGAGCTAATCTTGGGAGTGCCTTTGAAATTATATCATTCGAGAAAGAATGTAAAACAACATAAGGGTTTCAGATTTTGTTCGAATCAGCCAAATAATTACAATGTTATTCCTAAAACAAAATAAAGTAAAAAAGGACAAGTAAAATGGGGACTGACCGACACAATGAGATGTAGAGTCTCTCCCGACTAGATCACACGTGACTAAATATCGCTTGGCAATTTGCAAGTCTCTTTGATGAATCGAGGCACTTCCCATATATTCCTAGGACATCTTTGCGGTAGATTCTTTTCAGTATATTTTTAATATAAGTTTCGTGTAACTCGAAGTTTACAATGCACAAAAAAAGTTAAGACAAGTCTGGTGTGAAAATATTCATAATTACTGTACAGCTGATTTTTTGATGTCCGGGACGATAATGTATGACGAAATGTAACGCTGTTACATTAAAGTACCTTCCAAAAAAATAACACTTGACCAGAACATGCATGGCCGTTTTTTAAAAACTTTAATACAAAATGGGCATCGGGATGGAAGATGAATAATTAATAAGAGAAGGTTTTAATTTATATATGATAAGAGATTACCAAAATTGGTAGTAAAAAATGATACTTGTGGAACATAAAATAAAAAAAGTAGCGAAATCTACAGTGGTTTTATCATTCAAAAATTTGAGCGTTCTCGAATAGCAGAGATATGGAGAAAGGATAAGAACCGTCCATGCATTAGCATGTCCAGAAGCTTCTGTCATCCGATACCACTCGAAATATTGTAAAATCGTCGTAGACTTTGGATTCTACCTTCAATAAGCGACAAATTTGATCTCAGACTTATAGAATCCCTTTATTTTTTTACAAACTGACACCTTTTCTCAGAAACAATTTCTTTTCCAGCTCTAATTCTATTGTGCCTTGAAATTGAAGCAAAAATAACAATGCCGCAGTTCATTTACATATATAATTAGATATTACTTTTCAAACTCTTTTTATATGTAACCAAGTCACCTTTGCTTCATACGGTGTGCTCATGATGAAGGCGAATCTTGTAACGTAGATTTTACCATAAAGATCAATTGCGTCACATTAGACTTCTATCAAATATATAAATGTCGTATTATTCTCACATTTCTTTTTACAACTTAAATATTTTTACATATTCTGCAATTCAAATCTCTTACCATTTATTCATGTTTAGCTTTGTAAGAAATGGTATGTTGTTTTGCTATTTCCTTTTTATACTTCGGGTAAGAAGTAAATCTCTCGTAAGAAATAAAAAGAAGTAATGTTTCCCGAAATACTGCCCTCTGAAAAAAGAAATATATTTAAATTCTTTAATAAACCTTGGAAAAATTTCCGTCTCGTCTAACCTCTATTAGCACATTAAAATCAATTCCTTAAAGTTCTTGGTAATCCTTAAGTTTGTTCGATTTTTAAGTCTTCATCCTTAATTTGAAGTTACTCATTACACAATTAAAATAAGTAAAAATTTAATACTGCTTACCGTTTGATTTCCATATACACACATATATATATATATATATATATATATACATATATATATATGCATTTATGTAATCCTCGTTTTAGCATTCTACTTTATTTGTAACGGCATTCATATACATTTATATGGGTCCCTAGCACATTAATAACCACCTCCAGGCTCAACCCCTCAAATTATCGGAAAATTAAAATCAAAACTAAATTAAGTCCCCGCGTCTGAATGGAACTTAGGCTCCAGCATGACTTCATCTGCAAGTGTTAATTAACGTCTTAAATCAATGACACATGAACGAGAATGCCAGAGATAGGAGTGCTTCGCAAAGCCTGCCTTTGCCTCGGTTTCTGTTTCCCTATATTTTGGTTACTTTAAACAACAGTTGATCTCAATTTTCAAAGTTTTGCTTATTAGAAACAATGTAAGTAATGGTTTTGCCTTTTGCATTTTGGTATCAATTTTGTTTGGGGCGGGGGGTGTCCTAACTTGCAACCTGCAGATATTTTACCATGTACATTACATTACAAATATTTCATTTAATTATATTATATCTAAGGAAATGACATGTATTATCATTTAGGTCAGAGTTTAATTTCTTAATATGAAGGGACACCAGGATACGTAAATAAGTATAACCGTTATCCCTTATCTCAGATATTGATGTAAGAAATTCCGACAGAGCAAATGATAGAGGAAGGGAAAGGATCCTCCATTTCTAGATGACCTTCCACGTTGCTGGTGGACTCGAGACTTGAAACAATGTGGTGTTATCGCAACCACTTGTTCCTAACCCTTGAGTTCGGAGAGGATGGTTTTCCTTCTGATAAAGGAAGAATACACCTGGGCGTGTTGTATTTTACAGTACTACATCCTTAATGTAAAACTCCAATAGAAAAGGTCCTTACAAATCACCAGCTGATTCTAGTCGCAAGGAAGCCAAGAGGACTGGAGCTGGAAGACTTGGTGCAGCCTTCATCCACCTTTAAAGCTGTTGAGGATGCGGCGACTTCATCTCCCTAATGAGCCGTGGAGGGCTTATGGTTTGAATCTAAATAATTTTAGTCAGGTCCTTTATCTTTGGCTTTACCGCCATGGGTGGGGCTTCATGTAAAAGAAATATCTAGAAATGCAATTTGGTTGTTAAGTTCGGAGTCCATTTTAAATTTTAAATGAGGGCGACTTGATTTTGGTATCGCAAACATTTGTCTACAAGCATTCTTGACCTAAAAGCTTAAAACAGTCAATAACATAAGCAGTGATAGAACAAGACATGCCGAAAGTACGGTAGGAACTCTGTGAGCCACTATCATTGTAGTGGGTAAAGATTTACGTAAAAGTGAGTCAAAATGCTAAATCCATTCGTATCCCTTCCATTTACTGATTTATCTCTTTATATTTGAATAAGGAAATTGAAAACAACAGATCTAAAATGATTAAATAATGAGTTCATGTTGGAAATAAGAACTGATTAGTAGATATATAAACAATAACAATAAAAATTTCAATAGTTTCGTTAGTACAATGTTCGTGAATGAATTATGTACTTTATTAATCAATGATGATATATTCATTAGTCTCCAGGAGAAGCAATATGGGTACTATAAATTTAGCAATGGGGTAATAGGGTTCTTATAGGTAGTGATAAAGGTTCTCAGCGCTAACCTACGTTTATGTCCTTTAGGGAGGCCATATAAAACCTAGGGGGACATGAACTTGTGGCCACGCGGCGAAAATGGCCTGTTTAGCACTTCTAGTCACTAGGTGACGCCACCTGGTGGTAAAATTATATCATATTTATACTCATTGACCTGAATTACTCGTACGTTTGGTAGCATTGGTTTTAACTGGCTACGTTTAGCCGGTGACGTGTCACGGACAGAAAATGTAACACAACACGAGATTTGCATGACCCATAGAAACCATACCAGGTTGAAAATACAATGGCCAATTAATTTTAAAATTTTAAATACTTAAAAGAAATTATTGAGTTATTTGCTAACTCTTAAGATATATCTATAATTCAGGAAGCCAGACAAAAGATATATTTTTATATAAATAATATTTCATATTTTGGGGATACTTTTAACCTCTGCTCTGTTTATTGAACTACTTCCCTAAAACCTAAAGTAGGATATGACGAAGGCGTTGCTCAGTGTGATAGAACGGTCTAAGGCTGCCATGATTTAGCCCCTATGACATGTCGAAATGCATGCTTCCCACGTGCATCCTGCGAGAGAGAGTAGAAGGCGCCTTATCGCCCACCATTCCTAAGTTTAATCAAGGAGATTCAATCATGCGTCGATCTCGCCAGATTGAATTAGGCTTATGGGAAGATAAGATATTTTCCTAAGCGCCCCTGGGACATTCCATCGAATTCCTCCCCCCTCCCACCATTGTTCCCTACGCCGAGGGGCTGGCTCCGGCTATCTATGCGATAGCATTTCGCGTTTGAACCAGATCCTAATTAACTTCGCGAGGCATCACGCCGATCCGGTCTCCCTTGTGCACCTAGGAACACTACCCCGAGAAACCCCTTATTGTCCAGAAGAGGACAATATCCCTTGAGCACCAAGGTTTTTGCCCCTCGAGACGCCAAGTCAACAGGGCCCCCCCCCTGTTCTTCAGAAAGAGAACAACTTTGGTCCCTAACAATATATTTTAAACGCGAAATTTGGAATGTGTTCAATAATAATAATATTTTTTCTCTTAGTTTGTATGTACAAATTGACCAAGGTCAAATGATTAAGTCCAGAAAAAATAAAAAATATTATCTAATTCTTTGTAATTTATTAAAGCAAAACAAATTGCAAATGGTGAAGTTCAGAAATTTGATTAAGATTAAGAGATCGCTGTTTTTATTGTTTCTGGTATATTTAAATATTTTATCGATCTTCTTTCTAAAATTGATTTTTTCTTATTTAAATCTTATCAGGAAGAAATAGACCCTAACTACTGTTTTTCCCATCTCATAATTTTTACTCACTGAATCTAAGATTAAAAAAAAGAAATGGCTTTCATAGAATGAGTTATCCATCTAGAAGATAATTTAGATAGCAAAAAATTAAGTGAGGATTGTTTTTACGGTGTATGAAAAGAATTGATCGTAAAATCCCTCTTGAATTTTGGCCAAGACAATAAGTATGGATATGAAAGAAATACTGTAGATCGAGAGGAATGATTAGGGAAATATTTTTATTTTTATTAGACCAAAACTCCTTTGCTAGATAGGATGCAAGCCAGACAGGGTTAGAGGTGGTTATCTTGACGACGGAGGTTAGATGTCGTTACTATGACAAGGGGAGTATATGTGGTACCAGGACGAAGAGGGTTATATGTGTTTAGCATGACAACTAGTGGGTATAGTTTGTTACTATGACGAAGGGCGCTAGATGTCTATACCATGACGACGGGGATAGAGGTGGTCAACATGACGATAGAGATAGAAGTCTATACCATGATGACAAGGGTAGATGGGGTCAACATTTCAAAGTCGGTATATGTTTATAACACAACGACGGAGGTAGAGGTAGTCAACATGACGAAGGGAGAAAGATGTCGTTACTACGACGACGGGAGAGAGCGATGGTGAGTAATAATGACAAGGGTTAGGGGTGGTTACCATGACGAAGGGAGGTAGAGCCGGCTACCATGAGGATGTGAGGAGGACATCCAAATCAAAAGAAAATGCTTAAAAATTCCATTCTTAAAATATTGAGTTATAAAAGATATGAGAAGGACATGAGTGAAAATCTTTTGAATTTAAAAAAAAATAATTACTATATTCATGAATCTTATTTCCTTTTAGATGATCAATGGGGGGTAAACAAATAGTTAAAACCGTTATGAAAGTGGTTTTCAAGTAAAAAGAGGCCTAAGGCCAACAGCCCGTGGGCCTGGTTGTGAACGAAGCGAAGCACAAGCTCCCCGCGTGAACAGAGGGGGGGAGGGGGCGAAGCCAGGGTTTGTTAATTATAAAAAATGGAGGGAATGCATAAGACCCTTCATTAGAAATAACAAGTAAATTATATCTAGTAAATTCTATGTAAAGTAAATATTAAGTAAGTAGTACAATATAAGTGGGATTATATCTTACGAAAAGATAATTTTATGTAAAAACTAATACATGTGTATAAGTTCACATTAAATATATGTGTGAAATGTGTAAAATAATTATGAATTTAACTTTTTTGGCACAACAATAAAAATTGCTTCATTACCAATAATTACACCATAATTGGGATAATAAATAAATGGAGCGAAGAGTGCGGGGAAATTCGTTTTATTTTTAAATGTGAATTTGTTGATTTAGTTGATTACTAAACATTAATTTTTGAAGCTGGCGACAAATTTGTGCCAATGGCGAGTTATTCATTCCTATGAGGAAGTATAAAAGGAAGGCCATACAGAGAAGGATGGATGAATGGGATGAATGAAAAGAAAAATGAGACAAAAAAGAAATGACTTTAAAGATAATGTCCATAATTTGTGGTCGAATTGTACATTTGCACCATTTTCAGCCAAATTACCACTAGGAGTAGTGGGTCTAAAAACAATTTGATGGCATTTAAAACGTAGATGTTAAGGAAAATAGTCGGATATTTAAGATGTCACGCAAATCACAAGTTAAAATTTATTTTCTGACAATTTATTCGTTGTCAATAAATTTATTGAAGAGAATTTTGAAAGAAAGTGAAATAGTTTATTTATGAAAATGATATCAATAACACTCGTCAACACACATTTTTCATAAGAGACATTACTATCCTTTTCTAAATGCATTTTCCATGTTAAATCCGAACTTGCATTCGGTTTTGCTCTAGCACGTACCGTTTATAACATATGCCAAAAATTCAAATTGGCATGCATCATTACTGTACTGTTAAAATGAGCAAACTAGATGCAGATGCTTCGTGAGTTCTTGTTGTATAAAGGGGTATAGTGAAGAATTTATTTACATTTGTAACCCGCATCCATATCTTGCACAATTATTTATAATTCTGTTTTATGCTTTCAGGTTCCTCATGCGATATGCATCTTCTTAGCTGCTCTTTCTGCGTTGATCATAAGGGGCTTCCAAATATTTACACAAATCAGTAACAATGCCTCTAGAGTGCAAAAATCATCCAGATAAATTTTGCTATCTATTGGGGCATTTTACAACAAAATCTCAGCAGCGTACTATTACAAATGATATAAAGTAAATTTCCAAACTCTACTTCGGTTGCCCTCTGGGTGACCAAGATAAAGCAAGGGCACCACACCAAATTTTCACTTCCTGCTCTAATGGATTACCTGACTGGATTAACAAAAAGAAAGCTTCAATGCCCTTCGCTGTTCCTATGATATGGAGAGAGCACAGAGATCATCTTGCAGATTACTATTTCTGCATTATGACCACAAAAAGGTTTTTTGCAAAGAACAAGTACCAAATTGTTTATCCAACCATGGATTCCGCGTGCAGACCAGTTCAACATGATGTATCTTAGCCAATTCCAGTACCACCTTATGATAGCCTCATACCTGATGATATTAGTGATGATAGCAGTAATGAAGCTGCATACACATTAGATGCGGATGTTGAATATGAGGATATTAACTATGAGACAAAGTTATTTACTCAGGAAGAGTTTACTGATCTTGTGAGAGTCTGTCACCTTCAAAGGAGAAAGCAGAACTTCTAGCATCTTGCCTACAGGAAAAATTCTTACTGGAGAAAATGTGCATGTGAGTTACTTTAGAAAGCGTGATTGTGATTTAACTTCATTCTTCACAGTTAATGGACCTCTCTGCTTCTGCAATGATATAAATGGATTGTTGGAAGCCTTGCCACAGACATATGAGCCGTCTGACTGGCGTTTCTTTAGTGATGCTTCTAAGACAAGTCTAAAAGCTGTCCTCTTGCACAATGGCAATGTAAAGCCTTCCATTCCTATTGCCCCTTTTGCGCACCTTAAGGAGACATATGACAATATGGATATTCTTCTTAAAGCCATAAACTACCATGCTAATGGGTATACAAGAAGGTTTCACGAAGTACTATTGCTTCCTCTGCCTGTGGGATAGCCATGCCACTGCAAAACATTATGACAAGCGTGACTGGCCACTCCGATCTTCCTATGAGCCTGGAATAAGCAGTGTTAATTCTGTCCGCCTGGTAGAGCCTCAGAAAATATATCTGCCACCTCTTCATTCGAAACTAGGATTTCCACAATTGACCGTGGAAAAATTAAAAGAGAGCATATTTGTGGGACCACAAATCAGGGAGGTTTTAGCCGACACTGACTTCGAAAAGAACTGCACTCCTCTTCAACTAACTGCATTGCTAGCCTTCAAGTGGTTATGTGAAAACCTTCTTGGTATCAATAGGTTACCTACATACAGAGATGGCATGGAAAACCTTCTTCAATCTGATAAAGAAATGGCTTGCCGTATGTCACTTAAAATCCACTTCCTGCATTTGCACCTAGCCTTTTTCCCCGAAAATCTTGGAGCCGTAAGTGGCGAGCAAGGTGATCGTTTCCCCTAGCATATAAAGTCCATGGAAACTCGCTATCAACGATTTTGGAATGAGAGCATGATGGGAGATCATTGGTGGGTGTTGTATCGTGATAATTCTGAGAAAAAATTCAAACGCAAATCCCATGCACAACGTTTATGAATTTGAGTTTTGGCTTATTAGACCTTCAACCATTCTTTACCATTCTTATACATGCAATATAAGTACCCTTAACTTTATGATGCTTGTGGAATCAACAAAACATGGCTATCTTCATCATAAGTTTACGCCTAATGAGAATGATAAATTTTAGATCTTCTATATTTTAAATGCATCATTTTGTGTCAGTTCAACTTCTCAAAGCACATGGAGATATAGATAAGGCAATTTTTTTCTACCAAGAGCGCTATGCAAAC
This sequence comes from Ceratothoa steindachneri, assembly GCA_963969495.1. Classification (NCBI taxonomy): domain Eukaryota; kingdom Metazoa; phylum Arthropoda; class Malacostraca; order Isopoda; family Cymothoidae; genus Ceratothoa; species Ceratothoa steindachneri. The sequence continues at coordinate 151,708,124 of OZ018317.1, read as the reverse complement.
ATAATTTTACAAGTTTTGTCAAAGAAATCAGAGTAAAAAGCTACATTTTATCAACGACGGCGGTCATATTTCATTTTCGAATATCTCGAAAACCTGATTTACTAAAGAAAAACTAAAGTCAGATTTAAAGTCAGCGAGAAAATGCCATGGAAAAGGTTTGTTGAGGTCTCTGATGATTACAAAAGTTAAAATTTGTTGGCCAGTGTAATTAGTATTTAAATTTATATAAAAACAGAAGAAAATCATATTAATAGTTTAATAAATTGGTATTATTTTTTACCTATTACCAAGAAGGACAGTTTGGTAATATTTGCTTTACTTCTTGCGAAATTGATATAGCTATTAATATAAAAATAATTGGTATTATAATTAGTTAAACATAAATCAATATTAATTTTTTGAATTGAATTAGTTAAAATCTCGTATTTTAGTACAAATTAGGGTAAATTCAAGGCGTTTTTGAATTTCCCACTAACAGAAAAGGCACTGTACAACAAATTCCAATGTAAAAGAAAAACAGATTGCATGTGCATTTCATTATGACTTGACGATTTATTAATTTTTCCACTGGTACCGATTTCCACGATACCATAAATGTATTTCGCTCTCAAAGTCAGACTAAATGTGTTCATTATAATTAATTCATGAATATATAATGAATCAGCATTTTTTTTAGCATTATATGTATAATGTATTGACCTACATTTTAGTATTTACTTCGTTTGTAAGACGTCTCAAGTGTGTCATGCTTCAGGTTCCAGCAGAAGTCAGCCATCATAGCAGGGCTGAATTTTTTCTTCCCATTCTCCGGGAAAAAGGAAAGATGAGAATGAAGAAAGTGTATCTTCCCTGACATAATGCATCCAAGATATTGGTAGCACTTGACTAGGCTCTCCACTATACGCTCTCGCTAAGGCTTTTGATGCTTTTAAGAAGTCCGTTGCATACATTTTTAAATGGATGTTAAGCCACTAGCTCAGTTTCATCCATTGTCGCCTCGAAGTCCTGATGCGTAATCAGTTGAATGGACCTTTGGCTCCCTCCAGACCATTTATACGCCAAAAATGAGGCTAAGTCCTTTGCTTTCACCCAGGCAGAAAGGAAACTTGTACACCTGACAACATATGTTAGGTTTCCATCGTTTGTCCTGGTCACCCATTTTACATCCAAAGTACAGCTCCTAAAGTTTTTTCGCATGTTTAGTCAACTGTCTCTTATATTGTCCTAATGTAACTGATCCAAATATATGAAAGAAACTTTCTGAGGAATTTGAACTCTGTCCCCCTGTAAAGAAAACACACTGTAGTATGTTAAAAATAATATAAATATAAACAGCAACTAATATTAAATAAAAGTAAAAACAGGAAGCATTTATAGTAAGTTACAAAATTATCAAGCGTTACGTAAGAGTTACCACGGATTTGGACCCATATATGTAACTCGAAAAACATTTAGTATACTTTCTTAAATTCCATAGGTTAGGTTGATAAATACCTTAGTAATACCCGTTAAAATTATATTAAAATCTATTTATAACTTTAGAATTGTTAGTTTTGGCCCAATCCTGTTTGCATTCAATCCCTACCGAACCTTCAGTGGATTTAACCAAAATAAGATGGTAATTTACGAAAAACTAGAGGGACGCAGCAAGAAACGGAAGTTATATTCGTGATTTTGGTAAAAATACCACTAGGGAATATTATTCTCATTTCCGTTTTTTTCATTGTTGTACGGTGTTATAAGTGTGAGCGCATGAAACTCAATATACCGTTATCACACAGAATTTCGCTGGTCGAGACGGATTAGACCAGGTGTATTTAATTTGGGGTGCTTTATTACCGTCTTTCTCCAGTTTGATAACGCCTTCCCGCTCTGAGGCTCAGCAGCATTGTCCATCTCATCCCTTTTGGGGTAGAAGAGAATCTCGCTTATTTTCCTTTCGCCTCGTCGATGTTCCAAAACTATCGAGGTTCATGTTTGCTTAAGCCGCGTCCAATATCCATTGTGACGCCTTGCTGCGCATAGCCTTCCAATGACCATGGCTGTAGCACCTATTAAAGATAATGTCTGCAAATCCACAGCAGATAAAGCGAGCCAGACCTTCTTGCCGTCTAGATCCAATTATCTATCTCCGGTGAAGTCTTTCCCTCTCCTTTGTGATCTCGACATCAGATCGTCCCTGTCGCAATCCGCCCTGATCAGAGGAAGATTACAGAAACCCCGTTTGCGTCCTCGAATAAGGTCCTAAGTTTCTCTCGTCTAACTACATTGGTTTAGACTTTCCGCCGTCCCGCAAATGAATCTCGATTTGCTATTTCTTCTCCCTGAAGCCAAGATAATCTCAACCCCTTTCGGAGTCTCTCAGGACGCCTTTGCTTCGGGACCTCATATACGAAGACGTGGCTATTGGTCTTCCACCTCTCCAGTTCATCTACCAGAGGTATTTAGGACTCCTTTCCTCGTAAGTCTCACCTCTCCGTTTCAAGTCCTAAGAAGAATTCCCCAATTTTGTGTAACGTCAATAGATTTGCTAAGCTTTTCCTTCGATCCAACTTATTGGATAACTTATCTATATTTTTTCCTGGACCTAGTTTCCTCACTTTTTCCCGTCATAATATTCTTTGGTCTTACTAATTATTATTTAGATTTCCATATTTATCTGAGCCTTTACTCTTTTTATTATTGGTATTAAACTTTTTTGTAGAGGTGTTTATCTTTCGAATAATACTTGAGACAGACCCGACAAACGTATGACCATTCAAAGAGCTAACCATAATAATATTGCACTCTAGTTGAAAGGTATTTACCATCGCCCAATTCCATTGTACCCGAGCATAGCGCCGACACTGATGGCCTGGCTTACAGACGTGTGTACCTATTTGAGACTTTTGGGTCACACGCCTTTGTCCCTAGACATAAATATATGTATATCTATTATATATCTTTATATTCAAATCTTGTGTCAGGTATAGTTGTTTTTTATTGACTTAAGAATCCGTTAAATTTCAATTCCTCCATTTTATAATTCTGACCTAGTTTTCCTAAGTGTGTTTAAAGTTATTTAAATATTGTAGAACTAATTATCAACTTATTTTTTAGGACTATTTAATTCTGTTCCCTCAAGACCATAACTTTCCCTTTTTCTTTGTGGTAACTCTCTACTAAATCCAGAGTTGGATTAAGAGGACTGAAAATTTTAATCCGATTGGGACCAAATTTTTGCTATGTCAATTATGTTTTATATATTTTTTTTCTGGCGTGCATAATTTTTATCAACTTCCATGAGAACCCCATAGTCTGTGTTGCGTCTTCCATGTCAGTTCAAGTTGGTAGACGCAGACGTACTGTCAAGGATGTTGCGTTTTGATAGATTCCAAAAAAACGGTAAAATCTTGGGATTAACAAGCAAGGATTTAATTGCCTCTATCCAGGAAGAAGAAAGAAATGAAAAAGAAGAAAAAAGAAAACAAAGAGAACCTAAAAGAGAGCAAAGAGAAGCCGCAGAAAGAAGAGAAAGAGAGCAAAAAGAAGCTGAAGAAAGAAGAGAGAAAAGAGAAGCAGAATAAAGAAGAGATAGAGAGCAAAACGAAGCATAAAAAGGGAAATAAACCTTCAGCATGAAAGAGAGCTAAGTCAGCATAACTTAAAAACCCTTAACGTTAGTTCAAGAAATAAGGCCCCTCAAACCCCTTTGGTTATATTACCCCTATCCAAGGATGGCGAAGGCTTCATTGTCTAACTCACCCACTTAGAAAAGATTTTCGAAGTGAATTCGTGGGACATCAAGGCGAATGGAGTAACACGCTAACTTCCTTTGATCATCAGCCACCTTCGGGAAATTTTCATATCTCTCCCTGCTGAAGCTACCCTTAATTATTCGCCTCTCAAAGCCAAATTTTTATTGGCAATAAATATGAATCCAAATTTCTTTCGAGCTAAGTTTTGCCTGACAAGAATATTACCTGGTTAAACTTACCGCCAGTTTTGATTCATCCTTTGAGAAGCCCACAATTCTTGCTGAACTCGGCTCAAGTAGGACGCAAATACGAGTCTCTGTTCGATTTCGTGTAACGTGATCAGTTAATGGCTGCGCTGCTATCCGAGATCCGTCCATTAGTAAAAGGTAGACAAGCGTCTACCTTTAAGGAATGCCTGGAAGAGGCGGATGTATACGCATACACCATAATCTGTATCCGAAGGACACCAAGAAATCGCAATCCCCATCTCTCAAGAGTAAGAGTAATTTCCTTAAGTCCTCCCATAAAAATTTGCACCATTTTGTCAAAGTTGCTGGTCCCTCCAAACCTAGATTCCCTCCCCCGCAAGAACTGTGGGATATTAATCCCCTCCTAAATAATCCCTGACCATTCAATTACCCCCGGCGGCCTATCGTGTGTTTCACGTGCAGCGTGCCCAGACATTTTAAGACCAACTGCCCCCAAAACTCTCACTTTCACCCTCCCCCCATCCAACAAGGCCATCAGGTCAATACTTCTCTTTCCTAATCACCTGCTAGCCCAATAACTCCAGCTTCTGCCCCGACTAACGGTTCTCCAGGATATCAAGTCAATTTTTTATTTAATAAAAGCTTCCCTGGTGGGCTTAAATTTGAAGAAAGAACTGTGAATGGGTGCCGGGTGTCAATCCTTGTAAGAGAAAGCGGGTGCACTTGCGTCATAGGGTCGGAAAAATTTTTAACCAAGTAAGACCAGACCATGAGAGGTATGCAGTAGTCCCCGACTACTTAGGGCACGCCAAGCGGTGCCACTTGGTTTTCAGCTACCTAGATTGTAAATACTTTACTTTGCAGCCTCCATTAAGTTATGCGCCGTCTTCCTCGGCCAGAACCCCCATATCTCCCATAATGCTGTCACCGAGCCAGTTCTTACGAGGCTCAGGCCTTAACAGAGATTGCAACTCTCGTGGCTTTATAAACTCCGTATGCACCGGAATTTGCGTCCCTTCATAACAAGAAGTGCTATTCTCTTCAGCCCCTGTGGAAATGTCAAGTTTTTATTCTGGCCCAAGGAAGGTTATATATCTCGTTAAAAATGACCTCCTTTACCATTCTACCTCGACCGAGGACGGTGCTAAGACTTGCTCCTTTTTCATCCCCCGTTCTCGCATTCCCCAGGATATTCGCCTTGCCCACGATGGGTTATTGGCTGGCCCTTTCAACTACAATAAAACCGCTTAAAGAATCTTTCCATATTTCTTTTGGTTCGGCTCTGTAAACGAAATTTCAGAATTTGATGATCTTGTGATATTTGCCAAAAAACGAGGGCAAAAGGACAAATCACACCTGCTCCCTTGCAAAAGACCCCCATTGTGTCTTAAACTTTTTTTTACAGTAGCTATGACACACAATACTTTTACTAAATAAATAGAGCAAATAGGCCAAATACTCTTAATAATGATCAACATCCGTCTCGGGAACTTCCTGGGGGAGAGTGACTGGTTCTCTTTCTGCCAATAGTTCTTCAAGCTAGGCGGTCTACTCAAGCGGTTGTGACCATCCTTCACGACATCGTAGAAAAAGCACGACAGTCTTAAGAAAATTTCTTTTTAACAGCAAGAATCTTGAGCAGGCTTTTGATAAAATGTGGCAGAAGATAATTGGTTGGAATCTAGCCAAAAATACGAAGCTCTCTCTTTCTCTCTCTGCACCAGGATTCTTTTTTCTTAGCTTACAAAAAATACCATAATGACACATGCATTTGAACAACTCGCCGGTGTACTCAAGAGAAGTATGTTGGTGGTGCTTCCACTATTTCTCACATATACAAATGACACCCATTGAGCTCCAGTAAACTGCAGGCGCACACACGCTGTCCTACGCTGATGTTGAGACCATTCTCGTCTCCGACCCAAAATATCGCACACTGGGCATATATGATACCTGAGGAAAATAAATGGATCCTAGTTATAAAACTCCAGAAGACACACACGATACTCTATGGCGCGCGAGATCACTACATACGTAACATACAAATGTACCTACACCGAACATTCCTAAGCCTCATAACCCCCCCCACCCCCAAGATTAACATACAATTTTTTTTATAGCCCACCTGGTAAAAGAATACTAGGGAAAAAGTTGCCTTTATCAAATCACAGCCTACTACTAGTCTATATTAAAATACAAATATGTAAGAATAAAAAGAAGGAAAAAGGCAAAGAACAGGCTAAAATTTAAACAAATAAAAAAGGAAAGAAAGCAAAAAAGGAAACGAGAAGGCAGCGCGCTCCTGGGACTGAACGTTAGGATTTCCTTCTCAAGGAGATGGGCACCCCTTTGCTTCGAAGATGCGCGGTGCGGCTCTCCGCAATTGACACACTTGGCCACACATAGTTTGGACTTGTCGTGTAGGGCCTTGGGGCAACCTATACAGACTATGGGCAACCTCGAATTTGCAGGTTAACAGGAGTGACTCGTATAGGCGAAGCGGTGACAGTTGTAGCACCTCCGCAGCAGTGGCACGAAGGTCTTCACGGGGTAGTGATACAAACCAGCAGGAACCAACTCAGTGAGATTGTCTCAATCGAACGTGACGACGTGTGTAGGGGTGGGTCTCGAGGCAACTCCCTGTTTTTTCATCACATGTTCGACCTTAACCACTCCATAGTTGGCAAGCTCTAAGGTTATTTTATCTATTGAGTAGTCCACGAGTTCCCTCGCATAAACTACACCTTTGACGATGTTCATGGTAAAGTGCAGCGTCACAGTCACCGGCGTGCCATCAAGTTTCTGAAGGGCACTGATCATGGCCGCCTAAAAGAAATTCGAAGCATTCGCCAGTAGGCTCCCGTCCGGCAAACAGGTCACCTCAGGCTCTCTACCACTTACTCTAGCTAGAGCTCTCCTCTGATGGATCACACTGCCTTTGGTTAACATGTTGCCATCAGTTCTTAGTTCTTTACATTACTATTTTTATGTATTAATTCTTATTTTTAATCTCATTTTATTTTCTATTGTACTTATTTCCCACCCCTGAGCTATCACTTAGAGTGATTTATTACCCTTTGCCCACCCAGCTCAATCTCTATATACCCACCCACCTAAGCCTTAAACATTGGCCTAGAATTTATGGTGAGATTTGCCTCATAAGAGCATATGCATCAGCTTGACCTAACTTTTAATAAATGTTAATTCATCTTTGGCTATAAATTTCAGTCTTTGCTTCTCTAACGCCATCGATTTACTTCGAAGGGTCGATTATTCTTCGGAGATTTTTTTCTGGTGAAAAAGAAAATTTTTAAACAGGAATATTTTAGGAAAGTGCAGGTGGTTTGTTGGTAAAGATTCGTTTTAACACATATTTTCAAATGAATTTAAAAATGTGTTTTTTTCAGTTTTATGTGTTCCTTTCAGATCTGACACTCGATTTCCTTGATACATACTTTTACCATAATCGATAGAAGGTTTATAGTAGAAAAAGTATGTATTTCCCGCAAAAATGAGTTTCAGATCTGCATAAGAAAAACACATTTTCAAAATAATCTAAAAAATCCAGAACCAGACCAACCTAATCTAACATAACCTAAAAAAATCAGACAAAAATTTAGGAAAAAACTCATTTGTCTTGTAATTCATGCCAATTCTTGGTCAAATGCGGGCATTAGAAACCCACGTGCCCTTGCACGCAGTAACGGAAAATGTGCATGGCATTTTACGCCATTTCGAATACTTTGCAATTTTAACAGAGTAAAATAAATTATGATCCTGTTTAAATCTAGAAATACTGCGGCATGTAGAGCATGTAATATCTCGTTGGATTGCAGTGTGAGCCCTATTAATTTCTAATGCCTGGCAATCGGCATCAAACACTTCTCGTATTAGTTGGTATTGCAACCTAGCACAGCCATTGCACGCCATTATACCATATAAACTGAAAACACGGACATCCGCGAATCGTTCGAAATATTCGAAAATATAACAAAGAATGATATTCGTCAATTCCCAAAGGACGTATGCGCATATTGCCTGCACAGATAAAAAATCCTGCTATTCGCTAACTAGTCATGCCAAAACATGAAGGGAATCAGGCAAAAGGCGCAGAAAGATTAAAATTTGGCAAAGTAAAAATATATTCTCGAAAAGTGAATTCCCACGCTATTTTTAATTTGAAGAAGTTCATTTAATCTTAAACCTAATTGTGAGATAGAGGGATTAATGTTTATCTTTTAATTTGATAAGGCACTCTGGATTTTTTTTGCCCTGGGTGTACACTACTATGATCCACACCCACGCAATATTAATCTAAGCACACCAAAAACTTAATTTACTTTTACCTATCCTAAATGGGTCCACCTATTCCAAAGGTAAGTTCAATGCTTTTAATTACTTACTTATAATTATAGAAAAAAGAAGCCCTGGTATAGCAAATGGAACCCCTGTGTGAATGTTAGATATAGGAGAGTAATATCAAAACAATTCAAGCATTATAGAAATAATATTCAACGCCTTATCAATATTTGTATCAAGAAATGAATTATTATGATCAGGGATTTCAATTTGGGTATTGTACAACTAATAAAAGACAGAAAGAGAATCAGAATTGGATTTCTTAATAGATATATTTGTTTATTAATCATATAAGATAAAAAATAATTGGATGTTATTTTTTCTAAAAATCTAAACACTCTTGGAACACAAGCTTCATATTTGTAATTGAGGCCCTCACCTGGGATGCCGTCGTAGCCGTAGGGTCTCTTGTACAAGGGCCATGGATATTCTGCGCCAGGAGCCATGATAGGGCTACTGCCCTAAAATTTTAACGATCATTTGTTCGTTCGAAGCTCAACTACAGATGCGGGTTTTATGCATCCGCAGCCGAGCGTGTATTGCTGAAGGTGCACTTGATCTACCACACTGGACTCCGCCTGGAGAATGTAGCTTTCCGCACGTCCACCATTGAGAGCCTACTTGTCGATGTTGGGGAGATTTCTACACCGTATATAGTGCATTATTCGCCTGTATGCGCAAGCCCGGCGCCTCCCTCAGTCGCCAACATCTCTCACTGCATCTGCAGCTTATTTTGACGGTGCCTAAGCCGCCGAGAGACTCCAGTCGTACCCTAAGCCCTTTGGGTTTAGGCCTAGGAAACTCTTTGGATAGCTCGATATAGCTCTCGAACTCGTGGTGCCCCTGGTTCTTCGAAGGGCGCGACCCTGGAGGCGACCACCTTTGACTACTTGTCGCTACGCCTCTGCTCCCAAGGCTTCTACAGCGCCAGGACTATTACTTTGGGCTCTTTTGGAGCACATTATTGTCAAGTTTGAACCGTGCCAGTGTATACCGATAGCTCCAAGTCCAAATAGCGGGTTGGAGGACGGTTATGATTTATAGCGACTCACAAAGGGCCTTTAGTGTTCTCAGGGCATTCGAATCTCCACTTCCCCTGGTTCGCGATATCCGCGACGCCACGGGTTGGCGAGCCGGACAGATTTCTGAGATTATTTTTTGCTGGGTTCTTGGACATGTACGAATTGCGGGAAATGAGCGAAGCGATAAGAGTGCTAAAGAGTCCGCGAGGGTGACAAGACTATAGCGTTTCGCTCTTCCTCACACCGATTACATAGCAGTGTTAAACTAAACAATATTTGCTTACTATCTATATGGGAGTTATAAATTGAAAACATTCATGGTAGCTTCTTAAGGTGTAGACCGATATTCTTAAATAAATTACTCTCATTGTTTTGTGATATTTTTCATTTAGAGTTAAAATATTAATGAAGATATTTACAGCATTCGGATCGCTAGAGGCTTAATCCGAGATATTTTGAGCAATAACAGGCAATTTTTTACTTAATCGATATGTAATAGGTAAATGCCCTATAGCTGGATGGTATCAAAAGCTTCCCTTGCACTTTTATATGAGACTATGGGAAGGTTAATTAAAATTGTCCTTCACTGTGAATTGGTTGTTCTGAAGAAAATTTATTATCTAATTACTCAGCTAATTGATATTTAGTCACATTTATTAGAGGGAAATTAACTAGCGACCTTAAGGGCCAAAATGTATTGCAATCTGCAATATTACCTGGCGAAACTTACCGCCAGTTTGGCTTCATCCTTTGAGAAGCCCGCAATTCTGGCTTAACTCGGCTCAAGTAGGACGCAAATTTGAGTCTCTGTTCGATTTCGTATTACGTGATCAGTTAATGGCTGCACTGCCATCCGAGATCCGTCCATTTGTAAAAGATAGACAAGCGTCTACCTTTAAGGAATACTTGGAAGAGGCGGATGTATACGCGTGCAGCCATAATTTGTATCCTGACGACACCAAGAAGAAAATTTCTTTTCTAATTACTCAGCTAATTGATATTTAGTCTCATTTATTAGAGGGAAATAAACCAGCGACCTTAAGGGCCGAAATGTATTGCAATCTGCTTCCCTGAAATTATAGGCCGCAAAGTGTATGAAAACAAATATTTAGGTTAAACGAAAATTCCGCTTCCACCGTGATTAGAAGAAGCGAGCTAGAGCATGCCAAAAGACGGCTTTATCAATCAGCCAAGAGAGGAAAAAGGAAATGCAACCAAAAATCAGTTAAGAGCTACAGGGAAAGACATGCAAATAAAATGGGCCAAAAGTCATTTACACGTCTCCCCTTAACGTTTGAATTCTATATGATCCGATATCGCATTCAGGACCTCACGAATGAGGACATTTTTTCCTCCACCGGAATTAGAACCACAGAACTAACACAAGCGTTACCATACCCCATCGTGTCTCATTGATACTTTCTCACGCCTAACTCACGAAGGGTCACTACTTCGAATCACGGTGTAGTCTGATTTTTCTTCCGTGGCTCAGTGGTAACGCTTGCGCTTATGTCGCGCGAGGTCGCTGGTTCGAATCCAGGAGTAAGTTAACTTTTTAGCACCAATTAGAAAAATATAGGTCGTAAATATTCAAGCACTTACTTCTAACAATATCTGTCATTAGTAGATGAACCCAAAACAATGAGACTAAAGTTTTGGTTCTCATCCGAAGTCCATTTGACAAATTTCTTTCCAATGCTTTGTGTAACAATGAGTTAAGTCACCGGAACTGCCTATATGTGTCTGTGTTTGAGAATTTAAGATAGGTTGCTTGGGGCATTTATTTTTATTATTTTGTTAATTGTTACGTCTGTTTTGTAAGTTATATTATGTAGGATATTTGGGTCTTTATTTTTTTCACCTAACTAAACCTAATAAAATTAAGAACTCTCCACAAAAAGTAATGGAGTTAAACATTCGCAACGCCCATTGTCTCTCGGTAGGGATTATCTAAAATTAAATTATTTATTTAAAAAAAAATTTATATGCAAATAGACGCAATTTGTAAAGAATTGTGTAAAATCAATCACGTTGATAGTGCCAACAGCTTGCTTAGGGCAATTTCAGAATTGCACTTATTTGGTTAAATAAAATAATGTTCAATTAACTTATTTCCAGACAATAACTCAATTTGTCTCGATCCCATTTAGCTAGAGTGTTTGTTTTCTTTAATACTAAAAAGGAGCACACAAGATTTTAAACCTGTACCTGAATATACATGTGTATCAATAATTCTTTAAATTTTTATCTTCCTTTGTGTAAACTCCAAAGCGACGTACAAGTCAAAATGAGGAGGCAACATTTCTTCATACACAAACAACATTACTATCGAAAATACAAATATTTAAATTAGTTTAAATAATATTTTAATATAAATATCTTAAATTAATAAAAGTTTTGGTTTTGTTGAAATGTATTAATTGATGGAAAATGCGTTGAGTCCTCCAGTTATATACATAATAGTATAAGTTTGTTAATAGCTCTTACAACTACATCCATCCTATATATCAGAAGTTAATTGAAATATCCTTAAGAGAATAGGATAGTGGAAGAGTCCTAGGGGTAAGAGGGAAACGTCTACCAAAAGACCTCATTACACCTCGATTTTCCTTCGATTTTCGCAATATCACAATTTGTTTAAATTACTTGATTGAATTAAAGAACAAAGAATGATTTCTTCTTACGAAGCAAAGCGAATGGTGGCTCCTTCTTTAGCATACCTATTCCATCTAGACGCAAACTACTGTGTGGTCGTTTCCGATAGACAAAAGATTCATGGTTAATCATTTCCAAACTTTAAAAAAACATTTTAATAAATTGGGAAATTTGAACCCTCATTTTGGTAATAGCGATTCAATGAATCCCATTAAGATGAGTTTTCAGCTTTATGTACATATATATTCCTAATGTCGAGTTTTTTAGGTGAAATTTACCATAAAAGTAATTCATTGTTTATTAATGAAATATATGAAAGATGAGTTAAGGAATACATATCTTTATCTATTTGACGCTCGATCTGGTTCGCTCATAACTAAAGGTCATTCACACGTGCGCGTAAACTTCCCGGCGAGCGAGGTGTAAGGTTTACTCATCATGTTTTTAATCTATGATATTATAAATTATATGTTAGGGAGAGTTCGCAACTCTCCTGAATCTGCCTGCACCCTATATAAGAAATTCAAACAATATGGATATGTATTTATTTGCAACAGGACATTTTATCTAGGGAAAACGTCCGGTACCAATGCTAGTGGTAGATAAATGCACTATTATTATTTCTCCTCATTCCCTAGCATCTTATAACCTAAAAATCACCACTCTCTTTTCTCTCACAGTGAAATCGATAATATAAATTGCACAATAAAATTCATCCGAGAGAAGTTTATCTACTGACATTTCTTTTTAAAGTTTATATTCAGATTTCTTGCTCAAAATATTAAGAAATGATAGTATAAGTCAAACGAAAGATAAGAAAAGAAAATATGAAGTCTATCGTAATATTGTAAATGAATTTCACAATTCCAAGCCATTTATTTGCTTCCATAATTCATTATTTTCATTTTACTTCTCGACAAAGTCAGATGAATGAAGTTCCGCAATCTGATGATTTTCAAGCATTAATTTTCATAGTTTGCTGTCAAGTTATAAAAGTTATTCCTGTAACGATGAGATAAATTGTGACTTTGCTTTTAAGTCAATATCGGTGACTTTGTATCTTAATAAATCCTAAATTGGACATTATTCATCCTTTTTCTGGAAACAGTCTCGAATTTTAATTTTGCAAAGATCTTTATTGCAAATTATGTGGAAACTCATACATGTAGTTCTCTCCTCAGAGGGCCTTATATAGAATCATGGAAGGGGAGAGGAATATAAACAAATAGTTATGTTTCCAATAAGGCTAAAAGAGCCTATCACTCTTACTATTATTATTTATTTCTTTTAAACGCCTATTTATCAATTTATAGTTCAATTTTATATACAATTAAGAGAAGTTTAACTTTTGATTAAATAGTTTACCAAATACAAAAACATAGGGTAGAGTAAACTATAATTACATTGAGAATTAGATACTAGTATCCACTGAATTAAATGGAAAATTTAAATTGGAATCATTTTACAAGTGACAATAAAAAATCTTATATTTTGGCCCATCCATTAAATTCCATTAACTTTACGAATCTGTCTCGTTTTATTGTTGACCAAAAACCTTTAAAGAAGATTTCAATGATCTCAGGCTAGCACTCGACTATCCCCGCTTTAATGTTTCCTTGCCTATTCACCACTGAACCAATATTAGAATATAATTCTAGTTATTATTATTAAAATTGGCACAACTTTTAAGAACATTAGCATAGATTATAAAGGGAATTTTGTACAGTTGCTCTAATTAGTCATGGTACAGTGTCACAATGATTTGAGAAAGTAGTTAACTATGATATAATTTTTAAAGTTTTAAAAATCCTCAGATAGTTTTGAATGACTGCCGATAGGCTTTAATGTGCTGTATTGCCTAGTAAAAACATTTTAATCTCAAGTTATTTTCAAAAATTAATTATTGCGCTAAAATAAAAAAAATAGCGAAATGTTAATGTGAATATTTTTTGTGATATTCCTGAGTAAAAAATGTATAAATTTATATAGTTAATTAAGTTGAAAACAGGAAAGTTTAAAAGAAATTTGGCCACTCTGTATTTGAAATAAAATCCTTTAAAAAGATTTCGACAGTACCGCTTGAAATATCGCAATAACGTAAAATTTTCACTAAATTTCATTAATTTTATTGCCAAATGTCCTGCTTTTTTATTCATAACCCAATGTATCCCAAACAGTCCATTCTTCATTAAATAATAATAAATTATCTTTTCACTCTGAACAAATTCATTGTAAAGTGTAAATAAATGTGACAAAATTACAACAAAATTGCGGAATTAGCGTCTGATCAATTAACAAATTGAGCGTATATTTAAATTAACTCCTAGTAATTATTACAAAATTAATCCCTTAATGTATGTCTTATATCAGAATAATTACAGTTTTATTGAATTATTATCATTCTATACTCATTCTCATTGAAAATATAAATCTTCTTTTCTATAGGTGGTCGACTACAAATGAAATGAAGGCGTGATATTTAATCATTCTTATTGTTAATATCTTCTGATTTGTTAGTTAACTTTTACTAGTAGACCAAGACTTAAAAAATTACGAAATTTAATAAAATTTTACTTTAAAATACATTCCATAAAAATTGAAATATAATAATTTTGCTCCATATTTTGTAAGCCACAACCGTCAACACTCTTGAGAATATTGACCCACTTTGTAGATTTAAAGTTCAAACCGAAAAAACGGTAAAAAAGCTAAAGAAAAAAAGTAAAACCCTGGATAACCTATAGAACAAAATTAAACTACTAGATAATCTAAAGAACAAAATAAACAATAGCTAACCAAGGAAAGAAAATTAAAACACTATTATATAGAGAACAAAATTAACATACTGGATAACGTAAAAAAAAACAATGAAAAACTAGATAAATAAATTAAATTTTAAAGGTATTGGCGATATCTAAAATGGAAGAAAAATTTGGATGAAGAAAACCAATTAGTTTAATTAACCTTAAATTACAAAGAAACTCGAAATATATAGAAATAAAAAGACGATAAACAAAATCTGGCCCAAAATATAATCTTTAATGAAACAAATCCGCAAACATGCAGAGATGAATTATTGAGAGAAGGAGGATTTTTTTGAGGGTTGCCTTAATTAAATGAAGGAAGTTAGGTGAAGAAGTTTAGGCTTTCATATACAGTCTTGATGGAAGCAGGATAGCTCGGAAACTGGGTCGTTCTTTTAATAAAAGCTTTTCTTAAAAAGACAATCCTTTCTTTGTATATATATATATATATTTATATATATATATATATATATATATATATATATATATATATATATATATATATATATATATATATATATAATCAAACAAAATGCGAAAAATTAAAAATCTTGAAAGGTTAATTTTTTTTTGTCATGTAGGTAAGACAAGTTAAATTTCAATTATTCTATTTTTACCACACTTAAAGTGAAATATTACAGGTTTTTCACGTTTTAATGGAAAGAAAGACGCAGTTTCAAGAGAGAGTTTTTCTAAATAAAATTTTTAGTTAGGATACACGTTTCGAAGTGATTGACTTCCATCATCAAACCAAGAATAATGAAAAAATAACTAAAGGAGTTCTCCTTTTATATATACATAAATACATATACAATACACATACATATGAATATAAACATACAAGGATATGTAAGGAGAGATGTTAAATACTAATCAGGTGCTTCGTTGAATACCAATTTTAAGGGTTTTCTCCTAAAAATGGATGTAAGGAATGTTCTTGGACCGGGACGAACCTAATTGAGGCAACGATGCGCCTGGAGTGAACGTAGTTCTTCACGTTGGACTTTTAAGCGAAGTCCCCAGTTTTCCATATAAATATAAATGAAAATTCTGAATTTCATTGACAATCAAGTTTTAGAGTACTATAAAGGAAGCGTATAGAACAATAGAATCCAAGGTATTTGAAGACCATAATGAAGATTTCTCTCTCTGATGAATTGTTATCATGTTATCTGCTGGTGTTCATCGACTGTGTTTTCTCAAATCCTGATTTAATGCTTCCGTCTACTAGGAAATTTTAGAACACATTTTGCTGACAAGTGAAATGGAGTTATTTTAAATCGTTTACTGCTTTCTTTAGACCATTTGTTGGGTCCATCCAGGCGCGCAAATAATAGTTCAAGATTAAAAGAGAGATGACAAGGACGAGCTTCAGGGGTCAAGATGGCAGGCCAAATCTCCAGCTTTCAGTTGTAGCAGCGCCATTTCCTTGTTACATCAGCCACTCAGTTGCGCTTTGGATGGTGTAACAAGGGTAATTCCAGCAGAACTTGGCAACAACCCACATTACTACAACTTCCACCCAAAATGGGTTACTGACATAACTCTGCTTGATTGGCACGCCGATACTCCCGCCTAGAGCTTTCAAAGAGGAACTATGGCCACTATCATTGCAACTGGGGCAAAACAAAACTTCGGTAATGCCCCAAATTCATCGTCACCATACTACGCCACATTGATACAGTAAATGAGTATATAAATGAACATACTTTTAGGAAGTCGGGCATTTCTGCATTGAATATCCTTTTCGGAATGATGCCCTGGAAATAAAAACCCTTAAAATATTTCACTTTACCTGTATTGAATATAGATTATATGAAAGATTACGTTTTTAATTAAATTACGAAAGTAAATTTACTTTTTCACCCATATTCTAATCTTTGAGCTGCTTTAGTATATGAGAGAGGACCGATATTATTATTATTCTGTTTTCGATTTAAAATAGATTCCTTCATAATTTGTAAGGTACATAAAATTACCATTAACTGACCGAATAATAGTGGTTCTTAGGCAGAGAACTTAAATGCAAATTAATTACATTAAAATTTCACCAATTCTTTTTTTAGATTTTTATTTTTTAATACTTACTTATCATTACAAATTCATTTCTTGTTCAGGAAGTTCACAAGCGAATATTATTTGGCAAACTTTACGAAAACACAAGTTCTCCTCCGAGCAGAATAAGGTTTATTACTTTGGCCCAACTTTCAGGGATTCCGCATTGCGGAACACAATTACGAACTTTATTTCAGCAATGTTAATTATAATTCTCGGCAAATTTGAACAGGTATAATATAAAGTTACCTAGCATTTAGGGTATAATTATAAGCTTTGTTATTTTATGAAAGCAGAAAATAATACCATTTGTTAAACACTATGTTCTGCTATTTTTATATATGTATATAAATTACTTCTGACTTAATAAAGATCATGGCACTTTGGATAGAATTATAGTGGCTATGAAGCGGATATCAATTATGAGAGAAAAATATTTTCCAGAAGCCAAGTACTTGAAATTTTATGCGTTAATTTAATTAGAAGTTGAATTAATAAGTGATCAAAAATTTTTAAATTAATTTTCACATCATTATTCCATATGGTATTGCATAAACATGTATAATGATAAGCAAATTTGAGTAATCATTACTTTATTAAATAGTTATACTGAGTAACTAAGGTGTTTAAGAAGCATTATTCATGGTCAAAAGAGCCAAAGCACCTTTATAGGAAATAGTAATAGTGCTATCAGGCTTGTCTAACTCTAATGAAGGTGAGTATTACTCACCTTGATTAAATTAATTCCTTTTAATTTGACGTAAGTTTCAAACGACAAAGGTAGGAGAAGTCGAGTATATTTTTATAAGAAAAATGAAAGGAGACGCATTGACTGGCGAAGCCATTGATAATGGTCAAGGAGAGAGAGAGTTTAGAGCTAAGAAGTGTTAAATACAAAGAGCGGGATGAGTAAAGATAATGAAAATAACTGCAATGATACAGCTCCAGCTTAATTTTTGTGTCCTTGATCGACCCAAGCCCGAATAAAATTGGACCTTGTGACTCCGACAAATATTATCTTTGAGTACTTACATTACCAAAGGACAAAGAAGAATAGTATTACACCTTCGTGAAACAGAAGTTTTGAATCGGGCAACTAGGCGAACAAGAGAAATTTTACCCACAATATCAATCAATATAAATATTTATTAAACAAATTTTAAATAGTTTTTGCTACAGTGAGGCAAAATGGTTCTTGGAATGATAAAATGAGTTCTTTCTGCGGTGAGTAAAAATGGGTTCTTTCTGCAGTGAGTTAAGAGGGTTCTTGCCATGGTGAGTAAAAAAGATTTGCTGCCGTGAGACAAAAGCGATCTTGCTGCGGTGGAATCCGTCTTAAAAAAGCGTTTGTGGAAGATAAATCTTCATCACGATCATCATTTTCATTGTCATCACTACTATCCCATCTTCACCACCAACGCGAAAATCCCCACCATGTTCAGTGTCGATAACTTTATCTTCATTATTATTAGCATGTTCTTAATCGGCACTGTTTTCTCTATTATCACCAACATGATTACTCTTATTCTCATTACTAACGATATCCTTAACACCATCATCGCCCTCATGAATATCATTCTATTTGATGGATAATTATCTTAAAATTCTAAGGAAAGATAAGTAAATTAAATGGCTTCAAATACAAATTTAATGGTTTGTTGCTGTGAAATTGTATGTGTTGATTCAAGTTTATATCCAGAACAAAGAAAAATAAACTTCGATAATCTCCCAACACTTATAAAGTCAAAGCTTAAATTATAAAACATTTTGCCAACTTTCATGCTCGCAGAAAAGTTATATTTATAACAATACTCGTCAATGAATGATAGATGTTTAACTTGGTGCAATTAAGTGTTCCATCCTCTTGCAAAGCAGTCTTACCACTACATCGTATTTCATATCCTAATATATGGTTCCTTTGCAAGAGCATTTGAGGCCAAGAATTGTACACGTAGGTTAGTCGCACATAAACTTGTGAACAAATTTTCAACAGTAGCCGATGGGAAGCCATTCAGTTTCCTCGAGTTCTGCTTATCAATAAATGCCTACGATGAGGTAATGCCTTTGCCTGGTTCTTATCGAGCTTAAACGTGCTAACAAATATAGACTCTCTATTAGGATAGATATTACTTCACAAGCTATAAAGAAACGTTATACAATGGAAGAAAGAAGAGGCGAAGTAAAACGGTATGACCCTAGTATACAATAGAAGGTGTTTCGTCTACTAATTGCTAGGAACCTCAATTAGCAGCGCCTAGAGAAACCTTTCAAACATTGCCAATAAGTTCACAGAACTTTATCATAGTTCCTAAGTTCTTAATATCTCAGATTTCCCAGTTCCAACAAATTATTATGTTACTCAATTAAATCTTGTTTCGAGTAATCACATGTTCGGTTTCCAAGGAATTCCTTAATCTCTTCCTTTGTCTACCATCTCACTATCCAAGCAAGTTTATTATATAAGGATGACTCTTTTCTACTCGTACCTGCAATAAGATTGTATGATGGTACTATTTCAATAATATAGTCTCATTGGAAATAAATTAATAAACATTTATTTGGTAAGCACTACTATAAATACCAGTTTATTTATGCTAAAAGAACTATGGCCACTATCAATGCAACCTGGACTCAACAACACGTGGGTAATGCCACAAATTCATCGTCGCTATACTATTTTTCATATTGTAAAAAAATCTATTTATAAGAGATGTGTACTATTTTTTCAGTTATCTCGATTATTTCATACACCCAAACCTAATTTCACTGCCATCTCAGTAGTATGTATTATATCTACCTTTGTGTTTCCTTATGTGAATGTCAGATGAGAAATAATAAGATGACATGCTGGAAAGAAATATAGCTTACTAGACGGTACAAATCCGCTTAAAGGCATTTTCTATTCCGTTAAATCGAATGTGCATTTAACATATGAACAGCTGGCTTGCAGATATTGTATAACCAGCTGTCACCATGAAAAAAAAGGCTTTCGCTTGCAAAACATTAAACTAGAGCCATAAATTCTGAGATTAAGTAGACTTTGAATGAGGGAGTGTTCGGCGTCAGAATAAACGGTCGTTTTGTTTAAAAAAGTTATATGCTTCTTATCCTTGTAAAACATAAGTTTTTGGTGTAGCATTTCTTACCGATAAAATTATGGTGTCTAATTTGAAAAAAATTGTTTATGAGGCAGGTGGGCACGATCCGAACCAACCTTTCGATGAACATAGCCAATCTTCAAAGATAACGTTTCACGGGAAGTGTGGGATTACTCGTAATTCCACTGGAAGAGAAAACTTCTTTTCCTCAAAGCTAATCGATGGAGATTTTCTTGGGCTCGGTGACATCTCCTCGCCATTTGAAGCCACTACGCTAACCATCATCACGGAGGCTGGCTGCTTGTTTTTTGATATTTAGCGGACCTTAGAGACGTTCTGGCTGAAGCTTGACACGATTTTCTTCTTCTTGATAATGACCGGATTGAACGTAAAGTATTTTTCCTAAGTAAAATGAGTAGTTGATTGCCATGACACTTCAAGTCGCTGAGAAGGCAACGACAGCCCTCATAATGTTGTTCTCTCATACCATCGGTGACTAAATGTCTTTCCATGCATGTCCAGCTCTTGCTAACCTCCTACCTGACAGCTCTAGATCCTGTGGCTACCGAGAATTTCTTCGCGAGCTCAGTCAATTTGAGCTTGGGAACACTTTCGAATGCCTTTCTCACATCGAATAGCTAACAACTTGAGGTCTGCCTGAACGAGGTCGATCTTTGTGGTCTTATTCGTTCTTGAGCCTCACCGCGACTTTGTGGACGGTTGAGCCGCTTAGCCATTTCAAACTTGTTGTGCCCCGCACGCAAGAGAGCATAGATTTCGATTATTTTCAAATCCATATCGACAAAGGCACACAATGGAAATGTCGTTTTAATGAAACGTGCTGGAAACGTGGAATATTTTCTCTCAGACACTTAAACCTTTCAAAATAAAAAAAAAACTGACTGTAACTAACCTTTTCAATCCTTGGTAATTTTTTCGAGTAATATATTTTAGGGCATAAAAAAAAAAAACTTATAGAGTCTAATCCTATTCTTCCACGACACACTCTCTAAATGCTATTAAGCTGCTTTAATGACGCTCGCTTGTTTGAAGGTTGCGAAACAAAGAAGTTTTTTTCAGGTTTATGCTAGATATTTTTAGGTAAATATCCTTAAACTGATTAACCATACCCGTTAGAATTCAAAATCGATTACGTAAGAAACGTAAGTTTTTCTTTTATTTTGGAATGTGTTTTGGAGCTAGTGGCGAAGGTTACGCAAGCAACCAGCACACGGGAGCATAGACCAAAGTAGGGCCAGTAGAGGAAGAAAAGTGAAACAGAGTTAGGACGAAGGACATTGATTGCAAGGTTTGAGGTTATTTTGCCCCAGTTTATACGATGTCTTTCGATTCACTTTCGTCAGCTTAGGCTATATTGCTCGTATTTCTCTAAATATTGGAACAGTAGTTCATATAGGGACACAAGACTCCCTTCTATAAATAAAGAAACTAAACAGAAAAGAAGTTTTGCGACATCTAAACGCGTTACCCAGCTTTTTAAGGGTAGACATAGCACAAAGTTGAGGCTACCGGGACTCTTGTAAGTTCTTGAGTCAAAAGAGATGATTGTAGAACTCCTAAATAAAAGATAGGTATTGTGAGAAGTTCTTGAAAGTGAGATGGCTAAAATTCCTTAAGAGATTTATTAATTGTACCAAGAGATTTTTTATACAAGAGTCCCTAATATAAATATAGGAACTGCAAAGAAAAGAAGTTTTGCGACATCTAAACATATTAATCAGCTTTTTAGGGGGAGACTTAGCACAAAGTTGAGGCTACCGTGACCCCTGTAAGTTCTTGAGTCAAAAGAGATGATTGTAGAATCACCAAAGAAGAGATGAGTATTGTGAGAAGTTGTTGATGGTGAGATGGCTAAAATTCCTTATGAGATGCATTAATTTTACCAAGAGCTTTTTTATACTAGAGTCAAGGTATAAATAAACTGCAAAGAAAAGAAGAAGTTTGGCGACCTATAAACACATCACCCAGCTTTTTATGGGTAGACATAGCACAAAGTTGAGGCTACCGGGACCTTTGTAAGTTCTTGAGTCAAAAAAGATGATTGTAGAATCACCAAAGAAGACAGGAATATTGTGAGAACTATTTGATAGTGAGATGGCTAAAATTCCTTTTGAGATGCATTAATTGTTTCAAGTTTTTGCTCAACCTTTTAAAGAGTTCCGTCCAATTCCAAGTTTATTAAGTTATCTAAGAACAGGCGAGAAGCAGAAGAAGTAAGAGCAGAAAGAGCTGAATTAAAAGCTTTAGAGACTGTAATGTTCATTCATTTAGCGGATGAATGCATCGGGTTAGTAGTAGATTTGGCGAAACTTTTAATGGAAAGAATGAAAGGTGTAAGGCAGGGGCGGACAATCTTTACAGAGTGAACGGCAGATGAGACTTTTAAGAGCAGGCCGCGTAGCGGAGTAACAAACGAAATCCCCAAAGTGGCCATATATGTAATAGAATACATTATACAAGAATTTTATTGAAAAACATACAAATCAATGAGACGGTTAGTGCTGCTTGCCAAGAAGAAGTGTTTCAATGTTCGAGAGTTGGGAACGAAATTGAGACTTTGTGTACTTCATTTTGGAGAAGAGCTGTTTGCAAAAGTAGGTGCTGCCAAACATGGCCTCGATGCGTTGAACATGCGCAATGTATATTAAAAAAATGCGAGAAGGGAAGACAAGCTCACGGTAAAAGGATTCATTGCAGCGGAAAAAGTCAAACATTTTCTGTTTAGAATTGTCTCCTCTGCAACTTTAGGCTCTTTGAAAGCTTTCCTATATGTGAGGGAAATGCATATTTGTCTCATTTGTTACTAATTTTCACTGCCAGACGTGACTTATTTCCCTCTCCATCTACGAGCTTACTGAGACAGATGCTGTTTGGCAGAGATTTTGGGGGGGAGCTGGGGTTTCGTTGGCTGGATTGCAATATTAATGCCGAGCAAGGTAGTATGCCAGACGCTAGGCCTCCGCGGGCTGGAGGTTCCCGCTCATTGTATAATAAAGGATAGAAAAGAGACTTGAGAGCCACCGGTGTTGATGCAGAAATCGAAACGACGTAGAAGAAGCTAAAAATCATGGAGCATAGTAAAAGAAGTAAGCCAACCGAGGGGAGCTTCTCGTTGAAAACATGAACTCACACCCTGTGAAAAACTTGGAAAGTTATAAATGTCAAAAGTAAATAAATGTGAATCCCCAACCTTTTCTAAAAAGGTTGACCAGCCATTACTGGCTATAAAAAAACATCACCAGTAGACCTTTCTTTCCGGATGCCATACTGGTGATCACATAGGAGACTTTCTAAGTAATTATCTGGGAGATGTGGAGAGATTCAAAGAAAATTAAAGCAATAAAACGATAACTAGAAGGGCGAGAACGGTCACACGTCTTAGGGAATGGATTTATGAAAGCATGTTTCCAAAGAGAGGGAAAAATTTTGTTTTTTAAACAGAAATAAATTAGACGAGCAAGCATAGGTGTGATTTGAGTGGTATATTCTTTAGTAACGGTACATAAATTCTATCCGAACCATAACCATTGATTTTCAAGCTAAAGAATATCTTCTCGGAGAATAAAAAAAGAGATTAAGGTAAGGGGAAGTTGATTAAAAAGTGAAGTTTCAGAGGTTGAAAAAGTGATATAGTCATATATGGTGGAGATAGTGAAGATAGTTATATATGGTGGAGATAGTGAAGAAACGGGGGCCAATGAGAGTTTATTTATCAACAAGAGAGGCAGGTATAGTACCATGTGGACGGACGAGTGATGGAAAGGTAGAAAGGACTATTCAAAAATCCCTTCCTCCTCTTGACACTAGCAATTCTTATGGTCTTGATGCTATCCATCCACGTCTATCTAAAGAGCTAACTTCTGAACTTGCATCTATGCTCACTAGTCTATTCTGTTTCTTTTTAAAATTAGCAAAAAAAAAACGAAATTTAATGCATGTGAAAAGATTTATGAAACTCGAGGCATAATTACGAAGACTGCTTGAAATCGAGTTAAATCTTTAGTTTTAGAAGCATCCAAGTGACATGTTATGTTTGTCCTTTTTTGCGGTGAAATTAAATAGAAACCGCATAATATAACATACAAGGATGGTGTATATGCAGGTTTTTGAACAAAATAATGGAAACTAAAAGTTAAATATCAATTTTTTTCTATTAAATATCTAAGCGATTCTCCATTGGTAGAAATAAATACTTTAATACCTCAAGGAATAGAGAGAGGCATGTTTCGGAGCGAAGTTATTGGGAACTATAATCGATTTCTGAAGCAAAACTCCTTCAAGCTCATTCACAGATGGCGATGCTACTCCAAAACACACCGGAGATGTTTGATTGTCAAGATCTGACGTGTTTTGATGAATTTTGCTCTTAACCCTTTTAACCGCATAAATTGTCATTATGCCGTCATGGAAGTTGTCAACTACATAAATAAATATTGATTGCTCTAAAGGATAAAAGTAGTCGCCCAAATTGAAAAATACTCTAGACAATTAGGAAAGTTACCGATATAGCCGTCCAAACCATCAAAGAAACACCTACATACTTCATTCTTGGGGTCAAACAATAAGATCAAAGCAGTCTTTGGGCATCCCCAATACATTATTCCTCCTAAACAATGAAGAAGCGTAAAGGATCATTCGTCAGAGTAAATCATATTATTCCACTGACCTATTTTCAATCTATTGTATGCTTGACATCATTTCAGGCGTAATTTAATATTTATGTGGGAAAGAAAAGGTTTGGCAATGGCAGTCCTTCCATGCTATCCAATTGCATTTAAACTCCTATCGACCAGTTTTGGTTGATACTGGGTTGTCAAGATTTCGGTTTAACTCTGCAGCCACTTTAGTAGTTGAGTTTTGTTATGCATCGATACCAAGCGTTTTAATACCCTTCAGCCTCCGTCACTAAGCTTCACCTAAAGTCCCAAGTTACTCTTCACAAGGTAGGTTTTCCTTATTTTTGGTAGGAAAGCATGATTTTAGATTTATTTTGGGTGTTTTGGTAAGTTAGCATGACTTTAGATACATTTCCTTGGTTTTGGTTCCTTTTGATTCCAGCATGACTATAGATACTTCTTCTTGGTTTTGTCAGGCAAGCATGACTTTTATTACATTGCTTTCGTTTTGGTCGGCAAGAAGGACTTAAGATACTTTTACTATGGGAAATTAAAACAACGCGGAAGTTTATGTCTTTAAAGTCCAACAATTTGCCCTCTTTTGATGGCAAAATGGTGACACGTTTATACCTTTGCCGATGAAAATTTCAATAAAAAAAAACTTTATGCCATCGAGTTTAGGATATCTGCAGTGCAGATACATAAGATTTATCTGCCAGGGTGATTCTTATTTATCTTCAAAAGTATTAAAGTTCGAAATATCACCTTTTTCCAATATTGTCTATGGCACATTTATTTTCCTTAAGTAATACCTTAACTAATTATATTATGTACTTTCACTCCGAATTCTAAGATTTAAGAAGGACAAAAGAGAAAAGTTTGTACCTCTTCCGTTCTCTATCTTTAGAGAACAAATTACTTTGTCACTTTGCAATAATCCCCTCTGACTCTCGATATAATTAGGGTTCTCCTTCCCTGGGTGAATACCTAAAGAGTGAAGCTCTACTTTGGCTCTGATGACCTCCTAGTTATCCACTATAATCTCTCATAATCAGTGCTGATTAAAGGTCCACTTATTGATTAACATTCATCTAAATGCATTCGCATAATGACGAGAAACAAAGAGATTAAAAATAGGCCAAAAAGAACATTTGTCAATAGGGGCATTTATGGGTTTCATAGCAACAGCAAAGATTCATAAATTAAATTCACCATGCTGAAATAAGGGGCAATTATTTCTCCGCCGTAAAGTTCACTTACAAATATGGGAGAGGTCTTGTTATTAAAGATAATAATGGTGTATAGCGTGGCAATGTCGAAGCAGGAAGGGCTTATAAGCTACATATGTTAGAACGTTGGTTCCGTTTCCAACATCACTTCTGATGGTTCTCTGTTCCAGATTCATTGACGACTTTTTATTCTTCCTTTTACCTTTTCAGTGGCAAAAACTTGTCTCTTCGTTTGAGTGATGTCTGCTAAACACAGGATATTTAAGTTAAAAACTTCTGTTTTTTGTCAGTATTTCTTGAAGGCGTCTCACTTTATCCTTCTTTCCACGAGTTTAAAGCAGAATTGCAAAAAGAGGGACTTTTCTGATCTGGAATTCGGGGTGTCAGTAATAAATTAAGCGGTTCTCTGCATTTTTGTAGACAAGTAGCTTGGATAATTGTCACCATTTTTAAAGAAACAAAAGAACAATATTATAATTAAATACATCTGAGTGAACGAAAAACTTTTTATTTCACCTCTGACAATTTTCATTAAGAATTACAGCCTAAATTCATTTTAATACTATTAATTTAAAAAAAATATTTTCAAAAAACACGGAAAAAATCTTAAATAAATAATATATTGGTAACTTTTTAATTTATTAAACCATAACTAAACTTCATTTTGTTCTTTAGTGTGTTTATTATTAAATTTAAGTTTAATAAGGCAAGTATTAACAGGTATATATATACAATCTTACCTTAAGTCTTCTACTGAATTTCAATAATATGGGGCCGTAATTCAGCAAAATAACCGCGAACTTCGGTTTCGAATTTCGCCAACACACCATCTGCGGTTTTATAGTCGACCACTTTTAGTCGATGAGTTTTAGCGCGTTTATCATTGCTTTATATTTTTATGCAAATTATTTTATCTTTAAAATTCATTTTTTCTAATAATTAATTCTAACTAGACTAAAATTTTTATCTGATCTTACCACGGATTTTTCAAATCAATATACTATATTTTAGGAATTTATAGATATATTTTATTATGTGCAATAGGAGAAGGGGAAATAACGTATTGGGAAAGAGTTCTAGTCTGCGAATTTTGTGATTGTTTGATTATTGCTTATAATTCCATTAAATCCAGGTAACTCTATTGGGTGCGACGTAGGTCTATCGCAACGAATAATCTCCTGGTGACGATGCTTTCATTTCAGTGCAATGAAGAATCCAGTTCTCATTCACAGTAACAACTCTAATTAAAAATTGAGGCTCTTGGTGTAGTCGTGTATGCAATGTTTCACATTCATCAACATATTGTAATTATTTCTACAGAGTGATTTGAAGAAGAAGATATATTTTTTATAACTGAAATATCAGAGCTAGAATTTTTTATAAATATCGTGGACCACTTTGTGTTCAAAAATTGGGCAGAAGTTTTGTCACAACCATAAAACACAAATCCTAGTGACTGTAGTCAGTCTCCGCTCCTTCCTTAGGTTCCGATTAGTACTTAAAGAAATTGATGTCTTTTTAAAAAAAGAAAGTGAAATATCATTTAATAAACAATAAAACGCACATTTCTAAAAACAAAGAAACTCCATCAACTTTAACAATGGTCTGCCATCATTCATCTGAGTAGTAGTTGCATATTTGGAAGGCTTCATTTGGGTATGATTGATTATAAGTGTGTATATCTCTTACCACATTTATCTCATGTGGTAATAAATTAAATGGTAAACACATGTTGCAAGGTCGTGTGAATATGGAGGACAATGAAGAACTTTTTATCCTAACATAATAGTTCGATAATATATTTTAGGTTCAAACGGCCAAATTTACGCAGTATGGCATGTGCTTTGATTTCGAAACAAATCTGGAATCCATTCATCGACTTAACAAAATATGTAGCTTAAGATTTTGGAATCTCAGCTTTGTTTCCACTCATAATACTTCGAGATAACAAACTTCATCCCCAGTGGAATTTCTAAAGAGCAATTAAATAGTCAATTAAAAATAAAAACAAAAGAACACTAACACTAAGAATAAAAGCAAATACACTAAAATTAAAATATAAGTATGCAACCTTATCTTTGGTGTAGGAATGATTTTTTGTAAGAGAGTGCTTTAATTTGAATGTTTAAAACAATTTGAGAATATATAATTATTTATTAATCATATATAATTCTCCAACTTTTAAAGTGTTTCATTCAAGTGCCACGGACAGGTATATGAATGGTTGTCGATCTGAAAAGAACAATTTTCCCCATAGGTTAACTGGTTTGAAACGGAAATACCGCGGAATTCGATAAACGACTGTGTAATGAACTTTTCGTTAAACAGACACAGATGACGCCATCAAATATGACGCAGGGGTAAAGATATTTATTTGAAAACTAAAAATATAAATTTTTAATCAAATTGATTCCATTTTGTTCTGCAAAATTTTCCACTTCAATGGTTTAACATATAAAATTCTGACAAATTAAGAATTGTTATGCAGAACTAAGCCCGCCTGGTGAGGTTCTCTCTATTCTGTTTAACTACTTCTTACCTTTTCAGTTTGTTCAACATTCGCTTGTTTATTTCTGGTGTCAGGTTTTCTAGTCCTAGTTAATAAAAGCATTTGTCGTTCATATTGGAGAGTTTAGTTGAAACTCACAATATTTTGCCTCGGAATTTGAAATACGTCAAACAATTTTTCATGTTTTTTGACCAAAAATCTAAAGGGTTTTAGAAAAAAATGCGAACCATATAAATTCTTAAATTTAATATAAATATTATTTTTAATCGTTCTTCACGGCACAAACATTCGGGATGACCTAATTAACATTCCTCGACTCGAGACAACGATGATTTCTTTGATGCTGCATCGGATTATTTAAAATCTCCCGTTTCTAAAAAAATTTCAACATCAAGAAATTATGAAATGAAATTACGAGTTAATGGAGAAGTTCTCGTTATAAATCGGCTCTAAAGTTAATTGTTAATTAAGAGTAATTTCGATAAACTGAGAAAATCTTTATTCCTTTATTTCATAAAATTATTTCAAAATTCGATAAATATGTTTCGCCAAATTGAGGCTTCCCATCGTATTATACTCGAAATTACATTTCATATTTACTCTTTCTTTTTCGCAGGGAGCCTTGCAGTATACCATAGAAAACCTTGTTGTAGCTGACATCTGTATGGTGTCGTGCCCTCCCACCCCTTCATTAGATAGAATCTATTTTTCAGGCTGTTGAGAGATGCTTGACCCCCCATTCAGGGTTGACCTGAATATTCTCATTAAACAAACGGGGATATTTTTCTTCCAAACATGTTCACTTCACCTAATTTCACCACTTTGTTTTTTAACATTTCGGAAGAAGCTTAGAGTGAGTTAACCTATTTCTTTCAAACTTTTAACGCCCTTTTTCACCTTTTTCCTGGGTCTAAACAGGCGCAGGAGGTGTCAAGTGGCAACACTCTACCGACATCTTTACATCGAATCCCATTACACCCAAGACGGCGACAGGAGACCTCGTAGAGTTGGCCAACTCCAGAGCTGTAGGGGAACAACTACAAAACACCACACATCAGCACATCCAATCCTTGGGTCCAATCCACATCTTAAACACTATCCCCCCCAAACATTGACCCAAGCGAAACGCCCCTTCTACGTCCCAAGCGGATCGCACTGATCTGAGCCACGATGCGGCAAATTCCAAAAACATACACATCCAAACACTAAGGGTGTGACGATCGAGGGCAAATCAAAACACAACTTTTAGTAATCAGACGAACTCCAATACAGAATGACAACAAATCCACCACTAACACAGTAGACAGAAACTACAGATACATTGAGTGTTGGTTCTAGAACTCCAATAGAAGGGAGGCCTAACGTAAGTACAAAGAGAAAAGACAGACAGAGACCAAGGTGTTCGATAGACATTTAAGCCTTTTCAGTAGTATGCCTCCTATTCTTTTCCTCTTGTGACGTCATAATAAATCGTTTTGCGGCCAATCATAAAAATACATTATTTTCATTGGTTGGTCAGACCGAACGGGTGGTATGATTAGTGACCAGATAATTACTAACCATGTGATTACTGACCTATAATTAGTGAGCAAATGATTAGTGACCCTGTGATTAATGATGTGTTTTTAGGGACCATTTCATTATTATCTATGTGATTTTGGCCAAATGATTAGCGATCAAATAATGAAGGAATTGTTCCCTCTCCCTAAATCTAATGGAAGAAGGTCCCTAATTAAATGAAAAGATCACCTTCTTAAAATTTCATTTAAAATAATGAGTTAAAAACAAAGATGAAGTTTTTTATGCGAATAAAGTAAATAATTGATCGCAAAGTTTAAAGTCATAAATTTTAACGAAACAATTTCTCTTGGATTTAATTTTTTTCAACCGTGATTTGATTTTATATTTGGAAACAATTTAAAACATTTATTAGATTAATGTCATTAAATTCCTGAATGTGAAATCGTTAATCTTATTAACAGGTCCTTAACTTTTTTAATTTATCTTTTCAATCTTTGCCTTACTAACTTTGCTAATCAAAAAAGAGGCCTTAAATGGTCAAAATAGTCATTTATCTCAATTAATTAAAAGTAATTTTTATGATTTATTGGTTTGATCATTTAATCACATTTAATCAAGTTGTAAGCAACTGTGCCAAAGACTCTAGCTTTTTCCCCTAATCCTTTCCCCTTTCCTTTCTGAATTAAAAAATTTAATAGTAGATATAACTGTTAATAGAAAAGCAAAATTTCCCTTTTAAGTCCCAATGCAAAAGCGATGAAAAATCGCTTGAGTGAAGACAAACGATTAAGCTAAAATTTAAATTGGAATGAAACTGATTGATTCAGAAATATTTGACACGTTCCATCGCGTTACGAAAATATTTGTGAATGGATTTTTCAATACGGAAAAATAGGTTTTAAAACCAAATAAATAGGATATTCCCTCAAATCTAAATATCGGAAATATATTTAAAGAACGGGAGATGGAGTAGAGATAAAATTTGTATATTTCCTTAGACTTTCTTTACTCAAATAAGTTCCAGATCTTGTATTGAAGATATTGAAGCAGAATAAAGGGGACAGAGATCGTATCAGTTTTCAATTCTAATAACGACACCATCTTTATAAGAAAGTATAATATATAGGTAGGTAAGATACTGGATCATGGGTTATAACTTTCTTTTGTTGATAGATAAATGAGAATATTCGATGAAATTTTTAAAAAATGAATGAAAATCAGGAAAAGTAAATGACACTATATATGAGATTAGGTGATTATTTTAATTAATAAAGGTTAGATTTGTATAGCACTCTTCAATCCCATGACTTTAATAGAGCGCACGTCCTTCAATCAAAAAATAGTTTGCCAGAGGGTCGCGTCTTTAGGGGACGATTAAAGGCACCAGAATGGGATGAGGGTGGGAGACGAGCACTCACAATCAATTAGTTCATTCCATATTCTAGGAACAAATTTAAAGAAAGCAGGTCGCCCATTTAACATATACGACTACTGGGAACAAAATGCTAGATAATAGATCTAGCATTTAGGAATCCCAGATACCGAGGTGTGCCCAATGCAGAGGATATTTATGAGGTTGCTGCGGTGTTTAAGATTTGTAGGTAGGGATCGGCGTTATATTCTTCTTCTTACCGTTAAAGTGTCCGTCGTTTTAGTATTTTTCAAAACTCATCATCGATCCTTAACATAGACTTACTTCTCTTGTAGCAAATGATAAACGCTCCTCTCTGAAGCCCATGCCCAAATACAGCCATGGGGTCTAGGTTGGACCCGCTTTTACCTCTACAGGAAACTCATCACTCCCAGTTCAAAAAGGTCCGAAGTGTGGCACACCGCCGCAAATTTGGCATAGGATCATTACAAAAATAGAAAAATAAAGTTAAAAGAGTAATTGTGAAAAATGACGAAAGAAAATAAGTAGCCCCAAACGTAGCTAAGAGGAAGGGGTCACCTATCCCTTACCGGTCCGATATCGAGGTGGCATGGTGAATGCAAGGATGAGAAACTCTACCAGGAGAACCATATCTGGTTTTAGAGATGTTGGTACTTGCAAAATACTGTTACAGGTTTTTTGATGGGGCCACCAACTTGGGAGAAACCCATAGGAAAACTTTGATAGATTCGAGACTGAAGGAATGAGAGGACAGAAAAGAGAAGGGCAACTCTTCTTGGAAGAGACTATTCGTCTTCACTAGAGAGTGCAATAGACAAACAAACCTAAAATAAAATAAAACGCTCTTACAAATAACTATTGTAAATTCTTTGAAACCTCTTTCTATCAGTAGCTTAAAATTAGAAAATAAATTATTTTCGACTAAAACACAGAGACCTATGTTAAATTTTGCAATAGTTTGTTTGACCTCATTTGACCTCTTTTTCTCATTTGAATCTACTCTCCCTTTCTAGTTTATTTATGACCAAATTATTGATTGATTTAGTCATTATTACCCATGGATGACCTAAACAAGGTCGAAAAGCAATGGATAAGGTCAAGCTTATTCTTTTTCCTTGCTAGATCTTGCTAACCTACTTGATGCCGCGTCAGAATTCCAGCGTCGAAGTGCGGGTTTGATACCAGCGAGCTCGGACACGAAACCTTCAAATGCGTGACGAGATACCCCTCCATTGGATATATGCGCTGACCTTCAGCACTGCCGGTCTAGAGAAATAATGAATATAGGCATTTCTCATGCCACACCTATTCTGTTAAAAGGTGTGTATTTTCGTTCCTTTTCCTGAGAGCATATCGCATATGTGATCATTGTTTCGGGTAGCAAAAAGTTTACACGAACATCCTAACATTCATTCAGCTACAGTATCCCTTATGTTTTATGAAAAAATATCATAATAAATGCAGAGCGAACGTTTATCTACCAGCTGACCGTAAGAAAAGAGCGTATAATAATAATTATAATACCCTATTCGCCCCAATTAATAAATTTTTAAAGACTGGCAGAGGCCAGCAACATTAAAGTTTCCTTTCAATATGAAAACACGATACGATATAGTCTGTCCAAAAATAGATCTACCGGTAAGGAACAGGACGTTTATTATATCCCATGGAAAATTTGTGATCAAATATACCTTAGCGAAAGCAGCAGATTTTCCTAGAGAATGAAGGAACACAAGTCCGACATGCGCCCTTGAAGGCTATCCTCTAGTCTGTTTTTACACATGTCAAATAAAGACCATTCACTTGACACTAATAATTCCAAATAATTTATAATTTCTAAAAATATATGCATACGTGTCTAATAGAATCCACTTTTATAAAGGTAATTCCCAACTTTAACACTTCTGATAGGCAATTAAACATCAATCTCTTGATAAACAGAAGACTCATTGGGCCTTTAATCAAAAATGCTGTTCCATACTAGACCATCTGATTAAATTTTGACTTCTAAATTTGTGTATCTGTAGGCTGAGCAGATTTCTTCTTTCAGAAATTTGCCAGCGATAGAAGATGACGGATGTTTCCATCGAAAAGTGGTTTCGCAATAAATCGGTCACAAATACTTTGGTCTCTTTCCTGCAGTGGAAAAACAGAACAAAAGCAATTGTACATACTCGAGTGTACGGACACATTCGAATTCAAGTTAAAGTCGAGGCAAGGTGTCTCCTGGTACGTAAAAGTCTGTTGTATTGTTAATGTGTTCAGATCTTGAATCGCTTTTGTTTGTTTTCGTCCTTTGACCAAGCGTTTAAATCATTGTTTAAATTTCATTTATATAAAACTTGCTGTGTAGCGATTTAGGATAATTATGATATTAAATTATATGATTGTAGCTAGTCTTTCCTACTCTTTTTCCTTTTCTCACCCTGGTACAGCTAGCAAGAGGGTAACATTAAAGAAAGAAGGTAAGGAAATCTAGACATTATGAGTGGGGAGTATCGTCTATTCCCTTGGACTAATCGGGGCGCATAACGGTCGGTTATTAAAGATGCTTCGGTGAGTTCAATGTGAGCTTGTTCTGAACTGCTAGGAAAAAGAATCGCATATTTTTAAAATATAGATTAACAACACACGTAAACCTCTATCCTCATTTAGGAATGGAGAGGAAGTTTCCGTATTGATAGTGTGTTGTTATTTTAGAACCACCTTCTTACTTCAGGGGGTGTGGCCCGTATTCCGCGACAAGAGTACGTGGATATGAGTTAGAGAGTGCGGGGCTGGTTGCTACAATTTTAATATTTTCGCCACCTCATTAAATAAATACAATGATAAAACTACGAGATAAAGAGTATAATAGTTATATTTCATTAAATACAACTTTCCACTTATGTGGGGTTTGTTGTTACAGATCCTGTGTTGAGTTGTGAAAAATATAAAATAAAACAAGACCTTACCTGAAGTAGCAGTCAACAATAAAATTGTTGTAATGGAGTAAATCGTTTAGTAAAGAAACCTAAGTTCAGGAAGAGTTATAAATAACACATAATTTCCTTAAGAATACTAATTATATAAAAGGTTCTGATCCTGTTTCCTTTAAGTTAGGCCAGGTATAATTATTGATTTTTTAAAAGTTCGATTTAACATCAGAATCACAGAATTGGTAAACATATCAATCACTCCCCATTGTATATTCCTCAGGAGACCAATCTTCGGATTCAATAAACTGCGCCATTATTCTTCTCTCCCTTTCACACACTCCGATGAGTTTCTACGGCATGAAAGCAAACAACAATCTTTGGTCTTTTTCTTTTTCCATATTCAGGATACATTTGAGACTACCCATTGTCAAAGATCCTTCTGCCTGTTGTTCTCATTTTCAATGGGCCTTGCAAATAGATTTGGCCACATCCACTTTCCAAGTGGGTCAGTAATTATCACTCCCGGCGTTTTCTGTTGATACCAAGTTGAGTCTTTCTTGATTGATTCCCAGTTGATAAGAAAATTGCCTCCATTCTTGGGCTGTCAGGCTTTCCGAGATTGTTGGTTTTTAATACTTATTAAAACCAAAAGCTCATTTGCACGAAGTATAAATCTTGGTTATTTCTATCTTTCTAACTTTCTTCTTCTTTAATTTTAA
Organism: Ceratothoa steindachneri; assembly: GCA_963969495.1. NCBI lineage: Eukaryota > Metazoa > Arthropoda > Malacostraca > Isopoda > Cymothoidae > Ceratothoa > Ceratothoa steindachneri. The sequence goes on along the minus strand of OZ018317.1, from coordinate 151,673,259 downwards.
ATAGAGAGTGGAGTTTGGATTTATTGAGTGTTTAGGTTAAATAAGGAAGTTAGACATCATTAAACGTGTGACCTATAATTCCTGAGAAAGTTCTGACGTCAAAAGTCTAATTTAACTTTATCGGTTGAATGTCTTCAAAGGACCTTCTTTGGGTGTGTTTAATAATGAGTAGCAATACAAATATAATTCTGGCATCTTTATTTCTATAATAATATTGGTATTTAGGGTTTTATTGAGTTATTAGTTTGAGTTAGATTAGTTTAGCTAGGGAGTTTAAGCTAGGTTCGCTCAAGTCTATTATACACAAGATAATTCTGACCCGTAAAGTTTAATTTCAAGATATTAGACAAAATATATAAGATGTGTGAGGAAATTCTTAAAGGTCCAAAGTCGAGGGGGTTTTAATACTCGTTTGCAGGGTCTGTTGTATGTGGACTGAAACCTCTGCACAAAGTAGTTTATGGTGAGGCATGCGCACAACAATGAACTAGGTAGCATCCACTATTACATACTAAGAAATATAGCAGTGTATTAACCTACTCCTGTATACAGGAGCAGGTCCTAATCAGAAGCTACCTCGCCGTGCGCGGGTAAGTTTAGCACATCTGCCAATAGGCGGCTACGATCTAAATCCAACGCCATATCCACAAAGCTAGCGATAGCTCCTGACCATACCTATCTAAATGTAATGGTAGAAGACAATGTACAAAATTTTTTCTGTAATACAATTGTAGTTTAAGTAAACCGGGAAAGATTCCTTTTAACACTAACGAATTTTAAATTTTCAAAGACATAACCATTTTTAATTTTTAAAAGGATGCTCACCTCTGCTTTTTTTAACCTCTGAAAGTTAATAATAACGAAGTTAGTCACTTTTCGAAACTATATTGTTATTTTGCTCAATTTTAAGCTTACTACGTCATTTCTCCTTATTTCCCTTAAGATCTGACCTAATATTGACTTGACTAGTCAACCAATACCAAGTTGTCTTAGATCTGCAGGTGATCTACCTATGCGTCTTCTGGTTTTTAAATAATGGCACGGTTCGTTATATTTCGTATATTCCGAACGAATCACGGTTTCTTTTTTTTAGTTTATATGGTCTAATGGCGTCTGGTAGTTGTTCTAGTCAAGATTAAAGGAATCCAAAGGGCGAAATACCCAGTCCAAATTTTCGATTAGTGTGTTTAAGGGCACGTTCTTTCTAATGATCGCATTCGATCAAGTGCTAGCCTTTTATTTATATGCTATTTTCTTCTTAAAGCTTTTATTCAAACTAGAGGCCTAATGACATTTAACAATCGCCGTGTACATTAAAATCTTATGGTAGGCTTTCGATTTGAGAATATTACGAGTTGTTTTAAAGTTAAGGAGGGGTGGCGGGAATGGAAGGCGAAGCCAACCATTTCGAGAGTACCTAAAGAAATGTTAATTTTGGTCGGAAATAGCCTCAAGTAGGCGGTGCTATCGTAAGTAGTCTCAAATTATCAGGTTATGTCTGGTCTGGTTCTGGATCTTTTAAATGATTCCCATAATGTCTTTTACTTATGCAGGTTTATGTGTAGCTTTCAGATCTGAAACTTGTCTTTGCTGAAAATGCATACTTTTTCCAGGATGGACTTCGGTACACATAAAACTACATAAGAAAAGCACATTTTAAAATTCATTTGCGAAAATGTGTTTAAGCGTATCTTTACCAGTAAACCTTTTGCGGTCAAAAAATGTTTTGTCTTAGGCGTCAGTTTTCGGATTCCAGCCCACTTTATTGCGAGAACGACTTCAACTCTTCTCCATTTTCAAGAAAAAATTCCCTAAGCTCGATTCCTAACTTCCAACGACTCTTCTTACCCTTGACATCTGCCATCATTTCCAGATCACTTGATTTCCATATATATTTTTTGATGCTCAAATTCAATATCTGGCATTTTCAGTCGTGAATTTTAACTGCCTCATTTCTTCCGTCACATTGAAATTGAGGTGAAAGGAGAAAAACATAAAAGCGATTCGTTAATTTTGGGCACAAAACAATTTTGCGTCCTGAATTAAAAAGCGACTTAATTCAATTCCAGCTTTTCAGTGTTGCCTATTTAAAAAAAAATAAATAGGAATTTAACAATGGTTTTAAACAATTAGTGTTAGTGTCAAAATAAATGCCTATCCTTACGTAAAGCGCAGATTATACTTTAGAAAAAACAAATTGGACACCGTTTAATTTACTTGTTTACATGTTTATGCAATTCAACACAAAAAGATGAATGCTGAATCGAAGATGAAATTCTAGTGATCTGTAAATAATCCAATGAGCATAATTAATTTAGGGAAACAATATACAATAAATAAATTAATGTTTGGATACACCATGTTATTATCATTAATATTATTATTATTATTATTATACAAATACAGAAGTTTCCAATGTAAAGGACAAGCCTACAAGATCAAGGGTGGTCCCATAGGGAAACATACTGCAAGAAAAGAAAAAATAGAAAAAAAGTAAAGAAATCATATTAAAAGAAAATAGATTGAAACAAAGTAAAAACACATTTAAAATATCTAAAAACAAAGTCATTGATTAAACAATAAATTTATTTACTTTAGATTTAAAATACGTAAGATAAGATGCTGGAACACATTTTTTGGCAGCTCATTCCATTTCTTAGGAAAGAAACAGCAAAGTAGATTGAGTTGTATTACACCTAACAACAGAAAACGCTTTGCTGTTCCTATTCATAATGTTATTAGAGTGACGTGTGTGAATCGAGCCGCTGTAAAAGGCTAAGGCAGAGCAAGATGGAGTGGATGCTCCTTATTATTTAAAATTTTAGATAAAAAATAGGAACTTAATATCATTGATTGCTCTATTGAACAATCTAAGATGGCAATCCGCAGCCAATATCCCGTAAGTATAACAATATTTAAATTTAGGCAGAATAAAAGCAAAGAAGAAACGTAAACCTGCATCATTATTACCAAAGGGTTTACTGCATTTTCTAAGTAGACCAATCTCTTGAGCAATGGAAGAAGAAACTGAACGAAGATGAGTTTTAAAGGTAAGCTTCATGTCTAAAACAACACTAGGCAACTTAATAATATCAGAAGAATCCAGATAAGTATTATCAAACAATAAAGGCCGATGATTTGGATTTGAGTTTCTACTGCGAATTAAACTAAGTAAGTGTGGTTTTCCAGTATCCAAACCATGCTCCAACGAGTACACCAACTAGAGATTTTTACCAAATCTCTATTTATAGAATTTGCCACCTCAACTTGAGGTCAAGGTGATAGAATAAATGAGTACAAGGATGCATCGTCAGCATAGGCTATCATGTTATTCTCTAAGCTCTGTCACATATCAGCAGTATATAAAGTAAATAAAATAGGTCCAAGGACAATGCCCTGCGGATCACCAGAAACCACATGCCACATAAAACTACAATTCGTATCAACAACAACACATTAACTGTGATTAGAAAAAAATTCATTTAGAATAAAATAAAAAAGGGCCACCTATGACCATTAATTTAAGGTTATATAAAGCTTTATGATTAACTCTATCAAAGGCAGAACTAAAATCCAGTGATACTGACTGGCATCAGATCCTACATTAAGGTTAGATTACAATTGGAGGAACAAATAAGACAAGGCCTCACAGGTTCCTACACCGTTTTTAAATTGAGTAGGAGGTAGTATAGATTTTGTTATAATGTACTTATTAAGACGTCTAGCTAATGATTTCTCAGAAATCTTAGATATAACAGGAGTTACTGAGATAGGGCTTTTGTCGTAGTATGACATTATATTACATCAATAACATATTATATCTATGGGGAAGGGACCGATAACTTACAAGCGAACCGACGAAGGGACGGAACACCACTAATTTAGACGGGCTGGGTAACGTGAGAGAGTGCAACGAAGTCAGGTAAGTAATGGACAATGGCAAAGATCAAGGTAAATTTAAAGAGGCATGTACAAAAATATAATTTTATTTACACAAAAATAACGAAAGAATTGATGGGTAAAATTACCTCAGAGAATTAACGGACAAAATCACATCAGTAAACGAAGGGGGGAATTGTAGTTATGAATCAGACTATGAAGTTAGAACTTAAGGCATTACAGGAGGAGACTATTTAAATGGAGATGGGGAATTAACTCAATTGGGGTACTGAAGGGGGGAGAGGGGTTAGCTTACGGATGTCTTCTGTGCGTGAGGTGAGGCCGCTCAGAATTTCTGAGCGGGAACTTTAAGTGATGAAGATTCTCCAAGAACAGGGAAGGGGGAACTTCCGGTCCAGGGGAGAGTATTTCGTTCACCCGAAATAAGGTGCGAACGGAGGAGGGTTCCGATAGAAGTTAATGAGACAAGTCCGGAAAATCACTCAGTGGTGATCGTTAAGTGGAATTACCTCACTGGCTGGGGCTAATTCCAAGTACACAAAATAGTTCAGCTGTCACTTTGCTTTGTTGTTAGCACCTGACTTGGAACTATGGGGAATCTTCTGAGGCCTGGGAGAGACTTCTCAACTCTTTGTCTCTTAATGGAAGTTGAGCGCTATTTATGTTTGAGGCTCTCTTCGGGGTTGGGAGGAGGGGGGAGAGAGGAAAACTGCTCTACTCTCGAATGGCCTCGAATTTTCTTGCAGAGGCTATTCTGCAAGTGTAAAAGTGAATCGTGGTGGACACGGTTCAAAGCTACCACTGGGAAACGGGGAGGGCGTAGGCTTACCAACTTTGGCCTAACTGGGCCTTCGGCAGCGCAGGGAAGTTTCGTTCTGCTCAAGAGAGTCCACGTGGGGTTCTCTCACACTTATATTCAGGTGGTAAATACGAAGCTGAGGCTCCTTTAGGAATACCGGTTATATTGGCAACTCTCCAACAAAGAGGATATTTACCAGCACGAAAGAGAAGTCTAAATAAGATTGCCAGTCTATTGGCCAATATTACAGCATTGTTCTTTAAAAATAAAGGAATTATGCAAGTAGGATCCCTACCACCATAAGCATCCGAGTCTAAGATATAGCTTTTTAGTTCTGATGATCTAAAGGCAAACTTAGGCAAAATTGGAGTAGGAAAGCAAATAGGAAGGAGTTTAAGATCGCAGCAACATTGTTTGCTTTGAAACAAAGATGAGAGAAGATCAGCTTTCTCTATGGGAGTATACATAGGAACACCCTTCTTATTACGAAGAGGTGGAAGAGTTGAGTATTCTCCATAAATGGATTTTAATGTGGACCACCATTTATGTGGTTGAGTAATGCCAGTTTAGTTATCACAGATAAGTTCATTGAATTCTGCTTGGCATGCACCATAAATACCTTGGGCTTCAGATGTCAATTGTAAATAATTCTGCCAATTATCAGGTATTTTGTTTCTAGACCAATGATGATAAGCAGCTTGCTTACGATTAAAAGCATCTCGATAAACATAATTAAACCAAACTTTGTCCTGTGACCTCTTTTTAATTATTTTTCAAGGGATTCTCCTTGATATGATTTACAGAAGAGTATTCTTTAATTAATTACCAGCATTAATCGATGTGGAGAAATGGCTACATTGAGCATCCTGGAGGAGTATAGGTACATTGAAGCCCCCCCTCCCTTATGAGGAGAAGCGTAGGAAAGGTAGCCGGCGAAAATGCTTAGCATGTGTGATCTCCCCGCCACTGTGTGCAGTTGAAGCTAACATCTGTTTGAAGGCGACCACCGAAGGTCCTTAAACGACGCTCTAACGATCGAATTACCTACGAGACCCATAAACCCGTGGTTATGGAAAAAAAAGCGGTGCGAGTCAGAAGGCACGCCAAGTAGCGGTGCGGTTGCGAGCCTATAATTTGCGAGCTGACTTGGGCACCCCAGTGCCACCTCAGGAATTCTCACTCTCCCCAGATGCTAACTCACCATTCGCTCCCCCCCATCCTTTTGCCGCTGTGGCCTGGTCACTTCCCCCTTTTGATGGGGCGGCAATCCGCCTATAAATAAGCCCCGCAAAGAAAGAGAAGAGTATTTATCAGAAGTCGATACGCCAGAGGAGGATTAGTTCGTAAAGATCGATCCATCAGCCAGACAAGAAGATTATTAGTAGTCGATTCGCCCTAAGAAAGATTAGTTCGTGAAGATCGATCTTTCAGCCAGACAAGAAGATTAGAAGTCGATACGCCAGAAGAAGGGTTAGTTCGTGAAGATCGATCCTTCGGCCATACAAGACTATTTCCGTGAGAAACGATAGGATGAGATTGAGAAAATCGATCCTCCCTTTCAGGGCCGTATTAACCTAAATAGTCAAGTTTTATATCGGGGCCATACCGAAGAAGCCTTTTCAGTCTGCAAAGAAGTCCGACTGAAGAAAAGCAAAGCCGCTCACACTCGAGTGATTCTCACATCTCAAGCACCGTAAGAGTGAGAGGAGAAGAACCCTGCCCCAACGAGCTCCCGTTCTTTAATTACGTTGAAGAATCAGCCCCCGTCACTGGCGACGAAAATTCCACTAGCGGCCACAACACTCCAAAGCGAGAGATAAGTCCTCCAGCGACATCCGGCAATCCCTAATACCTACCTGTAAGTTAACAATAACATTTATATCTCTATTGCGATAGTAGAAGTTTAGTACGTCCCACGTCTTAAAGGAGAGTAGAAACCATTATTCTTGAATCTAGGTCATATGTGTTTGTAGATGAGAGTACGTTAATTTAATGTTTTACGCTAATCAAATAGAGTCGTGATAAAAATACTAATTGGCAATTGTTATGTTTACTGGAAGCCTATTTGTTTGTGTTTTGTCATCGAAAGATCTTTGAGGCCAAAGATAGAAATGTGTTTACTGTTGGTTTGTAATATTTAATTTAAAATACTTGTTTATTTTGGTAGATTCTGGTGTTTCCTCTTATCCTTATGTGTTTAAAAATAGCTCTTCCTTAAGAACTAAACCACTAAAATAGCACTCTTAGAACAAAGCCTACTTCATCATAGAAGTAACTCACGCCCCTTAAAGCATACCGATACTAAAAGGGTGTCAAAAAGTATAGTGATTAAAACCAAGGAACATTCTACGACATATTATAAAAGTGGTGTCAGGTGTGGGGTTTTATATTAGAAAAACCCAGCAGTGTCTATTTAAGGAAGAGCTAACACATAAAAGGAACACCAAGAATATTAGAATATTTGACTAGTGGAAAATTGGTAAAGTTAGGTGGATACAATCTAAAAGTAATTGTTAGGCCAAGTGGTAAGTTTCGGTGGTGGAGTAGGTCAGGCTTGATTAAAAACAAGGTAGATGACTGACATAAGCGCGATGGCAATGTTTGACCTTTATCGGAAGCGAGGTCAAAGCCTCGGACAGGAAGGAACCGATCTGAGTTCGTTTATTCAGGAAAAAGAAAGAAACGAAAGAGAAGAAAGAAGAGAAAAGATGAAAATGGAAGCAGAAAAGACGAAAATGGAAGCTTATGAAAGAGAGGAGAGCTCTTAGTAAAGAACAATTAGAGGTGCAGTCAGTGTCATCCAGAACAGGAGTGTCCTTAGCGGCCAGCATGAAACTCCCTGAGTACAAGGACGAAGAAGATTTATGCTCATATCTCTCCCAATTTGAGAAAATATTTGAAGTCAATAATTGGGACCTAGAAGAAGATGGGGTCGCCAGACTGTTACCGCTGCTCAATCGTAGGATGAGAGAGATATTCGTATCTTTACCCTCAGAAGCGACTGTGGACTATTCCACTCTCAAAGCCGAACTTCTCTCAGCAAAAAACCTTAACCGGGAAGAATATAGGATGAAGTTCAGGTAGTCTCGTATAAGACCTGGACAAGCATACAAACATTTTGGCTTTTAGCTTCGTCGAAGCCTACAGTTTTGGAGGGAGTCAGAAGGGGTAGAGAACGAAGTCGCTGCGGTCGTCGACTTCATGCTTAGAGATTAGTTACTAAGTACACTACCCCAGGAAATCCGTGCATTCGTTAAGGACCGAAAAGCTTCTACCTTCAACGAGTGTCTGGACGAGGCTGACCTCCACGCGGTAAATCATCGGTTATATCCTAGGGAGTACAAGAAAGAGAAGGCTCCCTCCCCAAAGAAAAATGGGCCGCCACCCAGGCATTTACAAAAGAAGCCCTTTAAGTTCTTAGCAGAAAAAGGAACTTATAAACCAAATTTTGGAGGAGAAAAAAATCAAAAAGAAGGTAGGATTCCACAAGGATCATACCCTAATACCGGCACGTATCCCAGGAAGCCCGTCACTTGTTATACCTGCGGGATAATAGGTCACCTGAGTTTCCAGTGCCCATAGATCTCCCGACTGAGGGAGACCTCAAGACAACAGGTGCAAAACCTGACTGCCGCGATCCCAGCAGGACAAGCTGATTCGTCTTACATCCCCGCGCCAACATCCGAAGGGCCCCAGCAACATGTAAACTTTCTATTCAACAAAAGTTCGCCAGGCGGCCTACAATTTGAAGAGGGCACTGTTAATGGGTGCCGAGTATCCACTTTAGTCAGAGACACTGGATGTACGTGCATAGTGTTATCCGACAAGTTGCTGCCCCCAGTAAACCCTAACCATAAGAAATTTGCAATCGTCCACGACTTTTTAGGACGCGACAATCGATTCCCTGTTGTGAGATGTCATATTCAATGCAGATATTTCACCGGTTGGACGGACGTGGTAGTAGCCCCGATTAAGTTCTGCTTAGTACTAATCTGACAAAACCCCCTAATTCCCCAGCAAGAAGTAGCCCAACAAGTAGTCACCCGACTGGTAACCCTAACAACTAGAATTTCATGACACCCACACATAAGATCATGAAGTATAGTGGCCTTTGTAACCCTTTCGTTTGTAAGCAACTAAGCCACGTGCTCTTGAGAAAGCATCCGGACGAATCAGATGAGGATTCCTAAAATTTGGCAATAGGATTTCAGTGATATTTCTAGATTGGGACACTAAGGTTTCAGCACACAAAATAATATCATATTTAGATGATACAACCGTTAGATGATTTAAGTTACCGTACAAACCTCTGATATTACAATATAATATGAGACCTTTTTTTTAAGATGGAGGGCCAGGATTCAACTCACTGTCACTACATAAAAACAAAAGAATAAATAAATGTATTAAATAACTTGAATTATTAAAATTTAAAATGTTAGCAAAGCTAAAACATAAAATAGTAATTAAACAAATATTTATAAAAAAAAAAACAAGAAAATTTGAGAATTTGAAAAACTATACTACATAGATATAAGACCTGGAATTAAGCGGTTTAATTTTTGGAACCGGTTCGACCATTAAGCCACTTATGGTTTAGGTACCGCCCTGATTTGCCTGAACTGGAAACCCGACAGTAACGATGAGAAAATCCACCAAGACAAGTCCCATCCCTCAGCCTGTCTGCACACCTTGGGAAGAAAGAAGAAGATAGGAGGCAAGATTGAATCGTGCCCCCTAATGCTAGGGAAATGGGATGAGTTGTGGAATGTCAGGCACATGAGTATGGCATCAACTCTAAATATCCATTTCAGAGGTGCCGTTGACAACACATATGTTGTTCTTTCGCCTTAAGGGCTACCCAAAGCCTATTAAGAAGGACACTCATACGCTCAATCAAGGTAATTAACCAGTGGTTTGCTAATGAGATTTTTTGGGACACTTCCTTCAACCCATGGTTTCCGTACCCTCCCAAGAAGACTCATCTGCCAAGAAACAGTTGGTTTTCTAGGTCTGCTGAGATATCCCACACAGCACGGGATATTGATTTATTGATTTATTTATCAAAATATTTTTTAAAATGACCCAAAAAGAAGATAAAATGCCTGAGAAAATGTTGGTCACAACATTAGTGTAGTGGAATGAGAGAATAGCATTGAAGTGGAATCAAAGATGTGGAGTATGAGCAGCGCAAATAATAAGTTTTAGAGCTAGGTTGGGTGTAAGTTACAGGGTGCGGTGCGTAATTTATCGCCTAACTTCAATATAAAAGAAAATGACGCATAAAGTTCATTTACACAGATATATTTACCTAGGTTAGATGTTAAAGACTTGAAGGATTGTCTTATTCATTTGATTCAATCACTCCGCCATGTGCATCAACCACTGCTCCAGGCAAGGTCCGAACCTGCTGCAAGCCTTCTCGATGGTCCTTCTGTTTAACTGGTTGAAAACTGGTGTAATTCCGAACCTTAGCTCCACCTCAGCGTTGAAAGGTGACTTCTTGGTCTCTATCTCAATCACGCACAGAAGGTTGCAGCTTGAGAAGTTGGGGAGCCATAATATCCATGACTACAATAAAAGAAATTAATAAAACTAAATAAGGAAGGAAAAGGCTACATTTCGGGGAAATGGCAACCTTGTATTGAAATGAAACCAGATCAAATTGCTTCTAAGGCACTGCTTGAAATCCCACCAAAACGTGAGAAATTTTAATGAATTTTAATTATTTATCGGTTTTCGTAGGTTAGGGATAGATCCCAACCTTTTCCGAATCCCTCAGCCCAAGAGAGAGAGGCCTATATACGGATTAGTCCCATACGAGCGTGGATAAAATTAGAAATACAGATCAGAGTGCAATTAAATTTCACAGTGCAGTTTATGTTGACCAACACTTAGCTATCTTGGAAGGTTCTGGGGTAATAGAAACAAAGTATAAAAATATACCCTACTATTATTTAAATCATATATTTACAGAATTAAAGGGGGTTTTAAGCAAGGAATATAGGCATAGGAGATGTACACGTGTCTCGGTTTCAAAGACCAATTTGGGCAGTGTCGACCGCTATACACACAAACGGACAATTGATAGATGGGATGCTCAAAAGACCGTAAGCGCCCGCTAGGCCCAAATGACCGAGGCTTAAAGGAAGAAAAGCTTGCAAAAGAGAGTTGTGCGTTGCAGTTACCTCGAAGATGTGGTCTGAGGGAGTAATCCTGCCTTGTTCGGGACGGCACAGAGTCCAAAATAATAGACCCTTGATTAACGAAAATTAAACGAGATGAACTCAAATCTGGCCCTAGGATTTAAAGCACCGATCGAGAATTTAACGCGTCGCGTTCGGGTAACGGGTACCAATGAGTACGGAGTTGAATTACACGAGTTCTAGGAGAATACACGGAACTTGACGCGTTCAGCAAGGGTTTGTGCAGCACTACGGGGATGGGAAGATGGCAGATAGTTGCGGACGCAGGTGGTTACTGGCGTCCAATTCTGGCATCGGACGTTTTATAGAGATTTGACGGAGGGGCTTTTCCCTGCGCCTGAAGTTGACCACTGTATCAAAGAACCCCTTTGACGCAGTAGTCGTAGTTCTTCTGGGGGTTTCGGTGCGCCACCTCAAAATGTATTGTCGGATGAATTTGCTTCACGCTGATAGCTCGCTAGGTATCCTTGAATATGATGTATATTCGTTGTTGTGGACAACTCATACCTCCATACTGCTCGCTTAACCACCGCCTGCCTGTCGAAGAATGTTTTGAAGTTTGGTACCATGGGCGGTGCGTTCCAAGTGAACGCCAAACGTGAGACCTATGTGCTCTTTTCCTTGGCTTTGCCAATCATGGGAGGGGGAAGCTGGCTGCGTCGGCGTACAACACCAGAGATGGGTGAAAGAAACGAGGCGCAATGAGGGAACACGCGAGCGAAGGTCCCGCTCTGGGGGAGGCTGAGGGCTAACAAGTACTTGCGGAGGGACAAGGCATCTTGAATATTTAAAAAAAAAATACCGGGAATTAATCGGCACCGACTAAACACGAGAGAATATGCGCGCAGGGAGAACACTGGATGTAATGTGTCGGGCAGTGCTCAAAGAGGGCGGGTTTTCGGTATGTCTAGGTGTTAGCGGACCACGGGCAGGATGTTTCTAGCTTTGGCCTAATCTACTTCTGGAGATATTTAGACTAGTTATGGGGTGGTAGTGGTGGTTGCCTGTTCAATGCGACGACATAGAGGTACGTTGTAGTATTTGCGGTTAATTTTTGGTTTATGCCCACCCGCGAATTTTGTGGGCGCTTTGTTATAAATAACTCTTCTTTTAAAAATACGCAAATGTTTAGGGTAAGAACTTTCACTATTGAATTTAGGCAAATTTCTAAATATGAGGTTATGGAAAAAAGTAGATTGCCGCCATCTTCGCCATCTTGTCAGTTATATATTGTTTTAATCAATCGAAATAATCGGTTCTGTAAGTGTTTGTGCAGTTTAGTTATTTTTTTTTGTTAAACACTCAAAATATTTCTTTTCTAATTAAGATGGTATAATTATGTATATAATTAAAAATATTTATTATATAATTAAGATGGTATAATTGTGGACCTATATGATTTGGCAGTAATTCCCTCGTTCAGGGCCAGGTCTAGTCTAACCTAAAAACACCTAGCTCCAATTTGTTAATAGAAATCGCATCATTGTGTATTATATATCATTTTTAAGGGATTTTTTTTCTAAATTAAAATATAATAAGTACTTTTATTAATAACAATTTTAAAGAAAATATCATTGATTTAAATAGCATTCGGAGGTGAGGCTTATATTTATGAAATCAAGCAAAACAGTATCAAAACTATATACCTAACGACATTTAGCCATCGCAGGTTTGATTCAAATCTAAGGTTAGGCTTTCGAATTAGGAATATTACGAGTTTATTTTAATTTGTGGGGTCTGGGTTGTGAAACTCCCCACAAGCACTTTTTTAATTTGCCCAAGAAAAAACATTGTCTGAAGAGGGTATGATATCTATTAACTGAAACTAGTCTCGTAAATTAAACTTTTGGCTCCTATACAGTGGTTTTACTTTCATATATATATATATATATATATATATATATATATATATATATATATATATATATATATATATAAGAATTATCTAATAATTCGAGGGTGGGCATAAACCCCAAAATAACCGCATTTGCGTACGGGCCCATGGCATGGGGGGAGGAAACGCGTGTAACGCAACTATTTAGGACTGTTAGCATATTGATGGGTTTTTTTTAGTTTCTAATGATGTCCGTTTTTTAAATTTATATCGTTTGTTTGTGGTTATTTTCTCCTAGCTTAAATTAAGTGAGCCTATTTTTTAAGATTTTTTAGCCTTTTAAGTTACTAACCTTGGTTGTTTGGTTTTAGACGTTAAAGTCAGGTTAGGTTAGGTTAGGCTAGGTTGGCTTGTTTCTCTATAAAATGCTCGCATTCTTTCTTTCTTTTTTAGGCTTTTAGCTTTTTAGGCAAGCTCCTTTGCTTCAGGGTTTTGGGACGGTCAGCTCGTGCTAAGTTAGGTTCGAATACGTGATTTTCTTTATAAATTGCTCGCATTGTTTTTTTTAGGCTTTTAGATTTTCAGGCTCGTTCCTTGCTTCGGGAAATAGTCTGAAATAGGCTTCAATGTTACGTAATCGGGCTTAACAACAAAACAGCCAGAAGCCTAAATTGGCGAATCCTAGAAAACCTAAATATCCGTAGTCGAAAACACCATTAATATAGCTTTCCACCGGCTAATCCCATTATATTCGTATGAAATAGCCTAAAACAAGCTAAAATGTAACGTGATCTGGCATAAGAACTAAATAGCAACAAATGTGACTTCCTCGCGTTTAAACCTTAAAAAGGTAGGGTTAGGTTAGGTATGGTGATGTTAGGTTAGGTTACGTACGGTTAATTTAAATACGGTAAGGTAGGGTTAGGTACAGTTAGATTAGGTAAGTTGCCAACGAACTTGAACTTTTTCCACCAAGTTTTCTTCCGTGGTAATAATTAAAGCCAATATATTTTAGCCCACCTCTCTTTGTAGTGTAGCGATAACGTCGCCCCTTTTCGATCTGATCAAAGAGTTAAATTCAGCTAATTTGTTTCTTACACTCCGCGTATTTCTGAAAAGCACGTTAATTTGTCCAATAAGAAAATGTCAATCTTTTCTACTTAGCCTGGTCGTTTTCTGGTCTTCATTATTTCCTATTTTGGATGATCCCAGATTTATTGCCTCGTTACTACCCTTCCTCGAATGGCCCCCGAATTTTGCCTTCACCGAGCCATATAACTCTCAAACGCTCTTATCTTGTAACCGGCCAAAATGACCCTCTCCAATCTTAATTAAATGTATACAGTTTTTAAAAAATATGTTGTGGTCATGAACTTGCTCCCAAAAGTTATCAAATTTGACTACCTATACTTCAAAGGTTATCTGCACTTGTTTGTGCAGATAACCTTTGATTGCTTTCCTTTATTTTGGGTATAATTCCAAATATTGCTAAATATTTGCCTTCTCCTTCGCGGATGCCAATTAGCTGCTGTTAACCATGAATAGGTTCTATACAGTTAAGGTCGAACATGCGGATGTGGTTTTTGCCTATCATTGTTACTATTGCAGATAAAAGTTACCTATTGATTGTATCTCATTTTCATTTGGGCCCACAAGAAAATATATATGCTTAGCCTTTGTAGTTTCTTAATGTAAATTATTTATAATGAGGTTTTAACTAATCACTCTCCAATTAAGATCCTTACCGATTGAATTTATAAAGGATCAAATTTTCAAAATCATTGAGACATAACTCGGATATACAACTAGTCTCGATTTTCTTCCATTATTGTGATGCCTATTATTGCTGGTATTACATGTTGGATGATGTCGGTAGAACAAGATATCATTAATTCCAAACAAAAATAAAGACAAAATATAAGAAGTGTTGTATAGAACACACTTACAAACTCGGACAACGTGTTAGAGGATTCTCTCAAAAAACGATTCAGAGTCCAACAGAAATCCGAATGGAGCTTGTCAAAGACCTCCATCGCACATATAACTTCCCTGAAGTTGTCAGAATTCTCATCCTTGGCAAAGAAAAAACACAGTGATAGAAAGCTTCCATTTCGAAAATCTACAGGCATTTTCATTACAGAAGATTGATTAGACCTGAGGCCACTTTCCGAAATGCATTATTCAACTCTAACAGCTATACTCTCCAAGTAACACTCCTGACTTTTGCAAGCTCCTTTGTAATTTTATGCTGGTATTTGTTTGCCCTTGTCTAATTACCTTTTGAGAATTTGAAGCAATCTTGCATCGCTCTCTAAATGACTTTTGCCCTCAAGAATTCGACTCAACACAAATTTCTGCCCTCTCCAATTCTACACATTAACAAACTTCCCGTTTTGAATTCAATTTTCACTCCCTACTTTAACTCGATCTCAAACCTGTATTCATTAACATCATTCTTCTCCTTCAATAACTATCGAATTAGAGAGGAAGATTTGAAAGCAAGACAATAGATAGAGAAGGAAATGAAGGCAAAATGACAGAGAGGAATAAATGAAGGCAAAATGACAGAAACAGGAAGGAATGAAGGCAGGAGAATAGAGAAGGGAAGAATTCATGTGAAGAAAACAGATAAGGGAACACCTGAAGGCAAGAAAAAGATATAAAGGCATTCAAGTCAAGAGGACAGACAGAAGAAGAAAGAAAAGGCAAGAGAACATAGATACGAAGAAATGGAAGCAAGAGGACAGAGTGCGGAAGAAATTTAAGCAATAGGACAAAGAGCGGAATAAATAAAGGCAAAAGGACAGAAAGAGGAAGAAATTAGGAGGAGATATCAGAGTGGATGAAGTGAATGCACAAGAACAGAGAGAAAAAGAAATGAAGAAAATAAAATAGAGAGAGGAAGGAATGAAGAGACAAGAAGAAACCGGAAAAAGATTGAGGCTGGCAACGACTGTTTTAGAATACTCCGCCTCTCACAAACAAAAAAAAATAGTTGCGGAGAGTTGCGTTCTCACTCACCCCACCATCACATCCAAGTACTGCTCTCAATTGGACTATTAATCTATCTTCCACGCCTTTCCACGCCTAATTCATTTTATCCACAAATCTCTTTAAAATCTTATTTGGATCCAATCTCTTCGTTGGTGTTCCCTTTTTACAAATACCCTTCTATGGACTGTGGTGAGGACAAGGAGGGCTCGATTCTGATAGAAACTTGCATACAAACCCCTTAAAATAACGATAGTATATCTCTTTGATGGTTAAAACACCAGAAAACCTATTTTTTTTATAATTTTGAAGAAAATCTAAAACCAATGAATATTTTTTCCTTTAGAAATTTAATTGCACTAAGAATTAATCCCTTCCTTAAAGTTAATTTTCTTTTTATAAAAGGTCAAAAATAAAGAAAAGTGGGTTTCGAATATTCGTAATTACCTATATTTACTCGAATATTCCTGCCGCTAAACTTCATGATTCCACTTCCACAAACATCTTTTGAGCAGTGACGTGCAGTCAATGGAAGCGAAAGGAGCACTGCTTTCCCGATTTATGAAGAGAAGCAAAAGAAATTACACCCAAAAAATTAATATGACAGCAGAATCAATTTTATTCCCACATTTATGCTTGGCTATACTTGTAAACCGCAAACGATACCGTCCACTTTCAATCGAATAGGCGTTATACCCTGATGAGCCCGACTGCAATGGAAGAAATGCATTCCTTTCGTCGCGATTTCGACACTTTCTTTTTTCTCTCAATTTCAATAACGGTTGTGCTTTTTGGTACCTTGGAATGAATAGGTAAAAAGATGTTTTGCTTTTCTTAGCAATAGTATAATGTCATGGGAGTTTCATGTTTTTTATCAAGATATTTTAACGCCGTGTTAGAATTAAGAAAAAAATAACCTACATATCTATATACGGAAAAGAAAGCAAATTTATTTTTGCCATCATCTGCTCTCATCTGGCAACCCTGTTTGGTCGGGTTGCCCGAATCTTGAAACACATTGGCGTTACTATTATTATGCTCTGAATCTTAAACAAACTTTTAGGATATATTTAAATAATAGTTCTGAGAATGAAAACAACCAAATAGTAAAAAACTCTAGCATGGTTAAGCTCTTATATCTTAAGCCTTTTTTAGTATTTCAAGGATTCTGGCGGGCCTACAACCATAATTACCCTTCATATCTTTGAGATCAGTAGCCCTGAGGCACTGTTTAGATAAGTTTGGTGTATTTTTTATTCATTTCCTTTTTAAACAAAATGGATGGCAATAAAGTTAGGAGAAAATGCGATTGCATTATTGGAAAATTATTAAAAAGAAAGTTAAGTGCGTTGAATTATAATGATAGAGAAATTATTATTAGAACAGGTAGGTCTGTTGCTCTGGCAAATACAATGTAGCCCGAAATGATAGAACATCTGGGCTGGTCGTGCATATTTAAAGAAGCTATTTTAAAATTTAAATATAGTTTAAAAGAAATAACATTTAAATAAAATGAGTAGCTTACAATTTGATAGTTATTTTTAATGAACATCATATTTACTTCAATTAACATATAAATTTTTGTACAACTTGGATTGTATCCTCATCTTCAAATATCACAGTACCCTACTGCCTTTGAGGACTTGCAGTTAAGACGCAAGTTGGCTGTCAATAGGGTGCACCACATACTTTATCTCCCATCTTTCAACCATTGTATACTACAGCAGACATCTGGAGGGTAATCGGCCATTCAGGCCAAATAACCAGAGGTGGATCTACCTTTACATATCTTCACAATTTTGCTTCCTCCATCTTCATTTTCTTAACATATCTTTTCTCCCTGCATCCATCTGCGGGAGTTGTCCTCATTAATTTTTTTTTAAAATAAAAGTTCCATCCCCGATTTTAGGAGAGGAAGATCTTCTTTACTTTATTTTAGCCAGAACAACTCAATTCCTTTCCTAATATAGTCATAATATCGCTTTTGAAATAAAGTTCCTATCTAATATCCTCTCATCGCGTCATATAATTAGATAATTTCTAACCTGAATTTCCTGGGAAAACTATGTTATTTTTCATTACTCCAAAGTTTCTTAATTTATTCCTTTTTCTTTTTTATTCGTCCTAGCACTCTGCCTATGCATTAAAATGTAATCTTTTTAATGAAGGACCTGTGTGCTTAAACTCTAAGTACTAAGTACTTCTTAAATGTTCATAAAGTACCAGTTAACAGCTGCCATACATTCTTTTAGTAACAATTGACACTGGCTCTCACTGGACCCAAGTATGTACACTCACAAAAGACAAACTACTATGGTAAATTCTGTGGTTAAGTGTCTGACGTCAATTTCTCTTTTATCATTTCATTCAATTTCATACGAGGGGCGGTTAATAAGTTTTGCAATTCGGATATAAAAAAACGAGATATGAGGAAAAGTGTATTATTATTTTTCAATATAACTACCCTCGACTTCAATGCACTTGCGTCAACAAGCCCTGAGGCTTTGAACTCCCGACAACCACAAATCTCCTGACTGCTGTTCAATCCACTCCTGGACGGTGAGCTGGACATCTTCATCATCCCCAAACCGGTGTCCACGCAGTGCAGCTTTGAGCTAGTGAAATAAAATGTAGTCACTAGGGGCCAGATTAAGTGTTGGAAGTATGGTTGAGCTCCTCATATCCGCACTCGTGTAGGGCAGCTTGTGCAACTCTGGCCTTTTGGACTTTGACAACGTTGAAGTCGATCATGGCGCGTGAGGTTTCTAGGGACCCAACCTTGGTCATGGCCAAATTGTCGTGGATGATGTTGATAACACTTCGATATGATATTCCAAGTTCTCGCTCGATTTCTCCGAACTTCAACCGTCGATTTTTGAGGATCATCCTCTCCAAACGGGCCACATTGTACTCGTTGGTCACGTCTTACGGGCGTCCTAGACGGGTGTCATCTTCAAGGGATTCTCGAACATGGTAGAACTTCCTATTCTAGCGAGCAATGGTTGTATAGGAAGGGGCGGTGTCGGTGTACACTGCAACCATACGTTAATGGATCTCTTGCATTCTTGCCTTCCTTGGTCAAAAATTTGATGAATACGCGGTGCTCAACCTTTTCTATTGTTGAAAAATTTTGTGACTGACGATCTGCGATCAGCTACTGCTTCTTAAATAGACGAGGCAGGAGATGCGGCTGCAGGTCCTGACTTGTCATAACTTGTCCTAACACTCCCATCAAAAGCCATCCCCCTTCTTCTGTTTTGCCCTACCGGTCCGCAAAACTTTTTTACCGCCCATCGTATCTATCTGAAATAGAAGATTCTAGAGGGAGCAGCCTTTGCCATTTATTTGCATTTAATTTAAAAACTGGCTAAAAAAACTTATCAAGATTTAATAAACCCTTAAGAGAAAAGCTCTGCGCCAGAACCACGAACTTAAGAGTAATGGCAATTTTATATTCATAATATAAATGCTCAGACCTTGTTCCCATGACACCGTCCTTTCTAGTCAACCTCTAAATTACAAATCAGTGCGAAGTTGTTCAAGTCCAGTATAAGGTACTTGGGAAACGGTGAGAGGAGTGGAAGAGAGGTGATTACGGTCCTGATTTTCCAAAATGCGAAAATCTGAAACTCATTTCGTAAATCAACCTTTCACTTTATATCTCCCCCCATTAAATTAAATGGTTCTAATTGATGTCCGTTTGTTAGAAAGAACAAACCAGTATCACTAGTGATTAGTACAATCATTGCTCAGGTCATCAACCAATGCTTGCTGATGTAGAAGACAGAGCTGAATTGCCAAATAAATAGTCGAGAAGAGAAATCTGATAGAGAATACTGAAACTCATCATTAAAATGTACCATTTAAGTAGTTCTCATATTCAACAACGCTTTCGTTAGGTTTTCAATTCTTTGTAGGTTACTCTAAATTTTGATTTAAAAATCGATATCTTCTCCTGCATCCAACGTAATTTTGACTCATTTTATTCAGTTACTTTCATTCGTTGTGAAATATATAATATTCAGGATATAGAATGACACTCTTTACCTTTCACAACCACACTGACATGTCCCATCGAATATCCATCTCTATGCATCTTTGCCCCCCCCCCCCCTTTCACCCAAATTGAAAAAGATTTTTTTAGCAATCTCTTCCAAAAGAGTTTCTGATGGAAAATTCTATATCACCAGTTCATCATTATTTTAATAAAGACAAATCAATCAATTATTCACTTTAATGGTTAGTTCAGACACATGATTTTGTCATCACATATTTTCAAGGAAAACTTTGGTCTTTTACATCTTTTTTAATATATTTTATCCTATCAACAATATACTGCAAAACTTTCACTTAAGATGTATAAGGTAAGGTAAAATTTACTTTATAGCAGACCTTTATGAACTAACATCAAATTAAATAAATTGCTCATGAATTGCTATTGATACCCTGAAGTTTAGAATTTTTGTAAATTCTTCCCAAAGTAAATACGCGACCGAAAAATCTAACATTAAAAACATGTTTCTAAATTGTTTGTCAGAATGCTCTTATTCGCGGCACCTTGGGGCTATGGCCAGGCGTAGTAAAGAATGGACGCAAATAGTCAAAAGTTAATAAAATCTTTAGTCGGAGCATTAAATCAACCCTTTTCCCTTGAACACATCCAACGACAGAATGAAACTATCACCCGCCTGCGCATTGTTTTGTTGATATCTTGGGTCTTAGACTTCATAGAGCCTCGGCCAAACTCCAACCACATCATCAGCCTAAATAAACTAGAATCGTCAGTCATCAAACTACTCCACATGCAGCAGTCCTCCATCGTCTAATTCGCAACATCGCGAGCCCATGTGCACCGCTGTCTCAGGTGTATTGCTGTTAACGGATGCACTCTGCTCATACGTCGTGTATAATGTAAAGAAAGCTTAACTAACCTGATGGATCTGCATTAAGTACCATCTAAATTTTATGTGGTTGCGATTTTAGCAAGTATTGTTATTCTGTTACCAGGAATATTCTTGCCAGACGTCTCTGTTCACGAACGTTAAAAATCCTCTGTCGTCAGCCACTAACCAGTCCAAGGTAGATAGTAATGCCTTCTATGAGGTATTTTGGTTATACATGTTACACTGTAGATGAGGGATGTACATATAATGCATGCAGATTTTTAGAAATGGAATGTTACATACCTCTGGCCCCACATATCATGCCCCGTTTGAAATACATCAAATTAGATCTATCTACACGTCCGATTGATTATTAAATACTTTTTAACATCCTAAATACCTGGACTTCAGACTGTCTCTTTGAATTCCTGAGACTATTGATCAAACATGTTATAAAGGCAATTTGTGAAGAATCTGACTCATCCATGATACTCAGTGATTAGATTATTCCCCTCTTCCCTTCTTATTCATTCTGTTTAGATTTATGCACAAAAGTTTCATTAAAACATACACTAAAATAATGTTGCAAATAAAGAAAAGAAACGTTTAAAACAAAACAAAAATTAAAAAAGTGTCGCATCTATTATTCACCGTTAATTCCTTCCTCTCGAAAATATCATGCAATTTAAATATTTTTTATGGGAGAAGGATAAATGTTACTTCCTCGATATATTGAGTGGGTGGAGAGAGTATTAGGAGTGAATGTGTAGGTGTAAATTCCACATTTGGAAGTTCAGCAGAAGAACAAATATCAGATGAAATATGGAAAACATGTAGCAAAGAATAATGAGAGATTTCCCGGAGTGATTAAGGGAATAGACGGAAGCGTTGTAGTGAAAACGAATCATTTCTCCGTGAAAATCAATTTCACTCACAATATTTGCACATTTCACTCCCGCAGGTCTAAACTATTCAGTTGACGTCATTTCAAGGTGGACCTTGGGCCGAAATCTTATAGAAAAAGAGAAAGTGACAAGAGCTCCATTAAAGAATAAACTCTTACTTCTGTCTTACTTCAGATATTTGGTCAACTTGTCACCGTAGTTTTTTTGAGCGTTACAGTTCATTGGGTATGCTAAGATTTTGCTCTTTATGAAATATAAAATTTCTAAATGTGTTTACAGTTAGGGAGTGATCAGCTCTTGGCTGAAAGTAGTCATATTTGTTGGTGGAATTTTTCTTGATTATATTAATATGTAACATTTATAGAAACATTTATGAGACAAACATTGGACTGTTATTTCATTTTGTTCAGCTTGAGGAAGCTGCTCTTGTCCGTCAAAGTAGGGTATTGGCATGTTGTCGCTTCAAAGGAGAACATAACTACATCAAGATTGCTGAACATATGGAGAATATCCTTAATTAATACGATATACGCATGCAGAAAATCACAAGCAACGTCAATGGCAACGGCTTTAATTTTGTTAAAGCTTTTAAGAAGTTTTCAGTCGATGCTGCAAATGTGTCTACCCATTCAGACGATGAAATCCCGGTAGGTGAAGAATCTGAGGGTTAGCAGGAGCTGGAGGGTAGCTCCTTAATGAGAAGTGCCTTAGATCAAGAAGAAGACCTTTCGTCTGACCCATGCAGCTCCAGCATACCTAAGAATGTGCGCTGTGCTTTATACACGCTCAGTCTCGTCGCTACAATGGGGAAATAATCAGAATTATGGAACAAACTGGTCGTCTAAAATCAGCAAAGATTATCAAAACTGTTATCAACTGCTCATTAAAGGTGCCTGGTATTACAAGGTGAAACACACTTTTTGATGTATTGTCATTGTCGTAGAATGGCCCTCTGTTTTTGATAACTATACTCTTTGACACCCTTTTGGTAGCGGTATTCTTTGTGGTGCGTAAGTTACTTCGATGATAAAGTAGGCTTTGTTCTAAGAGTGCTAATTCAGTAGTTTTGTTCTTAAGGAAGAGCTATTTAAACACATAAGGATAAGAGGAAACACCAGATATATACCAAAATAAACATGTATTTTAAATGAAACACTTAACTATAACAAACCAACAGTTAACACATTTCTATCTTTGGCATCTAGACCTATCGCACGGATATGATGACAGAAATAAACAAACAGGCTACTTGTAAACATACCTATTGCCGATTAGTATTTTAAATGCGACTCTATTTGATTAGCGTTAAACATTAAATTAACTTACTCTCTTCTACAAGCAAATATGACCTAGGTTCACGAACAATGGTTTCTACTCCCCTTTAAAACGTGAGACGCACTAAACTTCTACTATCGCAATATGAATATAAATGTTCTTTCTAACGTACATGACAGGAGGTATTAGGGATTGCCGGATGTCGCTGGAAGACTTATTTCTCGCTTTAGAGTGTTGTGGCCAATGGTTGAATTTTCGTTGAGGAGAGATAGCTTGCCGCCTGTGGCGGGGCTGATTCCTTAACGTAATTTAAGAACGGGAGCTCGTTTGGGCTGGGTTCTTCTCCTTCTCACTCTTACGGAGCTTAAGATGTGAGAGTCACTCGAGCGTGAGCGGCTTTGCTTTTATTCAGTCAGACTTCTTCGCAGTCTGTAAAGGATTCTTCGGTATAGCACCGATATAAAGCTTGACTATTTAGGTTAATACGGCCCAGGGAGGGGGGATCAATTTTCTCAATCTGATCCTATCGTTTCTCACGGAAATAGTCTTGTCTGGCTGAAGGATCGATCTTCACGAACTAATCCTTCTTCTAGCGTATCGACTTCTAATCCTCTCTCTTTCTTTGCAGGGCTCATTTAAAGGCAGATTCCTGCCCCATCTAAAGGGGGGAGTGACCAGGCCACAGAGGCAGGGGATGGGGACGCGAATGGTGAGTTTGCATCTGGGGAGAGCGAGAATTGCCGAGGGTGGCACTGGGGTGCCCAAGTCGGCTCGCAACCGCACCGCTACTTAGCGTGCCTTTTGACTAGCACCGTTTTTTTTCATAACCACGGGTTTATGGGTCTTGGAGGCAATTGGATCGTTAGAGCGTCTTTTAAGGACCTTATGGGGTCGCCTTAAAACAGATGTTAGCTTCAACTGCCCAAAGCGGTGGGGAGATCAAACAGGGTAAGCAGTTATGGTTATTCGCTGGCTACCTTTCCCACGCTTCTCCTCATGAGGGGGGGGGGGGGCTTTAATGTACCTATACTCCTCCAGGATGCTTAATGTAGCCATTTATCTACAGTCATTACTTTTAAAACACAAGGACAAATTACATCAACTCATGACGTCCCTAGAACTTTCAGTGTTCAGAAGTCACAGAATTAAATTTCTTAGGGAGGATGTCTCAGTTTTGGCTCCTATTGCAGTGGTAATTGATTGCCTACAGGGAAAAAGACTGTTTTATGGATAATTGCTCCCTACCTTGCTCACTGTGGAAAAAAAGGATAAAGAGCTTTAATCACGTTCTCTGATAGTTTGCTAACCTCTTCTAAGTGCAGTCTCTAAAGGCTTTGGAAAGCGCTACCAATGTTATTTGACCTTGGCAAATAAAGCTAGCGTTTCAGATTCCATTATTGTATGAACAAGCCATCCATTCTGTAAACTCCGCTAGTTAGATATTAATATTTCATGGGACAGTTCCAGCAACTAAGACTCTGATAAAAAATTTTAGGATTCAAGTGTGTGAGAATTTGGCAGAGGGACCCGAAACTGAATCATCCAGTGGTGTATCGGACAGTGACAGTGACAATTATTTTGGATTTTCAAAATTCACTCAAATACTATCAAACGCAGATTTTGAATTGCTTAGTTACCTTCAGGATTCAAATCAAACACTTCAAAGTTTAGATATATATCCAAAAATAAAAATGTTATTTATTAAATACGCCACCCTTCTGTCGTCAGCTCCTTTGGAACGGCTCTACTCTTTAGGAGGATTGACCTTATCTCCAAAGCGGAGTTATTTATCTGACAAAACATTTTAGCAACTAATATTACTTAAATGTAATGCTGACATAAATAACTAACTGAAATTTCATTCTATGGAACTTTCTATTTTTTTGTAGTATCTAAGTCCAATTTTGATCAAATATTACATTAGTAGTTATAATATACAATTTCATTTTAATGGATATTTTTTTGTTGATACCAATGGTACTTATCGATTGTCATTATATATCATGTATTTGAAATGTATTTGAAAATGTATCTAAATATATTTAATCTACATATTTAGTACTTAAATACTAATACATTTTCAAAATCTATTTAGTATTTAGTATCTAAATACATTTTTCACATGTATTTAATATTTAAATACTTTAAATGTATTTAGTGCCCACCTCTGTTTACATTATAGGTTCTTTGTTACAAAAGCTAGGATCAGGTGGACACGGATCGTACTGCTTGAGTTTTTTTGGTCATCAAAACTAAAGTTTTAAAGTTAGCAAAAATCTAAAGTGCTCAACACGTAGCTCAGATAAAAACCTTTATTTTCCACCTACAAAAATTTGAATGAAATTAAATTAAATGAAAAGAGAAGCGGAAGACAAAGAACAGCTCTTCCAAACCTCCCCCGCACCTCTTTGGCCCTCATGGAGTGGCCAAGGAGGGGCTGTAGCGAGGCCCGTTACTCCTTTGTAGACCTTGTAGCCAGACTGTCAGAGCCAAAGTAGGTTCCATGCACTGTGAGTATGGCGGGTCGGAGTGAGATGGAGAGAAAAAAGAAAATTTTAGGATTGGAGACCTTAACCTTAACGCGGAATCCATACCATGATGTGTCGTTTGTCTCTAACTAGAACTATGCAGTTTATTGTATCCCTGTCCCACTTATCTATTGTGAGTCCCGTGTGCGGATGTGATAACATAAAAGAGAATAGATCCAGAAAGTTAAAGGAAGTAAGAGGTTTGCAAAGAAATGCAAATTGCCTGGAGATCAGGCTCATCTTTCTCTGTCCATTATAGGTAGTTATAGCTAGCGTGATAAAGTTAGAAAATTTGATTCGCGTGAGTATAACGCATTCATGTTTTTTGTATATGTGTCTATTTTTAAATTGTCTATGTGGCGTTTGTATTTAGGACGCGTTCAAACCTTTATTAGTAATTATTCTCACTAAAAACTGTTGTAGGATTCTATCTCTATATATTCTTTCTTATTCATACCGTGGTGATGCTTCAGTTATCTAACTAATCTTAGTCGTCGTCGAATATTTTTTCATTCTCTAGGTGTAGATTTCTTCTTCTTTCTCTTCTCCTTCTTTACAATCCTTGGGAACCTTGGGAATAATCTGTGTGATCTCTATCCTTCTCTTTGGGCAACTTGTTTGGTTAATGCAACTTGTATTTCCTTCTGTATCTTTTCTATGATCTCCCTTCCTCTTTTTACAATTATTCTGTTAAGTGACTTTTTCTCTGCCTCCCTGTGCATGTCTCTTTGTCTTCTTTTTTCTCCTCTTCTGGTGTTTGTTATTAAGTATATGGCTTTGTTTTGGACTTTTTGGAGTCTTAGTAGGTTAATTCTCCAGGTTGTGTACATCGCTATTCTTGGATAAATAATCTTGGACTGTAATATCGCTGGGTATATTTTCCTCTTGTTTTTCATGCTTAGGGTTATTACCTTGTACAGTAATACCGGGACCGGTTTGCCCGATTTACCCTCTCAGTTACGTCCTTTTTTTAACTTAATTTAGTAATGGTTGGTCCAAGCACCTTACATTCTTTGTTTTATCTGTAGCGTTGTCCTTCTACATATACATCTGAAATGCTCCTTCTGTACACAGGTACCATCTAAAATTTATTCCCGTTGGTTTTAATTTTCAATTTTTCTTCGTATCTACTAATGCGTCTTATCTCCTGTGCAATCATCCTAGCTTGCATTGGTTCGTTCCTGTAAGGGCAAACTATGATCTGGGTGACCTCGTCAACAAATTGGATGTTCAGCCAGTCCTCATTTCTTGGTGTTGGTATATTTTTGGTGTAGATTGAGTAGAGAGACGGAGTCAGAAATCTGCCTTGGGGCAAACCCGCAGCGAGCACAAGTATTTCTCTCTGATGTCACCCTATTTCCACATAACACATCTCTCCATTACATCATTGCATACAATCCTTTTGATCTTATTGTTCATTTTCAATCTGACTATCATGAGTTACATACTTCTCAGCCATACTTTGTTAAATACCTTGGACACGTCTCGGTATACGATGTTCATGATCATTTTTTTTCTTTGCTTTTGCTATCTTTTCAAGGATGACTCCTAGGGCCATCTCCGTGGTCTAGTTTTCCTGAAGCCCAATTGGCAGGTGTTTCTCTGTACATTATCATCGAGGTATTTTGACAGTCTTTTATTAATTATTTTTTCCAATACCTTACCGATAAAATCTATTAGCAAGACAGGGCGGTAGTTATCCACTTGATCTTATGGGTTAATCACCTTGAGGAAGAATATGATCCTTGCCACTTTCAGTGCGCCAGGAACGTATCCTGTGTTCAAGAACACATTGAAGACGTTTCTCACTCTCTAGAGTATGTTTGGAGCCGATCTGCCGTGGGCTCTCTGTCGAAAGCTCTTTATCGTTTCTTTTAATTCCTGTGATGATTGCGTCTATTTCATCGTTGTCATTTCTTCCTTCCTCGATAAAGTAGAAGATGAATGTTCTTTCGATCTCCCCATTAAATTCGTCCATGATCTGGTGTTTGAATTCATTGTCATAGTTCTTATTATATTCTTTGCTAATTTTGAATAAATTTTTATAGTGCTTTCTGAATAATGCCTCTATTTCTTCTTGATCTTCTAAAACATTTTCCTTGCATCTATTAATTTTTATTTTATCCCTTACTGTCTGTGGGTTTAATCTGTTGATAAGTTTCCAAAAAACCCTTGTTAATGTTTCCATATCTATTTCTCTTTCTGTTTTTCATAAATTAGTTCTATTAGTTTTCTTTTCTGTCTCCTGAGTGCGCTAGGCGCTTCTCTTGATGTTCAGAATCCTCTTATTTTTTCTGCCGCTCGGCGAATCTCCTCGCTCAAAGCCAGCATTTCTGGTATACACCTAAATTGGTTAATAGTTTGCAATGAGTTAATGGGGACGGCCCCCTTCTCTGTCCTTTTAATTTCTTAGCTAATCCAATAATAATCCCCATCAATTTCCCCTAGCGGGGTGAGCACGTACGTCTGAATTAATTCTTTGTACTTATCTCCCTCCGCTCTATGGTATGCCTTCCATTTCTTCAAGGGATTTGTAAAGGCGGCTTGTTCATATGTATTAGAATTGCAGTGTGGTCACTTCAAGGAACATTCACTGGTTCCATAAAATAGTTAAAGGGCAGATTGAAGATAGCCAGGCAGATGTCCAGTTTTGTTGCGTGTTCTCTTCGTAGGTATGTATGGAATTTGATGCTAGTTTTTGCAGTATACGTCTATTGGTCAGCATATTAAGTTGTCTTCCGACTCTGTTCGTATATCTTACCCAGATGCCCCACAATGGGCGTTTAACTTGCCCATCAAAATGACCGGTATCGTATAGTTGAATAGTTTAGTGAAATTTTGTACCGGTAATTGGGGGTACCTGGGTGGCTGGTATCCAATTTCAATAATGATGTTGCTTAATTCCATTTTAATTTCTATACCTAAATATGTCTCCTCCAATTCTTGTATCGTTTTGTACTGCAATCCTTTCTTGACAGCTATTGCCGCTCCGTCGTGTGTTTCTCCTGAAGGATTTGCGTGAAATACATTGTAGTTCCATATCTTTAATTTCTCTGTTTCTGTGTTTCTTCCGTGTTC
Source organism: Ceratothoa steindachneri (assembly GCA_963969495.1). Taxonomy (NCBI): domain Eukaryota; kingdom Metazoa; phylum Arthropoda; class Malacostraca; order Isopoda; family Cymothoidae; genus Ceratothoa; species Ceratothoa steindachneri. Next base: position 151,644,860 of record OZ018317.1, on the reverse strand, counting down.
TGATATTAGTATAACATCTGGGTCAATCTTTCTGAATAAGTTTTCGTACATAAATTCTTTGTTTTTCCATACGGATGTGTTAATTTGTAGTATTTTTAATTTCTTAATATCCATAATCCAATTTTCCATTTCCGTTCGTTTATTAGTTTTCCGTTGTGTGTCATATCTGTTAAGCTATACGTGTTTCTTCTTATATTTCTGCGTCTTCTTTCGTTTCTCCTGGGTTTTCCCCCTGCTAGTTCAGTGCGAAAGCCCTTCTGATAATTCATCTCTGGGTCATGGACCTATTTTATTTGAGGATTTAGATCTGTTATATCTTTGGGATTTCCATGCGAGTAGGCCTTATGCACTCTTGCTCTGTATCGTCGGAGGTTTTTTCAGTCTCTGATTCCTCTATGTTTGTGTCCTCTTCTGTTTCCATTGCCTGTTTGTTTGCTTCCTCATCTTCGATTAACTCATGCGTTTTCGTCTTTTCTGTGACTGTGATTTTGAAAATTAGCGATGAGTCGAACTCTTTGGGGAATTTGATCGATTTAAGTCCGTTTTGCTGTCTATTGTTGTTTAACTTCAGGCTTAACTATGTTTATCAAGTGGGCAAGTAATATACAAGTAAGTATTTTCACGTTAAGAGTTCAATCCAAATTATGTGTTGTCGGTCCTTGTTGGTTACTTTTTCCATTGATGCGTATTAGTTTCTATTTACGTTAGCGTTGTTTCTGTTTGTCTGTTTCTTTTCTCCTTTTAATTTCTCTTCTTTTAGGACAGATCATGGCCATTGATCTGTGCATCCCCTTGGTAGTTAATGCATCCTATTCTGTGTTGTTGCAGTAACGGCACAAATAGCCTTCAGTTCCACATTCAGAACAGATGATTAGGTCATGTTGGTGGTTATTTTGAGTCGTATGTTCCTCCATAGCATAACATCTGAATCATTACCGTATGCTTTTGAAGGCAGAGTTTCTTTGTCTTTGGGTGGCTGGGATTCTCATAATACATGCGAGAAGTCCTTGTTTAATGATCCTTGAAGCCATTTCGGTAGATTCGCAAATGACCTTGAAAACGTGAGTGTGATCTTTAAATTTGACCACATCTGCTATCTTTAGCCATTTCTGCCTCTCATGTAGTTCTTTTATCTCTTGGCATTAGTTCTATCCTGCTCAGGATTCAATATTTCGGCGAATTACACTTATGTTAGCCTTATTTGTGTGGGTACTCTTGCTTCCAAATCAAAATATATTAGCGTATTGCTCCCAGCAGATAATAGTAGCTGCTCTTCGTCTTTAGTGGTATCTCCTGATCAATAAATATGCATTGATTGCAGTACTACTTGTAGGGATCTTTTCTTTTCGTTGGGTATGAGTTTAAGGAGAAGCTTTTTGAAGTCCGGTGGGGCCATCTTCTCGAGAGTCTTCTCCTCTACGGGGAGAAGGGTTCTTCTGTCGATCTTCTTCTGTGGAGTAATTTGCTAGTATCTACAAGTGGGAGGAGCCCCTCTATCTGTCCTAATTCTATGTGGCCTACCTTCCAAATTTCTCACTCTCCTTGGTGACCCTACCTATTTGGACCTAGCCCTAAAAGCAGTCGACAGTAGCATTCTTGCTTCTGACCGAGAATCAGCATCCCATTTCTGGCCGTGTAAGGGGATCTCGCAGGGGTTCACTATACCTTACTACCAACTGCAACTCAGACCTTGCCGTTGACCAAGTAATATATGACGAGTAAAAAGTAATTTTTAGTCAAAAGGTTATGAATAAAGAGCCAAGAATTAAAATAATGAAAAGCATCCCCTTTGGGGGTGGGGGGGCTTTATGGCTCAAGAGGAACATGAAAAATCACCAATCAACCCCAAGAGCGCATATATTTAATCCTAGAAGTTTTATTATTAGAGAAGTTTTTTCTTCTTTCTAAAACTTTTCCTGAAATAGCCTTTACCAGCTTGCAGTGACAGCAAGCGTACAGACTGAATAAATCCAGAACTTTGAATTATATTTACCAGTTCAAATTTATGGTGTAATTTTTTTAGTAAGAGTGTTTTTGTACTGATCGTCATCATGTAATTTTTTTATTTGTTTTTCTATTCGACAACTGAAGTTAAAGGATCTACTACTACTAAATAAGACAGAAATATTATGAAAAGACATATAATATTAAAAAAAATGGTTAGAATTGTTATTTTACAACATTTTACATTGGTATGAAAATAATATACAAAATAATAAATTTCTAATTTTTTTAAAACAATTTTAAGATGCAATACACAGCCCTAATTGTTTATTATTGCATAAATATATTAATAACCTCATTAGGCAACGTAAAATCCCCATCTTAATGCATTAATGTAACTGAAAAATTGAAATTTACAAAGTCGCTATTAATTTCAATTTTTTCCAAAATATTTAAAGAATATAAACACTTATCCTATTACTTAATACACTTAGCAAAGCACTGTATATAGTTAAATCTTGCTTCTAACGTAATATAATTCTATATAAAAACACAAATAACATCATTTAACACTGATAAAAATAATAAACTTTTCACTTTGATATCTTTTATTTGTATTCATTTTTTGGGTCGCTTTTTAACATTTAAAACACAAAACAATGTAACTTAATCAACATACAGTAGTTTCAAAACTAAATCTTCATTAGTATAATTTTCAAAAATTTCCAAATTTTGTATGAAACGTGAACTACGCGACATTTTAGGTAAATTGGAAACACAGAAATCCTCACTCTGGTAACCGTTATAAAATCACACTCATTTTCCTTAATATTGATGATATTAACCATGGAAACCATAACCAGCGAAATATTCACAAACACTATGGACTATAATTACATCAGACACGTAAAATATAAAAAAAATTACCGAGAAAACAAAAATTCTGTCGGAGAACCGCGGGAATAAGAAAGATGTGACATCACATCAGACAGGTTTTCTTTGCCAAAGCTAAACAGAATCAAACCCATATTTTGGTAAGGAGGCTTTTTCTAGAGTCCGTGACCACTTAACGGACTGTACATATTATTTACACAGAGAGTTATTATTATTTGTGAACAATTTCATACATATTTTAGATTATTTGCATGTGCATAGTTGTGGGCGTGCCTGTTAGAGCCTTCATAAGATTCAAATGATGCTCATGTGTGAGGCCTTAGTGTCAAACCTATTTCACCTTGAACAGTGGCATTACACGATCAATAGTTGACAAGGGCCACAATATTACTCATTTCATCGTTTTAAATACAAATGCTCTTTTTTATTGACAAAACCCGATTTATATTAAATAGCTTGAAGAAACGAGGATGTAATTGTTACCTATCAACTTTTACATGGATTTTATAGTAACTGCACCAAAATTATTATATTCCAGTCTTTCTTTTCTTTTTAGATGCTCTCAAGTTTCTTCAAATAACGGAAAGAACAAAATGATTTAGTTACTGGTAAAAATAAGGAAGTGATTGTTCAAATGACAATAATTTCTGAAAATAGGAATAAGCTGTTTAATATTTTACTTTGTTATATGAATTATAATGCAAAAGAGAATATTTAAGATATGGCCACTTATCATTCGGATTCCCTTTCATCGAATGTTATTTTTGGTTCAACGTAAAACCATCATTAAATTTCCAAAAAATTTCAAAGTGCTCATTTTTGAGGTGTCTTTGAGTGTCCTATTGCAGCCTACCGTGTGCTTCTTACATCACAGATACACTATCCTTTGGCCTTTTTAAATACTAGTATTGTATGTTTTACCAAATATATGTTATATCCTCAATCAGCCATACATGATTGTCTACTTTTTTAAACAGCTCCTTAACTCTATATTAGATGCATCTTTAATTGTAGTTATCGAATAATTTTTTCTTATATCAAACTCTTCTCCAAACGAATATTCACATTATGTTTACAAAGACTAAATATGAGTTGCCAAAGAATATTCTATGGCAAATTGACAGATACTTATTTCTCACATACTCTTTTCTAGTATTTCTTGTAAATTTAACTACTTGCAGGTACTTTATAAGCAAGCAAAGATATTTAACTGCTAATCTTGGAAAAACGGAATGTAAAGCTTTTATTTCACTTATGGAACGTTGAACATGGAAGGGAATGGGGGGAGGTACCCATTTTTATTCCAAGTTTTCAAAGCGATTCATTATTAGTGCTTTTACATACTCTCTCATTTATCAACATTAGCCATCAACCAATGAATTTGAAAGCTCAATTAACGTTGAAATTAATTAGGATATGCTGAGTCTTAACCAATTGTAACCCGCCATTCCTCCACGCAAAGTAGGACCGTTTATCTCGTGACCTAATCTTCGTTAAATTCTGTATAAATGGATTAGGATTTTCTATTCTTTACTCACTACCACGTCTTTTTCAAGAATTAATCCCCCTCCCCGATTTTTTTAAACGAGCAATTTTGTTACACTCCAACACTATTATTTTATAAAAAGATAAAGTGGCGTTATTTGTGAAATTTCTTAGTCATTTTATTACTCACTTTAACTTAAGTGATCGAATTCACCCATAATCATGACTGAAAACTATGTAAAGCATAAAGGAATAGAGTATTGTGTTGTATATTTGAATTTATTACTTCTCATAATAATGAACAACAGCTTATGTGTCTTTTCGCGAGAAAGTATTTTCGAACGAGGCCATGAATGGATCAATTTCTTTCAATCATATAAAAAAGATCCATCCTGATCAAGTAAACGAATATTTGTCACATTTTGAAACTTTGAGAGATAAATTTCACAACAAAAAATCTGGCCAGTCCCTTGACGAACAAATTATAGAAATGCGGCCATGGACTTGCGTGTTCATCTCCAAGATGAGTGGCATATCAGAAAAACCTCATAGAATTGGGAAAAAAACTCATTTTACCAACTATAGAGGAAAATATTAGTACAGTTTTCCCTAATCCTTACTTAAGTAGAATTATTAAAGTGATTCCACTTAGTAATAATTCTGCGCAAAAAAGAATTGATGAAATGGCAGAGGACATTGAAGAGACCTTTTTTACATACCTAAATATCAATAATTTGTTTTACTATTCTGCCGAATCGATTCGCCCGGGCAATAAAGCACAACTTTGGGGATATCTTCGTTTTATTGAAAACTAGCATCGGTACCTCAACGTTGCCCGGGATAAAAATTCCAATCGCAACTAAATACAGATGAATGTTGATTGAATTGCTTATATTGTGGCACAAAAATATGTTTACTTGCTGAATATTATTGATATTTATGAGTTAAAGATTAATTCAGAAGAGTTGCGCCCTCTTACTATTATATAATATACTGACAATGATTGTCAGAGATCAGCTAGAGAGAGAGAGAGGAAGATACGTGCCGCCTTGTCCTTCAATGGAGATAGAGACAACAGACATCTGGGCGACCCTTTTTGTCTGTGCTAATGGAGGTGCGAAAATATGAGACGCCGTGAGACGCCGCAGTGACCTGAAATGACGCCATCACAGAAAGCTGAAACAAGTTTGAGAGCCCAACAGGTGCCATCTGATGTCGTACAAAGTTTCGCCTCGCCCTCTTAGGAACCTTTCCGCGCTCGTGCTAAAAGGGCGAGATTATTCTTGTTTGCCAATGCGTCGGAGCCCTGAAACCCTCTCCTTCGGACGGAGGGCGGAAACCCCCTTTAAACCCACTATAAATCCTCTAGCGCCAGAGTTGAAAGTCAGTATCCGTCGCCCGCCATTCTCCAGCCATGTCAGTAGCCTCTGCCCGCCCCCATCGGTACCCGCTATTCGCGTCCCGTTGGCCTATGGGAAGTTCTTGCAGAACTACTCAAGCTTCCGTTATTATCGTTAATTCACGTGAGTCTACCTCGACCCGTTTCTACCAGCTCCTCAACGCAACGCGCTCAGTTTCGATTTGTTTTTTTGAACTTTGCACAAAGGCAAGGATTACTCTCTAGCCCCCCGCCCCTACCCAGTTTAAGCCTTCTCGTCTGCTTCGTATACAGCAGTCGCCAGATGGGCTCCTAAAAAAAAAATTGCTTCGTATACACTCAAGGTCATTCAAGCGACCCTCGGTCAATAATATCCGTTTGTTTTTACGGTGTTCATGCCTAGTAAGTCTCCCCCCTTTTAGCCGCTGAGGCCCGTGTACATCTAGCGTGTATATAGCTCGATTTAAAACTCCTTTGAACCTTGTCAATTAATATTAATTTACATATTAGTAAAGTTATTTTTGTACCTCTTTTCCTGTTATCCCGGAACCTCCAAGATAGTCAACTGTTGGCAACCTACATTCAGTAAATTGGCACTCTGCTTATATTATAAACCTCCCACGCACTCGAAACGCAGAGGGAGTTGACTTGAACCTATTCTACGACATCTACATTAAGCTGGTATCAGGTTATTGGAGTTGATCTTGGTCAATGAATTGATCGAAATTTGATCAATCTATTGGTTAACCTTGGTTAAACTGCTAATTGTTGGCTACTCTTGGTTCCCGTTATGGAGTTTAAAGGGTGAAAAATAACCATTGCATAACTACTCTCGCCTACATTTGAATTTTATTCGCGCTTGCTTCCTCCCTAATTTGAATCTTACGAATATTCGTGCCGATATCACGTGCAATTTGAATCTTACTCGTGAATAGACTACAATTTGAATCCTAGACTCTAGCATAATTAGAATCTCATAGGTATTTGAATACCTGACAATTCAAATTAATTCTGTTAATTTGAATCTCGCTCGCTTTAGAGCCTTTGCACTTTGAAACTTACGCGTATTTGTATCCTCCTAATTGGAATCTCATTTGTACTGATATCATCCTAAATTTGAAACTTATTTGTAAATATTCACTGCGAATATTAATCTCCTTTATGTTCAGCCCTATCCATTTAACAAATGGAATCTCATTCGTGCTCACACCCTCCTCAATTTAAATCACATACCAAAGATACCCAGCATTGTCCGGCCATAAAAAACTCTCTTGAACAAATTAAATTATCCTCTCGTTTTAAATTACACAATTGAAAGTTGGCAGGTATAAAGTATAAGGGTTATTTCAATTTTGACTAATATAGTAGTGTATCCTGAAAGAGTAACAGAGAACAATTTTCAAATAACAGTAGTGCGGCAGGATGAGTAAGTGGGTGGGTGCGTTGGCCGCTGGGCAGGGAAACGTGATTACGCGGATGGCACCACTGACTTTAAAGTGCGCCTCAAGCAGATGGGCGCGAGTTTTAACTAAATATCTAAATTATTCGAGTTCGAGCATGCTGATAATAGGTATTATCGCGTTTTTTGTATATTACAGTCGCATAATTAGTCTGGCTAACCTTAAGTTTTCCACGGGTAATGTTGATGTTTTACTTGCAACTCATAACCGCGATATTTGTCCCCACAATACTAGAGAGGGTAAATATTCAAACTTAACCTAACCTAACAACCAGGTGGCGCCACCAATTTTGCCAAATCTGAGTAGCCTATGTTACTCCCAGGATCAAGTTACCCCAATTGTGACCTTGGTTTGCCTTCAAAGCCTCTCTAAGTGGCTTTCTATAGCGGTCATTTATATATATATATATATATATATATATATATATATATATATATAAATATATATATGCTTGCATATATACATACATACAAACAGACTTTCGGAAATATACTTTAGATAAGAAAATTGCGCATGAATTACTGTTTGAAAAAGAACTTGAAACAGACTCTAAAGGTGAATCCATATTTAGTATAGTTCAGCAGTTTTGAAAGAAAAAAAGTCCATAGGAAGAATATAATTGGTTATGCAACGGACGGTGCTTCAGCATTAAGAACCCGGTGTCGAGGCTCTCTTGCATTTTTAAAGAAAGCAGCAACCAATGTCTTCACAATATATTGCGTAAGTAATAGTCAGCATCTAGTTACTAGGACTTGAGTGATCGACTTCATAAATTCCTTGGTGTTGTTATTCAAGCAGTAAATAAAATAAAATGCCCTCTTATTTCCCGAAACTTTCGGTAACTCTGCCACAATAATCCTTTAATATACTGAATTGTTTAAAACGATTTTATTGTCTTTCATTACTATCATACATTTTTCAAAAGAACAAATAAAGTGGTTATTTGAGTGATGAACTCTTAACTGCCTCTGTGACATTGCCTATTTAACAGATTTATGCCATATATTTAATGATCTAAATTGCAATTTGCAAGGCTGTAATATAAATCTTATCAAATGGAAATCCGTTATTTACACATTCATGAACAAGTTTTCACTCCTTAGGCATAATGTTGATGTTCAGGAGCTATCACAATTGACAAATCTTGATCAACTACAAAATAATTCTGAAGTTGATAACTCAATTTTAGATGATGACCTCTTGATTTATCGCGACTATTTAGCATCCTTGCACGAGGAAATGAGCTGTAAAGATCAGGATTTCATTAATATACCGATTTATTGATGTTTGTACATATAACTCGTCTCTGCGATGCAAGACGAGTTAATTGATTTTAAAAATGCCTTCGAATTAAAGCCCCTCTTCAAAGAATTATGCCAAGCATTTTGGTTACAAAAGAAAATTTTGCAAAAGTATCCAAAGCTGTGGGAAGCAAGCAAACATTTTTTTCATTGCTTTTCAAACTTTTTATAGGGGGTGAACGTAGTTTTCGTGCAATTACTCTGCTTCTTACTAAACAAAGAAACGAGGAGATTTGATATTACTTCTAAGCAGCGTGGAAGCTAGAGTGAGAACCTTAGCCAGTAAGTACAAGAGTCAACCATCGCATTACACACTTATTGAGGTAAGCTAATGAAGAGTGCTCTTAGCATTTTCATCATTATTTTCATAATAGAAATAAAACTATATTCAAGTGTCATCTTGCTATGAAAGATAAATTTAACATAGTACTCAAAATTTAATATGAGAGGTGGAGCGATAACTAAAAGGTATATGTCCCAACGGGGCGCTAGTCCCCAAAGGTTTGGGAATCAGTGATCTACAGGGTGCGACATTATTTCGAGAACATCATTTTGAAAAGCTCTAACTTTCCTCTAACTATTTTTAATATCATTTTCAGATTAATAATAAATGACATTAAAGTAACGAAGCAAATGACAAAGCACGTTGTAATCTTTGCGCTAAAAGCTCAGCCTAATGATACAACGATTGTTTGCTTTCTTAAAGTTGCCCGATCCTTCGATAGGGATAGAAGAGACCTACAAGCGACTGATAGGGATCCAACATTAGCAGTAAAACGCAAAATACATGTAAGAACTTCTAATACCATAAGAAAAAAATAAATTTTTCAGGAAATACAGGAAAGTTTTCAAGAAAACTTCATTAAGTCGATCTGAGCCCTTGTAAAGGACTTCTTGGATTCATAATTCAACATCAGAAGAGTTGTTCATGAAATTATTCCTTACTATTCGTATTCGATGTGGTAAGTTCATATCATGTAAGAAGAGAGAAAACCGTTGGATCCGTGCAAAGCTCTTGCTCTCCCCGCTGAAAGATCAAGAAACTGGAATGCCTTAGTTTTTCTCTAACGAGAAAATCTTTAACCAGGAGCAAAAGTTAAACTCAGGGAATAATAGATGGTTATGCAGAGTGTCCAGAGAGGTGCCAAATATACTGCGTACCACGTTTCCCCCGTAAGAAGCGCGGCAATTTGCCATCCTGGCCGCCTTGCTGACGGGACTCAGCACCCCGTCCGACCCCAGCTTAGCCTCTTCACCTTCCTTCAAAACACTTGTTTCCTTGCTTTTCAAACGACCTCTCCCACAACTTTCTCTGGTCAGCCTCTAATTTCACAGGGTAGATGCTGACCTTCTTCTCAAGCCAGCCGTCCCCGATCAGGGCTGAGAGGGGCGGGGGGGACAACGTTCCCTAACATCTGAGCTCTGGTTCGGGATGGAGCTTTTTAACAACTTGCTTTATCCCCACCCATAACTTCCTCACATCCCTTTTCCTCTTCTCCTGACAATCTATCTTTTTACGCCGCGCCTAAGGTGGAGCCGCCATGCCGATGGACTGCCAGGCCACCAGGCGGGAGGGGCGGTCCCAAATGGCGGCGCCTTGGCTCTGCCAGGCCTGTAAGCATCTCTTGCAGTGCGGGCAACTCCCCTAGGTGATGAGCGTTTGCCTCCCGTGAAATGTAGAGGGACACCATGCTTAATGATGAGAAACACAAAAATCTACCCTTAATTCTCCCTGTGTCACTGACGGAGCCGCCCTCGGGCAGCTCCACCGAAAAAATGGAGGCCATCCCCCCTGTGCTTGCTCAGGGGACCCTCCATATCTCTCTAACCTGAGAGGAGGCTTACTCCTCTCCTTCGCTTACGGGTGTAGGCGACTCCGCCCCCACCCCTTTCTCTGGAGGTGCTTTCGGGCACCTCCCTTTTCCCAGCTGCAGTCCCCTCTACTCTTTCCAAGGGGACTGCCAAGGAAGCCAGCAGGCAGCCCTTAGCCAGCCACTCCACATCGAAGCGGCTTGGTAGAGCAAACCCCCTTAGGGGGGACGAGGAAGCCAGGCCCCTTCGGTCGCTTCCCTCAAAAGACCTGCTGGCAAGAATATTGAACCTTGCCAGGGTCAAGGCCTGAGCCTCCCGACAAAAGACTAGTGACGATACTGCCAACTGGACCTGCGATGTCTTAGGGAGGGGGTGGCCAACTGGAGGCCCTCCCTGAGATAGACATAGTCCAAGAGGGAACCCAGCCCCAAACGGTAGGGCCTTCCATGGAGGGAAATCCGGGTGCGGTTCCAAGAACCGAACTTGAATCCGCCCATATGCCTGGTCCTCTTCAAACGGCTAGGGTTTCCGAATCAGTACAATGAGGGAAGGGATCTCCTCCAACCGGTGCTTCCACGACTACCTGGACCTTCTTTATTTCAGAGAATGACCTGGCTGAGGCAAAACCATCTAGCCTGACGGCTCCTTCCGGCCGAAGTAAGAAGCGGGTTCATTCCCCGCCCTCCTCTCCCAAAAAGAAAAAGACGAAAAAGACAGAGACTAGGAAGACTTACGGCTCCTCTCCACCCGAGGGAGCTACGGGTACTGATGGGTCTTCTGCCACTTTGGCAAGCGACAAGCCAAGATCGGCACATCCGGCCCCTCTGCCCTTCCGGTTGCGGAGCCACTGACTTAAACTCAAAGTGCAGAGGGCAGAGCCTCGATGACATCGGGGCCCCTTATTCAGAGGTTACCTGGAGTTTTTGAGCCAGCTGCCTTCAAACGCTTCCTCGTTATTCGCTCCACTGAGGGCACCATGTTGGCCAAGGGCAACATGATCCATCAGAGGAAAGGATTAGCTAGTGCAATTGGTAGAGAGCCGAAGGTGACCCGTTTCTCGGACGGGAGCCTTCTGGCAGATGCGGCGAATTCCCGAGGCAGCCAAGATAAGTGCTCTTCGGACACTTCATGGCACCACGGTGAGTGTGACGCCACACTCTTCCATGAACTTTGCGAAAGGAGTAGTTTATGCGAGGGAACTCGTTGACTACTCCATTGAGGACATCACCCTAGAGTTGGCCGACCATGGGGCGGTCAAGGTCGAACATGTAATGAGAAAACAGGGAGGGGCCTCGAGACCCACCCCTACACTCCTTGTCACGTTTGACTGTGACAAGCTCCCTGAGTTGGTGCGTGCCGATTGGTACCCCTACCGCGTGAAGGCATTCGTGCCACTGTCGCAGCGGTGCTATTACTGTCACCGCTTCGGCCATACGAATCGTTCTTGTAGACGTACAAAGTCTGGGTCACCCGAAGTTTGTGTAAATTGCTCCATAGTCGCACACGATAAGTCCAAATCATGTGTAGCCAAGTGTGTACATTGCGGAGAGCCGCACTCCGCTTCTTCTAAGTAGCAAGGTGATGCATATCTCCTTAAAAAACAAAGCCTGGCCGTTCAGGTCCAGGATCGACTCTCATTCCGCCAGGCTAAGGACTTGGTCCTGGTGCGCCCGGCTCTGCCTGGGACTTCATTTGCATCAATAGTTTGAAAGGCACCCTATGCTCCTGGCCCATCCAGGCAAACGAGCACGGCTGTTTCCCCGCCTATTTGGAGCCCTTCTGCGGGCTCTACTCAACCCGGGCGCTCCCGTGGGAAAGCTGATGGCAAAAAGGGTTCACACCCAGCCCCAGCTAAAACCAGGGCTCCCCCCTCTTTCCCCAGCTTGACCGTTTCCCGTAAGGCGAAACGGCCACGCGCCTCCCCCGAGTCGTTAGGCTCACAGGAAGCAACACCCCTGAAGATGGTCGCTAGGCCTTCTTCCGGGGTTCTTTAAGCTGTCTCCCGAAAATCGGGACAATAACAAAGAAGCTTCGGGAGGAGAAGATTTGCATGGCGAGCCCAACCTCCCTTAATAAGTCCTCGAAGGCAACAGCGCCCGGGGTTCTGCCCAGGGGAAGCGTACGGCCATTCCCGTGAGATTCTTCAGTTCGTGGAGGGCCTCTGCATCTCCTCCGAGCTAGGCCTGGAGGGAATATTCCTTCAATGGAATTGCCGTGGACTCCGGGCCAACTGGGAGGAGCTGCGGAGGCTCGTCTCGTCCCGTTCTCCGTTAGCTATCTTTTTGCAGGAGACCATGCTAGGCGCGTGCACCCTGCCCGCCCTCCCCGGGTATAAGGCATTTGCGACGCCACCACCGCAGGATGGCATGGCTCGGGGATGCGCGGTTTACACCCGGCATGATGTCTCAGTTCTTTCTTTCTCTTTAGATACCTCCTTTCAGGCAGTGACTGTGCAGATGCACCTTGATAGGAGGTATAATATCATTTCTGCATACATTCCACCGTCAGCAGACTTCGACGCAGGAGACTTCCGCTGCGTCCTGGCATGGTTGCCGAGGGCCTATCTTTTGCTTGGAGATCTGAACGGCAGGCATCCTCTCTGGGGAGATTACTCCATAAATCCCAGGGGACAAGTCCTTGCCGATCTGATCGAAGAGCTTGAGATGGGTGTCCTAAACGTGGATGAGTTTACGCATCACTGTCCGAAAACCGCTTCATTTTCTAGCCTTGACCTATCTTTTTTCACCTTGGATGCACAGCCTGATTTTGATTGGGGGGTGGTCGATGACCTCTATGGTAATGATCACTTTCCCATTCAAATATCATTTTCAGGGCAACTGCTGCCTGAGAGCCCACCTCGGTGGTGTTTAGCGTCGGCGCGATGGCCTGCATTTCAGGAAAAGACTGAATTCTCTATCTCAGTCAAGTAGTTTAGGTCGGTAGATGAGGACGTTGAGTTCTTCTCCGGAACCTCATCGCCGTGGGCCTGACTACTATTCCTAGGATGTCTGGCCGTTTTGCACGCCAAACACTCCCATGGTGGTTGCCCGATTGTGAGATGGCTCGCAAAACAAGCGTTATGCCTACATGCGCTATAAGCGCCGCCTGAATGATTTCACTGTCGCTGAATTTCGTCGGGCTAGGGCTAGGTTCCAGTATATTTCGAATTACGCTCGCCGCTCTCCTTGGTGGGCCTACGCGTCTTCACTTAACGGGAAGACCCCTTTAGCTGAGGTGTAAAAGCGAGTCACAAGGATTCGGGGCAAGTTCTCGCAAGACCCTCCTCGACCTTCTCCACGAGAATGGGACTGCAATCGCAGACCCCGCGTCTGTGGTGGAATCCTTAGTGACCCATTTTTCCGCCTTCTCTACCCGGGATGCTGCTCCTCCAGCATTCAATGCACGTAGTGATGTCAAAAAAGGCCGCCGACTGGACTTTACCTCCAGAGGCGGAGAACCCTTCAACAACAAGTTTACTGTAGGTGAGTTGCGCTCCGCTCTTGCTTCGTGCGCGGACACCGCCTATGGTCTGGACGATATCCCGTACGCCATGCTTCAACACCTGGGTGAGCGGGGCATGGCCTTTCTGTTAGATTTGTTCAACAAAATCTGGGTGGAGGGTCTTCTCCCAGACTCCTGGCGAATCGCTACTGTGCTTGCCTTTCGCAAACCGGGGAGAGATCACTCTACTCCGACTGGTTTCCGCCCAATTTCTCTACCCTCTTGCGTGTGCAAGTTGATGGAGAAATTAATAAATGTAGGATTGGCCTTTTTCCTGGACAACGGAGGCCATCTGTCTTTTGCACAGTGCGGCATCCGCAAGTTCCACTCCACGTCAGATTCTCTGTTCCGACTGGAGGAGCCGTCTGCGAGGCTTTGCTTCGTAGACATCACTACGTCACGGTTTTTTTCGATCTGGAGAAGGCCTATGATACCGCATGGCGATACGGTATCATGGAGACTCTCCACACGATGGGGGCGAGAGGACGTCTCCCAATGTTTATATCTGAATTTTTGCAAGATCGTCGATTCCGAGTACAAATGAAAAGAGTCTTCTCCGGCCCAAAGGAGCAGGAAGAGGGTGTCCCGCAGTGAAGTGTCCTCAGTGTCACACTTGATGCCCTGAGCATCAACGCCATCACCTCGTGCTGCCGGAAGATATTCTCGCCACGCTCTACGTGGACGACCTTTTGATCTCTTTTGGTGCGGCCCAAATGCCAACTCTGGAGCGTCGACTCCAACAGGCATTGAACCCCGTCTCTCGCTATCCCGAAGCGCACAGGTTTTGGTTTTCTTTGGTCAAGACTAAGGTGCTGCACTTTTGCCGCCATCCACGGCTTCACCCCGATCCAGATTTGTTTCTTAATGAGGTGCACCTGGATGTGTTTGAATCGCACCGTTTCCTTGGTCTTGTATTCGACCGACGCCTCACCTGAGAGGCTCATATTCGCAGCCTTCGGGTTTCTTGTACCCGAACCATGAACATTGGCCGTTCCGTGACGTTCAGCGCTTGGGGCGCTGATAGGGCTACTGTTCTACTTTTTTAGCGATCCTTTGTTCGTTCGAAGCTCGACTACGGATGCGTGTTTTATGCATCCGCAGCCAAGCGTTTATTGCGGAAGGTGGATTCAATCCACCACACCGGCCCTCGCCTTGCGACCGGTGCCTTCCGCAATTCCCCCATTGAGAGCCTTCTGGTTGATGCTGGGGAGATGCCACTCGCACTGCGCCGCGTGCAGTGCATCACTCGCCTGTACGCGCGAGCCCCGTCCCTCCCTCAGTCGCCAACAGCTCTCACTGCATCCGCAGCTGATCTTGATGGTGCCTATGCCGCCGAGAGACGCCAGTCATACCCTAAGCCCTTTGGGTTTAGGGCCAGGAAACTCCTTCGCGAGGTAGATATAGCTCTCGGGCCGGTGGCGCCCTTGTTTCTGCCCAGGATTCCACTCTGGAGGGTACCAGATTTGGCTATTTCTCGTGCCTTTTCTCCCAGATCTTGTACGGCGACGGGATTATTGCGTTCGACCTTTTTGCAGCACACCTCGTTTCATGCTGGAACCGTGCCATTGTATATACTGATGGCTCCAAATCCCAAGAGGGGTTCAGCTTCCACGCCGTATCCCCTCTCTTTGAAGTCAGCGGGGCTCTACCAGTCGCTGCGTTTGTCTTCATGGCCGAGCCGGTGGCAATACACCACTCGGTACGGGAGATTAGGTGACGTGCCCGGTTTGGAGACCGGATTGTGATCTATAGCGACTGACAGAGCGCCCTGATTGCTCTCGGAGCATTGGAATCTCCGCATCCTCTGATTTGCGATATCCGCGACGCCACGGTTATGGCGATCCGGGCAGATGTCGAGATTATCTTCTGCTGGGTTCCTGGACATGTTGGAATTGCGGGGAATGAGCGCACCGATAAGGGCGCCAAAGATTCCGCGAGGACTCTGCGACCGGACCAGCGTTTCACTCTTCCTCACACCGACTACATGGGAGGAATGCGGGCAGTTCTTCGGACTGCTTGGCAAAGAAGATGGGAGACGGTCGAAGTGAACTTAAAGTTGCGTGCCATTGCGCCGCGACTGTTCCCATGGACCTATCCCCCATTCCCGCAACGGCTTCAGGTCGCTTTCTGTCGTCTCCGAATCGGACACACTCGTGTGACGCATCGCTATTTTATGGAGCCCTCGCCCGTGCCCTATTGCGACGACTGTGTCACCCCCCAGACTGTTCTGAACATTCTTGTCGAATGTCCCACTCTGGGTGATCTTCGCGCATGTTACCTGCCCTGGTACCGGGATGGGCGGTGTCGATACCGCCTGTCCTTTGTACTCGGGACGAGTGCGTGCACATTGACTTGTGGACTTGTTGACTATTTGGGGGAGGCCTGCCTTCTTCCTTTCATTTAACTAGGTTTTGTTGTTGTTTTTGTTATTGTTTTGTTATTGTTATTGTTATTTCTTTTTATTGTTGTTTCCTGTTCAATTTTTTTAAAGTAGCCTAGAACTAGGCTGTTTGTTTACGGCGCCTTTCCCTAAGTGGGCAGTCACCAGATAGCGCCTTAAAAAAAAACAAGAAAAAAAGGTACCATGTTTTCAGAAACCGTGGTGGTTATGGGAGTCGTTAGCAGTGAGGGAGTTGTCATGCAACCTTAACTATTTTCACAGATCTTAAAAGTCAATGCTTCTGCCTACACATATTTTTGGAGAAGGCTGTGCAGCTCAAAATAGAGAAAGTACGAAACGGATACCTTATTACGTATGGGGCATCGTTGAGAGAGAGGGGTGAATCAACATTTTTATAACACCATTCAATCTCTCAAGTCCACCATAACAAAAATTGATAAAGATCATCTGATTTGGGTATGTCAATGCTTAAGTCCCCGAATTGAAGCATTTTTTGAGGCTAATGGTGGATTCATTGATAAGTCGTGTAATGGGGATTCAAGATTGTTTGTACCGATTTTCATAAGGGTAAAACTTTCCTTTGATGTGCTATACCTCTTTATGTACATTCCTACACATAATCTCAAAATAATGACGCACTCTGTATATTCTTCCTTTTCTTCCAATCTGCTTTTAGAGCCTAATGCTGATTTCTTAAATAAAAAATAACCATTTCATTTAAAATTCTAATCCCTGTATTTCCTCTATGGCCACCCACATATTTTTTTGTTAAGGATTAGTTCTATTCAGCAAGATACGTCGTGTGATAATTACTCACATAAATTTTGTATATTAACTTCTAGTGATAAAGTGGCTTTGTCTTGCATTTCCAGGGCAATTATGTAGATGGATACAAATGGGAAAAGAAGGCTTGATATTTCACAAATATACATAGAATATTGAAGATAAAAAGGATTGTATATATATACCTGTATAATACATGAATAAAAAACTTTGCGATTCATATATTAAAGAAAGATTTGTAAAAGTAATTTGAAACATATGAATGAGTTAGAGTAAACATAAAAGCAAGATAAATTCTAAGTTAGGTTAGCTTAAATTAAATCATCCTCACACGACTAGATTTGACATCAAAATCCACTAATTTGTTTAACTTAACCTAATTTTCACCACATTAAACCGTTATACTAATTCCACTCTGATTAAAAAGAGACGTTGAAAATTTAAAGTATAAATGAAGATTAATAAAATCAAATCGAGATATGATGCAATACAAACCGAGGATAAATTTTACAGTTGAGTAATTCAATTAGGAATCCTTTTTCTCTCATTTTAGAGACTGACTCTCAAAGCTCCCTTATACTTTACTCTTTCTTGGCGGCTAGTGACACAGACGCATCGAAGAGTCGCTTAAGATGCAGAAATGAAACAGCAACGTTATAATGAAAATTGCACTAAGTGATTACCCTCAATCTTCTTCCAGGTTTAATTAATGGCCACAACTAAATATTGGAAACGAGCGAGAATCCTCTCACTCCATAATTAACCTAAATTATTCGGTTCACGAATAGAGGTAGATTAATTAAAAATATGCGGTCATGTTTTGATTTTTTTATTGGTTTTAACACAGAGGTAAACAATATGATTAAAAAATTAGTCTTTTGACGCAAAAGAAAGATTCGCCCGACTGATTTCAAGTCAAATATTGGTAAAAAGCTGCTTATAAATAGGTGTCCTAATAAAGGTTCTACTGTAAAATCAAGTTAATCCATTTTTTAAATTGCCTAAATAAAGAAAATCTTAAGCAAAGAAATAATGTCGTTGTTTTATTCTTTAGATCTGTTTAAACAAAGAAGCAAGGAACACCTTTATAAACTTGCGTATATAATAGTGTACAACCTTTAAATTACTCTTTCCTCTCTTTTTCCAAAGACTCTTAAAAATGTTATTATATATTATGCAAACAAGAGTTGGGATCTTTTCTGTTTGGCGGCAGAAGGATGTTTTGTACCGAATTTTCACCAATAATTCAGTTTTCGTGCAGAATACGAATATAACATTTATTTTTTGGAGAAATGAAAGGAGGTATTAGAAAAAAAATTGAATGCGCACTAATTTATAACATTATTCTATAAACAATTATGATTATATACTGGTGGGCTGTGACCCCCAGACCCCCCCCCCAATTGATTAAAACTCAGGATCATCGTAGGGGAGTCGCCCCTCAGTGCTACACCACCCACGAGCAGTCCCCTTGAATTTACTCCAAAAAGGTGGGTGGTGCCCACCGTCAGGATCATCGTAGGGGAGTCGCCCCGCAGTGCTAAACCACCCACGAGCAGTCCCCTTGAATTTACTCCAAAAAGGTGGGTGGTGCCCACCGTGAGATGCTCGATTCCTACTTAAGTAAATTTATGTGGCGAAATCGCAATAGAAATGAAAATTTGTTTTAAAAAAATTTTTATGGGATACTTATATCTAAATACAAATAAATGTTTGAATAAATAATAAAGGGAGTGAACAATAATATTGTGAAATCATATGGAAGTTTTAGTGCGTTTCATTTTTATTCGTTTTTATTTCAAATGTATCGGATAAATCAAAATTTACAGTTTGAAATTTCTTTTTTTTAGATCCTTTTATTTCTTCGAAATGTTATATTCGTATTCAGCACTCAAAACTGCATTATTGTCGAAAATTTGGTCCCTAAGATCCACCTGCCGCCAAACAGAAAAGACCCAAGAGTTGTTTTTGTGAAGCAAATATGGCCCAATATTTGAAGTGCTAGTATTAAGATTCTATTAATCTTTAAATGTGATGGAAGTGACACCAGATTATGAGCGTAAAAAAGGAGGCCTTCGGTAAGTTAACGGTGCATTTGGTTAGCATAACGAGTGTAGCACCTCCTCATGGTTGTGTATTGGATGGAAGAGTAGGTAGGATAAGGTTAGTAGACTTCTGTTAAAATAAATAGCTTCTTCGATAGCTTAGACACTATGAAACTGTTAATTCTGCATCTCTCTTCCAATTGAATTCACTTTAACATCATAACATTTATGTTTTGAAATTGAATCTAATCAATCCAATCACAAGTTTGTTAGAAGTCAGCACCAATCTTTTCCTTTTAAGTCACGTTAACATAAATAAGAAAAAGATATGAAAAATAAGATTTTTTTATTTTGGGAGTGTGAAAAGTGAGGGTTTAACGTACACTACACTTCTGTGTTGCAGATACACAATAAAAAAGAAAGAGTGAAAAACACATAATAAATAATATTAATAAAACTAATTGATTGTCCTCTTCTCCTTTTTGTAGTGAGATTTGAGCATTAATTGCATTCTCAAACGCAATTTTTTTAAGTTCAGTAATTAAGGGAAGGCAAAATTTAGGTCGCTCCTCATTAATTACTTAATATATCCGCCCTTTTAAATCATGGACGAGGTTTTCCGAACGGAAAATAGTATTCACATAAAGTTTAAATGATAATTATCGCTGGAAAGGCCTTAGATAGCAATACTGGGCTTCGCCGAACTGGAAGGTGCAAGATGCGCGTTAGTACTGTACTAAGTAATACAACAGCGATAGATAACCCTTTGAATTCAAGGTAATGGGGATATTTAAACCCCTCAGATATGTTAAAGACGAAAGTTTGAGATATCCGCGCGAAGGAAAAAAAAGGCTATGTCCGTGCTGCCTTAGGTGGCCAGAACCTTCTGCTCGTAAGTTGGTTTTAAGGACAAGAATATAAAATAAGGGAAAACTGATTTATTGCTTCCTTACACAGCAAATAAATATATTGCTTTTCATATTTATCCTCTTTAATTCTTGCTCATATATATATATATATATATATATATATATATATATGAATACAATAAACCACATTGAAAGAGAAAACGGAATAAATTTTTCTTAGAGTAATACCTTTTTTCGAAAAAATCCGTGCAGGGAAGCGATTGGAACCATGGACACTGAGGCAGCGAGCACCGCTTTGATCACAGTTAAAAGTATGTCGTTAATACAATATACTAGGCAGAGAACCTGCGTACCATAGTGTACTAACGACATACTTTTAACTTTGATTAAAGCTGCGCTCGCTGCCTCAGTGTCCATGGTTCGAATTGCTTCCTTGCCCGGATTTTTTCGAAAAAAGGAAATAAATATTATTTTAAGAAAAATTTATTCAGTTTTCTCTTTCAATGTGGTTTATTGCATTCATCTTCATCATTCTCACGCGGTACTTTGATAGATATTATACATATATATATATATATAGTCATATAAGTTGCTGATGATCAGTCTAATCTTCAATTTCACGGTGAAGGTAAGGGCACATATGAGGCTGGAGTACATGTGATTTATTTATGGAACAACGTTTCAAGCGTATCACCCATCTTCATGTTCTAAAATCATAAATTAATATAATACATTTAAAGAATATTTAAAATATTAAAAATAATCAGGCTAAGACTATGAAGGTAAATCAAAAATTAAAAAATAGCTCAGGGATTTAAAAGGCAAGAGAATCAAAGTATCAATCTAATGTAACCACTATTGACACGAAAAAACGAAGCAAAAACACAAACGTAAATAATTACAGTATAATATTGCTTACCGATGAAGTTCAGGAGAAATCACAAAGTGAAGAAATTACAAAGGATGGTTGGTTGTTGAATGAGGTAATTAAAATTAAGAAATAAGAAGGGGAAGAGCGGGATTATCTATGTTAAGTGTAGGAGATTTGTACGTATTAGTAGGGATTCCAAAATTCTTAGACTATATTTATTGTTATTGTGACCAATTATTTTGAAGTTATCTATAGAACATTCTGTCTTGCATTGTATAATATGATTTCTAATTACAGAAGCTTCCTTCTTAGACAAATTTTTACTAGTGCGATGGCTTATTCCCATGTGATGAGCGAACCGTACCACCAATATAGGTTCATTGTGAACAACAAGGACAAGTTAAAGGGTAAACAACACGGCTGCTCATTTCTAGAGGAAGTTTGTCTTTTGACAAGAAGAAACTTCCTATGGAAAGTGGGTTGACAAAAGTGATTTTGAAGTTGGTATAAAAGAAATATTTTTTGAGTAATTTGTTGCATTTTCGAGTGAATAATTGATTGTAAGGTCCCATTTCAGGTACTACGCAAATCTTTTCATTTTGCGGAAAAGGAAGTTGATAGTTACTCTCTAATTCAATGGTATATTTAATGTTAGGATGATAAGAGTTTATAAATTAAAAAAAATGGTAGGCATGTTCTATATTATTGTAGGTATGTGGACGACTCCTTTGCTATTTTCATCAATATAGAACATGCCCTCCCTTTTTTTTAATTTAATAAACTCTTATCATCCCATCTTATCATCGCTTTTCAGAGATACGAGCTGCTCAAAATAAATGCACTTTTACCAGGCTGCAGAATCTGGCACATTACTAGCCTTCCGCTGGAAGTACAAAACGGATAAATCTGGGGCTAAACTAATCTAGCTTTTCTTTTTCGATGGTAAGTATCCATTTCCTAAGAAACCATTCTCCAAGTAAGAAAGGGACGCTAATTCCACTAAATCGGGGAAGGATAAAACTGGTCCTGTTGCCCAGGAGCACAAGTCTTTTCCTGTAATCTCAGCAGTGTCAAATATTGGTTAGAGACTTGCCCCGAAAATATAATGGCAAAAAATACAACAAATTGTTGTCGTCAGTTTCGTTCATTAGTTAACCGTTTTACAAGTTATATTTATCATTGGACGCTGGTAATTAACAACGTTTCATCTAGAGCGCGAAATTAAAACAATTACCGTTTTCTCTATACAACATCGAATCACAAATAAATTGAATCAACAGCCAATTTCTTGTCGAAGTTATGTACCCTTTGCCTCGTACCAGTTGAGGGATTCGAACATGTGTATTAATTAATGTCATCACCTGCTCGAGATCCATCGAGAATTTAGCATGAGGGTAAAAGTCAATGAATTGATCAACTCTCTCTACTTCACTTAGCCAGAGTAAACGTTTTTGACCTTAATTTATATCCATTAGCGACTGTGAAGAACGAAGAACTCCAACGTGTTTCATGGTGCAAACCACTCTCCCAACCCACGAGCGTCTATAGCATCTATTGACGGAGGAGTTAAGGTGACTAAGAGACGTGCGAAACTATTTTGCAAAGTATTATTAGTTAATATCTCTCTAAACTCTTCAGTCAATCACGGCTTTCTTCAGAAACAGTTTATACAGTGCCTCCTGACTCAGACCCATTAGGTTTGCTCTACCTTATCATCTACCACTTATCTGGCCTTTGGTATCTCTACCTTAGTCTTTTAGTTCGTTGGGGGAGATTTACTCTTTCAGGCGTGATTTACCGCTTTCTTGGTATAGTGAAAGAAGCTTGTAGCATCCACGTTGCAGTCATCTGATGTTTACACAAATCCATAATCACGCCACAGTCCCGCTTATTGCCGTCGTTAATTATCTCAAAGTAGCGGGAGGAGCGTGATGGTCAATGCTAGTACCACCACACGGTCACGTAGAGCACTCTCAAATGCTTCTTTCTATGTTCCTTATTGGGAAACCAGTGCGGGTTGAGAGGGTCCTGTCCGACAAGACTACATCTAGCCGATTCAGGTTATCCGTCTGTTCATATCTTTTAAGCGCACAAAATTCAGAAGTAAAGGTTTCAAAAAACGTCTGCATATTTTGGAGGGCTGGATCATGGGCAACTCTTTCCAAGCTAGGATGAACCGGAATAACATCGCTTTTAACAATGATCAAGGTATGATTACTTATATTTACATCGATATATTCACTTAATATGAGCTTAGGAAGAGCTATATCCAAATTTAATAACCTTAATCTTTTGGCAAGTATATCCGGGGCCTTATAGACCTTAAGAATATCACTGTCACCATTAACATTACTATTAACGTCACTAATAATATCACTATTTTTACTATGAAGTCTTCTTAGTTGGCTTGAATTATCGTGGAAGCTAGTAGTAGAATCCTGAAGACGTGGAGACCATCCTGGAAGAGAGTCCAAGGACCAGGTGCTGGAGTCTGTAGAAGAGACCGTTAAAAAGATGCCTCGGACTTCGGATGAAGTAAATCCGAATCGAACCTTAACGCCTCAGGCCGTGATCCTAAGTTTGTTCCATTCTTGGAGCGAACGATCTTTAGCAAGTTCGGCCAGGATTCTTTCCGCGAGCCGGAAACAAGCCGATATGTTGTGCTCGGCCTCCAGTGCCCATCTGATTAAACTGTTGTTGTCGGTTGAAGTAGACATTTGACGAGGCACGAGAGAACCATTTCGTGTTAAGAGGGCCCTATCTGACAATACTATACGGGAGTCTGCTATGGCTCTTTCTCTTTAGTCTCGTATGTGGGCCTCAATTTTAATTTATGAATATGTTGTATAGTTTCAATCGGGCTTTAAACGAAGCTAATTCTTCGACGTTCAGGAAATCTCTGAGTCTGTATATTAATAGAAGTTGTTGTATTCCTTAGCGATCTCTTCTCATGAATCTATGAGTTTATTTCCTTGCGGAATTTAGTTATAATGAGGTTCTTCATTCGTTTTTTCCCCTGGAATTTCATTCTACTGACGTCTTTACCTATTTCGAAGACCTGTTCGACTTTAAGAGGCGCAGTAATATAAATGTGCAGACAAGATATTTTTCTACTGAAATCAGATATGTCTGATTTCCCCTTGCTCTTTTCTCTTCATACTGCCCCTCTGCTCCCTTCTTCTTTTCCTTATCTATCCAATTACGCACAGAAAGGGAGGGACCATTTTTAAGATTGGCAACCTTGATGCAGCTTACATATGGAGGATTGTGGTTCATCACAGTGCCAGCAACCGCAGTTTTCCCTCACATCCTCAATGTTCACGAGTTTCTTTACAGATCTCTACTTACATACTCTCTAAGAGACAGCTCCTCCCTTTGGTATGCGCATGAGTTTACCTGCTACATAACTATCAGTGTTCCTCCAGCTCATTTCAGTTTTCGAATGATCCTTTCCCCCAAACAGAGTCAACTCTCCCAAAACAAAATTTTAAGGAGAAATGCGTAATGTCAGCATTCACCCACCTAGGAGCACCAGAAGGCTACTATGCACAAGGTACAGAACCCTCGCGAAAATGACGCTCTCTATTGACTTTCGAAGCTCGAAAGCTCAGACTCTAAGTGCTCATTATCTCCTGCCCAACATTATGGGTCTTCCCGCAAATCTTGACGCATATCGATATTCTCGTAGGTCGAGTTAATAGAAGCTTATCAAGAAAGTTCCTTTAAAGAGATTTCATCCCCAAAACTGCAACAATTACACCTTCTGCCGGAAAATATTAGATCATTTTCTGAAAAATATGGCAGATGATATGGCAGAGGAAAGTCCATTTACAATTAAAGAGCATATTGTGACCAGCACGTGGGTACATGAGCGGAATAATACTGGTGACACCATGGATACAATAAGATATATGGATGGCTATGGACTTATGGGCTACTATATCAATATTTATATATATATATATATATATATATATATATATATGTATGTGCTTGTTGGATTTCATGATGTATAGAAGAAAATTGAGGGGGGGGGCTAAGACTCAGAACACATGCTGGCGTTCTTTATTGACGTTTCTCTTCATAGCTTCATCAAAATAGAACTACAGAAGAAGGATATCATGCCCTATATATACAGATATCCAAGCCAGATGTGATTTCGAGTAGCGGATTTCTTTCCTTGATCGGCACCTTGGGGTAGGTTGGTTGGTTGATGTTATCAACTTCTGCCATTTCTGTCTCCTTAAATACCATCTTCACTGCAATATTGGTCAATCGGAAAAATCCATCTCGATGATTGGTTGACCTTTTGGAAATAAGAGAAGCTGCTTCAATCAATCTTATCTCCCTTCTCTAAATTTTGGTGAATTACACTAATCCCACCTCACTTTGGCAAATTACCATACTTATTGGCATATATTGCTATGGAGTTTTAAGTTCTATGTACTCTAATATCTCTCGTATTCTT
Organism: Ceratothoa steindachneri; assembly: GCA_963969495.1. NCBI lineage: Eukaryota > Metazoa > Arthropoda > Malacostraca > Isopoda > Cymothoidae > Ceratothoa > Ceratothoa steindachneri. Next base: position 151,619,648 of record OZ018317.1, on the reverse strand, counting down.
ACTAATCCTTGTGTCAATGTCGTCTCGTCCTGACTATTTGCTAAATAATACCTTCATTATTTTTAGTGGGCGAATTCATATGCTTTGTGATTTCTTCAGAGCTGGCTATTAATATACCTGCTCTTTTAAGTTATCCGTTTAATCTCTCTGTCGCCCTGAGTGGGGTGCGGGCACGTACTGACCTATCCTAATCTTTGGCCACCTAGCTCATTGCCTTGTCTGAATCTGTGAGTGTCATGTTCCTTCTTCTATCCGCTATATTCATTGATCGAAAAAGTAATTTTATTAAAAGTTCTTCAGTTTCATTAAAGTTTTCTTAATATATTCGAATTGCTCATTTGAATAAAGCCCTAACATAAAAGCTACTGAATATGCCCCCCTTTATTATTTTAATATGTTCCGATATACATAATGTTAGTGTCGTGTTATGACCAGGTGTATGTTGTTATACGCACACTGGCCTACTGGCCGACCTAAATTGAGGCTCTACCTGGGGATGGCTTTTCCGATCCTTAAAATCCGAAGACTTTTTGAGAAGGGTTGAAGCGCGCCTAAAACTATCTCCACGAACAACACTGAATGACGACTATCTCTTCCTTGGCTATTCTAAAAATCACTCAATTCCTCTCTGGACGAGAATGTAGCCGATTCCCTCTTGCCTAATGAAAACGTTAACGGCTAACTTACTGGACGGTGGACTTTAGACACAATCTGCCTGTGAACTCCAAAGTATCAAATATATACTCAGAAATTATCTAGACGGGGAGAGAGATTCATCGCCAACAGATTTCTTTAATTGCCTTGAGTCACGATAAGGGTCCATAGCGTGAAGTTGCGATGCCCACTTAATTGTATTTCCATTGTTTTAATTTCGCAGTATATAGGTCAGATAATTGTAGCACTGTGAACGAGACGTGAGTCCGACTAAATTCGTCTGCGACAATGGTGTGGCGCGAATTGCTTGGAGCAGACGGTCAAGGGGCAAACTGGGAAAGTGAGGGGGTGGGGAGAGAACCGAGGTACCGGAGAATGTGGGAAGAGGAAAACGAATTCCTTTTCTCTCCCCTTATTCTTACACAGTGAACAATATCATCTTTGTTTGTGAGTTTCCTGTACATGGAGAATTTAGCCTTCTCGTCACCCCAGTCGACCAGTGTGTCCAGAAAATTTACTTTACTGTTTACCTCTTCCCTTCTGTGGCAAATGTCGTCATCCACCTCCTTGCCCAGTCTCAACCTATTATTTACTTCAGTATCTGCTGAAATTACAACCATAAATTCACCTACAAGTTTCCTTATATTTACTTCGTCTCTATTTTCTCATATATATGTATTGCTTTTGATTTGTTAGCCTACACAAATCTATATTTATGCTGTTAGACAAAACTGAATTATTTTTTCGCTTAGTTTCCTATTCCTTACTTTACTTTTTCTATTTTCTATCGACTTCGTTTCCTTACAACCTTTTAGGTAGAACAATGGAGTCGATTGTATGGAAAAAGACGAGAATACTATTGTTATGTTTAAGAGAAAATGAAGTGTTCCCGAACAACGTTTGGGTCGGAAATGTACAAGAATTTACCCTAAGGAAGAAAATCATTGGTGCCTTACAACGCCGAGATTTGAGGTCCCGTGACACTGAATCAGATTTTGAAGATAGAACATAATTCATTTTGTTTCGCTATTTTCAGGTAATTTTAATACACTTACTTTTTTACTTTAAGATTAGATTGCTAGGATGGGAAGGATTGGTGAGATTAGGATGGTTTGGTTAGATTAACGAAAGTTGGTTAGATGGATTAGGCTAGGTTTGTTGAATCAGGATAACACTTCATTTATGATGAAATCTAAGGCCAAATTCATTTATAGCACATTAAATTACCTAAGCCAATCTCATGTTTTGTTTGAAAGCGATTGGGGCTGTAATCTACACTAGTCCCAGAGAAATGCTTGAATATTTTAAATCAATGTCTTAGTTTCTCTCTCAATTTCTTCGTTTCATCGATGCTTGTTCATTTCCTTTACATTGGGAGCTTCTCCAAAGAAAAACTAAATGACAGGATGCTGAAACTTTAGAGCTTTATTGAATCGACTTAGAAACACAGCGTCTAAAATTGTAATGAATGATATTTAGAGAACAAACAGATATTAATAGAATTAAATAATCATAGCCTAGTACAATAAACTTAAATCCCTGTGAATACAAATTTCCAACTCAAGTTTTAATATTTGCACTAGGAATGGAATTTAGGAAAATAGCCTTACAAACCCAAAGAAGAGAATTCCAATAATTAGAAGATCCACTAATATAAAAGCAATAGAGCAGAAAAGTACATTTATATCTACGGATGTTTTATAAAGAAATAGTTATAAAATACAAATGTAGAGTGCGAATCTATTTTCTCATTCTGCTAAATACAAATTTTAAATTAGACTTTTTGTGACTCTCCGAAGTATGATTATAAAAATTTTTAGTTAGACTTACCGTTGCATTTGAGCATTTGTTAACCCTTTGAGGGGCAAATTTTTAGGATAAAATAGCTCTAGAAGGGCAAAGGTGTTTTTATTGAAATAAAATAAAATATTTTGGTTGATATTGACAATAAATCTTCAAAAGATGATAATTCACTATTATTTTTAAAAAGTTATAACTAACTAACTAATTATTAAGGTGGTACTCATAGTGTACCACCGCCTAAATTTGCATAGTAAAATTTCCTCCTTCCAAAACAAACAAAGATGAAGAAAAAAAGTCTTTTTAATTTCCTTTTAACTTCTATAAATTCAATTCCTTTTTGCCAACAATTTTTTTTATTTTTTTACATGGTTGAGTAGTATGTTAATTTATGAAAATCTTGAAAGTCATTTTTATTTTTTCCCAGGCTAATGGCCACCTTGCAAACTAAGCATTCCCACTCTGTTCTAGGTGGTTTTGCTTTTGTGCTGCATAAGCCACATCTTCTTCCTGTTCCTCTTCTTGGTTGATGATTTGATTCTTGCTTCCTGATTTCAATTAGCATCTGAGGTTTATGCTTATTTATTTTAAATGATGGGCCTTTCTCTTTTAGCTTTGTGACATAAGTTGCTGAAACAAGTGTCAACAATTTTCAAACGAGAGTTTTCAGGTAATATATCCTTAGAGATTATAAAGGCATTTACAATGGCTGCATCGAGAAAATAGAAAAATATTATGTGCCACCATTTGTGGCTTTTTTGATCTATTTCATTTAATGCCTTCAGCTGGTCAAACATATCTACACAATTCATATGTTCGTTATAATCTTTAATAGCTTCAGGACAATTGATTTGACTAGTACTTTCATCTCTTTCTTTTCTTGAAACTTGTACTATAGCAGTTGGGCAATGATAGCTAAATTTGAAACGCACCATACGTCTCTTTTCATTTATACACAGATATTCCAACTTCACTTACATACCAATCATATTCTCCTTGCTTCATACTTTTGTCTTCTTTGAAATTAGATGGAAATTTTTTCCTATTCTGGTTTACTGTACAACGTAGATGCAGAGAATGCTCTTTCAGATCTTTAACTAAATCGTAACTAGTGAAATAATTGTCAAAAAAACTTTAGGATTTCCCCCTTGAAGTGGTTGCGTAAGCTTTCTAACAACACTACCTCCTAACTCTTTAATAACATTTCCTTGTACCCTACCAGTGTATATTTTCCCATCAAGAAAATAACCTGATTTGTCAGCTAGAACCCATACTTTATAACCTCTTTTAATTGGTTTTATCATATTATATTACTTTAGTGTACTGTGACATTGGAATAGGACCATACTCATCAACAGCAACTATTTCGCTAGGCAGAAAACGTTTTTTGAAATTTTCAATATGCATTTGAAAAGGCCTCACTTTATAAAGCTTGTCGAAGTCTGTGGAATCTCTTTGAGGCATTAATTCATTATCATTCAAATATAATTTGCCTAACATCCAATCAAATCTTTTTACAAACATCCAATTGGAAATGAAAGAATCACTACTCCAGTGATCCCTGTAACTGGGGAATTTTGTAACTCCCATAACTAAATTAATCGCAAGAAAACATTTCATTTCATCATTGCTAACTGAGACAAACTTCTTTCCTGGCTGATGAGCATATAAATTTGTATGATAAACAATATGGTCAATAATTTGGTTTGGAAAAGTTCAAGAAATATTTTGAAAGGGGTAGCTTCATCTAGTTATCTTAGAGCATCACTTACCCCAAATGACTTTAAAAATTTGTTCGCTCCTTCCACTGAATAATCTTTTCTCCATTTCGGTACAGTCGCTTGAGCAGAAGGGCAAATTGTAGATAATGGTACATCGTCTAAATCACTGTCTGACGACGATGATTGTGAATATTCTTCAATAGGGGATACTATATTCTCTTCACTATCTTCAAGCTTTTGATCAACATCTGAAGTGTCGATTGATGTTTCCGAAGGAATATTGTCCCAGGCCACATCTTGTAACTCTTTTCCTGATAATTTTAGCTTTTGGCTCGACATCCTGAAGGATGAAAACGATATATATATATATAAAAGCTTTAATAATCTCAACAATTTTTATATGAAGTGCATATGTGAAAGCCTATTTATGTGAGGCTATATATATATATATATATATCCGGCAAAAATAGGTTGGAAATGCGTAGGCCAATATAAACATCTATAATACATTTGTGCGGTGGTACAGATAACGTACCACCTTCTTTTTCGAATAACTTGAGCGTGTGTATGAGTTATTTGATAATATCAACATAAATACTTTAATCCTATCTAGGAAACAAAAATATATCAAGATAATTATATTTACCTAACAAAAAAACTTAAATTTCTGCTAATTTTAATTAGGGAGTGACGATGAAGCAGCATTCTCCTTCGATAGTTCAGCCACAATGAGGGTAAATAATTTTGGCATCCGAATTTGTAGCCGAATGCCTCCAGAATCTTCAAAGAGTGCATTTATGAAGATGTTACAGATTCTGAGCTGCTGCTCAATTCGTAAAATGCCTTTTTTAAAGTGGTACTCCTTTTGCAGCACCACGCATCAAACATAGCCAAACAGGTGGTAGATTATTTCGACCACTTCCCTTGAAAGGGTTTAAACTGTGATCCGAAAACCTTACGAAGTATATTTCTCTTTTTCGAAACATAAAATTTCTACTAATATATCAGTAGGAGACAATTAGATCAATATACTGTATATGAAAAACAATTCTTCTACCTAGAGTTTAGTGAGTCAAACCATACTGGTCAAACAACCAGTTTAAATCGTTGGTTTTGTCCCAAATACTGTAAAAAGGTCAGAAGTAAATTATTGAATCAAAACAACCATTGTATTCCTTGATGTCAACTCTACTAGATCAGCTATTTTCGCTTATTTTCTGACCTAACCTCTATCATATATCATGTTTCTACGGCAATTATATCCAATCTGTCATTAAAGGCTACTGATAAAGACGAGTTGTACTCGTATGCTATCGAAACGAGTATCCATCAATAAACTCGGGTTCTGCTGTTTGTTTTCTTATTTTTGTTTTTTTCGAACTGAAAATTATTATCCTTCTCAGACAATTCCATAATTTAATTAAATTCCGAATTAAGCACAAATAAAATATTCTTAAAGTCGAAAGAAGTATGACAAACCGATTGGACAAAAATTGGAAAGTTAATCAAAGTGCTACTAACTAGAGCTGGTAAAGGCATCCCTGACTACAACTAATTACACTGTCTAACAAAATTTAACTTTTTGTCGACTACAAAGATTTGAATTTCATTTTTCAATGTTGTTCTATGTATAGATTTAAAAAATGCAAGTCATTTTTAGCGAAATGACTCTTGTTTTTTTGTAAGCTGCCTATTACTATTTTTGTCAAATTTTGAAGATTTTAATGAATTTTATTCTTTTATTTCTTATTTTCAGGTTATTTAACTGAATAAAATTGTTCATAAGCAGCAAAAGTGAAAAAACTATAGCATTTGTATTTTGGAATGAAAATTGGCGACCAAGATAAACCATGGGCACCACATATCTGTTGCACGACATGATTTAATTCTATATGAAAATGGTATAAAGGAAAAATAAAAACTCTTCAATTTGGTGTTCCAATTATAGGCGAGAGCTCCAAGATCATGCAACTGACTGCTATTTCTGTTTGGTAGACATACAAAGTAAGTAATGGTTTATTGTCCACTGTACCTATATTTTCAAGTAGTGTACTGTAATATAATTTTAAAAAAATAGAAAATTAATTAAGTTCAGAAACACCTTATTGTAATCACACATATTTACATAACTGTGGTATATCACAACTTTAGATCTGCTATTTGGCCTATACCTCACTCAAAAGACATTCCAGTACCGGAACCACCTGTAAAAATTGTTTTGTCTAACTCTTGGAATCAGATATGGAATCATGTGAACCAGAAACTAAAATTTATGTTCCTGAAACTGTTGATACTATTACTCAAAAACCTTTCCCACAACTTGATCTATGTAGATGTTCTTATAAGAGATCTAAACTTCACAAAGCAAAAGAGTGAATTACTGGCATCGAGACTGAAAGAAAGAAATTTACTCGCAAAAACTGTTCGATTTACTAAGTTTCACATTCGATCAAACAATTTACAAGACAAATATTCATTTGACAACAATTTATGCTACTTTAAGAATATTCCACGTCTCTTTGAAAAATTAGATATACATTATGAACCTAGGTAATGGAGACTTTTCAATGAAGCTTCTTTATATAGTAGTAAAGCCATGTTTATGCATAATGGAAATAAACTACCATCGATACCAGTAGCTCACTTGGTTATTTTGAAAGAAACTAATGAGAATTTAGATTTCAGTAGAGCTCGATGAGAACATTACATATGCTAAGAATGGCCTTTAAGAGAAGAGACAAAAGTAGGTTGTCATAATGTCATACGTGAACCATTGGTTTCTAAGGAAAACATAATTTTTCCATCACTTTACATAAAATTAGGTTTAATGAAACAATTTTTGAATGCCTTAAGGCATGACCAGCCATTCTTTTTATATTTAAAAACAAAATTTCCTAAGATAAGGGATTCTAAAATTGAAGAAGTTATCTTATTTGGGCCTCAGATTCGACAACTTATGGTAGATGGTGAGTTCTAGGCAAAATTGGGCAAGCCAGAATTTGAGGCCTGGCATAGTTTCAAAGGTATATTTAATGGTCTCCTTGGAAGGCACAAATCAGAAAATTACCATATTGTTGATCAGAATTTAAATAGGTCTTATAATGAGTTAGGATGTATTATGTCACTAAAGGGGCATCTTTTTTATTCCCATCTGTCTTTCTTTCCTGGAAATCCAGCAAACGTCAGTGATGAGCAAGGGGAAAGATTCCACCAAGTTATTGCTACAATAGAAAATCGTTATAAAGGAAAATGGAGTCCTGGAATGCTTGCTGACTTCTGCCGGACCCTTCCCAGAGACAGACAAAATGTTGTACATAAAAAGAAGCCTAAATATTCTAAAAATATATGACTATTGTATAGATTTCAGCAATTTTAAAAGAAATCTTGTCTTCATTATTTTTTTAAATATATTTTTATAATACCACACTTTAAAATGTACTAAAAGGATTTATTAATTTGTTTTGATTTTGATGGATAAGCTTTTGTTTTCACTTACCTTCGTACTTTTTGTCAAGTAAAATAAAAATAATAAATATTTCATACCTCTATATACTGAATAATCTAATATTAATAAAAAGTTAAATGTGCAGATTACGAAAAACAGAAGTCATTTCATGTAAAAGAAAGATCATTTCCGTAATCTACGCCAAAAACTACAATAGAAAACTACTTTTTCATTTCTGTAGCAAAATCATTGTTGAACAGTTATCATAATTCATAATAAAGCTCCTTCAGCTTTCCATTAATACAACATACCTAACAGCATAAAGAACAAATCCCAATAACAAATAACGTAGGATAACTATCGAATTACAATCGCTTAATTAATCTAGGATTTATTACATTAAAAAAAAATGAATCGAAGCAATTGAGTTCTCTTTAATTGCAGCTTTAAAAATATTAACATTCACAAAAAGCAGAGATTTATTATCAGTGAATCATTTAATGAAGTAAAATTGTTAGTTGTGAAGTTATAAATAAAGATAAATAAAAGTTGCATAAATATTAATAGCATGTGAGATACTAATAATACCAATTAACATTCAAGTATATAAATATATATATATGCTAGATATAAGAAAAAAAAATTACACAGACAAATGACACAATATGGAAAAGTAAATTTCGTTCTAAATTCTAGAAAACTTGAGAGAATGCAAGGAAACTCCCGCCTCGTAGTGGTGTCATTTTGATTACAGAAACCTTTCATTTTATATCTAAAATGATGGACAACTCCTCATATTAAAACTGGAGAAATCATTTCGTCAACTAGGTTAACAATAAAACCAAAATAATTATCCTATAATATCATGATGTATATTTAAGTATATAAACAATAGGAGCAATGTAAAACCAATCATAAATGACTCCGATTGTATTTGACAGCATTTACATACAAACTACTTTTATTAAATCAATATAATGGTGATTAACGTATGTTAATTTGATATTAATAATACATCTTTCAAATACAATAGAATTTGAAATATTTCATAATATGTGTAGTTTCTACAGTACATTGTATACATAATCGAAATTTGTATACTGTATACAAGCATTAACCTATATATATACGTACCATATATATTCAATGAGTTTAACTGCTATAACTATACTAATTAAAATTAACTATTGATAGCTAATTTCCTAAGTTAAGAAAGATATCATCTTCTATTTATTTGTCTTGAATTACGTGTAAACGTCAATAATTATAGCCCAATAAACACATCATTGCATCTTTGTGGTGGCTTGTTAAATGTTATTCTTAAACAGGTCTAAACTATCAGTTAAATAAAGGTTTTCTTGTCCCCTGTTGGTTAGGACTCTTAGTAAATTCTACGCGATTAACTACATGGGTCGCTTTTTTATATTTGAAGGTAGACTTTGAGCGAAATTTATAATATCTAGTTACGTGCCAGCTTCTTGATTTTAAGGGTATTAAAAATCATTTTAAGATATATAAAGTATTGGCCATTCGAAGGATGTTATGAACTGAACCAGATCGAGGTCCTGCGTTTTGTTCTCGTGAAGTCTTGTTCAGAAGGGGAAGCAGGCAAAGGATGACAACCACCGAATGTTAATAAGCCATGAATGGAAGAGATTTATCGCCACTGATCTGTTCCAAAATTTGATGCCTAGGAATAACGAATTTCAGAACTCATTCTCTTTGATGTCTTTTGCGGGACAGCAGAAAAACTGGGTAGAAGAGTAGCTAATTAATAGGAAATAATTGGATAGGGACACAAAGACAATTTGAATATCTTAAGAAAGCGAAACATATGGATACCCAGTAATTAAATAATCAATGAACAATCACGTACTTAAGGACAAGAACTGTTCAATAAAGTCAACTTATATCTCCTTCTGGACAAGGTTTCGTTCATATCAACAAAATTTCATATTTCTTTTAGGAAGGATTACAAAAACTTTAAAAACTTTTCATTCTCTTATGTTGCCCTATTTTAGTAGCGACTTGGCAACATCGTCTTTCTTGACAGATTTTCTCTTACTGTCTTATACTTACCTGACTCAATGATACCTACGGGTCAGGTAAGCCATCCTTACTGAGTTTGTGAACTCATTCTTGAGTTTGTGAACTGATTCCTAAGTTTGAGAACTCAAAGACTTTGCTTTTAGAATATTTCTAACTTAGCTTTCAACTTCTGCGGCTCTTAGTTCTCTGTGAGAACCAAGTTTGCAGAACTTTCTTGTTCTCCTCTTTCTTTAGCGCAATTTAATTTGATTTCAAGAGCTTTAAAGTTTATTTCATGTAAGGTTTTGCATTTGGTTCCATTGAGCCATTACCTTTAGGTCCTCCCTTTGAAAGTTGAAATTGAAAGCCGTTACCTTCTCTTCTCGTTTTTTGTCAATGCTTTGGTAAACATCGTGCTATCCTTTTCATCTACTCTGCATTCCCGCTTCTACTTCATATGACGTCGTATCCGCAAAGGTAATTTAATTGATAATTATTCAATAAAATACGATTTCTGGATCGTAAATTCATGTCCGTTTAATTCATCTGTAGATCAATTCCTCACCTTTTCGAACTACGGCAATTTATTTTGATTTACCAAACTTTAAAATTAAATTATTATAAATTCTTAACTTATAGATTTTTTCATGGGTTGTTGTTATTTTTCCTTTTTCTTTAAATTAGTTGGTCTATCGAGATCTTAGCGTCGGGATCATAATTATTTATGTATCTCGCCTGGAATGAGCAAGGAATTGTTGTTTCCCTCTAATCAGACGGTTTCAAAACGAAAAAGAAAAGGTATTCAGAAGGAAAGGGAAAGAGAATAATTATAATAGTAGAAAGAAGAAGAATGGCCATCAGGGTAATAAAAGGGTGAAAAAGTGCGGCATAACTTTCAAACATAATTGTTTGTTTCAATTTTAAGTACATAACACTAAAGGAATAGTAATTTGATGATATCAACGACTTTTAATAAATTCTAATTCACCATATTTTGTGTCTTTGCCAAATGCACAAATTCATAAAGATATATCCAACGGCTAATGTCCCATTTTCCCCAAATTTCACGGTGCTGATAAATGTCTTTACATTTTCGAGCAACAACTCCATTTCTTTCTGGAGCGTAAAAAAAACAAAATTAAACCCCATTTTCATAAATAGCAAATTAAATAGTCGTGGGAATAGCTACGACTTCGGTCTGTACACGGGAAACTTCAGAATAACGAAGAAAATTCAGACTGAACAAATTAATATCAAATGAATAACATCATTAAGGAGTGAGACAACTGTGTAGGAAAACCTTCCTCGAACCGCAAAAAGGATGAATGCTGTAAAGTAGTAGTCGTATGATACAAGAAATTAACAACTTAACCATCAGCAAAGAACAATATCTTGGCGTTATTTAATTCTTTTTCTTGAAACGAGAGTGAAAAGAAATAACAAAGAAAGTAGTATCAAAGCAAGATAATCGTGCTACATCCACGCGTATGTACAGGACGAACGAATAAGCGACCAGGTGAATCTACCGGTTTCGTTTGTTAAATTTGACCTGGAACTACAAACATTTTCCTCACTCGAAATAGGAATTCTTTTGCGAGCATAAATAAGCTCCTTTTTTGCGTAACAGAACCTATTTTCACTTTCATCATGACCAAATGAATTTTTGTGTGTGTTCGTAGGATTTTTCTTTTGAGCAAGCTTCGTCTCTGTAGTGGTTGGAGAAATGGTCTGCTGGATGGAACTTGCCTCTTCCATAGATACAAAACGTTAGGGCGAAGATAAATTTATTTTCTGGATTGGGAATTCTCCGACAGGAGTTTAAGGTTTCTATTTAAAACTTTCCAGTGAATTTTGAGGCTGGTTTACTATTAAATTAAATACGAATTTATGCTTATCCTTTCGGTATCCATTGTCAAAACTGGATCTAAATAAGGGCGTCCGTTGAGAGAAGCGCCTGACTGAATAAGACAAGTACTAATGCATTCGTTTTCCCGTCTAAGTGTGGTTACGCGTATATACTGAAAGTGATTACTTTGAGAGGATTCTAATGAAGGAGTTCCATGAACAACTCCAATGAATTCTGTGATGATCTGGAACTCTTTTCCATAGTTATTGCAATCAATTAGACGAGATGTACTGAGTTTCCTCGGTCTCATTTTTTACAAGGCGTTGTTTTCCATAAGACGCCTGAATTTAGCCAAAAGGAGCAATTCTTTGAAAAAGGCTCTCTTCTCCATTAGGAAGCTATTCATCATGGGGAGAAGTTGAGCAAATGAGTAGCACAGAAGGAGTATAAATTCAATTAAACATACGCATTTGGTAGACTTTATTTTTGAATTTTTTTTCCGGCGATGAATTTCATTTGCTCGAGCTTACACTCCTCCTTTTCACCAAAGGGAAGGTTCTGCAAAGATAAAATCTGTAATCACATTCTATTAATCTATATATATAAAAATAATGAGGGAAAAATTATGTTTGTTCGAAGAACAGTGTAAAAAGGTTTTTGTGAAGGATTCGGCAGCGATTTTCACACTGTGGATTCCTTACCCAAAGGAGTGTTAGATTTTAACGCGAAATCCAAATCACCGAACACTTTAACATTTCGTAGCCAAAAAATTGCGGCAGGAGCAAAGAGAGTGGAAAAGAGCAACAAAATCTCGAAAAAAGAGAAGAATTAAAATTGGCAAATGAAATAGCAATTTTGTTTAGCTTTATTTACTGAAACCGAGTGGAATTTTAATTAAAACAATACAAATAGGCATCAAAGTTACGAATATACAATAGGAAAATTAAATTTTAATAAAGAATAATGGTGGAAAATTTATTAATGGTGAATCAAGTTATTTAGAAGCAGAAATCAACAGATTAACAAGTGCCAGATGATTAGGATAAAACGGTCATTTTAACCATTTGTGCACCAACGGTATTTTAAAGAGCCCACTCGCAGATGTCGGGAGATCTTTTATTATCTAGTTAGTATATTCGGAAAGTACTTTAAGTATTTAATAAAAGTTACAATTAAACAGAGAATGGTATAGAAAGCTTTTTTACGATAAATAACATTTATTCAGGTTAATTTAAAATAGTTAATTAATTTACAGCTGTAGAAAGATGCCCAAATAATCACTTTATATTTACAACATATTCTCCATCCTCCGAGTAATTTTCTGATTCCCGACTCAAGAAATCTCCGTTATGTATGAAAAAATCCACCAAAATTCACTACTTATTTACTTTAAAATTAAGGAATGCTTCTATTCATCAAGGAAAACTTGGTTTATAATCTTTATTATTAACGCAGTAGTGTGCTTTATGAGAATATCGGTTACTAAATAAGATTAATAGTTCTGCGTTTAAGATTAGAGCGCGAGACGCACGATCAATGTCACAGCCAGAGAGAGAGAGAGAGAGAGAGAGAGAGAGACAGGGAAACCATCTTTATGTCTGCGTGAAGACTGAGCAAGTAATGGCTGGTCTCAACAACCAAGTTTGTATATATGGATATATATTGCAATGTTTAAAGTATCAAGAGCTATAAGAGTGGGTTCACATATTTGAATAGATAGTTCACAGGCTTATGAATGAATCGCAAGACACCAGGCAAAGAGAATGAAAGCTTCAGCAAATCATCTATAGGCCTAAAGGCATCAGCTGAGAAGTTAGAGGAAAGTGACCGCACATAAAATGGAGCATAAAGAGTTTGGGCTGACAAGTTAGATAGCTGAGAAGTCCATTAAATTATTTCCCGGAGACATAGTTGGGGTACGCACCAGCAATCAATGATCACTGAGAGACTGAGCCAGGATTGGCTGGATAGTTTTCCCTGCGATTGTACGGCGATTTTAATATATGCTGAGTGCCTTCTAGTTATCTGTAGAGCAAGAGAAAAGGCTGAAACATAAATTTCTTCCATTTTCAGAACTTATATTAACGGTGGACTAGGTCTAGAAATCTATAAAAGCGAAATAGCCTGAATTAATTTGAATATGGATAGATTTTGGACAATATATCGCAACCACTGCCAAAGTGTAGAACGAGTTTGTTGCCTTTTTCGAAGTTAAGCAATCATAGTATATTTTTATTGCACTTTATTGCATTGATTAACATAGTGATGTTAGAAGGAAACGTTTAGGTATGATTTAGGCATTTGATTCAATGGGAAATGCCAAGAAATACAAATGAATACAGGGAAAAAGACTACAAACGTTAAAATAAAAAAAAAGAACCAATAATGAAGAGAAACGCTAATGCAAATTCTTTTATGAACAGAGCCTGCAAAATAGCACCTATCTCTTGAAACACCCGCACATCGATGCGGGACGAAGCTGAATGATAAATACATTATGAAATTAATCTATTCATTCGAATTCGTAATACGCACCAAGTCTTTGCTTTAAAATGAAACTTTCAGGGTTGTGGAATGATTCTGGTGGCAGGATTTCACTTCGCTTTAATTACCAAAGTTCCTGCTTCCATTTCAGCAGCGAAAGTTTTTGTTCATTAAGTTACGGTCCTTCATTTAATTCTCATTATATCAGGCGAATACACTTTTGCTTTAAACCTAAAAGACTAAAATGTGTTCGCAGAGATCGCAATGTCCTGGGCACTCTACTTAATTATATATCTCTAAAGACTTTAATAGACTTTTCTTTAGAAATTCCAGTTTTCGTATTAGATTTTAAAAGCAAATTGACAGAAGGATTTATTTTTTTACTTTATGTTTATTCTCAGTTTCGTCACATATATACATAAGACTTCGTCAGAGAATTTTGTTTTATAACGCCCCACAATCGAATAGATGTATATAGCCAATTAAAAGTAGCTACAGGGGAAGGATGAGCGGATTATTCCTTAGATGGTGTTGACATTAATCTGTAAGCTTCGTGGTCATCTACAAGTTGTGCAGTACCTAATATATGAATCCGCACAGGTCATTCTCCAGTACATAAATATTGCTAACGTATATTTTCTTTGATAAAACAATTTTCTCTGGAAATCCAGGAAACATTTGAAAAACAGTTATGGCGCTTTCAATTTTCTTATTAAGAATCCATAATTAAGTATAATCTTATTTACTTATATTCTCATTAATATTTTATTTTTTTTAGTTCTTAACTCATTTATTTATTTTTTCTTCCTACTTTTTTTCAAGTTTCATTTGCTTTGTGGAATTAATAGAGTTCCAGATGTAAGAAGTTGCCTATCATACCATTGGATTATTTTAATTAGGTTTTAATCCATCTAATTTTGACAGATTTCGAAAGTCAGTATTCTTAACTGCTTTCAACCCACATCTTCAAATAGATACTAGAAATTCAAGTTCTTATTAAATAAAACAAAAACCAACTAGTTTAATTTTCATTTAAGAAAGGTTTGCAATTATAGATAATTTATAGTTAAGGGATACCCAATTTTTTCCCTTCTTTGCAATACTTAGCACGTTGCAGCGAACCAGGTGGTTAGCCAGACCCCACGCGACCGAGAGTCGCATGGCGAAACAAGCCCAGATGGCCCAGATGGCATTGTATGATACAAGTAAAGTGTAAATATCCCCTACACGGTTGTAAATTCCAGCAGTTTCCTCCGCGGAGGTAAAGAAACGGGGTAAAATAACTGTTTATCGCCCACAGTTTTGCGCTTCACCTGCCCCCTGTGAATTCACCAAAGTGGTGGTTATTCCGCCTTTCCCGTATGAAGAGACACTCCATATTTAAACCTCTTATCCGTCCTGGAACAGCAGTAAGAACAAGGCTGGCTGGCAAGAAGACATTCCTCGTCCCAAGTTGGTGTGTACACAACCGAAGGCTGAACACTCTTTCCCCGGTAAGGTATCCACGGTCAAAGGGGAGCCTCTGCTCCGCCCTCTTCTGGAGCAGCTGCGCTGTATTACTTCTTCGATTCCTCGAAGCACCCAGCCCTATCGAAGTTATCCTGAGGTAGACATACCTCTCCCGAAAATTACCAAAGATTTCAGCTCCCCCCTCAAGCCTCAGCTAAGTTTAGGACTTAAGCCTTCACAGTCCTGGAAGTAATGTGCCGAGCATACCCTTCCTTTCCACTTTTCTTCTGACGAAGATCCCTTCTTTGAAGACGCCTACAAGATCGTCTCGCCCAGACCCCATTTTCCTCAAGCCGCCTTGAAGTCGCTGACGCCCTACGATCCTTAAACCCCCTTTTTCCCCCTTTAATCTTGTGAGCCTATTTGGATTTGATCAGGTAGCTCTAAACTGATTAATAGAAATTAGACTTTCCCACTGGTAACGATAAATTATTATTCAACCTTTAATTTTCCTTTATATCATTTTGATAATTTTTAATTTGTAAATAAAATGTATATTTTCTTATGTTTATCTTTAATTAACCTAAACATCACTCTCGGCCTCGTTATTTAAATCACGCCAATCTCGAACTCGACCTAATTAGTTAAACGTATTGACCATGTGCCTCAACCTGACCTTTCTAATCCGCGCAGCAACGTAGGGTTCAGTCATTGGACGGTTTGCTTTAATAGCTTAAGCTCTCCATCTTCATACTAATAATAGATATTATAATATATAGTCGGCTATACCAAGACATTTACTTACCGTTTATAAATCTATTTAACTATTATTGTTGTCGATTTAATCCTCTACTTTTTCAGATCGCACACATGAAGTCTTTGTTTGTTTATTTGTATTTCTATGGAAATTACCTTCTTTGTTCCCGGCGAGAAAAACGAATTATTAGCTCATTTACAGATCAATAATTAACAAGACCTTTCTCTCTCCCTATTATAAACACAGCTAAATTATTTTTTTTTTTCCTCATCGCATCTCCTAACCAATTCACTTGTAATCATCCTTCCAAAATGGCTTTCCAGCAGAGAGTCTGCGACATGAGCTCAGGAAACTTTCTTAAAGGCTAACTTCACCGTCAGTTGAACGCGATGTCGATGCTTTATCAATCACCTACATCAGCTCAAGGTTGAGTTTCTACACCTAAAGCAATAAATCATGCATCTTCAGGATACGTTAGATGCCATGACTCCTAGGGCAAAGCGCTGCAAGTATTTGCCTCAAAGGAGATCCTACAACTGATATATGGGCTGTTCCCTTCGAGCCACTCACTGAAAACCTAAAGCTAGAATACTGATAATCACAACGAATAATACTCACTTTAGCTTTTCTGAAAAATTGTACTTAAATGAAACTCGTCTAATGAGGGATTTGATTAGACAGAACCAACTTATTGAGTTTCCTGGCCGGTGTCTAGCTCAGAAAAGTCAGTAGTGAGTGATGTCCGGATGGTCGAATTAAGAAATAAGTAATTCTCTTTTTGCTTTTGTTGACGAAGCTACAAAAATACTACTTTTTTTGTTCATTTGGGTACAATTAAGACCTATTAAATAAAACAAAAACCAGGCACAACGTCTTATATTAATAATGATTAAAAGTTCTTTATCAAGATTAACTGAAAAATCTCTAAGCTTTTTGCTATAGTGCCAGAGAGAGAGTAAAGTTCTTCGGAAGATTATAATGTATGTTTGGAGATTTAGTTGATTTTCAAAAATTTAATAGAATGCTATACCAAATCGTAGTTCTGAAAATCTCCTAATAAATTAGTCGGTTTTTACACAAACGCGTGATGTAACTTGTTCAAGTATTTTAGATATTAAACGGTTTTGTCAATCTTATATCTCATTTATTCTTTGAGATTAATAACCCAAGTAAGACAAGAAACAATTGATTCAAGCTAAATGGAAGTCATTGTAAAATAACATATCTAAAAAGGTTGTCTCTTATAAGATGTTTAATCATTGTAGTCAAATGCATGAAAATATAAAATGCAAATATGCGATGAAAATATTTAATAATCGATAAGATAAGAGTTCATATAAAATTGGTAGGTTTTACCTCCAAAGAATGGTTGAGTAGATTCCGTTGGTTTAGCTGGTCCTTAAGAACTTATAAATTCTTTATTTTCTTTTATATTGGGGGTCCATGAATTCTGGACACAGAAAAATTGCATATTTCCAATAAAAAAGTTAAAATTTTATTTTTTTGAAATATTATTAAATAAAATCGTTCAGCATTTGTAATGCGAAGTTCGATGCGCTTTGCCACACTAAAATTTAACCCAATTGATTAACTTCAAATTTAAGCGCACTTATTTATGATGCGCTGTTCCGTCAGTGGTATCGAATATTTAAATTAAGTACAACTTCTCTTTAGGCATTCCTCAGAAAAAGGAGTCAGTTGGGCTAAGGTCTAGTGAACGAGGAGACAACTAGAGACACCCTGTAGAACTAATGCTAACCTACATGAGTGAACTGCGTTAATAAAAATATGAGTAATTCATTAACCTGTATCAAGGATTATATGCCCTGTATCACACTACTCGTAAAGTTTGTAATTTTTATCGTGGAATGACGAATTGTAGATTTTTCATTTTTATTCGAACTAGCTCATCTCCACTCCAAATAATCCTTAATATTCCATATATAAAATGTGTGATAATGTTATCATAGGTTTTGTAGTCATAGCCGTCTTCTTTTATAATCAACAATGGCAAAGTGTCGTAGAATAGACTCTCGACGATATACCATATATTCGTTAATAGGAAATATTCAAATATTTCTAAGGGTAGGATTCTGATTGACCGAGGTTATTTATCTTCAATATGCTTAAGAAGTGGAACTGAGCTCAACGATAATAATATGGCTATCACTAATAAAATAGAGTTTTATCAATTAAACTATCAACAACACACACAAAAAAAGGAAATGTTTAAATAAACGGAAAATAGAAAGGGTCGTGGGAATATCTGACTAATCACAGGATTAAGATTTGGAGAGATTTAAAAAGGTAAACAAAAAAAAATTAAAGGAATGGGATGGTTCGCTAAACCATTTAAAGCACAGGGTAGAGTTGACAAAAGGTTAGATAATTAAAGGTAATACTCAGCTTACGTAATTACAAAGTTGTTGTGCAGAGAAAGACGATGCGTAGGAATATTCGGTTCACTGGCGAGTTCCAGCACAAGGGTTCTTCGGGGGTTGTCCTTAGCGAAGGGGAAGGACTGCCTTCGAAGAGTGAGAGCGAAGTCAGACTCAGAGATACGAGCGATCTTTGTGACAGCAAATCGGGGATGTTCTAAATGAACAATTAAGGTCATCGTTGAAACCAATCGTTGTCATGAAGAACGTTAAAAAGGGAAATTAAATTATCCTGAC
Organism: Ceratothoa steindachneri; assembly: GCA_963969495.1. Taxonomy (NCBI): domain Eukaryota; kingdom Metazoa; phylum Arthropoda; class Malacostraca; order Isopoda; family Cymothoidae; genus Ceratothoa; species Ceratothoa steindachneri. The sequence continues at coordinate 151,600,789 of OZ018317.1, read as the reverse complement.
GTGATGTCTTGGGAATGAGAACCGTTTCTTGACGAACGGGCGTGAAGAACAATGGCTGTTCTAACGTTGTTCTCTCCTGAACAACAGGAAGAAGCGTGTGACAACCGTCTCTTGTCTACGGGTTCAAAGAACAATGGATGTTCTAACGTTGTTCTCTTTCTGAACAACAGGAAGGAGCGGGTGGGAACTGTTTCTTGTCTACAGGCTCAAAGAACAATGGATGTTCTAACGTTGTTCTCTTTCTAAACAACAAGGGGGGGGGCCTTATTGACTTAACATCTCGACGGGACGAACCTTGGGACTCAAGGGATTTTGTCCTTTTCTGGACAATAAGGTGGTTCTCGAAGTAGAGAGCTCTCAGGGGTGCACAAGGTTAGACCGGATCGGCATGCTGTCTCGCGAAGATAATCTGGATCTGATCTGATCTTATTCGGAAATGCTTTTGTATAAGTACCCGGAGATATCTACTTGGCGTAGGGGACAATTGAGTTGGAGGCTCGGGGAAATGCTCCGATCGCGCGTGGGAAAATACCTTATCTACCTGTAAGCCTAACCTCAATTTAGCGAGATCGACGAATGGAGGCGAAAAGAGGGGGAATGACCTCCTTGGTTAAATATTGACTCGGGTGGCGATAACGCGCCCTGCTTGCTCTCGAAGATGCACGTGGGTAGCAATGTTTCTAACCATGTAATAGCGGCTGAATTTAAGTGGCCTCAGACCGTTCTATCACACCCCTCCATTCCAAGGGAAGTTATCACTTCAAAAAAAAAGAGATAAGGGACAACCATAGAGCTCCGTTGTGAAGGACTCGCTTTCTTGCACCCACCGTACCTTCATGCACCTAGCTAGTATTACCTTAATACATATGATTATGTTGATCTTTTGATTATAGGGGAAACTAACCTTTAATACAAACTTAACCATACAAGAGACATGTAACAATGAAAGAATATAATATTAGCACATATGGGACAAAATAATTTATACGTAATTTAATGGATACAAAAATATACACATACGAAAAAAATAGACATTGAGCCACAAAATTCAGACATATACATTAACTAATTATATTACAAAAATATCTTTTTTGAGTCGTACAGGACGGTATATACATACATGTAGATCCTAATTCTACGAATTACAATTAATCTACACTTTTTGGTAACACATTCCTACTGAGTGCGTTAGCGACCTGATTATCAGAACGTTTTATATAATTTATCTTAAATTGGTACTCTTGCAAGAATAGACTCCAGTGCATAATTTGGCGTTGGAGTGTCGTACATTCCGAATAGAGGCCTGCGGGCGGTCGTCAGTTCCAATCTGAAATTCTTTTCCTATCAAATACATTTTAAACCTGTCAATAACCCAAGTAACCGCTAGAGATTTCTTCTCTATAGTGGCATATCTTTTTTCGCGGGGTAATAAATGGCGACTAGCATATGCAACTGGATGACTCGTTCCGTAATCCTCATATTGAAGGAGTACACCTCCAATGCCCTCGTTGCTCGCGTCGGTCTTAATCCCAAAGGCTTTTTCCGGATTGAGCAACTTCAAAATTGTGGCAGAAATGAGCTTACTCTTGAGCTGATTAAAACAAGAATCAGCGACATCATTCCAACGTAGTCGATCGAAGGTATTCTTTTTTAAAAAGGTGCTGAGGGGCACCGAAATTGCAGCGAAATGCGGAGAAAACCGCCGATAGTAAGAAACTGATCCTCCGAATGATCTTAATTGCTTCTTAGTATTCGGGAAGTGCATATCAGCGATTGCCTTAATCTTGTCCTCCTGTTGACCTAACTGGCTTTGTGCTATTTTAAAACCCAAGTATTTTATGGTTTCGTGGGCAAAATGGCATTTTCTGGGGCCAATGGTGAGGCCATTTTTGCGCAGTCGCTCGAAGAGAGCTAATAGGGTGGTTAAATGATGACTCCATTCACGAGTTGCGACGTAGACGTTATCGAAGTAAAAGGAGAATTTCGGAAGTTCATCTAACAACCTCTCATGAGACGGTTATAGTTACTACAAGCAGTCACGAGGCCAAAAGGAAGGCGCTTAAATTGCATTAAGCCTTTCTCCGTTGCAAAAGCGGTATATGCTTTCACATCGGGCTGGAGGGGAATTTGATAATACGCCTTGCACAAATTAAGTTCTGAGATGAACTTAGCGTTTTCAAAAAGGTGGAGGTTTTGGTCTACCAACGGGATGGGCTCGTCGTCGAACACAGTTACCGAATTTAACTTCCGGAAGTCGATGCACATCCGATAAGAGCCATCAGGTTTCTTGACCATGACGATTGGGGAACAATAACTAGATGTGGAAGGTTCTATTATGTCTAAACAGATCAAATTATCAAATAAGGCGTCAAAAGCTTGGCGTAAATAAATCGGCATGGGATAGGGTTTTGAACAGACGGGTTTTAAGGTCGTAAGTTTAATATCATGCTTAAAACTAGTAGCGCATCCAGGCTTCTCTGAAATAACGTCGTCGAACTGACATAATAGTTCTTGTAGCCGACTTTTTTGATGTGGTGTCAGCTGCGCGTCGATATCCAGGTCAGAGGCTTTAAAATACTAGCCTGGTAAAGAAGGAAGAGGGCAATCGGTATCAGGTTGGATGCACACTGTCTGTATGACATTAAGGGACTCCGCGGGGTAATCCTCTTCAAGCGCCGATGTTTCGTCCAGTGCTACGAACGTATCTCCATGGGCGCGTCGGTGGTACTTTTTTAATAAGTTGACGTGATAGAGCATATCGCCTGCTGGGGTACCAATGAGGTAATCTACCGGTCCTCGTACCTCGCGGACCGAGTACGGACCTTTCCATTGGCTCAGTAATTTATTACTCGCTGTGGGAAGGAGCAGGAGTACTTTATCACCAGGCTTAAATCTCTGATCTTCGGACCTGACATCAAAATAGGTTTTGTATTTTCCAAATTGACATCTGCATTTTCATAGGCGATGTTTGCGCATTTCTTGAGCTTCTGGCGTAGATCCAAGACATAGGCGTAGGATGACTGGAGTTCTTGATCCAGTTGGGGCTTGATTAGCAACTCCTTTAAAATGCAGAGTGGTCCGCGTACATTACGTCCATAAAGGAGTTCGAACGGAGCGAAGCCAAATGTACGGTGAGGAATTTCCCGATAGGCGAATAGGGCGACCGAGATATATCGGTGCCATTTGCGGGGCTGATCAGCACAAATCTTCTTAATAATGGATTTTAAATTTCCATTTGATTTCTCGCCCATCCCGTTTGTCTGTGGCCGGAAGGGGGTGGTAAAAAGGGGCTTTACCATAAGCAGCTTCCCTACATACTCCATCAACTCAGAGGTGAATTGTCATCCTCTGTCGGAGAGTATTTCCTTGGGGACGCCTACCCTTGAAAAGATGGAAATGAGGGCCTCGGCGCAAGAAATACTATTGATTCGGCGAAGGGGGACAGTCTCGGGAAAACGGGTAGCAAAGTCGGTAGAAATAGCTGTGCTCTTCGCTCGAAGGGGGGTGGATAGGGTCAACCAGGTCGATGGCCACTTTCGAGAAGGGTTCAGTTATGACTGGTCCCCTTTGTAAGGGAGTAGGTTTGACCCGCCCCTTAGCGGACGTCTTCTGACACACATCGCACGATCGACAATGCTTTAAGATGTCAGCTGCAGCACTCGGCCAATAAAAATATTTAAAAACACGCTGACCTGTTTTAGTATGACTAAAGTGAACGGAAAAGATGCTGTAATGAGCTATTTTAAGCTTTTTAGGGACATGGGATCGTGGAAGGCATAAGACAGTTGTAAAAGCGTTATTACTGTCCTCGGCAGGTCAATAAAGTTAGCCACCTTGCTCCAGGTACCTGATGACTTTGGGTCCACGGACAGTCTCCATGTCCTTGTTTTGGGACTTATCCCATAAGGGTGTTAGTGCTTCACACTCCTTTTAGGCTGTCCTAAAGTCCTGGTTAAGGATCTCCGAGAATTCGGACGGTATCGGGGTTCTGAGGGGGACGGACTCCTAGGCTTCCTTCTTAGCTCGGCCTCGAGTAAGGGCGGCCTGGGACACAAGGTCGGAGCTTACTTGAGGGCTCTGTCCTATAAGTACGGAACAGAATTTTATGGGTGCTGAAATGACTTCAGCCCAGCCATCATAATACTTACACTGCAGGTAACATCTAACGACGGGAAATCGGTTTGCCCGCCCAAGGTAGTAATGTACCACCGCAAATTTTTCGTGGTTAGAGTTCACTGGGGGGAGGATCTCTTCAGACACGATGAAACACGTGCACCCTGTGTCCCTGACGAAAGTCGATACACGGCAGCCGTTCAAGCTGCCCTCCTCAAATTTCAAAGTTCCCGTTGAACTTTTATCAAAAATAAAATTTACCTGGTGGCCTGACGGAGGGGGAGAAGTTGATGCTTGGGTCTGCACCACCGGGGAAGCTGGGATGGCATTAATCTGGTTAACTTGGTGTGCTGGTCCGCTTTTAAGCCTAGAATTTTGGGGGCAATTCCAGCTCATGTGGTTTTCTACACCACAGGTGAATCATAAGATTGGTCGCTTCTGGGAGAGTGATGGAGGAGAAATCTTAACAGGGGGTTTGGTGTCCCGTTGTTGGTTTGGGGGGAAGAAGTTTTGGGGTTTTACGGGGCCCGAAAACTTCGTCGGCTTTCCTGGGAAGGGGCGTGCATACTTCCTTCTTTTCTGGTAGGGGGATTAGTGAGAAGTTCGATTCTCCTTGGGGTATAAATTATGGCTTGCGGCCTAGACATCCGCTTCTTTGGTACACTCTTTAAAGTTCTGGCACCAACGATTTCTGACGAACGCGCGGATCTCCGTCGGGAGAGACGCCAAAAATTGATCCCGCAACACGGAGTCTGTTAAGGACTCGTAGTTAGGCTCAACCTTTGAGTATTCTAACCAGAATTTAAACTTCCTCTTATGAATGTATCTGAATTTACGGAACGTCTGTCCGGGTTTAATACGACCTCCTAGAAATTCTTGTCGGTAGAAATAACTCAGCTTTTAAGGTGCTGTAGTCAATTGTACATTCAGATGGTGGAGATACGAAAATGTCGCGCAATTTACAATTTAAAAGTGGAAGTAATCTTACTAAACCTTCAGCTTACAGATCCAGGTTATTGATCTCGAGGATCTTTTCGAAGTGGGCTAAAAATGCTCTGAAATCCTTTCCATCCCTGAAATTGGGGAGCCTCAGTGGAAGATTGGGCGGGGCTGCTGAATGTGAACTGACTAATTGTATTTCGACCTGTACTTGAGCCATTTCAAGCTGATGGTGAAGCTCAGCTTGTCTTTTCCGTTCCTCTCTTTCTCTTTCTTTTCGTTGGATTTCTCTTTCTCTTTCTCTTTCTTCTCGTTGGATTTGTCTTTCTCTTTCACTTTGCCTTTCTTCTCTTAACTTTTCTCTTTCCGTTCGTTGCTTCTCTTGAACCAAATCAATCCATTCTCTTCCGGAAAGTCCCAAGACTCCTCTTTGCGCTTTAAAGATTTCGAACTAAGTCATATTTGCACTTAAGTGCGCAATAGTCAACCAACTAAATTACTTGGAATAAAAATTTGGCAATCTAGAGAATTAGACTACCTAAATATGGGCACTGACCTATTCTTAATTGGTTTCTCGACCTAGATAACCAATGACTAAAATAACACAAAAAAACACAAACAATTATTATAACAGTTCCTTGAGCTCCTCCAGCTTCTTACGTTTCAAAAAAGGGATAGCAATTGTTAAAACAAAAGGAAACTACTACACTCTATTCATATAAAAAATAACAAAATGCTTTACTCGACTAAGACCGTTGTTTGCAAAGATATAGCGTTAAACCTTACACACTTGATACCAAATTTAAACAGTATAGATATATATATATATATATATATATATATATATATATATATATATATATATATATATATATATGTCGTAGAATAGACTCTCTACATTATACCATATATAACTATTCGTTGAGGGAATTATTCAAATATTTCGAGTGCTTGGTAATTAGATTGACCGAGGTTATTTATCTTCAATATGCTCACGAAGTGGAACTGAGATCAAGGATAATAATATTGCTATCACTAATAAAATAGTGTTTTATCAATTAAACCTTCAACAACACACACACAAAAAAGAAATGTTTAAATAAACGGAGAATAGAAAGGGTCGTGGGAATATTTGACTAATCAGAGGATTAAGATTTGGAGAGATTTAAAAAAGAAAACAAAAAAAATTAAAGGGATGGGGTGGTTTGCTAAACCATTTAAAGCACAGGGTAGGGTTGACAAAAGGTTAGATAATTAAAGGTAATGCTCAGCTTGCGTAATTACAAAGTTGTTGTGCAGAGGAAGACGATGCGTAGGAATCTTCGGTCCACTGGTGAGTTCCAGCAGAAGGGTTCTTCGGGGGTTGTCCTTAGCGAAGGGGAAGGACTGCCTTCGAAGAGTGAGAGCGAAGTCGGACTCGTAGATACGAGCGATCTTTGTGACAGCAAATCATGGATGTTCTAGATGAACAATGGAGTTTATCGTTGAAACCAATCTTCTTTTGAGGAAGGTTAAAAAGGGGAATTAGATTATGTTGACGTGATGTCTTGAGAATGAGAACCGTTTCTTGACGAATGGGCTTGAAGAAAAATTGCTGTTCTAACGTTGTTCTCTTCTGAACAACAGAGGGGGGGTGAGAACCGTCACTTGTCAATGGGCTCAAAGAACAATGGCTGTTCTAACGTTCTTCTCTTTCTGAACAACAGGAAGGAGCGGGTGACAACCGTTTCTTGTCAACGGGCTCAAAGAACAATGGCTGTTCTAACGTTGTTTTCTTTCTGAGCAAGAGGGAGGAGCGGGTGAGAACCATTTCTTGTCAACGGGCTCAAAAAACAATTGCTGTTCTAACGTTGTTCGCTTTCTGAACAACAAGTGGGGGCCTTATTGACTTGGCGTCTCGAAGGGACGAACCTTGGCACTCAAGGGATATTGTTCTCTTCCGGACAATAAGGTGGTTCTCGAAGTAGAGAGCTCTCAGGGGTGCACAAGGTGAAACCAGATCGGTGTGATGTCTCGCAAAGATAATCTAGATCTGATCTGATCTTATTGGAAAATGCTCTTGTATAAGTCCTCGGAGCCATGTCCTTTGCGTAGGGGACAATTGAGTGGGAGGCTCGGGGGAATGCTCCGGTCGCGCGTGGGAAAATAGCTTATCTGCCCGTAAGCCTAACTCAATCTGGCGAGATCTACGAATGGAGGCGAAATGGGGGGGCTTGACCGCCTTGGTTAAATATTGACTCAGGTGGCGATAACGCACCCTGCTTGCTCTCCAAGATGCACGTGGGTTGCCATGTTTCTAACTATGTGATAGCGGCTGAATTTAAGCGGCCTCAGACCGTTATATCACACAAATTAATCCTACAAAATATTAACCTAATGCACTTGATTGGATCGTGAGAACGTTTTCTTACCGGATTCATAGGATCGTCCGGTATCTTACATTACACGATCATTCAAGCAATATCTCCAATTAATTCTTCCGAGATTTGCTTTGTTTGATTTTCCTTTTTGAAGTATAACTCCGTCATTTATTTATTTTTTACTTTTTGTTTGGGGCGCTTCCAAAAATATATGGGCTAGGAATTTCAGTTCTTCAAACTTTCTGGTGTTTTCTTATGTGAGAAGAGTATATTAAACGAGGAAGTGAAGAAAAAGTGGGTGACGTTTGCCATTATGTAAATTACCCATAACACTTTATGATGGTCTGGAATTTGCACAAAGATGATCCACGCAACTCTCAATGGCTCTTCTCATCCAGCTTCTAGGATTGAAGAGATCTGCTCTGGTAACCCTTTTCGTCATTGATCCTCTTTTGTATCGCATTTCTTACCTTCTCTCCCGTTCTTTTTTTTTCCATTCTTCGTCCCTCGATCCTAATTCTTTCCCTTAGTATTAGACATGTGCAAAATGTCACATGTTGCAAACACTTTTGGGCCACATTTTGTTTTTGTTCCACTAAAAAAGTAAAAGATTCCTGCAAAATTTTATTGTTTGTTTTTCCAAAACAAACAAGAAAGTAAACAAAAAGTTAGCAAATATAAAAAATGAAGTTCTAATATATTTCCTTTCGCAAGCAGGTAATTTTCTAAACTTTCCCTCAAAATCGCACATGTTGCAAATATCTGTTTTAATTTATATGTGTGGTTGGAAGCCTCCACCCAATTTAGGCACATGGTCAATTATCCAGTTAAAGGTAATTGCATTTTTGGTAGCTTACCACTCAAACAAAACATGGTAAGCAGTTGGTTATAAAGGTGAAATACTTTTGGAAGCTTTTTTACTCATACAAACGAGTGGTTGATGTTAAATGTAGTTTTGGAATCTTTTAGGTCAAGCGGATGGTTGATGCTCTTTTAGGTTTAGGAAGCTCTTCACACAAATGAATGAAGGTTTATATGGTTTTTAAAGCTCTTATGTACAAATAATAGAAATGAGTTGCAGTCTATCCTACAGACAAAAGGAATCTCTGACCTTCTCGTTCACGAGTGTGACTAACAAAAAAGTCCACACCAGGATTACCTTGAAATTCTTTAGCTCTGCTCTCTTTCTGGCTCATCTATTCATCCATTCATCTCCCCCTTATGAAAGAATTTAAAAAGAGATCATTTTGCACAGGCTTCAGTAAATACTATTATACAGCTTAAGCTAATCACCCTCTCCCCATTTGACTCCTCACTCGTGGCTGAGAGAACCCCAAAACATAACCTAGTTCAAACTATGCTAGTCACTTGATAAAGCATGAATTGAGGCCCTCTGGAAAGCAGGTTTGCAAAATAACACACTCTAGATTCCAGCGTCATTGGCTTTCCGGGCAAAATGCCAAGTTGTAGAAGTTGGGAAAGAGACTACTCTATCCCTGAGGGCCCGTTAAAAAAATAGTAGGACATAACACTGTCTGTGGGTTTGCTCGAATCAGTTTCGAAAACCAAACCAGTGAGGAGGCAGCACTTCTAGTGGGGGTATTTGATTCGCCAGTCAGCCATCATCAAGTCTATACCATCCTATTATACCCTAGTCAAGCATAGCTTAGTATTGTCTAGCCTAACATACTATATTTTATCCTAGCATAGTATTTTATAGCCTAAATTATAATAGTGTACGTTACTCTTGTACATTATATCTTAGCATAGTATAGTCTAGCTTATTATAGCCTATTCCAAGCTTGCCTAGCAGAAAATAGCGTATTATAGCCTATTCTAGTCTAGCAGAGTATCGGCCGAATAGGTACGATGTTATTGCAAAAAACAAAGTATTTCTCAGTCTAACTTTAGGAAGACTTTGGCAATTATATCATTCGAAAAGGAATGTAAAACAACATAAAGGTTTCAAATTTCGTTAGAATCAGCCGAATCGTTATTATGTTATTTCCAAAGCAGAATAATTCCAGGGATATCCTTGGGAGAACCTTGTCAATTATATCATTCGAAATCGAATGCAAAACAACATAAGTGTTTCAAATTTCGTTAGAATCGGTCCAATAGTTACAATGTTATTACCAAAACAACAAAAGAAAAATGGGGACCGACGACATATAGTGTTGCACGCGACTAAAAACCTAAAATCTAAGTTGCAACAAATAATAATAACAATGTACGCAATTAATAGCAACTCACTTCTCAAAAACTGTAAGCATAAAGAAATAGTCGACGCCTAGAAACAGGAAAGTATAAATAGGAAAATCAGACCGAAGATGAAATGATCTTAATCGTCCACAAATTCTGCCACACTTAATCGGAAGACAAGTTTGGCAAAATATACGACCCGAACGCAGAAGATGACCAGTCAAAAAATATAAAGTAAAGACAAGAAAGAACAAAAGTGAAACACATACACAGCTGCGTAAATAAGTATAGGCAACACTTATATGATTAATATTGTTTCGGACTAAGAGACTTCCCTTTCATAATGTATATATATTATACAGAAGCCTCCATTGGGACTTCATATCAATACAAAATGGTAAAACAAAGCTTCTATAACAATGGCAAAAATTTACCTATTGGAAAATAGGAAAAGAATAAATAAAATTAGAAAAGCGTATGACCCCTCCTCACTTTTAGTCTTAATAACAGCAGAATGAGTCTCTTATAGGAATGTTTATGATTGTTGCACCTCTCTGGAGAGATAACATTCCATAATTTTTCATCAAACTTTTCCAAATCAATATTGTTGCGAAGTCTTCTATTGTTCACATCCTTCTTCAGCTCCTATAACATAAGCTTGATGGATTTCAAATCTTGTCTTGGAAAAGGCGACTAGAGAACAGTAATGTTGGTATTATGTTTGGTATTTCAGAGTAGACTTGCTGGTATGTTTAAGATTGTTGTCTTGTTAAAAGGTGAAAAGGACTTCAAATTCCAGTTTCCTTACCGAGTGTTTCACGTTTCCATCAAGTATATTCTTATAGTTTTCAGAATTCAGGATCGCATCAGTGTCAGTGTCAACTGCAGCGAAATAACCCCCCAAATAATCGAATCTCCAAATTTGACAGTAGAGACTGTGATCTTTTCTATGAGGGCTTCACCAGATCTCCGCCAAACGTACCGTTCGTCGTTTTTACTTAAGAGCTTGATTTTTTCTCATCAGATCTTATTATTTTATGTAATTTAGTTTGGTTATCTCACAAAGGCACTTTAGCGAACACCAAACGGGCCTTTGAGCCAAGGCTTCCTTTCGGGGCACTTCTATGAAATCCTTTGCGTTGTCAATGACATTGTACTGTTTAAACTTGTGCATCTATTCCTCGTGGTGCCAATGTGCTTGTAACTAATTTTAAGGAGTCTTAGGATTGTTTCTAACTGTCTTCATTCTAGACCAAATATCTCCGTGGCACAGTTTCTTTCATCGATCTGCACGCGACAATTTACTCTGACGCCATTAGATTTATACTTCATAATAATGTTCCTTACAGAAGAAATTTAAATGTTTACAATGGATAAAATTCTTCTTTATCATAACTATTATTATATTGAGTACCTTAATAATAGGGTTTCATTCAGATTGGGAATGCTCAGCGGTCTTCACTATTGCGCTCTTGGAAATGTTTCTTCAGAGAAGTCGTAAAAACGAATGGCAAATCTCGCACGCACATTAGCAGCAGACCTCTCCTTCCCGAACGTTCTAGCTCAATCTAGAATCGTTTCGAAAAAGTTTTAGAACTCGGAAGTCTCGATTAAGCTGAACAAATGGCTATGTGATCATCAAAACAAAACAGCTATCCATGTTGCCTATACTTTTGCACGCACATAATATTGACTTGTATAATGAACAATCCTTTATTTACTACAATCTCCAGTTTGAGATGATTTAAATATCCTAGGCCCACGAAGGAATGTTCCTATTATAATAGATGCACGAGAAACAAATTCAAACTTAAGGATATACCAATGGGGGCCATAGATTAGACTTCGTGTCTGACGTTGCCAAAACTTTTGCAAGCAGCTTTACATAACAGACTAAGAAACCATCTCAACATTTACAAGTACCATAACAAATTAAATTGTTTATACTAAACGTTAATAATAGAAATGCATACAAATTACAATATTATTAGCAATGAGGATCCAGACATCATCACACTAACATAACACTTGAGTAATCTTAGAAAACGAAGGCTGTGATGTTTTGAACTCTCGCCACCTGTAGGAAAGAGAAAAGGAGTTGTAGCGTGATCACTCATTTCCAAAGGGATATGGCCAGACCACCACACCCGGATGCAACAGGCTAATTCTAACTGTACACGGATTAAAACAGGATATTTCAAACTGTACACGCAGTTAAAACAGGCCCACCCAAATAAAGCCCCGGGGACAACCGAAACCAGGATGAACTGCACCCCTTTCCCAGCCCCTATTCCAGCAGGAAGACCTGCGGGTATACATCTCCCACTCATTCTACTTCGTCTATTGAGATTTAAATTGGTAAATGTCAAAACGTTTAGGCCACTTTGATACCGAATGGAGCATAGCGAGTGCTTCCTGACCCGTGACACCGGATCAGGATCAGGATCAGGATCTGTTAATCCAAATAAGGATTGGTAGGAGCAATTTTTACCGAGTCAAAGAAATGGAGTCGTAGAAACAGACGATCACCGCCAATTTAAATAATTTAGAATTACTTTGATTCGAACAGATTTTGTCTCTCGGTTAAAAGGAAAGAGTAATATTTGGACGAATACGAGATCGGGATTTGTCGTTAAATTATATCGGGACGAAAACGAGATCGGGAACTGTCCTTAAGTAAGGAAAATCAGCCTTATGTTGATAATTCACAATCACTGAAGATAGAGACATGATTCCAAATGCGACAATGAGGTTTCCAGGGTTAAGGAGTTAGATGGTGTTACCTAATGTTACTTGATTCGGCTTCAGTCTGTTACGGAGCAGAAATCCAAGATCATTTCACCATTGCGAAAATATTTTACTGATAATGGTTTAGTGGATGGATGCGCTAATTGAGTTCTTTCAAGTTTATTTTTTAAACACTCGCTTACTCTCCCTTTATCTTCCCTTTGCCTTATATATAGTCATCTTTATTCCGTCTCTCTGCCTCAAATATGTTTGGTCTTATCAAAGCTATCGGACAATAGGTATTCTCATCACCGCTATTATTCCCTTCACGCATTCGCATCACAGCATTACTACCCTCTCCTCTGTTTCGGACGACTTCTAATGGGGTACAGGTAGCCCCTATAGAGACACTCATGCCCACATAACCCATGTAGAATCCTAGAGCCTCCTCTTCGGGTACCGATTTCGCCATACCCCTGACGCCGAATCCCGCTGGGTTCTATGTTTGCTGCTGGGTGTTGGGGCACAATGACCCCCGACACCTCCCCCTAACGACAACGAGGCTTGTTATATTCGTCATTCTGATCTTTATATTTATCTCAACATCGTCATAAACGAAGTTAAAATAAAAGCATGGACCCTTTACAACGTGGTTTAATCGTCTTTATTCCCCCAATCATAAATCCCGCGGGTGATTTTCTCGTTTCGCGGCTCCTTACAAGTCCTAATTGAGAGAAATACCACAAAGGATCACGAAAAGGAGATGAATCGGGATTATTTCCCGCTACTCTTCTCTACAAGGGTCAGTACAGCCCCTCACTAAATGCTCTGCAGTCCTGAGTGAGGCGGTGAGAACCCTCGCAGTACCAAGTGCGGTTTTAGATCCAGCGCGAGGTAGTTTAGGATCCACTTTACTGCAGCTAGGTAGCTCGATGGAGGTGGCCGCCACCACTTTTCCTTAGCCTCCGGAGTGAATTTCGTTCAACGCAGCAGAAAACAACGAAAAAGAACATCTTCTCTCTGAAAATGGTTGGAATAAATTACCCAATTATTTTGAGAAGGCTTAACGTCCTCCTTTCCTTATTTTTGGGTCTACACACGTGCGGTGAATATATGGGTTAAGAAGATGACTCGAGAGAGAGAAAGAGAGAGAAAAAGAGAGAGAGTTGTTTCATTCAGTGAATTGAAGAGACGGGAAAGGGCGATGTTGATGTCATTATTCAGGAACTTGCTACTACAAATTCTCGTAAGAATTCCTTGTATTTCCAAGAGCAATGCCCCTCTGGTTGCTCAATGGTTTTTCCTTCGCAATCCAAACGAATGCCGTTTTCAGCCACCGTCAGCTCCTACCTTGAAAAACGATGGACACCAAACAAAGCTCACATGTACAATCCTCGCATCCCCGTGTAGCCTAAAAGTTTGAATATCGTCCAAAATTTCATTTATTTTCGTAATTTAATTTAAGTAAAATTTAATTTATTTAATATTAACCAAAACATGGGTGAAATTAAGTGTTTGAAAATATATATATACATATATATATGAAATGAAAAACTCAACGTATAACATGAGGGTAGCAAATGAATGCAAAGTCCTGCAGGAAAAAATGAAAAGGTGTTTCCAAGTACTTACAAACTATATTATGTTCCTTATCAAGGAAAACTACAAGAAATAATATTATATTAGAGGTATATATACAAAAGGAAAGTATGAAAGACTTCCTCAAAAACAAACAAATCACAAATGAGGAAGACGGAAGGGTGAAGGTAAAGAAACATATTAAGAATTACATATAGGGTCTTTCAACAAGGACGCTCGAGCTTCGTCAGGCGATAGTAGCCAGGTGGTAAAGCAACATCTGGCAACCTTACTGTGAACTGTTCAGTTGTACTTTGCAAGTCACAATGGAAGGTTATAGCGTTAAACAGCGTGTACAAATCATCAAAAGTTATTATTAAAATCAGTGCTCCGCTCGACAAACGTTTCACCTATTACGTGATTTCTATCCTCGCCACTGCGACGAGGCCCATTTTTGGATGAATGGATTTGTGAACAAGCAAAATTGTTTGATTGGGACGAAAACAATCCACATGAGATACACTAGCACTAATTGCACACCAACAAAGTCACTGTTTGATGCGGATTTTCGTCTGACGGAATCATCGGTCCGTATTTTTTGGAGAACAAAGATGGGATTGCCATAACCGTCACGGAAAGACCTACAGATCAGTGATAAGCAGCTTCTTTTGGCCTCAACTGGATTATATGCCTGATATGGACACTGATGACATGTAGTTTCAATAGAACGGCGCTAAGTGCCATACTGCGCACGCCACGATAGACATTTTACACCAGCAATTTCAGGGCAGGGATATCTCGCGCGGCGGTGACGTCAACTGTCCACCGAAATCATGCGATTTAACGCCATTAGACTACTTTCTTTGGGGCTACCTTAAATTGCAGGTCTATGAGAAAAATCTGAAAACAGTAGATGGCCTCAAAGTCAACGTAAGAAACACCATCCAGCAAATTCAGCCAGATTTATAAGACAAAGTGATCGAAAATTGGGCCTCCCGAATACTTTCCACAAAGCGGAGTCACTGCAGACATTTGAACGAGGTCATATTTCACACTTAATACCTTAAATTTACTTTCAATTCAAAATAAATTGAGAGCATATATCACACACAACTTGTTTTATTTACATTAAAAAATCGAGTGACCCTATTGAAAGACACTTTATATGTATTTAAATCTTTCTATCTAAGTATCATTTAATGCTAATACCTGTTTAAATTTAACTCACTCATATTGTAAATACAAAGCTCAAGGATTCAGCGCTTCATTCTTCCCTGAGAAAGGATCAGGCTTATAATTTGCATCTAGCGTTGTGTAGTGTTATGTAGTTGGAAAATCCTCCTACATTGTCATCTAGACCCTGAAATCCTCAATCAAAGATGATTTTGATTAAAACCCGAGGGGTACCATTTCAATAGGACTCTTTCTTGGGATGAATTAATATTTAAGGAGATTGACGAAAATCAATTGTGTAAAAATCATGGGGCCTCCACTCGTAACATGAAAATAAGTAGTGAGATCTAAGTCAACGAAAAATGTTTAAAGAAATTAAATGAGACTAAACGATCAAAGTTTTCTAGCCAATCAAGGGAAATTAAACTACCATAAATTAGTTTATCAATATTTTCTGGAGATATTCTGCAGTGGAGAAATTTTCATGACACTTGATGTAGCCAAGAAGCTTTAATGCTTTGTTTTCTCTTTTATAGACTGCCAAGACAACTTAAGATAATTTGATTTATAGACTCCAAGATCTCTTTTATATCAGTTTCTGTAACTATTTGTTGAAAAAAAGTTAATATTCCATTCTTCAGGTTTTATATTCCACATGCATTACTTTACACGTATAAAGATTTAAGGAGAGTTCTCTGCTGAAAATTGTGCTATCTTATTAATATCATTTTGAAATTCTAAAACATCCTGTTTAGTTATTATTCCTTTTTTTAACATGCAGTCATCTGCGACTTAGAAACTTTGAGACAAAGTCATCATTTACATCATTAACTTACAAAATAAAAGGCAGATGTCTCAGGACAGAAGCTTGTGGAATACCAATACGCACAGGAGTCAATTCTGACGCTTATCCGTTTATGACTACTCTCTGTTTACTATCAGAGAGCCAATTCTAAATCCATTTTAATATTTCTTTCTTTATTCCTAAGGCTCTTTCTTTAGATATCAACTCCTTATGAGGTACTTTATTAAATGCCTTTTGGAAATCTTAATACAGAATATCAACTGATCTGTTATTGTCATACTCGGTATTATATAGTGGAAAAAAGATAATAAATTTGTGTCTCCTAAAGCCATGCTGAGAAATATTCCCTAATTTGTTCTTTCCTAAATATCAAACTAGTTACTCAGCAATACAGTTTTTCAACTACTGACGTTAAACTTATTGGACGATAATTACTAGCTAGTTCTTAACATACACTTTTAAATCTTGGATAAATTAAAGATCTGCGTTAGGTGTTCAGCCACTTGGTCTTTGATTTATTTGAGAACTCTTGGAGATATTTTATCTAGTCCCAGAGATTTATATTTATTCCTTTTCCCAATAAGCTTTTTTATAGTGTGGACGTTGTAGCTAACTGATTCAAGTGGTCTAATGCCAGCATTTTTAATAGTTGGTGCGGGATTACTAATTGTATGTACTATAATTTGCAAACACTGATGCAAATTATTCATTTAAAGTAGTAGCCACATCGATATCATTAAATTGTAAAAATATATTTGTCTATTATTGAGCTAATGCTGTTTTCTATTGATTTTCGTCTATTTACTACAGAAAAACGCCATGGATTTTGATTTCCCATTTAGAGCTACTCATTTCTTCTCATTTTGTTTGGATTTTTTGGTTCCAGCTTTAACTTTTCTTCTCAATTCTATATACTGATTTCTATTTTCTATGCTCTGGTTAGATTATAGCATTCTATAAGCTTTATCTCTTTTTTAATGATTTTCTTAATTTCAGCAGATAACTATTTTGGTTCATTGACATTTTTTTATGTTACTGACATTTAACAGTATGAATTGAGCCTCTTTCTCTATGAGATTGTTTTTAAATTCATGTCATGCTTCATAATTTAAGGCGTAATTGCTCAAGATCTTCCTTAGCCAAGCAAAGTTAGCGTTTTTAAAATTTAGTTTAGAGAGAGAGAGAGGGGAGGGGGTTAATTCTAGACTTGAATTTATTTATCTCATTTATAGTTTAAAAACAAATTTTAACGATCCTTCCTCGTTAGAGCAGCACCAGGCCTATAATTTGCATTTGGTGCTGTGGAAAGTTATTTAATGCAAAAATATTATTTTATACATTTTTTACTTATAAAATCGTTTCAACTTGGAACTTACTTCCAGCGAATGTAATATAAAATACGTTAATCTACATGTTTGAAATTAAATTATTAAAACATTCGCACAAGAACCCTAGTACTGACTTAATATTTGACCTCTTCCTTAACCTTCGTCACTCTTTCTACTACTAGCCATTGAGTGGATCTAAACCTACTTGCTGGATTTGATTCTATAACTCAATAAATCTACGAGAAGAAAACCCGTACGAATTTTGATAGTCATAGATTGCATTGTATTATTTTACCCAATAACTATCCTACCCGCCCTACCAATTTAGGAAACTATCCCGACCTTCCCTTATACGGGAACGAAGGATTAAGGATAGGCCATGGCTTGAACGTGATGTGAGCTCGTTCTATAAACAGATCCATAAAATCCAAGGCCGATGCCCTTTCAAATTACTCTTCCATTCCTATCTTTTCCTTGCTTCTTACTCGCTAAGGAAACTCGCTCTCACTCACCAACACAAATCCAATCAACCTTTATTCTCAATCACTTTTTTGCCATTACACCGGGTGTTCCTAAAGTCCCGACACAGTCAAACCACAATTTTCGATAAATAAATGACCTACAGTCAGAGATGGGCACGATCTTGGTCCTGAATATCCCTTTTATTAATGTTATATTGATTTAAGGTTAATTTATTTTTTGTAAATTTGAACTTGATGATCACTTTAGACCTCAAGAGCACTTTTAATTTCACATTCTTAAATATGCAATTTTTTTTTCTTCAAGCGACATCTGCTGGCTACTTTGCTTAACACTGACTGTTTATGTTTTCTGCAACGACACCATACAAAGAAAACAAGGAAGAATTATTAAGAGAAATACTTTTCTTTGAAGAAAATATAGAAAAAAAAGAGGTAGTACATAAATTCTGGATTAAAAGAACAAAGTGCATAAAAGAACAAAAGAATTAGACCGACTATAAACAAAACAAAGCAAATAGGGAAAGACAAAGAGGTGACGTTGCAAAGTCAATACCTCCGACCTTCATCGCATCAAATCGAGTGCCAGGAATGATGTCAGATAACCGAAGCAGTAGATTTTCTCATCAAAAGGGTAGTATTATTTATTAAATTATATTATTATTTATTAAATTACAGTTCAATATTTCTAGAGTTGAACTTTATACACATTCACTATGCTTCAAATAATATGTATACGTAGTTAACGTTATTAATGAAAGAATGAAGCTAAATTTTAAATTTGTATCAATTTTGTATATATATTAGCAAAATATAGTACGTTCATGTATAATATAATATAGGCATAAGATATAGCCTCTAGGTCCATATTCATAATAAATTAATTCTAAACATATTTTATTTACAGACTAAATTTATTAATAAGGGGTAGAATTTTATAAATTCAATTGTGTCTCAATGGTACCAAATATTCTAGCTTGTCACCACAACAGTAGTCAATATATTTAGATAAAAATAATGGTAATAACAAACAATCTGTGCTAATAATGAATCGAAATAATTTTAAATTGTCGAATCAGTATCAAAGTTATTTGTACAAAGAAAAGTACAATTCTCTCGGTTAGCCACGACTTAACAATCAATCTTTCCAGCCACTTTAGGGTTGGCACTACTTTATAACTAAGTAACAACATTAATATAATGGTTTAAGTCATATTTTAAGTGAGTAGTGCCATACTAATGTTATAATTACACTTAACTTTTGGTTTTTACAATTATAGTGTCATTAATTGTGTACTGCAGTAAAACTGTAAAATGAAATTCTATATAAAGGAATTTTAATTATATATGCTGACCATTCTTTGATACAGTTTTTTGACCTCGTGAAATAAGAATTGAGGAAAATAGAACTAAAAACTTTATCTACCGCATATTGCAAAAGTCCTGTTGCTCTCGTACCGACGCTTTCATCCTGAGACACAATGATCGTTTTGATGCACTTTTTTATTGTTCAAAAATATAAATATGTGTTTAAATTGAAATACTAATCGATGTGGTGGCCCTAGATTTTAAACATACATTATAACATACTTCCTTTTCCTCTATCTCTCACAAGAGACACTTTTCCCTTTTTCTTTCTTATTAAAGGGCAAAGACGACGAAATATGGTCAAATATTACTTCTATTAATCAATTTCAAATCGAAAAGATATTGGCGCTCCATATAAATACTCGTACCCGTTCTCGATATGATCTTCCTACAACATATCTTCCGCTTTCGATCTTTCTAACCAAAGGTCAAATCTTTTCTAAGAAAGATGAGGGAGCATAGCTTTATAGGTTTGTTTGCCCAAAAGGCGGATATCACTTTTTGATATCGTTTTGTATTTTTAAATCGATTAAAGCGGTTAAAAGGCTTCCATGCCAGTGAGAGAAGAGGTCGATTGAACTTTGGTGATGGTTTATAAAATACCCTTTTGAATTTCAAAAGTTCGAAATTAATCTAATAATCCTACGAAATAATAATGATTTCGTCAGATTTAAGCTTAGGGACTTTAGTAAATTATTTTCTCCTTTTACCTTCATTCAATTCTTAGTTAATCTTAATTAACTCTAACATAAATGATCGTATTCAACTCAACAAACTAAACAAAGATAGATTATCGAACATGAGAGTAGCAGAAAATGATATTGCTAATATATAAAAGAAAAATTTATAGAGAATCTATAAGATTGTTTTATATCCCAATATTGGATTCCTTGTGATGGAATCGGGCAAGATAATGAAAAAATGACAAAGACCAATAATCTCTTGAAAAATATGGATTATTATTGGAAATAAATGTTGAGTTTTTCCTACTTTATCTTTTCATATTTGTCTCAATGTAAACTTTAATCTTTCTTCCACATTTATTGGTTTTAGGAAATGCATCCAATATTGACTTAGCAAATGCTTTCAATATCTTCCGCATGCCCCATCATATTTAAATTGAGAATCTACCATAAATATTTACCACTCAGCACATTAAGAAATTTCGTCCTCTTCTTATGATTCACTGCGGAATGCAAAATAATACTAAATACAGCTTGGATCAGAAATTTAAATACACCAAGAATTTCAGTTCCATTCAGTAGTTTGCATAAATTTCTCATTTTAACACAATAATTAATATCGTTTATCAATTATAAAGTCACTAAAATCTCGACCAACCAGTGCTTGTATCTATATTCCCCTTTACATATATATATATATATATATATATATATATATATATATATGTATCGAAATTGGTATGATTATATGCAGCAATACAATACCTGTTAAATTCCCGCAAACGCATAATTGAAACTAAACATCTAGTTCAATAAGTCATCCCGGAGCCTATTAACAGACTTAGTGATTCTCAAGAGTAAACTACATATTTACCACACAAACCCTATGTTGCAGGCCCGAGAGGCAGCTGATTAAATGAGGCAAGAAAGTTATTAGCATCGTTATACCAGAGTGAAATAAAATATTTCAATGAACGTAAAGAGACGTCGAGCTCAAGCAGAAAGGCAGGCCTTTAAAGAAGACAAGAAAGTCTTAAGCAACCTTATACCAGACTGGAATAAAATCCTCACGTAAAGAAACATCGAGCTCAAGACAAAAGGGAGGTTACTCAAAGAAGGCAAGAACGTCTTAAGCAACTTGATCGCACAGTAGAGTAAAATCCTACCATAAACATGCACGAACTTTGTACATTCGTATAAGAAACGCCTTGCAGCTGTTATTAAAGCTAAAATGGGATTATAACGGATATTAATTTTATGCTGCCATTATTTATGTTTTTCCTGTTTTCCGATAAATAAATCTTTGTTATTGTTACACCCTATTTATTTACTTATTTTGTATTGATATTTAGTCGCAATGGAGTAAATTGCTTATGTAATATCTTTAAATTGTGCAAAAGACGGAATTTGTTTAGTTATTAGCAATTGGAAACTAAACGTTTGAACTTATAAATTTTAAAATAATTTCATAGTCAACCATTTTTCTTCGTATGGAATATAATAGTGATATTTATTTTATCCAGAATATTATTTAATAATAATATTTACACTAAAATGTGCACCAATCGTGTATCTTTATAAAAGAATTAAGACAGCGTTCCTTTTTTCTCAAAGTCTTGAACAACACTGTGAGATGGTCTGAGTGTTTTAAAGCTGTTTACCGGCTTAAAAAGAGACTCATTTGTCTTTTAACAGTACGGACCACACCCGACGCGATTAATGAGGAACCCCAACCTTAATCAAGAACACGATAAAGCGAAATTGTAGGAGGAGTGCCCGATAATTTGTTTTATAGGCCAAAGCAAGCCATGTGACCACGCAAAAATTGCTGAAAAAATAATCTGAAACTTTATCCATTCAAGAGAGCTAAAGAATTATTCCAATTCTACCAAAGGGAAGAATCGAAAAGCCAAAGTTAATCTTCTACCGGCATCTTAATGAGCTGTAGCTTCCAGTTTTATAGACGGATGAGAAGTTGTACATTGTGCAGGTTTTCACATCACAGAATGTTCGTGTTGGGCACAAAGTAAAAATCAATTTTGATCTAACTGTGGACATCTGTCAGGAGCCTGAAACAAGCTTCGGTAATGGTGCGGGAAACATCAACAGGATAAAAACCACATCTTCATTTAAGACGGAGCTAGATCATTAGACGTAATTATTTGTATATGTTGAAGGATAAAGACATACCCTAGATGCATGCTACCCTAGGAATGTAAGTGTCCCCCCTACAACAAGTCTTGTGCCCCCCAAAATAAGACTAGTGCAAGGAAAATTTCATCAGTGTCGAAGTTGTGAAGTGCAAACTTAAAAAGTACTGGAAGGAAATATTAGATCAAACCCTAAAGGCCACTTTTGTTCACATCATACCTAGACTTCATCTTGTCATCGACGCAAAAAGCGGCACAATGAATATTAGTTACATCATCGCAGCCACCTGAGTCAATGTTTAAACAAGAAGGTATATCTTCTCCCGTCGCCCCATGCAGCGACCTCGCCAGAATGAGTTAGGCTTATGGGCAGATAAGGCATTGTTCTCAGGCTCGGCTGTGCATTCCCTCGAAGCTCCCACTCCATTTTCCCCTACGCCAAGGAGATGTCCTGGCTATTTATATGGAAACTTAACAACTAAGATTCAGATTGGAGATCCAGAATTTCGTCGTGAAACATCAGTACGACCCATTCTCACCTTGTGCGCCAAGGGACCTCAACCTCGAAATTCACCATCAATTCTCCAGAAGAAGGACAATATCCCTTGCGTGCCAAGGTTCGAGCCCTCGTGACGCCAAGTACAAAAGGCTAACCCTGTTGTTCAGAAAGAGAACAACATTAGAACAGCCATTGTTTTTTTCAGCCCATTGACAAAAAACGGTTCTCATCCCTCCCCTGTTGTTTAGAAAAGAACAACGTAGAACAGCCATTGTTCTTTTGAGCCCGTTCGCCAAGAAACGGTTCTCACCCTTTCCCCTGTTGTTCAGAAAGAGAACAACGTTAGAACAGCCATTGTTCGTTCGAGCCGGTTGACAAGAAATAGTTCTAACCCCCACCCCCCTCCCGTCTGTTGTTCAGAAGAGAACAACGTAGAACAGCCATTGTTCGTTTGAGTCCGTTCGCCAAGAAACGGTTCTCACCCTTCCCATCTGTTGTTCAGAAGAGAACAACGTAGAACAGCCATTGTTCTTCAAGCCGTTCGTCAAGAACCGGTCCTCATTCCCAAGACGCCACGTCAGGATCATTTAATTCCCCCCCCTTCGGCTGGAACTCGCCAGCGGAGCGAAAATTCCTTCATGTCGCCTTCCTCTGCACTACAAGTATAATTACGTAAGCCGAACGTTACCTTTGAGTATTTAACCCTTTTGTCAACTCTATCCTGTGCTTTAAATGGTTTAACGAACCATCTCATCCCTTTAATTTATATTTGTTTTACCTTTTGAAATCTTTTAATCCCCGGTTTAGCTCGATTTCCCACGAACCTTTACAACTTTCTGTTTATGTTAATATTTTCCGTTTTGTGTGTTGTTGATAGTTTTTATTAATAAAACTCTATTTTATTAATGATAGCAATATTATTATCCTTGAGCTCAGCTCCACTTCTTAAGCATATTAAAGATACATAATATACAGTGTAAGCCAGCCTAGACATCCACGCACTCTAAGGATAATTAAATTAGTTCCCCTCAACGAATAGTTATATATGGTATATCGTCGAGAGTCCATTCTACGACATCTATATATATATATATATATATATATATATATATATATATATATATATATATACTATTTAAAATTCGTATCAAGTGTGTAAGGTTTAACGCTATATCTTTGCAAACACTGGTCTCAGTCCAGTAAAGCATAGTGTTATTCGTCATAATAATAGAGTATAGTAGTTCCCTTTTGTTTTAACGATTGCTATCCCCTTTTTTTAAAATTAAGAAGCTGGAGTTGCTCAAGGAACTGTTATAATAATTTGTTTGTGTTTTTTTTTGTGTGTGATTTTAGTGAGTGGTTATTTAGATCGAGAAACCAAGTACGAATAGATTAGTGCCCATATTTAGGTAGGCTAATTCTCTAGAAGGCATAATTCTTATTGCAAGGAATTTTAGTTGGTTGACTATTCCGCCCCCATGTGCAAAAATGACTCAGTTCGAAATCTTTGAAGCGCAATGAGAGGCCTTGGGATTTTCCGGAAAAGAACTAATTGAGTACGTTCAAGTGGGAGCAAAGAACAGAAAGAGAAAGAGAAGAAAACGAAAGAGAAAGAGAAATCCAACGAGAAGAAAGAGAAAGAGAAATCCAACGAGAAGAAAGAGAAAGAGAAATCCAACGAGAAGAAAGAGAAAGAGAATTTCAAAGAGAAGAAAGAGAAAGAGAATTTCAACAAGAAGAAAGATAAATCCAACAAGAAGAAAGAGAAAGAGGGGAATGGAAAAGAAAAGCTGAGCTTCACCATCAGATTGAATTAGCTCGTGTTGAAACAGAAATACAGTCAGCCAGTTCACGTTCAGAAGCCCCCATCAATATCTCACTAAAGCTCCACAATTTCAAGGATGGAGAGGATTTCGGAGCATTTTTAGCCCACTTCGAAAAGATCCTCGAAATCAATAACATGGATCTGAAGGCTGAAGGTGTAGTAAGTTACTTCCCTTGTTAAATTGTAAATTGCGCGAAATTTTGATATCTCTACCATCTGTATGTACAATTAACTACAGCACCTTAAAAGCTGAGGTTATTGGCCGCCCATAATATGACTCCTGATTTCTACCGCCAAGAATTTAGAAGAGGTCGCATTAGACCCAGACAGACGTTCCGTCAATTCGGATACATTCTTCAGAGGAATTTTAAATTTTTCTTAGAATCCTCAAAGGTTGATCCTAACTACGAGTCCTTAACCGACTTCGTGTTGCGGGATCAATTTTTGGCGTCTCTTCCGACGGAGATCCGCGCGTTCATCAAGGATCGTCGGTGCCAGACCTTTAAAGAATGTCCTGAAGAAGCGGATGTCTATGCCGCCAGCCATAATTTATACTTAAAGGAGAATCGAACTTCTCACCAACCCTCCAACCAGGAAAGAAGGAAGGATTCGCGCCCCTTCCCTGGGAAGCTGACGAAGTTCTCGGACCCGGTAAAACTCAAAAACTTCATTCCCCAAAACCAACAACGGGATTCCAAACGTCCCGTTAAGATTTCTCCTTCATATCTCTTCCCGAAGCGACCAATCATATGCTTCACCTATGGTGTAGAAAACCACATGAGCTGGAATTGCCCCCAAAATTCTAGGCTTAAAAGCGGACCAGCCTACCAAGTTCACCAGATAAATGCCACCCCGGCTCCCCCGGTGGTGCAGACCCAAGCACTAACTTATTCCCCTCCGTCAGGCCACCAGGTAAATTTTATTTTTTATAAAAGTTCAACGGGAACTTTGAAATTTGAGAAGGGCAGCGTGAACGGCTGCCAAATATCGACTCTCGTCAGGGACTTAGGATGTACGTGTTTCATCGTGTCCGACGAGCTCCTCCCTTTAGTGGACCCTAACCACGAAAAATTTGCGGTGGTACATGAGAACCTTGGGCAAGCGAACCAATTCCCCGTCGTTAGATGTTACCTGCAGTGTCAATATTATGATGGCTGGGCTGAAGTCATTTCAGCACCCATAAAATTCTGTTCTGTACTTATAGGACAGAGCCCTTAAGTAAGCTCCGATCCTGTGTCTCATGCCGCCCTTCCTCGAGGCCGAGCTAAGAAAGAAGCCCAGGAGCCCGTCCGCATCAGAACCCTGATACCGTCCGATTTCTCAGGACGCCTAACCAGGAATTTAGGACGGCACCAAAGGAGTCTGAATTACTATCACCCTTAGCTGATATGGCCCAAGACAAGGACACGGAGACTGTCCGTGAATCTCCCTCCAAAAAGTACCCCCAACGCGCCCATGGAGATATCCTCGTAGCACTGGACGAAACATCGGCCCTTGAAGAGGATTACCCCGCGGAGTCCCTTAATGTAATCCAGACAGTGTGCATCCACCCTGATGCTGATTACCCTCTTCCTTCCCTACCAGGCGAGCCTTTTGAACCCTCTGACCTGGATATCGACACGCAGCTGACAACACATCAAAAGAGTCAGATACCACAACTATTTGAATGGATTCACCATTTAACCACCCTATTAGCTCTTTTCGAGCGACTGCGCGAAAATGGCCGCACCATTGGCCCAAGCAAATGCCATTTTGCCCACGAAACCATAAAATACTTGGGTTTCAAAATAGGTTAAAGCAAGTTAGGTCCCCGAGAGGACAAGATTAAGGCAATCGCTGACATGCCCTTCCTGATTTCAAAGAGGCAATTATCATCGTTCCTAGGATCAGCTGCTTACTATCGGCGATTTGTTCCGAAATTCGCTGCAATTCTTGCGCCCCTCAGCTCAAATCTAAAAAAGAATTCCCCCGATCGTTTACGTTGGAATGATATTTCTGTTTCCTATTTTAATCAGCTCAAGAGTAAGCTCATTTCTGCACGCATTTTAAAGTTGCCCAACCCGGAAAAATCCTTTGGGATTAAAACCGACGCGAGCAACGAGGGCATTGGAGGTGTACTCCTCCAATACGAGGATGACAGAACGAGTCATCCAGTTGCATATGCTAGTCGCCAATTATTTCCACGCGAAAATAGATATGCCACTATAGAGAAGCAAGCTTTATCAATTATCTGGGTTATAGACAAATTCAAGATGTACTTGATAGGAAAAGAATTTCAGATAGAAACTGACCACCGTCTGTTAGCCTATATTTGGAATGTGCGATACTCTAACGGCCGAATCATGCCCTGGAGTTTTCTTTTGCAAGAGTATCAATTTAAAATAAATTGTATAAAGGGTTCCGATAACCAGGTCGCTGACGCACTCAGTAAGAATGCGTTACCGAATAGCGTAGAGTAATTGTATTTGAAGGATTAGGATTTCCATGTATGTATATACCGTCTTGTACGACTTAAATTAGATTCTCTTGTAAGATAATTAGTTAATGTATATGTCTGAATTTTGTAACGCTCAATGTCTATTTTTTTTGTATGTATGCAAATTTGTACCCATTAAATTACGTATAAATTTTTTGGTCCCATATGTACTAATTTTATATCATTTCATTGTTCCATGCCCTTTTTTTTATTAAGTTTGTATTAAAGGTTATTTTCCCCTGTAATCAAAAGATCAAAATAATCATATGTATTAAGGTAATACTAGTTAGGTGCAGGAAGGTACGGTTGGTACAAGAAAACGAGTTCCCCACAACGGAGCTCTATCGTTGTCCCTTCTCTCTTTTTTTTCGAAGTGACAACTTCCCCCCGGAATAGAGGCGTGTGATTGTACGGTTTGAGGCCGCTTAATTTTAACCGTTATCACATGTTGTTTAAAAACCACGATGCTACCCACGTGCATCTTCGCTTTGAAGCTTGGGGCATTATTTCAGCCACCTGAGTGAATGTTTAAACAAGGAGGTTTATCTTCCCCCGCCCGCGCCATGCGCCGACCTCGCCAGATTGAGTTAGGCTCATGGGCAGATAAGGCATTGTTCTCAGGCTCGGCTGTGCATTCCCTCGAAGCTCCCACTACATTGTCTCCCACGCCAAGGAGATGTCCCGGCTATTTATATGGAAACTTAACCACTAAGATTCAGATTGGAGATCCAGATTTTCGTCGCGAAACATCACTACGAACCACTCTCACCTTGTGTGCCAAGGGACTTCAACCTCGAGATTCACAATCAATTGTCCAGAAAAAGGACAATATCACTTGAGTGCCAAGGTTCAAGCCTTCGTGACACCAAGTCCACAAGGCTTCAACTGTTGTTCAGAAAGAGAACAACATTAGAACAGCCATTGTTCTTTTGAGCCCGTTCGCCAAGATACGGTTCTCACCCTTTCCCCTGTTGTTCAAAAAGAGAACAACGTTAGAACAGCCATTGTTCTTTCGAGGCCCTTGACAAGAAACGGTTCTCCCTCCCCCCTTGTTGTTTAGAAGAGAACAACGTAGAACAGCCATTGTTCTTTTGAGCACGTTTGCCAAGATACGGTTCTCACCCTTTCCCCTGTTGTTCAGAGAGAGAAAAACGTTAGAACAGCCATTGTTCGTTTGAGCCTGCTGACAAGAAACGGTTCTCCCCCCCCCCCTGTTGTTCAGAAGAGAACAACGTAGAACAGCTATTGTTCGTTTGAGCCCGTTTGCCAAGAAACGGTTCTCACCCTTCCCCCCTGTTGTTCAGAAGAGGACAACGTAGAACAGCCATTGTTCTTCAAGCCGTTCGTCAAGAACCGGTTCTCATTTCCAAGACGCCACGTCAGGATCATTTAATTCCCCCCCTTCGGCTGGAACTCGCCAGCGGCCTGAAAATTCCTTCACGTCGCCTTCCTTTGCACTACAAGTATAATTACGTAAGCCGAACGTTACCTTTGAGTATTTACCCCTTTTGCTAACTATATCCTGTGCTTTAAATGATTTATCGAATTATCTCATCCCTTTAATTTATATTTGTTTTACCTTTTTAGTCCCTTAATCCCTGGTTTAGCTCGATTTTCCATGACCCTTTCCAATTCTCTGTTTATGTCAATATTTTCCGTTTTGTGTGTTGTTGATAGTTTTTATTAATAAAACTCTATTTTATTAATGATAGCAATATTATTATCCTTGAGCTCAGTTCCACTTCTTAAGCATATCGAAGATACATAATATCAGCTAGCCTAGACATCTACGCACTCTAAAGCTAATTAAATAAGTTCCCTCAACGAATAGTTATATATAGTATATCGTCGAGAGTCCATTCTACGACACACATATATATATTTATATATATATATATATATATATATATATATATATATATATATATATATATATATATATATATATATATATATTATAATATATATAAATATTTACTTATTCTATACAACAGAGAAAAGTAACGACTCCGTATAATTCTACAACGTGATGTGATATAGATGAATAAAGCACAAAGTAAATCACCATTTTTTATATATATATTTGAAAAAATATGTCATACAGTGAATAAAAAAATCAGGCAAACCAAAGTAATGATCGTGTCTATGTACAAAATAGAAATGGGATTCCGTTGAACAGCCGATGTTTTAACTCTTCAACAAGATGAAGTAACCTCATGGACAGCTAAAATTTCAAGTCTGATTTCATCCCAATTTAATGGGTTTACTAACAACAATTTTGTCCTTTCAGTTTACCACACTTGAATTCTATAAGCTTTGGCTTGTGGTTAATGCTTAAAAAGAAGGCCTTTGATTATCTCATCAAAGTTTTGATGTTTTGAAATGCCAACGGAAAATACTGGGAGAAAATAGCAGCTGAAACCCTATGTCATACCTAATCTACATCGTGTCATTGAAGCAAAATTTAATCCAATTGCGTATCAGTTGTATCTTCTTGTAACATATAGGTTTTTCTTTTTTTTCTAAGCATTATCTGATATAATATTATGTTTTAGAAATAAGTGAATAAATATGATTTTAAACATCGTTTTTACACTCTGTAATTGGTCTATATGAAACAACGATATAAGGAAGCACATATCCATTAGCAAATCTATTACAAAGAAAAAAACAACGGGTGCATGGAGCTGGATTCCAGATTTATACAGAGCCCAAAGAAATATAGGATATTTTCACGGTATATCGAAAAGAGTAGCTTACGTCAACTTAAGAGTCTCTAAAAAGCCCAGACTCAAATTTGTCCAATTGTTCGCACCATCATCAAAATGAGATAGATTTCATGATGAAATCAAGTCAAACATAAACAAATTACAGCCCATTTTATTACGTTATTGGACATTTAATGAAAAAATTGTGCAAAGTAATGAATCGTGCAAGGGAAAGAAAATAAAAGTGGAAGGCTCTGGTTTACTTTACACTGTCCTTCACTCTCAAAATTGTCAACACTTTTTTCCAAAAGAAGCAGCAACCAAATAGTCCTCGAAGAAGCCCAAACTATAAGATATACGATAAAATTGTTTACATTCCGGTCGAAATAAATATCACTGTTTATAAATTTAAGTCATCAATAAATCCAAATTATTGACAACAGAATAAGCAGATGTAGGTTAATAAATAAGGTCTAGAAAGAGAGAAGAAAGTTCTTCCATTCAAAATGTAATCTCATTAAGATCCAGAAAAATCATAGATCAATTAAGAAAAATACTCTTGACCCAAACACCACCAGCAATACACAAGTCATGAATAATACCTTTAAGAAACACATGCCAGACTGCCAAAAAATCGAAAGAAACAGAATTCACCAAAAACTAGGCTATCAGAAGAAACCTTAAACCTAAGGAAGAAGTACAAAACTCTTAAAAGAATAGACATCAACCAACAAATAGAATTAGTAGAATTAAAAAGCACCTTAAAAAGAAACAGAGATGTGACATCCGAAAATATAATACAACTATTATTGATGACACTATAAAAGAAGGAATGCGGTATAAAAAAGCTAAAAAGCGACTTTTAAAAGGAAAATTTCATGCCGCTTACTATAAAATGAAAGTGGGTACAATGTTCCAGTTTCGAGGAAAAGTAGTTAAAAAAACGAAGGAATAATATGAAAAGTTGTAGTCAAATAACAACTCCCCTTAGAGCCAGGACCAAAGCAAAAGCTCCCAAAAATGTCCCAACCGTTTTCAATTGAGAAATTGAAATTGCAATCAAACAAGTAACAAGTCATGACGCAGCAGATCCTGACAATATCACTTTAAAGTGCTGATTCTTTAAATTTCACTGTGAGCCTACCAGCTTGTCCCTTCACTGAATGTGTTAAACTAGCACGGATTGTGGAGGACTGGCGCAATTCCATAATGATATTTCTAAAATCAAAGACAAACACTCGGATCTTACAAACTGGTGACCAATCAGTTTGTCTAACAATAAAATGCAAAACCATCAAGTTAACCAACAACCCAGGGAATAACCTGACTTCAGAAAAGGTTTCTCAACCATTCATCACCTACATATTCCCAAAAGTTCATTGAGAATTCTTTAGACTACAATAAGCTACTATTTTTTTACATGTAGACTAGCATAAAATAATTTGATTCAATTGAAACACCAAAGATTTTACAGTCTTGAATAATCAAGATAGAAATCCGTCCTACAAAAATACGATAGAACATATACTAAAATTGCAGATCTTACATTAGATTGCATAAAGATTCATACATCTTTCAATTACAGGAATGTGTAAGACAAGAATTACTATTTCTCTCCAAAATTGTTCATGCCCTGTCTAGAAAAACTTCAGTAGGCTAAATTGACAAAATAAGGCATTAAGATCTACGGTGACTATCTCACTCACCTGATATTTGCACATGATATTGTATTCATAACTGAAAAGCTAGAAGAGATTGAGTCAATGCTTCAAGAACTTACATTTGAAAGCAAAGATTTGACCCAAATGAGAATTCTGGAAAAAAAGTGATGATAATCCAGCCATATGTCGAGATGATAGGCATGACAATTGCCACCGAAAAATTTGAAATGGTATATAATATGTATATTTCAGTTCCCAGGGCATCAATATTAAAAGCAAAATTACCACCAATTTCCTGTGAGGAAAAGTATACAACCAATCTTCAAGATATAGAGCAAGCAATAAGAAACCTAAAGTGGAGTTGGACAGGCTATGTGGCATAATGATAAAACAATAGATGGAGCCTAAATATTATCGATTGTACACCAAAAGATTGAAAAAATTCCTAAGAGAAAGGGATTATCTAAACAGTGTATAACAAGTGCCTCAAATGAAGATGATATATATAAATATATATATATATATATATATATATATATATATATATATATATATATATAATAAAACCGTTGAACCATGAACCATAATATATGCAGAGTTACGATAACAATGTTTTGCCCCATTCATTTCTTCGGTGTCCGGCATGTGGGGAAAGCTCATCATCCACAACAAGGTCTGATGACCAAAGTTGCATGCTCTATCTTATTCTGATTTATGACTTTACGACCTTCAAAACTTTCAATAATTCCCGGAATAACCTTTTGAATACCTTGCCAATATTATCATTAAAAAGAAAATGTGGAAAAACATAAGGCTATCAAATATCTTTAGAATTGGCGAAATAGTTATGATGTTATTGCTAAATAATTCCCGGGCTAACCTTAAGAAAACCTTGGCAATTATATGATTCGAAAGAAGATGAAAAACAACATGAGGTTTAGAATTTCGTTAAAATCAGCCAAATAGTTACAATGATATTACCAAAACAATATATCTTTAGGGATAACATTGGGAGCACCTTGGCAATTATATAATTCGAAAGAGAATGTAAACAACATTAGTTTTTTTAAATTTCGTTAGAATCGGTCGAATAGTTGCAATATTATTACCATAATAGAAAAATCCAAACCTGGACCGACCAAGTGACCGACAGAAGATCTACCGACATAGTGAGATATAGGGTTGAACGCGATTAAAAAGCAAGTGGTTGCATCCATTAGACTAAATAGACAAATTATTTTATTTTTTGCTATCAGATAAATCTTCATTTCTTATTCTTTCCAATTTCCACTTTGTAAACTTACACAATATATAGATATAGGCTTGTATCAATGAGGATATCTAAGTATATAAATATTTTTGTATAAATACAGTTTTTATATGTATGAATGTAAAGTAAGTGTAATTTACAAGTTATGTGTGCAATTATATAGATTAAAACCATTGGTCTTCAAATCTACTCCTTGGCCTTGCAAGAGAATATCAATTCTGAAACTACGATTTCATTCCCTCTTCCTTGCACATCCTCAATCATATGTAAATAAATGCATATAAATAAAGGAAATTCTTAGTGTTTTGCATAGAAACTGAAACAAAACTTTGTTTACTCTTTTGGCGTTTTTTTCCTGTATAAAAAAATTGATTTCATATTAGACAATTTTACCTCGAAAAAAAGATAAAATCGATTCGAGCATAGCTAAAAAACGAGGTGAAGATATGTATAAATAATTCGTTTCACAACGCTTTTAAACTAATATTTATTTCAAAGTACTTGTACGCAATGTACACCCTTCCTGTAAACAATTTTATTACATAGCTTTAAATCAAAGGTTGAACTGTTTGAATTCCTGATTCTTACTTCAAGGTGAAGCCATCGATCAGGAAGTTTCATTCCTAAACAGCTTGAATCGAATTTATGATAACTATTGTCAACTTATACATCCAATGTGGTAGTCAACAATGAATTTTATTAAAAGTTAACAAAAAGATAAAAATTCGGAGATAGATGAAGATACTCTGATTTTCCGCATAAATAAAGAAGTTTAGTCAGAAAACCTTCTTATTAAAGAAATTCTTTAGTTATCACAACATCAGAAAGAAAAAGTGTTAATTAAACATGAGCAAGCTATAAGGAAATTTACTTCCTTTTATAAACTCTAAGCTCCCTTAAAACCGAAACCCACAACAAAAAACAGAAAAGAGCATTATCCGCAGGCTTTGGGGACAACGCCTTCAAATTCTCTAAAATAATATCATTTATTACTATTGATAATCGGCTTGGAAAAAGACAGAGAGTGAAAGAGTTTTCGCAGATTACAAGAAAGAAAATAAGGCAAGACCCTTAAATATGGCACTAGGTCAGTATATTAGATGTCACTGACTAATTTTTTTGAAAGCCTTCTTCGAAGGCTTATCTCTGTGCACGCCCATTGTTTGCCTATTGGAAAAAAGAAATAATCATTTTTGTCGGCTCAGCAGTTTTCTGTAAAATTGATCACCATACATTGAAAGTTATATATCTGTCAATAGTCGTTTCCGTCTTCTTCGTTTTTGGCGTCTGATGAAGTTTTTTTTTCAAATTCCTTCTTTCATCGAACACCTTTCTCGAAGTCAATTCTCAAAGAGATTATCTTTGGCCGTCTTTATTCCTTATCTTCTCTCTTGCCTCAGGAATCTTTTGGTCGTTATTTCTTTTTTTGTCTGACAAACTTTCTACAGCAGTCTTGACTAGTTTAATCTTTGCATCTCCTATCCTACTAAAATAGCATATCTTTTAAAAACCAGTTTTACTCAGCTTGATTTCACAAACTACAGCATAGCTGATTCTTTTACTGTCGCCTAAAATGATACACAATCACACACACTTTCTATATATTTCTCTCTAACTCTCTCAGTCTCAGTCTTACAGTCTCAATCTCTCAATCCCTTGCACACATTAAATGAAATATTTACTAATATTTCGACCGTCAAATATACCAATAATGTAAGTACAATAAAATAATTAAAAAGTATGTCGAAGACACTACTCTTACAAATAATGGCTTAACTTTAAACAAAATTAGTTTCTATATTAGGAAATTAAAAATATTCAAAGCCCAGCTTCCTTATAAAATCTAACTTAGCCACCTAATGAATTATCAAAAAGAACTATCAAATATTCTTTAAACAAGTTTTAAAAGTCTATTAGCAAGTCAATATTCCCTAAGAATTCAAAGTGGTAAAATTAAGCCTAGCTTTGTAAAAGGCCATAAAGATGGTTCCTTAAAATTTTCTTCTCATCTTCCTTAAATCGATCCTTAGTGAATCTTCCGGAAAATATGCACTGCAATAAAGTTATAAATAATTCAGAGCACTACTTTGAACTCGGAAGATCAAGTCTAACCAATTCTTCGATTAAATACACAAAATTATTACAAAGTTTGATGAATATAAAGCTGTAGATGTAGTTTATATCGAATGTAAAAAAGATTTTGTTCCCTTTGCACCGAAAAAAGTCTAATAAAACTAAAACTTCAAGGATAAAGGGTATCATACTAAAATAGATCTTGGGACGAATTTGGTGGATAAAACTTTAAAATTAGTTAATAACACGAAACTAGATAATAAGGCAAATTTTATGAGCGACTAGGATAAATTCCAAACAGATATGGAGAAAGCAATCAAATGGTTGGAAAGATGACAGATTGAATTAACGTGCACAAGAGTAAATTAATGCACATTTTATTCACAATCACTATGGGTAAAGATTTTATTTCTTTTAATTCTGAATGATTTTATATTTTCTACCATCCAAAGCTATGTATTCTAAAACCTCATTTGCTATTTTGGATGCTACTGAGAATTCTTTTTAACATATTTGACTACAGATAATTAAACAAGATATAAATCACCTTTAATATTTAGCACTTGTAAGGCCTCATATACAGTATGCGGTGCTATTCTGTTCTTCCTAAATGCAAAATGGCATTTTAATATTGGAATGCTTAAAATGTCGAGCGAGGAAAATAATTTCTGAAAATAGAAAGATTTTGTACGAACAGAGAGTGAAGAATCTCGATTTTATTTTACTAGAAAAATGCATCTGTGCATCAAACATATTGAATTTATTATAATTGTCATGGTATTCTTGTAGTTGCTTTAGAACGCCAGTCGGATCATATTAATTATAAAAGACAAAAATACTTCAATATTGGCTGAGTGGACTTTTTAATTACCTTACTGTTGAGAGTGTGTCACAGCGTTTAATTCGGTTGAAGGAGAGAGCCCTTTGAACACGTAAAGGATCCATTGAAACATCAGAAATATCCAAAAATAATTATAAATTTGAAATTTAGCAATTAACTACAAAAAAAGTAAAATATTTATAATCACCTAATAAGTTTAACGAGGATAACCATACTTGAAACCGGGCCTATTACAGAATCTAATCATGTCCAAGTCTAAATAGTCTCCTAGTAAACAAACCAATTGCCGATTAGTTATTTTATAGTGACCCTTTTAGATTAGCATTAAACTCGAATTTAAGCTTCACTCTTCTAACTGTAAAGATGACAGGGTTCACTAACGATTGTCTCTACTTCAGTTAACTTGAGTACCGTAATAAACTCATACTAAACTAATACAAATATAAATAGTCTTTTGAATTACATGAAAGAAAGGATCAGGAGTTGCCGAAGGTCACTAGATGGCTTTTTCCCTCGCCTCTTTTTATACGAAGAGCGGCTGGAGTTTTTTTATTTGTTTCACGAGATAAGGTGGAGAGAGGAGGGAAGGGAGGGAGGGCGATATGTCCACTTTGTATTGCAACTTTGCTTCGTGTTACGTTTAAAAGACGGAGAGAGGTATTGTGCTCTCTAGCTCAAGGACTGCTCTTCTGTATGCTTTTAATGCCGATTTGCATCCTAGTCTTTAACGCCGGGTGCCCAACTGGTTTGGGGGGATAAGAGGTGATATCTACCGTACTTGACAAATGGAACCTCATTGGGGATTAGTTCTTCTCCTCTCACTATTACGGAGATTGTGCTGTGAGAGTCACTCGAGGGTGAGCGGGTTTTCTTTTTACGAGTCAGACTTCTTCTAAGTCTGTAAAGGATTTTTCGTTATGGCACCGGTACAAAACGTGACGTTTAGAAGTTATTTCGAAATTGTACTGACGGGCTGATCTTCTCGAACTGGTTCTCTATCTTCTCCTCTCACTCTTAAGGAGCTTGCACTGTGAGAGTCGCTCGAGTTAATTAGATACTTTGAGCGCTGCGTAATGGCCTTTGGTGGTCACCTTGGCATAGCAGCTCGCTCGTGACTACCTAAGCGGCGGGAAGATCAAAAGGGGTAAGCCGTTTAACTGTTATTTCGCCAGCTAACGTTCCCACGACTCTCCTAATGTGGCTCGATTCTCTTGCTTTCACTGCAGAGGGGGGTGTTTAACGTATATGTCCGCCTAGCCCTTCGGGAGGCTTTATGTTGTCATTCCTCTACAATAATAAATAGGAATTCTATGATAAATTTGACCCAATATTTAAAAACAGATAAGTAAAGAATAACTTTGTTAACATAGTAAATACGCTTAAATACGGTGATGGCACAAAATTTATTTTCTTATACATAAAATATTACTGGTTAACAAATTTTTACAAAATTTGACGCTGATTCCAAATATATCCTTACACTTTCTCTATCATAGAGTTTGGCGAAAGCCAAAATTTCATTACGATGATTGCTATTTTTGCAGGATTTACATATCAAAGTACAGAAAAGTTAAAGGATGAAAATCCCTTTCATATCCAAACATTTCATTCTTCATTGCACATGTGCCACATGATGACACCTTATTGGTTCCACCGCCGCCACAAAATGTAAGTAAATCCTAAAAAATTGTAAGCTCTATTCTTTATAACAGAATCAATACTGGAATATTCAAAACATCTAGCTAAGGTTCTTGTAATGTGATTATACAAGCAATCCATATTTATGATCCAGCTATTAAATACATCTCTTTTTATATATATTTTTCAGGTAGAGGGTATGATGACGGTCTCATCAAGCGAGTCGGAAGGTTGCGACAATGGAAAAATGGATGAAACATTTGAGCCAAGAATGAGTACCCGGTCACACTCTCCAAATCAACTTAAACTGGATGATCAGGAACTTATGTCTCACTAAGTTTTGGTATCCAGAATTAATAAATAGAATCTGTTGGGGCGGACTGCAGATAAACATTATACAGGAATCGCCATGAGGAATTCAAAGTATACTTTTATATAAGTGTGGATCTCTGATTCCGCAAAGATATTAATGGATGGTTTACAACTATTGATAGATAGTTCTACAAAAATTCTCAAAGCTGTTTTCCTACATAATGGGAATCAGTATTCATCCGTGCCTATACCATACTCGGTATAGATGAAGAAGAATATGACAATGTAAAAAAGCTTCTCGAGAAGGTAAACTCTACTAAGTTCAAATGGGATGTTTGTTGTGGTTTTAAAATGATTGCCTTCTACATTGGATTGCAGGGTGGGTACAACAAGTATTCATGTTTTCTTTGCCTATTGGACACTAAGGATGATCATGAACATTAGTAGAAGGTTGAATGCCCCCTTGAGACGACTTGGAGCCAGGTAAACTAAATGTTATTAAACAGCCTCTTGTAGAGTTTGCCAAGTTTTGCTACCTCTACTTCATATAGAGCTTGATTTTTGGTTAAACAGTTTTTAAAAGCGTTAGATCATGGTGTAGAAGCATTTCAAGAGATTCATCTACCCTTTTCAAAGCTATCAGAGTCTATAGGTAAGGGTGTTATATTTACTGGACCGCAAATAAGGAAAATGTTGAAGTCAGTACAACTTGAAAATGCGGAGTGATGTCGAAAGTGATGCGTGTCGTGCATTTTTAAATATAGTTAATGGATTCCTTGGTAAAAATAAAGACTCAAACTACAAGCAGCTGGTAGCAAAATATTTAGAAAGTTATTAGAATTTAGGATGTAGAATATCACTAAAAATGCACTTTTTGGTTTCACATTTGGGTTTTTTTGTCAAAATTTGGAAGAGGTGAATGAGGAGCATGGTGAGCGCCTCCATCAGGACATTGCTGTGATGGAAAAAAAATACCAAGGAATATGCGACACTGAAATGATGGGGGACTATATATGGTCACTGGTGCGTAAAGATTAAGGAACTCACAGTAAAAAAGCACGTTCTTGCGTGCACTTTTAGTAGGTTATCTCTTATAATCACATTTTCTCCTTAGTTTAAAAAGGAATACAAGGAGAAAATATTATTAGCTATTATTCATGGACGATGTGAATATGCTAAATAAAGTGAACTGTCGCAGCTATTTATGGTTAGTTTTATCTACAAAATTCCAATTATCTTCATAAATATCGATATTATGCAATTTCCAATGGTATAAATGGAATCAGGAGATAAAACCACATTAGATACAAGAAAAACATTGAAAGAAACAAAACTAATGTTACCCAGTGATATATAGCCTAACAATAGCATAAAAAGGTTTATAGTTAATATTTTTAAAAAAACCTATGAATAATATCTGAAAATATAAGCTTGCAGAAATAATAGTTGTGAAACCAACTCTTCATCTATATCCCATCTTCTTTTTCCATGGTCTTTACCCTTTCCTTCCACGATTTCCCTTTATTTTAAAAAAATGCCTCAAGGTCAACCTTTAAGGTCTTTTCTGTTTAATAAATCTTTAATTTATTATTTCAGACATTTGACATTAGTATCAATGAAGATCCACATACAAGAGTTGTTCTGAGACAAGGTTTATTTCCTGTTCGCTGATATTCATGCAACCCAATGCTATCAGATCCTTTTTGTCCAAGCTATTTGGTCTCTTCCTTCTTTAAGCGTATTTTATTCGACACAATCCCAATCTCTCAACTCATTCATTTCTCTTTTTATTCATAGACATCATTATTTTGTTGAAAATATATTTTAAAAACCTAAGAGAATTTTCATGTTTTGTTTATTCAATATCTCTTTGTCTCATTATTATTACTCATTTTCTGATGCCCAAATTGTCCTTCGATGATATTATAATGCTGTTGACTCGTACTAATGCCCACTTACCGTCGAGTGGTAAGTTTTCTGGATTAAAAGCCACGTGTGGCATCAAGGGGGCATCCGCTGTACCTCTCGAGTATTGGTGACGTGCATGTCTGATTTGTTGCCGAAGCAATCTATTTTATTCATCATTGCTTCCAAAACTCCTGATTTCCAACAAACATTCCATCTCTGTTTGTGCTAATTAGCGTTAAGATTTTTCAAAAACAAGTGTGTACAAAAAAAGAAGGCTCATATTTGCAAGTTATTTCTTTACTGTCAAGACTAGTGGAGTAATCGGGTGGTGAGCTGTAACAGATTGTCTCGTCCTGGACGGAATTGAGTGGATGAATCTAAAGAAAAGATGGAAAAAAGACGTTCAACGAGAAGCCATAAATTCAGCCCTGAGAATACATTAGCAGAGAGAGTCACGAGATCATCCTAAAGAATTCTCCTCATATTATTTAACAAAAAATAAAGTCCGTTCAAGTATTAAATGAGGCAAATAGATTACTTTGTAATGATCTTGCGTCTATTTTATTTAATTAATTTGATTCAGTTTTCAGCAAAGATAGTCCGATTTAAATAATGAAATCCGTAGAAACGTAAATTTAAAAGGACAAAAAATGAATAATATTATGGTTTCAGTTAACCGAGGCAATAAATAAATTAATTTCTTATAAAGTAGTTGAGATGGAATATATATAATTGCTTTTGTCTTCGCGTATTTATTCAATTAAGTTTCGAAAGCAAACTTTGTCCATGTGGATTGGAAGGTGGAAATGTCTTTCCGTATTCAAATAATGTCGAGATCGAAATCAAATTATCGAACCGTATGATTGACCTCATCAATTGGCAAACATATGGAGTGATGTATTTTTCAAAAAATAACGTGCAAATTAATAAGAAATATGGTGAATACATTATATCAATTGTCTAATTTCACTGGCATCACAGCAACAATAGGATGAAACAAGAAACTAACGATAATTTAAATATTGACCGAAAGTTCGCCTTCAGCAAACACGTCGTTCAAGCGTGGGACTCTTTAGCGCATAACCGTTATCAAGAAAAAAAGAATTCGATAACATTAGAATTAAAAAATTACTTAATAAATATTTTAAAAATTAAAGTTAAATCACATTATAATTTTAAATTATCATCTGTAAATTTAACTAGTTATTTAAATAATCAGCCATATTATTAACGATTATAAGTAAAAGAAAACTGTAGGCTTAAATAAGTTGTTTTGTATTTTTCCTTTTCA
This sequence comes from Ceratothoa steindachneri, assembly GCA_963969495.1. NCBI lineage: Eukaryota > Metazoa > Arthropoda > Malacostraca > Isopoda > Cymothoidae > Ceratothoa > Ceratothoa steindachneri. The sequence goes on along the minus strand of OZ018317.1, from coordinate 151,560,382 downwards.
AATTGTGTTTCTCCGTGATGACTACATAAAATTTGTTAGGTTGTCTGTTTTTGTATGTCAAAGGTTCTAAATCAAATGAAAATTCTGATTTCGCATACTCAGTAATACTTCTCGCAAGGGATAGTAATTATAAATTGGGAAATTGTTGGTTTATCTATCTTTTAGCGGTTAGTTTCCGTCCGTGAATTTTACAAGTCATTTTCTATGAACTTACCCCTTAAGCTTTACCCTTCCGTTGAAATCCATTTCATTTTATATACTTTTGCATGCTTATATAGAATGTTGTCGTGGACTGAAATCTTTTCCTGAATTTCGTGGAACTTCCACTAGGGTAAAACATCTATAACATCTCACAAGTCCATTTTCATATTTGTATACTACTTTTAAAACAATACTTCTCATAAACAGATCAAAATGATGACTACAAAATTATATCAAATATTTATATACATTTAGTTTTTCTTTCATTTTTACCAATAATAGAACCAAACAATAGAGCGTTATAGATACCTAAAGAGGACTACCTTCATTTTTGTATGGTTTCGTTATAAAGGATAGATGTGTGTGATAAAACGGTCAGAGGCAGCTTTATTTTAGCCTTTATCACATTTTAAGCATGCTTACCCACATGCTTACCCACGTGCATCCTGCCTGCGAGAGGAAGCAGAAGCGCGTTATCTCCCATCATAGCCAATGTTTAATCAAGGAGGTTCACTCCTTCATTTCATCTCCATACATCGATCTCTCCAGATTGAGTTAGGCTTTCTTGGCAGATAAGGTATTTTCCCCGGCGCCACCGGGACATTTCCCCGAAGTCCCACACTCAATTACCCCCTAAGCTATGAAAAAGGCTCCGGCTATTTATACCGTCGCTTTTCCCAATTGAAGCAGATCCAGATTATCTTCGCGAGGCATCAAGCTGATCCGGTCTCCCTTGTGCACCTAGGAACTCTGCCGAGAAACCCCTTATTTTCCAGAAGAGGACAATATCCCTTGAGTGCCAAGGTTCGTGCACTTCGAGATGACAAGTCTACAAGGCCACAAAGCCCCCTGTTTTTCAGAAAGAGAACAACGTTAGAGCAGCCATTGTTATTTGAGCCCGTTTGACAAGAAACGGTTCTCACCCCCCTCCCTGTTCTTCAGAAAGAGAACAACGTTAGCACAGCAATTGTTCTCCAAGTTGTTTGTCAAGAATCAGTTCTCGTTCCCAAGACATAACGTCAGGATAATTTAATACCCCCTCTTTTTAACGTTCTTCAAGAGAACGCTTGGTTTTCTACAATAACCCCCATTGTTCATCTAGAACATCTCCGATTTGCTGTCACAAAGATCACTCGTACTTCCAAGCCCCACTTTGCTCTCACTCCTCGAAGACAGTACTTCCCCCTCGTTAAGGACAACCCCCCCGAAGAACCCTTCTGCTGAAAAATCGCTAGTGGACCGAAGATTCCTTCGCATCGTCTTCCTCTGCCCAACAACTTTGTAATTACGTAAGCTGAGCATTACCTTTAATCATTTAACCTTTTGTCAACGCAACCCTGTGCTTTAAATGGTTTAACGAACCATTCCCCTATTTTATTTTTGTTTATTTACCTTTTCAAATCTCTCCAAATCATAATCTTCATATTAGTCAGATATTCCCACTACCCTTTTTCATTCCCCGTTTATGTAAACATTTTTTTGTGTGTTGTTGATAGTTTAATTAATAAAACTCTATTTTATTAATGGTAGCCATATTATTTATTCTTGTTTTCCGTTCCACTTCTTAAACATATTGAAGATAAATAAGCCTCTCCAAGCCCCCCCTTCTTTTGGACTAACTTCGGTCAATCAAATTACCACGCACTCGAAATATTAGAATACTTCCCTCAAAGAATAGTTATATATGGTATATCGTCGAGAACCTATTCTACGACAATGTGCAATGATTTTTATATCCTGTGACTTTGGAGCAAAGATTAAGTCTTTGTGGAGTTCTTACAGGAGCACTAAGGCTGGCACAATGAGGCACGTTATCTTAGTTAGGAAAAATAAACACAATGATATGGATGTAATGCTACTATAGATTACTATTCCAGGTAAAAATACTGTAACAATATTCATGTCCCATCTTGGATGCGTTTCCTTGCCTAATGTTAGTGTTTGCAGTATCGCGAGAAATGTTTACTTGAATTAACTCTTTCTAAATTTTACTCAAATTTTACAAGGACGTAATAAGTGGCTCAACAGAGTAGATGAAATATTATCTTGAACTATAGTACAAATTTGATAGCCAGTGTACTATTTTCTTGTTTTACAATGTTTATTTAACAAAGCAGAACTTTTGCAAGATTATTCAATCGGAGACCTCCTGTCACAGCCCCAAACCATCGTGCTCTAGCAAAGTTTGTGGCAATGAAAGTGGGTCTATAAATGCTTTTTAATTTCTGCTGTTATTTCGACTATAATGGTCACAAAACAATGTTTAGTACGACCATCAATGCTTGCATACCAACCTACCATTCCACAAATTTGGTAGGAGGATATAATCCCAAATAAAGTTTCTTGCAAAACTTGAAACAACACCACGTTTTCCTTGAACACATTTAAGTCTTTTTGTGATCTAATAATTTTTCCTCATTGGATACAATACAATTCTTGTTCTTCGAAATTAGAATTCAAACTGGAAAAATTCAGCAAAGTAGTCGCTGGGAGTTTGCTAGAACCTTTATAATCGTTAAACTCCGTTCGCTCTTTAGTGCGGAGAAGGAAATCCACATAAAGATCAGAATGAGAGTCACTGGTAAGCCAGAAGCCACTAGGGGCCAAACCACGTTGGGTATTTGGAGCTGTAGGGGTCCTAATGCGTGTTTCTGCCTCGGACCAGCGAGGGTGAACCCACCTTGAGCCCCTGTAGAATGTCTAAGTGTAAAGTGGTAGGAATGGCCCCAAAGGGGTGCTGTGACTTGATCTTATGAAGTTCGTATCTAAGAGAGTGGGTAAGTTGAGAAGTGAAGAGGGGAAAACTACCTCTCTGGGTAGTTTTAAGAATAGATTAGATAAATATATGGATGAAGCTGCTAGATGGGACTGACTTTTTTATGTACATATGTATATATTTTTCTAAGGAGTGGGGAGATTAAATTTTGCGGTTGCATGAGTGGACATAATCCTCTGGATGCATTTTATGTATATTGTAGATTAGATCTGACGAACTCCTTAAAGAGTGACAATGTTGATGACTTTTCTCTGGTAAGAAATCTTTTGTGTGTTGACTGGAACAGGAGCTGCCAAGTGTAGGCCATGAATGGTCTTTTGGAATCTCCTTCTTTTCTAAAGTTCTTGTGTTCTTATAAGGTAAGTATCAGCGTATCCCCCGATGCGCGTCCAGTTCGTGATGGCGGATAAATTTTTGTGTCGGCGCTCACTCTGAATTGAACCCGTTCCCTGACGCCCGAAATCCCACCCCTTATTTCCTAGGCTAACCTCGTTCCTGAACACTTAATCGTCCAGGAGAGTTGCGTGAGCCTCTTGTGTCCAAGAAATCATCTTCGTGTAGACGAACTTACATGTGTATACCTTTTAACTCTTTCACACTCATACACTTCTTTCAAAACATGATAGATGAGATGTCGCATCTACGTTCCACGTTGCTCCAAGGCGACGCCGCACACTCTAGAAACCCACGGTTCAGATCCAAGAAATGGACTGACAAAAGTGACCGTCGATTGTAACGCCCATAATATTTTTTATTTTATTAGATAAATAAGTAATTAAATGTAATCAACGAGAAATATGTAGACTGTAGGAGGCAACAGAGTCACGTAGACTGTAGCAAGTGACCTCGTCATGTAGACGTTTGAGGTGATTTCTATTGACAATGAAAGAAACCCCCTTAATGGGTTTACCACCCTTCTGGAGCCGGTCTCGGGTGCAAAGGGCTGTAGTGCTTTGGCAGGCTGGAGGCAAGGCTGTATTTTTAGACTGTAGCCACTCCGTAGTGAAAGAAACAAAAGAGTGGCCTGTCATTTCCAAGTGGATATGATGCGCCTACCCAACCTGCACATTCCACTCATACAACCATAACGTGACACCAATCGACTTGGATGTATCCCGTGGGAGATTAACCAGCAATTGAACGTCCACTTCCTGGCTATGGCATGGGGCACTAGCTCAGGGGAGTGGGGGTGCTATTGAATCCCCACCACAGCATGGAAATCCCTCCCTCCGTTCTAAACTCGTGCCTCACGACAGTCTCACGGAAAGGTCGGCTGCACATAATTGTGCTAACGTTGACTGCGCTTACAGTCCCTAGGCTGTAGGATCGCAGGCTTTCTTCCTTAATCTCCCTTAATCTCCATTAATCTCCATTAATCTTCCGAGGAGTCGGAGGGAGCATTGGTCTTCCGTTCTTTAGGGATTATTGACAATAACAGTTCGTCCAAAACGAGGATCAAAGAAGTGAAAACATTATTAAGTTTTAATCATAATCCTTTTAATAATTTTTTAGTAATATAAAATCGAAGGCAACAAAAGCATCTCCTGTAGGAAGTTTTGCAAAAAAATCTTTAGAAATGAGGTGAAGATGTAACAAGTGATATACATATAATATATTGTCCGATTAGCACAGGTGGAGTATTAGTGGATTGGCGCAGTGTAAAAGCTGATAATTATTGAAAGAGAACAACATCATTAGATCACATGTACAAAAGTCGTTTTGGAGCATCACACTCTATCCTTCACCTGTACAAAGACTGAAAAATATTGCTTTTGCACATTCCCCTCATACAAAATGAGAGAAAAGAAGAGAAAATAACTTTCAGTAAGAGAGAGAGAGAAAGAGAAAGCGACCTAACCACGGGATTCAATTTGGAATTCCCTTTGACAGATTAAAGATTGGGAGAGAATTGATTAGTGCGGATTCAACCACCATTTACTTAACCCAGTCATTATTAGATATATATATATATATATATATATATATATATATATATATATATATATATATATATATATATTTATATATATATATATGCGCGTACATAATATCTGTGTTCATAAATCCTATGGGATATCGTGTATGGAGTTTTCCCCATGTACTTTTCATCACAAATTTTCGAGAGAATTTTATATACGCCTAATTTATTACGAGATGAGGGGGGCTTGTTCTGATTCAAGTTTGGGAGAAAATGCCACCCCCCCAACTCCTAATGGCCGCTGTTAAAAGGATAAAGCGCTGGTAAGATGAGGAGAGTTGCGCCCCATACAGCCCCATCACTTCTCCTAACTACACCACTTTTTGTGTTAACTAATTTTCATAGTCAATGGTTTGAGTCCAACACGCGATCCAAATTCGACCCCAAAGAAGTTTAATTTATTCCTCTTCCTCTCTCTTCCAAGGTACTGAACAGAAGAAGCACACATTGCAACGGGTTAGCCTGAAGAATGTGTGTCTAGTTTGTTAAAAGTGCTTTATTTTTATCGCATTTGCCTCAATAAACCTATTTTTACCATCACATTCTCCGCAAATCATTACACAATAAAAATTGCGATAATGTAGAAAGTTTGAATTGCATTTGATAAAGCAATACTGGTTAATTGGATGTAATTTATATATAATACTATGTTTGCATTAACGTTATTTGCAACAATCAAAACTCCATATTAAAATGTTCCTGCCTGATTAAAAAAACACTACCCATGTTTGTTATTTAATTTGGAATTTTAAAATCGTTGATAATAAGGGATTTAATGATATTTTCTTTCATTTAAGGAAGTTTTATCTTTTAGATCTATAAAAATAGTTGATAAGGAAATATTTGCTTTATCCTATAATATATGATAGATCCAAGCAACTAATATCTGTTTTCTCCTCAGTAGCTTCATGAATCTCTGAGTTGAGCGCGCCCGAAAATTGACACAGTCTTGAGGCAACTGTCGTGAGAGTTATATGTGATTTCTTGAGTGGTGCTACCAACTAACCCACGGTACTAATCAGCTATGTGTGCAAGATTTATAAATATTTATTTTGTTTCGTTTCTCTTTAAGTTAATATATTTGTGGACGTTTATTTTTTAGAATCTTAAAAGATATTTGTTCCAATGAAGATTTTAATTAAATATGCCGCCAAGGAAATAGTTATTTTGATTCGTTATTTTTCAAAGGAAATCTTATTTATTTGCGTTCATTATCTATGGTTTATTTTATATGTTTCTTTCCCTTATTGATACAATATGAATGACTTGTAAAAGGGGCGGAAAGTTGTATTGGAATCTGAAGTTGAAAGCGATAAAAAAGATGACAGTGACGGTGAGATAGATTTCATTGAGGAAGATGAACATATTCCTGAATCTATGTAAATGCTATGTCGCGGAGACTGATTATCTACCACAAAAGCCCCATAAAAAATATGACAATCAGAGAGGTGTCTTGGAAAATACAAAAAAAAGCGTAGTGAAGGTGTTCAGTACCTAGTGCATTTGTTAGTACTTGTTCTTTTAATGTTTTACGAGGGAGACAAGGCCTATAAGTACCCCTCTAAATGCGCTGTCTCCTACTTATTTCTGGGGCCTGTTTGTTACTTCTGAAATATAAGATTTATTGGTGGCAAGACAATGAATTGATCACTGATCAGAGACTGAACTATGCTCAAACGAGCAAGACCAGGGATACCGATAGTGTAGAAATGGAAGCCTTTCTTAGCTTACTTCTTTTTGATGACTTTTATCAGAGTAACAGATTGAAACTTGATGATTTTTGGAATGCCGATGGCTCAGGTGTAGATGTATTAATATTAGCAATGTCATTACATTGCTTCAGTTTCCTCTTATGCTTCATAAGATTCGATGGCAAAGGATCACGCTCTTCATGAAGGAAAGTTAAGTTTGTCCAAGTTAGAGACCTCTTTGAGATGTTTGTTGACAACTCGGGAAAATTATTCTCTATCAAACTTGAGACAATTGATGAGATGCTGACAGCATTCAGAGGTAAATAAATGTTTCTTGAAAAGATATATACCGAGCAAACATCCAAATATAAAATAAAGGTATATAAATGGTCGATACAAAAACTATTATATATGTAAAATAAGGAAAACACCCTGATGGCCCATTCAATGCAGACAATTCAGGCATTAGTGTGAACTCAAGGTTACATCAGCCATCTTAGGCTCAGGTAGAAATATCACATTTGACAACTGGTATACTAGTTTCCAGGTACTCCAAATGCTGCTTGATGACCAGAATTTGAGTGTGGTGGGCAGACTTGGAAAAAACAAGCGTGATATTCTTAAAGAATTCTTATAGCCAAAGACAAATGTCATTATGAAAGTACGTTTGGTTTTACAGAAAAAATCAAACTAATTTCATACATGCGTAGACCTAAAAAAAAAAAAAAAAAAGGTGGTTTTTGCTAACAGCATGCAATAAGATGACAAAATTGACATAAATTCAGGAGCGAAGATACAATCTGGTATCGTCAACCAGACAAAAACCATGTATGACACTTCAAGGAAAGCCGTTGACGGCGCAAGACTAATTTCTATACTTTTCCTAACATTTCAAACAAACTGGTACGTTCTATACCTATACTGCCGCACCTTTCAGGAAAAGTAACATCGCTAAAGTTCAATCGAGAAGAATGATCTGGAGAAGAATCTCAGGGAAGGAATTAAAAGAATGTTGCCAGCATCACAACGCCCTGCCAGACTCACACATCACAGATAGCAAGAAGATGTGCCATAGTCACATGGTCGATGAAAACAGTATGTAACAAGTGTGTTAACCATGCGTTGAAAGAACACAGGAACTTGATTGTCATTTTCATTTTGTGACAAAGTACAATATCAGGTGATGGAACAAATGAGGAAGATGTTTTAAAAAAGCAATATTTATATATATATATATATATATATATATATATATATATATATATATATATATATATATTTATGGCGACTTTTGTTTAGGGGATACAAAGCGCAAAAATGGCTGGTGACGTCAGTAGCCAGAGAGGTCGACTGGCCACTGACTCAAAATAATGTTCTGCGCAGCTGCTTCGCTCTGACTTGGTTCAGCAAATTTATAAAGAAATTAGAAATTTCAATTCTGTAAAATAATAAATTTTTTCTGCTACTTTACTTTTCATTTTAACTAAATTAGGATCAATCTGTCCATAACATTTTTCTATTTTTTAAGATTAAGGTTAGGTCTGGTTATTTAACCAAAAAAGTACCAAACTCGGGAGTTTTGTCTGTATAAGAAAGACGCGTTTTTTTCTATTGTTTTACACTCGTGGATCACATGGCTGTCTCACAGGCAGCCACCCTGGTGATGTCACTATCCGGGGAGAGAGAGAGAGAGAGATTTGTAAAAGGATCCGATATAATGAGTTTTGATTTGTTTTCAATATTTTATTTAATTCCTTCTTCTTTGTTTTATTCATGTAATGATATGCTATGTAACCATACTGAAATATAATCGTACGTATAACCTCTATGCCTTTAGCAAGTAAATGCTTAAATCTAAATGTTATTCATGCTTACGTAAATTCTTCATTTAAAAATTATATATATTGGGATGCTCACCCTAAGGTGAGCATCGAAGAGTTCCGTTACTGTTTGAAAATAAATGGTAAAGTTCAGAATAAATAAATAAGATTATCGAATGTTTTGAAGTTTTTTAAACAAAAAGAAATACAATTGGTGAAGTTCATAAAATTTATAAAAATTTAACCATGGTTGCTTTTTTATTTAATTTTGGGGTATATTCGAAAGTTTTATCCAAGTTATTTCTAAAATAAATTTAAAATATTAATCTTCATCAGGAGGAAAGAGTTACTGGCACTTAAAAAGGAATAATGCAAAATGTGGATTGGAGAAGCCGCTCCTATTGTCCTTAACAATATATTTTATGAACGAGAGTTTTGGGATGGATTGAATAATAATAGTATAGTTTATATGTACAAATCTACCACGGGCAAATGGTTAATTTCAGACAAAATAAAACTGATTATCTGAAGATTCTTTTTTCTGTATTTCAAAAGAATTCCGATCGGTTTTTTAACCCTTAGGCATAGAAAATCTGGATGGATCCGATAAAAGATTAAATTATTGGAGAAAAGAGATAGTTTTTCGTATATCAGATATTTTTATTTCTAAGAGTTCATTTAAAGCTCGAAAAATTATATCGCAGAGCTATTTGTTTAAATTTTAAAGCTTTTATTAAAGTTAATGTTAAAGGTTGAGCACTTAGTGCTGTTTTCACTAACTCTATAATTTAAGAAGGGGATGTTTTGGAGTATTTAAAAAATAATTTCATCTTAGTTTGGTTATGATTTATGTTTTTTCATCAAAATTATTTCTAATAATTCTTTAATAATATCCAAAACAAAAATGGTGAAGTTCAGAAAATTTATTTTTATATATCTTGTTCTATAACTATATTTTAGCAACATGATATTTTGAAAAGGGAAAAATTTAGTTTAAAGTTCCTTTTTAAAATTATTATAATTGGCGAAGTTCAGAAAATTTATAAAAGTTTAACCATGGCTGCTTTTTTTAGACTTTAACTCTTAATCTTGGTAGCGAAGCACAAGCTCCTCCCCGTAGGAGTGTGTGGCGAAGCCATTGCTTGGTTTACATATATTAGAAGCTCTTATCAAACTAATTACTAATAAAAGGTAGCATTTTTCTCACCTTATGCATTTTACTTATCGAATTAAAGAATATAAAAACCATGCAATATAAAAACCAAACTAAGATGAAATTATGATCCAAATACTCAAATAAATCCCCTTCTTTAATTATATAGTTAGTGCTGATGATGATGATAATGATGATATAAATCATGTTCATAAAATGATTTAATATTAACACATGGCGGTATTGGGGGGGTTGTATTTTTAATAATAATATAGCAGCGGTAGCGATCGGACGTATTCTTAGCGAGCTCTCTATCCAAATATTGATGCTCGGCCTGACGAATCTCATGAAGATCGGCGGGAGGATTCGAATCTATCGTTAGAGAAGGAAATTCATTTGACTATTTTATAATTCTAGAGGACATCGAAAAATATAAAGCACCTTCACTGGGGGCTGCCAAAAACTATTGTAAATAATTAAATTCTTTATAAAATCATATCAAATATTGGCGACCCATTATACAGCGACAAAAATCCCAGAACGTATACACAGTAGTGCTTCAAAAAAAGGACAACCGCGTCAAACTTCAAAAGATCCGATACAAAATACCATCAAATAGAAATCACCAAAGAGTCAACTAAACGGCAAAGTTGAATGTTCCTTAAACTCCCAAGAAAACCTCATCCAAAAACCTAAATCCGACTTACTCCATCCTGTTTCACGAGCCAATTCAAGAAATACAACTGCAGCTTCATCTCGAAAAACAACTACCGACGTTCACTCATCAGCAGGGGATCTCGGTGCAGCAGTGAGCCACAGAGTTGGGGCGTGCAGGCCCACCGGTGTGTAGACAAGTCCTGGCTCTTAACAACTACTGCCCTCCCCACGCCCACACTCCCTTGTGGGTTCTGAAATTTTAGGCAAACGCTAGATGAAGGATATCTTGATCACAAACCGGGATCGGAAGTAGCTATAGGCGGGCACTAACAGATCGGTGTCTCGGCAGCTTCTTGCCGCCAAAAATGAAGCCTGGTCATATCGAGCCTCTCCTGCCACCAGGGTCCTTCTCCCCTCGGTCAAGATACGGGTCCAAAGACTGCACACATTCCTACCCGTTTAAAACGCCTGCATGTTTAATGCCCTCAATATGAGGGCATCCGTCATCATCGACCTCGATGGACTACCAAAAGCAAGTATTTCTAGTATATAAAGAAAAATTTCGATGGAAAGGAAGGTGTGAATTGCTTTTACAGTAAATGGAAATAATTCAGCTAAAGAATGTTTTTAATTTACGCTGCCAAAATAATTATGGATATGTAAAAAATAGATCAAGAGAGAATTTTTAGGGAAAATGTAATTGAAATATTTGAATTTATATTAAATCAAAACCACGTTGCTAGAGCGAGATAGGCCTCAAGACACATACTAAAGGTCTGGCAACGAATTGCAAGCTCCTTCTGTAAGAAAGAGTGGCAAAACCGCTCCTCTTGTAAATATATAAAATTAAAAAACATCCAAAGAAAGTATGTTATCCGCTTCCAAGCCAAACTCAGTTTCATTTCTAATAACATTTAGTATTTTTATCTCATTCACGAGCGACTTCATTTAAAATAATTCTTTTAAAGAATCTCTGAGAAATTTCCTTTCCAAAAAGAGATACTGAAGCTACATTACCAGTTAGAAAGCTCAAATAACGATATAATTCCTAACATTTTCGCACAACATCGTCTATTCAAAGAATTCAAAAAAAAGGTTCGATTGATTTTCCTTAAAAGATTTCCATTCACAGATCCCATTTTAGTCTGAAATCATAATCCAGATATCAAAATGTCTTCCGCTATTCCAATCAAATGCGACGCATCGTGTACAAGAAAAGATAATCATATCGCTTTTTTAGACATATCGCATCAATATCTCAAATTAGATTCAAATTGTCTAATATTTATCCTTTCAGTCATATGAAGTCAGGAAATTTTCTCTTTCCAAGACATACATACAAAGATGAGAGAGTACCTAACATTATATATAAGTACATATATATATATATATATATATATATATATATATATAAATATATATAAATATGTATAAATATTTCATGAACGCTAAAGAATGATAAAATCAATCCAGCAAACTGCAAGAAGCAAAAAAACGGATTTTTTTTTGTCTTCTGCTTAGCCGAGTGGTTTAAGGGACGGTTTAATTGAGATCAAAGTGGTTTTTCGCTTCCTCAGTGTGAACTGTTCATACTTTTAGTTTGAGATGTTAGAAAATTATGCACAAATTACTTCGAAAAACACTTTATTAAATTTGGTGGTGCAAGACTGATTGTTCAAATTGACGAATCATGTTATTTTCATAAGCCTAAGTACCATAAGGGTTGATCACAAAATGAGTCCATACGGGTTTTAGGTCTTGTAGTTATAAGCAAAGTGTCTTGTTTAGGTTATATGGAGATAGTAGAATCTCGTAGTGCATTGACCCTATTAACCATAATAAAAAGAGTGGTCAGACATGGAATAATTATTCATTGTGACCAGTTGAAAGCTTTTATTTAATCTTGAACTGTTTTTACTAAAAATTCTTTATCACCCTTTAATTTGACTATCATGCTTGATTGATTGATTATAAGTGTTTGAAAATTTTATTCACAAGCTTAATAAAGGTGGTGCGGTTATTTACAAGCTAATATGGGTGGTAGCTAATCTTTACATGGATGCATTGTGGTTACTCATCTTTACACGGGCGATTGGTGTTTATGTGTAAGAATAGAAAAGCTTACAAAATAGTGTTGTTTGAAGTAAAAGTAATGGCAAGGCATGAATGATAATTTTTTTAAAAATGACTACTGTTCTGGATCTGTTATGGTGCAGGGATGGCTTTGAAATTATATATAACATCACCTGAGGAATGGAAGAGAGGAGAGTTCATTCTACTTAATATGGGTAAAAGCTAGATAAAAAAATACATTGTGTGTAGCTGACCTTGTATCCAAATACGATAAATTCCACAAATACAGAGATTAAATAAAAAATACTTTAAATGAACCTTTAAACATACTCCAATACAAATATATAATAAGTATATTCCAAAAATTGCATTCTAAAATTGATGATCTTATACAAATATTAACAAAATAATTTTTCCAGATGATCAGAATATGCGTTACACTGATTTTTATGGCAAAATTTCCCTCAGAAGTTAACACTCAAATAGTCTTCAAAATAGTCGCTTGGGTTTGAGCTCAAATTAAATACAGGGGGAAAAAAAGAGAAACAAAAAAGCAAAACTTTCTTGTGAATTTGTCTAGAAATTGGTGTATATTTTAAGATAAACATGTCAAATTAATTAAATTCTTAGCTTAACTTGTTTTATTTTTTATAAAATCTTAATGAAAGAGGTAATCAGGATTATACTGGGCGTTCGTGCTAAAATTGACGATATTTAATTACACATTTTTTCATAATACATTCGATTTATCAGTGAACAGTAAACAGCATTAGCATGCGTACATATTGAAGTTATAGTTGAAATAAAGTTATCTGAGATGGAGCATTGTAAACCATCTGAATAATGGAAAAGAAGTTACCTGTCGCATTATGATTCACAGCAGCGGGTATCATGACTAAATGCTCTGTTAACAGTATAAATGCTGTACAACGTGACATGAGCAGTTGCAACGGAGATTATAAAGCCGTGGGCAGCAGAAATGAAGAGGAAAGGCGTTTTGAGTGCGTCCCCATGTCGGAATTCATCCAACAACTGCTTGACAAGATGATCAAACACCCAAGGAAGAGAATCGGGGCTTTAGCTAGAGAGATAGGTGTAGAGTCCCCACCATGAAGTTAGGCTTGAAGAAGACCTTCGCAACCACTCGTACAAGTGCCACAAGGGATAAATTATGACAGCTAAGTCTAAGGAGAACTGTTTCACGAAGGCAAATAAGCTCCTGAACAAGTTGAGGCATCCATTTGAGCCGGAAACGATATGGTTCTTCTAAGATGAAAAGAACTTCTCCTAGGACCATTTGCGTATTATCCAGCACGAGAGAGAGCTTGCTTATAATCCATGCAATGTTACACCTAACTTCCAGACTAAGTTCCCTCAGACTTCAATAACCTGTGGGTGTTTCTCTAGTGAGAGTAAGGCTATACCAAGTCTAAATCTTTGAACAGGGTATTAGGCTCAATTCAGACAGCTATTTGTACTTGCTCGAGATCGTAATCAAACCCTGTCTGGTGAGTGTTGCTTCTGGAAGGCCCTAATTATGGATAGAGAGAGAGAGGGTAAAAATCCGTTTTTTTATCTGTTGACCCTGATAAATATATTTTTCTATCACTAGAATTTGCTCCGTTGTCAATCGTTATGTATATCATGTCGATCTCTGGTTGGTTTCTCATCATGTTTGTTTTTCTAATTTTTATTTTTAGGTCGATATTTTTGCTTTCATGGTTAAGTTTTTGATGCATTTTCTGAATCTTTTCTACTTTAAAGTTATAATTACAATACCATATTTGAATCTCAGGGGATTGAGGTAATCCGCATCGATCTTTATGCTTTTGTTTTTCAAGTTTAGCCACCTGAAACTTTCCTTCTAAATAGTACATGAATAATTTCGGAGAGATATTATATCTTAATATACCACTTTTCTTGAATTGAAATAGGTCTGAATCCTTAGGCAAACGAATGTAAGATATGCTATTTTGTTATGTTTTTTAGGATATTTATGTAGCTAGGTTTTATACCTGGATTCTTCGAGACGTTTATGACCCTTGGAGTTTCTATTGAATCAAATGCTTTCTGGCAGTCTACAAATATCAAATATAGAGTTACATTGGTCCATGAAGGATTCTCAATTAGCTTGTTGAGAGTATGTTTGTGGTCACTCGTTGAGAAGATGGCGTTTATGAAGCTAACTTGTTCTATCAATTGAGGGTCAGTTAGCTGGTTTTGTAATCGTTAGTTTGAACTCTTGTAAAGCCTCTTTAGACAGATGAGAAATGGCTAATTGGTCTGCCATTTCTTCTTTTCTAGCTACTATGTCAAATTTTCATTTTCAAGCCTCTTTTTAGCACTTTTATACCCCTTTGCTTCATTGATGGTGTTTGCAACAATGGAGGTATTATATTATCCTTTTTCAGCTATCTGTTTTCGTTTAATGAGTTTGATTAGTTTAGTGAATTCAATTTGTTGACTAGTGTGTATTGCTTTGAAGTATTTGCGCTTATTCATTAGGTTTAGTGTTTCTTCTAAGAATTCGGTGTTGTGCTTATTTTTTCTTTCATGTAGTTCATCAAGTTATCGTTCATAGCTTGAATATTGCTGGTGTCAATGTGCTCAAGGCGATTTTCATGGTATGCTCTAAGAAGATGGCAATGAAATTTTGGATCTTATTTGGCTTATGTTTTTAATAGAATAGCTTTCTTTTATATTTCAAAGTGTTAATTTTTATCCTACATTTGATTATCCTATGGTCAATGATATTGATTTTATTGATGACTTAGAAATTATAGACAGTGATTTTTTTGTCAAACAACAAGCAATGAATTTCATTGTAATCTCATTGTGTGAGCTTCTCCGAGTCCATATTTGCTGTTGCTTTTCTAACATAGTGTTGGCAAATTTAAGGTTTTGGGTCAGTATAAAGTCAACTAGACTTGTTCTTTTTAATTAGGGAGGCCCAATGGAGGACTTTTGCTTGCATGATTCATTCCACCTATCCAACTTCTGCATCTGTCTTACATGACGATATTAGAATTGTTTTGGTTTTGTTTAGGATTGGTTCGATGTCATAATAGAATATAGCTAATTATTCCTGCGTACTAACAGATCTCGATGCGTAAACTTGGACTATTTTGAGGCTGCACTTCTTAGAGACAATTAAGTTCACCTAAGCTACTCTTTCTGATATGCGTGAAAATCAATTATCCTTTTTTTGAACACTGTATGATACACCAATCTAACTTAATACTGCTGTAGGGAGCGTGTTATATAATAGGTAGGCTACAGGCACCAAATTGCATGATTAAATAGGCCCAGCAAGAAACTCCACAAAATGGACGCGCGGTGGTCTTATTAAATGCTAACTAGCGCGCGGGAAATACAAAAAGGGCGAAAGCGAGATAAGGATAAAAGGTCAAGATACCTAAGTCAACAAAGCAGATAGGAAAATACAGACTTTGACCAAAGAAAATTGTAACAGAGATCTATGACCTTCAATAGAGATAAAACTATTGGGATATGTAAGTAAATCAGACACACACACCTGTTTGGTAGCTCCACCTTAAGGGTGGAATCTTAGAAGATCGATGATGGAGGCTCGTGGAGTTTAGGTGAGTTTAGGCGACCTCCATTAGAAGATAAAACCGTATATATTGGCGGGTAATGGGAAGAATTGTGATTATTAATCATTGTTATTAAGACATTAAGATGAATTCGTTCTGATTCTGCGTTACGGAACTCCCTTTAATTCCTCTAAGTCTTGTCGCTCTAGAATTCAATAGTTCGCATTGAATAAGAAAGCCTGCTTGTAGCCCGTAAAGTACCTTTTGACGTACCGCTTGTCTCTTTAATAGGCCCTTATGAGAATAAATTTATGTTTTTTCTATGTCCTTTCTCAAAATCCTTCTTTACCTCGATTACTAGTAAACCTTCGTTAGGCCCAGCCAACTATAAGATGACCCGTGAAGAATCATCTTTGGAGTCAGATAATTTACTCAACTTTCACCTATGAACTGGTAACCAACCAACCATCAACTGGTGAAATTGGTAGCTAACCGGTAGAAACTGGTTACCTCGCTCTAAATTGGTAACGTATAGCCCATTTTTCCTTTGATTTTCTTTTCATTTGTGGTAGATGAGGTGATGGTCACTTGTTTCATTGCTAGCTTCCCCGTACTGCCGGGCTTCTGACTCACCAATTATATCCCATTTGATAATATTGACTTCAGTGAGTACTTCTCTGAGATGTACCTCTTCAAATCGTTCTTATCAGTTGTAAATTGCAATGTACATGTCTTTATTTATGTTGAACCTGTTATCATTTGGGTTGAAATTGTTACAGCCAGACGCAATCTGGCTCACATCACGCTTGTCTACACAAGCAATGTAATCAGACCTTAGTTTAAATCAGTTGATCGATCAGGAACGGCCGAATTTTCTTAGGATTTGTTTCGTCACGATATGTTTAGGGCCATATACTCTAATGCTTGCGCGATGCAGATTGGTAGTTAGGATTCTTCAGCGAAAATATTCCACACTGAAAATTTTGGGGCTCTTGGATAATCGAATCTGGAACTTTTGTTTTAAAATCCAGCACGCTAACCACTACACTTTTACTCTCTCTCTCTCTTTGTCTGTCTCTCTGTCTGTCTGTCTCTCAATATGTTTTGTTATTAGTATTAGTTGAAAAGGAATGACATCAAAGTTACCGGTGAGAAAGAGTCAGAATGATTTTAAATGTTAATCTATTTCTTCAAATCCTCCCACGTCGGATAACTTTTATCTGTATTTCCTTTCTAAATACCCTCGTGGGAGTCTTTTGGTTTACTCTAGTACTTTGCCTTACGTATGTTATTGGTAGAGCTGACTTTCTACTTTGATATCTACTATCTTTCTTCTTGAAAGAAGGATTACAGTGATTTTTTCCTCCTGTTTGTTATTAAAATGCAGAACCTTTCGATTCGGTTGATGTTTTCAATAGGTATAACGTATTGTTGGATTAATTTGACGAAGGCTCAGAATTTGTTATCGGCTATGGTAAGTAAAATATGAAAGAACTTAGACTAACAAGCGTTTAAAAGCACCTTAATCAATCTGATTAAGAATGGAATTGATAAATATTTTACCTGAACTAAAATGGTAAATGTGTATAACAGATACTTGATTAAGATAAAATTCTAACGGCCATTTCCAATAGATTAAATTAGTTTTATATAATCCAAAGAGTCTGTCTGGCGATTATCACCAAAAGAGTGAAAATTGATTTATGGATTTAATATTATATCGAAGGAATTGAAAATCTGTTATTCATTAAATATCTGAGTGGATTTTATTTTCTGTTTAAAATTTAATAAATGGTAAATCGGAAACTAGATATCAATTAGCAGTTAGTACTAAGCACAAAATTAATTCTAGGTCTAAGTGATTTAAGTGGGAACAAATCCCGTTTCCTTTCTATCAGAATTGGAGGAAAGGTTTCTTAAGAGGATTCATTAGGTTCATTATTGTAAGAGAAAAGAACTGGCAAAGGAGTACAATTTCTGTCTTGGAATGTAAGTGCTGTTTGTACATATTTGTTGTTTGCGGACGCGCAAGGGGACGCTATAAATAGCATGAGCAACTTTGTTGCATCTAAAATCTGGGGGATTCTGATTCCTTCCCGTCCCAAAGGCAGGAGTATGTTCTCCCGGATCCAGGACCTGTAGGAGGGTCTAGGCTGTAAATATGAGGAAGAAGAATGATCTTAAGGACCTTTAGTACATCATCATATAACAATTGATTTTCGTTAATGCGTTTTGTAAATGAGTCTTTTCAATCATCTGCCAAAGGTACCCGGTGCTGTCCACGATTAAAATTTCCCTCCGCAAATAAATACAGAGGCAGATTGTTTGAAATATGTATATTGTGGCAAAAATATATTTACTAGCTGATTATTATTAGTATTTGTAGGATGAAGGGAGAGCGAGGAGAGTTGCGCACTCTCCCTATGATATGTATTGCTTTTTTTTTTAAATTATGACCCTGAACTTCGTTAAATATCTTGGAATTGTGAGTCATCCCGTTAAATAGTAAACTCTTTATTATAAAATATTTAATTTGATTCCAATTGAACTACTTTCGAGGAACTACAAATCTAGACTTATGGAGATATAATTTCTATTCATCATACGTTTAACATATTTAACTCCTGTTTTTGGAAAATACACACATCATTGTTTTATAATATCATAAGATCTACAAAGATTTGTGAAAAAGAGGAAGGTAAACACATTTACTGAAGACATTGTATTTATTCCAGAACAGTTTCAGTGTATCACACCCCTTTGTCATCTGAAAGTTTGATTATGAACAATGACGACTGCGATTGACAGAACTTTTTTTAGACGTAAATATCACCAATAAACTGAGTCAAAACAGATAAATTTGGCCAAACGAGAAAAATTGAGAATGTACAAACCTTAATTTGACTTAGGAGGAAAATTATGTGTCACTTTAAAAAGGAAAATAACAAAAGATGAAAGACGAAAACCAATAACTGCTATGATACACGAAAAATATTGACAAATATAGGAATACTAATTTTATGTAAAGGATAGAGCAACATCGTAAACACCACGAAAAAAGCCCAAAATGATTACGTTGTAATCATAAAATAGAACTGGCTATTTGAGCCACTTTAAATCAATTTAGCGATTACCAGTCCCACACAAAGGTCATCGCATTCCATGGATTTCATGAGAGAATTTTCCGCCACAACGTTTCACTTTTTGGCAAAGGAATGTTGATGCAATTAAGCGCCTTCAATAGGTTTTTTATTGAAGGAGTGACACTTCGAAGAAGATCAATTCAAGGATTACACTGAATCGAGTGGCACGAATAACACCGTAACATTATGCATATAATCCATAGAATTATAGAATAAATTTCTATGACTCGTGGAAGAAAAAAATATGGAAGGAAAGGTAAAGAAGCCAAAGGAGAAATGTTAGAGACAACAAGTACCACTTTAACGCTATGGTTCTATTACGTCCACTATATTATATGTGATATTAACTACTAAATATGTCCTCTTGTGTGCCTTGAACTGCAGTAGCTGAAAGCGATTTCCAAGTTGAAACGATTTTATAAGTGTGTAATTTCCACAGAAAGAACCCCAACTTATCTCATTCAGATACTTGACGGCTTTCTTAGCGGACGCAGACTGGTTACTCTAGACAGCCTGGGGTCAAACACGTAACCAAATTCACAACAATATTCGTATGTATACGACTTAATTTCAATTTATTGTCATTCGTTCTCGAGCTATTTACAGATAATTATAAAACGAATCTATCTTAATATAGCTAAACCAATGAGAACATTGAACGTTTGTATAAATTGGCTGCAAAGTCGTTTATGTTCAAGCGTGAGTAGAAATTTATCTTCTTTTCCTCCTCCGAAAAAGGTCCTTCATTACTATTGGATGCTATGCACTTGAGTTTTTATTCCAATTACGCCCCATCACACATAGTACATGGGCACCTATCATACATAATACCATCAAAGATTCTTGTATGTTTCCTCCCCTTCTCTCCTGTCATCCTAAATAACCTAAATGATTCAACTTTTAAGAGTATTCAAAACTTTCGCACATCAAAACACTCATAAAATAATGAATTAAATCAACCCTTCGTATACTATGAAAACTATCTATTCTATGCATCGAGAAGCTTAAACTCCCTTAATTATTACTACTAAACAAATGATAATGACTTTTATTTTTAGCACATGCAATTTCATTCTCTTTTAGATTTCTCTAATTATCTATTTTCCACATTGTTTCTCAAGATGGAAGAAGTGGAAGTCATACTGTGACAGTTTTTCACCTCTGGACGAGAAAACCTGACCACGAGAACAATTTTGTACTTTTCATTTGTAGATCTGAATTCTTGTTATTCATCCTTGTTACAAAACGACCGGAGACATCATTGTCATAAAAGCATTGAACCTTTCACATCCAAAAAGGAACTCGAGAAATTTTGAAAAATTTTGCAGTTCATTAAATTTTAGGTTCTTTGTTTTAGACTTCAGCAGGTTTTTGGCAAATTTGTTTAAGACAGGAACCAAACAAGTTAGATTGTTTTTTAAAAATTAATAAATTAAACAATTTGGCTCCGAATTTATTCTAGACGAAAAGATAAGAAAAAATATTTTTCCCTGTACTTAATTCGATTTCAATACAAGAAAGTAATGTACGATTTTAGAGCATATGCTAAAACTAAACAACCTTTTACGATGGAAATATGTAATCATTAACATAACCTCCATTGCTTTCTAGAACTTCTCTCGATCTGTGAAAAACATTATATAATTACCAATCCTCTAACTTTTTCAGGTAAAATATGAATACAACTCATTTCCACTTCCTCTTCGGATGTCAATCTAAGTTGACCCAAATTGTTATATTATCCTCTGAACAAGTGATAATCAGAAAGAGCAAGGTCAGCAGAATATGAAGGATGAAGCAATATTTCTAAACCAAACTCCTACAAAATCTGTTGATTAAGCAGGAGTGCTTTCGGCCCAAAACAGCTTTAGAACTTCGAACTTGATTGCAGTGGTGATTAGCATTAATTTGTGATTGTTGTGTAACAATTCATATTGGCCAATCCTATAATAACCTTCCATATCCACAACATGATCTTTTTTTGTACGAAACCCTCCTCTCGGATGTTAGGAGATTCTGCTTCTACGAATGATCCAAGATAGGCGGTATTTACTGGATTGATAAAGGATACACTTTTCTTCACCAGTAACAATCTGGCACCCAAATGATGCCTGAAGGTGACGTGAAGGCAATGAATGTCAGCAAGCAACAAGCTACTGCCGATTCACAGTGAAGAGCTCGTGTGGGACCAATTTACCAATCACTGGAACGTTTCCAATCCTTTGAGTTGCCGTAGTGCAATTGTATGTTTATCTTAAATAGTTCTGTGAGTTCCCTAGGGAGCTGTAGCAGAATTTGCTCTTATAACAGCTTCCAACTGTTAGGAATCAGATTTTTTAGACGAACTTCTTTGTTCTATCTTTTAGACTGAAATCTATAATTCGGAAACAAGAAAACAATCTCCTGCAACTTCTTTCATTCATCCTCATAAGTGTAATAAATGGATTTTGTCGCACTACTTGCATTGACACCTTTATAAAACTCATAGAGTAAAACATGTCTAATATGAACTTTAGAGGGCAAGAACATAAGGGTAAATACAAAGTAGATTATACACAAGAATTTCATAATTTGAAAAATGAGGTATAAATTACTCATTGTAGCATAATTAAAACATATAAAGAGGCCATACTTTAATAAATACTATCTAAAGCCCTATCTAGAAAATTGGACATTACTTCTAAGCCAACCTGATATTCAATCAAATTTAGTTGAAAATATATATTTTTAAATTTATTATGAAGCGGCACAAACTTTCAGGATGTCCTAAAATATTTCGCTGCAGGTTACTCGCCTACGACTTCTGTCGACCCCTTTTGCTCAGGACATCAAAATGATTTCAATAATTATGCGAGACGCTTTAATATCATAATAAAATTTCGGCTACAACAAAATTTGAGAGATATGAATTTGCAGCCTTAATTAGTTATTATAAAAGAATAAGATAGAGGCTGAGCACAAGATTAATCAATGACAACGCAAGATGAGGTAAGGTAAGGTGAGTGAGTAAAGAAGTGAAACGGGCTAGAGCGAGTTATTGAAAGTGAATTCTTGAGTTGGAAAAATCTCCACAATGTCTCTTGACATCTATTTAATTTATAAATCAATGAAAGGATAATTTTTCCCCGTCATTTCCTCTTTACCATAAGTGTTTAAGAGAATTAAAAGCCGAGTGTTTTAGAAAATATTTTCAATTTTCTCGTGTCGTGATTGGTGAAGCTTTAGTAGGGGCCTTTAATTTGCCTGCCTTCATTATTAAGCTTCAATTTAGACAACGCTTGCCGAACTTGTGTATTAAAATCCAATTTACGTTGACTATCCTGGATTCCTCTTGAACTTACGGTGGGTATGCCGAAGGTCACCTGTTTATCACCAATGGCAGAAAGTTGTTTAAGTGTTGTTAAAATATTTTGCTCGAGTAAGAACATATGCGTCTAGACTCCACTCAGCTACGGGTCACAAACTGTTTTATGTGCTCTAAAATCTGATCTTTAATCTTATTTGCTTTATTATCTGCGAAACTATTTACCATTGTTTTTGCCCTTAAAAAGTTCATTTTGGGGCCGACATTGAGAATGGCTAACGAAAATTCTTTCATTATTGACAATCAAGAAAAATAAGGTTATCCTTAGTGTTCACACAAAAATGCATCGTTTGGATTCCTTCTCACCACCAAGCACCATGTCTAGGCGTCGCTTTTATTTTAAAAGTTTTAAAAGGAATAAATTTCAATTGTACACATTTAGAGACATCAAATGACCCATATGACCATGAGATATATGTGGTTACTAATGTGGGAAATTCCAAATCTGGCATCGGATTTGGTGCTGGGTGGCGCCTTGTACTGGCAGAAACCTCATTTAGCCATTCAAAGGCACTTGTAAGTTATTTAAACCATGTGAAACCATCAATGCAATAATCATATATCATCTTTTCACAAAACATCGCAGGCCACTTGAGGGAATTTTCTTTTTGTTTTTAGCGCCTGATCAAATTTCCTTCAGCGGAACGACCCATTTCTTCAACATCGATCTTCAAGAACTACATTACTGCCAAACCATTCTACAAGTTTGATATCTTTAGGACCTTTTCCAACATTTTCAAGAACTACACTGCTGTGAAACCACTCTACATGTGTGATGTTTTTAGAACCTTCTAGTTCTTCCTAAAAGTAACGGGAAAGAATTTTGTATTATATTTTTTAGTCAAAACTAAACAAACGTTTCATTATAATTAAAATTCTAGCAATAAAATCCACTTCTCAAAGCAGAACACAATAAAATACTAAAATTTAAATTATATAAAGTAAATACAAATGAAATTTTAATAAAATAAAATAAAAAAAAATTAACCTTTATCGAAAAAGTGAATAGTGAAAGGAAAGACACTTTTTAATATATCAACTTTATATATCAAAGTGAAAATATTAATTCTTTGATCAGAACTTTTAATTTTGTGTTTTATCATATTTTATTATATTTTAAATTAATATTTATTTATGAAATGATCCTTCCAGTTTGATTAATTACTAAACTATTAGTGAATTTAATGATATCTTAGATTTTGAAGTGTCTCCCACTCCATCTCGACCTTCAATCACTGTCAGCACAAATACTGACACCACAATGACAGCTCCAGTTTCCATTTTTGCTATTACTAATCTCACCACCAATGTTTTCCAAGCAATTGGTGGAATGGTGTCCACAACTCAAGGCAATTTTTTGGCCCTCTCAAATAGCGGACTTTTGTTCACAAGCAAACTTTCTGGCAAATTTACAGGACCACGGGCTAATTTTCTAAAAAGGATTCTTGAATTCTAAAGGATATTGGATAGGAGATAGTTTTTAAAATCTTCTAAGAATACATCAGTTCTGCAGTGAATGGAATGTAGCCGAACAAGCTAAAACACTTTCTTTGACAGAACCCCTCCGGTCCTGTGGCTAATACCCATATGAGCACAGAATCTACCCTAAGCGATCACACCGTACTTTCGATGTAATTCTAAGCCAATCCCCGATCTAATATCCTTAAGAATTCAACAATCCATGTTAATAAATATTTTTCCCCCACTCTAAATTCTGACTCTTCTTCCCACCCACGACTTCTGATCTAAAATATAAGCTAACCCCCAAAATCTTTCTATCTTCTTACGCCCCTCGCGATATACTACCACTCTTCTTTAAAGATCCGATTGTAAAAGGTTAGTGTTTTACCTAAAATGTATCCAGTGTTGTTCTTCATTTAATATAATTAAGTTTTATTAATTAATTGAATTTCCACCATTTAAATAACAACCCAGTAACCTGTATAGCTCTGCATTCCATCCCCCTTCCAATTAATTTATTACATCCAGATTTTTGGATATTTAAATTTCAATGTATAATACTAGTCTTTTTACGAATTTTGTACTTTCCTAGTAACAGATGATGGGAGAAAATTATACTCGATACGTTGTACATATCATGTAAACTAATTGAACTTACCATTATACGTCCTTTACATCATACTGCAAACTATATATATATATATAGATATATATATATATATATATATATCATTATTATTTAGATGAATTAGTTATGTTTATAATTTTTAAAGTTATCTTACTTTCTTAAAATGTTTTTACTCACGGGCGACTCTATATTTCACTAAGTATGTCGGTCGGTTGCCGTTTTACATTTTTTTTGTTTTCGTAATAACATTGTAACTATTCGAAGGGTTTTATCGAAATTGAAAAGAACTCATGATATAACTGATAGGGTCCTTCAAGGTTAGCTCTAGGATTATTTTCTTTTGGCTACCAGAGCCGGAAGATATTAAGAGTTGGTCTTCATCCTGTTGGATTTTTCAAAACCTAACCTACTGCCGCGCTCTTGGAGTCTTTTTCACTCGGATCTAAGGTCATGAAGCCAAATGTCGATGTTTTAAGACCTGGTTCATGATTTCGCACTCCAAATTCGAGCCGATGAAGTCTGCAACACTCGCCAAGTGCTAGCCTCAATGATATAGCAGCGAAGTCGGAACAGCAATTAGAGGTAGAAAGGCGGCGTTTAGTAAGTGGAAAACTAGTCGTAACCACCATGATCTGAGTAGCCACACTGCCAGGACGTTGACGAGGTCCAAATACCGAACATAAGTTTGAAAGATGAGCCACAGATCAAGAGAAAGTGAACACACCTGATGAAGAGATTACCACTATGAAGGCAAGGAAATTTAAACTTGTCAAAGTCGACGGGACCAGATATTATCTTGCCAAGGGTAATTGAAGCCTTTTTTACTATCTATAGGATACTTGCAAATTTTAAGTTGTTTATATAAAAGTACTTGCCTTACTTTGGCAATTAAATTTGTTTAGCTCACAAAGGGGGGAGAATTTATTAGGGATGGGAGACTAAAACCTATCCTAGATCCTTCTACTTAGAGAGATGTATCACTGCCAAATTTGAGCCTGTAAGTCCTAAAATGTAATAGGCTATAGTAAAAATATACACATGATATGGTAAACAAATACACAGTCTATGGTGAAGAAGGTTTGTTTATATCAGACATTTCATATAAGACTAAAACTTTCTAGTATTTAGCGCTAAATTTAGGCTAAATCAAAATTCTGTAGCACGATTTTATCTAAATTATTATTATTCCGGTTCGGCAAATTCATAGTTTTGACCACAACCTTTCTGCCATACAAAATTTATGTTTATCCTATTCTTCTTGATCTGATTACTTCAGGTTCTGTACTTATTTCAGTCGTAAATCATTCATTTTACCATATTACATCAACTAAGTTATTTCGACTCCCTTTCACTACACTCAGGATAAATCATAGGTTGAATAAATTTTTTAAAATTAGAATAATATTGAAAAGCAAGAAAATCTATATATTGTAATTGATGAAATGACTTTAAATCAAATATGTTAGACTAAAAATTTGTAAAGTGACTTTTAAAAATTCATTCTCTTCCTTTAAGTAGTCAATAAACTCATGACTAGCTTAAAGACGATTAATCAGAAAATTGCAGCATAACCATTAGTACTAAACCTAAACCAAGGAACAGTCAATTTGAGAAAATAAACTATTCGTATACCCTGCAGGAACGGATAGTCTACTTTATATGCCTACGCAAGTAAGTAATAAAAAACAGGGATAGGATAAAATTTAAAATGATAAACATAAAAGCCAGAGCGATGTTTTTGGCTTAAAATTGATCAGTTCATACTTTAGTATGACAAGCTGCAAACAGCTCGTAATTGGGTCCATGAGACGAATCCTAATTGTATATTAAAGAAAACATTGCCATTATTTCGTCATATTTATACCGTCATTTAATAAAAATCAAATTTAAGGCAAGAGCAACAACCATTTTATGATTCCTTTCTTACCTCTTATTCATTCATGACATCATGATTGATCTCATGAATGAGAGGTCAGTCAAAGTAAAAAATGATATAAAATACAATAAAGTCATGGGAAAGAATTTTGAAATTAGAACAAATAGGAGATTGGATAAGCGATCGAATAAAAGGTAAACCAAAACTTCCAAAGGGTAGCTCAAAACTAATATCTAAATAAGATCTATGAATAAACTCTTCATAAATATTAGTTATAGATGCTTTTATTAGAATATTTCCAGTGGTGACGCTGTCTTGTCCTGAGTAATATATCAGGGTAGGATCATTCCCGGCAAACTTGAGAAACCATTAAGAAAAATCGTATTTTTTACCACTTGAATGGTTTATGCATTTTCTGAATAAGGCTACTGAATGTAGAGTTTGGAGAAACGAACGAGGTGAAGACTCTGAGGCTAATTAATGCCAGAGGTTATTTTAGATATTTCAACGTTTTGTTCCATTAACTATCTCCAAACGGAGGATCTAGCGCCTGCAGTTGACGTACTCGAACTATTAGATCCAGCTGTCTCCCCATAAGTAATGAAGGACAGATTTTTGATTAGAAAAACTCATCATCTTTTTTGAATCCGATCAATAAAGAATCCCAAATCCGCCAGGATCTTTTTGTGATTTTGCTAAAATAATCATTTATTTGACTTATTTTCTTGTTTCCCATGTTTGTCTTCTTCTTTCATCAAAGCTCAAAGAAAAGGTGGTAAAAAACGATAAGTGATCTGTAAATTCCGCAACAGAACACATAGATAAATTCCTCTCACGATTTCGGTGATAAAAATTTGTTACATTTCGTCATGTTTATCTAAGGATTACCATTTTTTATAAAACCCTCCAATTATCACCCAACCAATTTAATTCATGGTCATATACAGGGTGTAGTGGGTAATTTGTTGCTGGTTGTAGTTCTAAAATCCTCGCATGCGTGTTTGCGAACGTAAAATCTCTTTCCTTTCTATCAAAGTAGGCTCAGCTGTTTATCTTATGTGAATGAAGCAATACCGTCGTTGAATTTAATTATCTCAAAATTTGGTCGGCAATGTAGTTAGTAAAATGTTCTTGACAGATAAAACCTTTTGCTTGAGATACGAGTAAACTACATTTGATGACTAATTTCATAAAAATTACATCATTCTTTATTTTTATTTTATTTTATTTTATTTTCTCTAATAAAACTTATTTATTCTTGCGTTTGAAATAATTTTATCTTCATTTTTTAAATCTGAATTTCTTTTCCTAAGAAACACCGAAATTTCCTGCTCAAAAGAGATTTTAGAAATTATAAATCCAGAACAGAATTCTGTGTGTTGAAATGATAAGTAGTTTTCAAATGAAAAAATATCTACCATTTTAATAGAAATATCAACAAACACCAATTAACTTTTTCTATGGAAATTTATACTTAGAAAATGACTGAATTGGTAACCTTTCTGCTTTAAATGGAAATTCTCATTACCATTTGCCTATTTGCCTTAGTTCCTCCTCTTAATCTTTACTATTTTTTGGACTCTCTTAATAGGGAAAATTTGAAAAAGACGAGTTAGAGCTTCCCAAATAGGAAGGAAACAGAAGAATTAAACATTAAACCAATTTTAAGCTTTTCTTCTCAATAATGAGACCAATAATGACCAAGTAAAA
This sequence comes from Ceratothoa steindachneri, assembly GCA_963969495.1. NCBI lineage: Eukaryota > Metazoa > Arthropoda > Malacostraca > Isopoda > Cymothoidae > Ceratothoa > Ceratothoa steindachneri. Next base: position 151,532,297 of record OZ018317.1, on the reverse strand, counting down.
CTCCATTTTTTTGCTGGAAACTTTGAGTGTGGGGAAGCAGCCATGATCTAATCTGGTCCCACAGGAAGTCTCCTTAACCTTTTGTAGATAGGGGAACAATCCGCTTCTTGGAAGGGAGAAGATAACAAAATGGATTGATCATTGGTCCTTGATTGAAGATAATAACTCGTTGGAAGAAATGAATATTAATTCAATGTATCTATAGGTTGATCACCTTTGCTTCCTCCCCTCTGTGCAAGATTTACTTATATAATAAACAATCCAAAGATTATTCCCTAAGACCATCAGTTCTTTCGTTTAAATAAACCTGCGGAAGTTGATTAAAAAGTCTAAAAAAGAACGAAAAATATTACGGCCCCTCTAAAAATGACAATTTTGTTGTCATCCAAATAAAGCCCCCAAAGTATCTTTAAATTAGTTTGTCTTTGAGCCGAGATAATTAGATCTAACAAATGCTGATCCTCCTACTCTTAGAATAGATCTGAACGTTTTTTTCTTTCAGACTTTCATTTTTATTTGCATCTTTTGGCTGATTGACAAAAAATTAATTTCCTCGGGATTTACACATCTGATTACTCTTTCGGAGTTTTTTCGTGGAAAAGCGTCAATGCTGAGCTTTCAATATTCCCAGAAGCAGAAAACGACACCTGAATTTAATATTATAGTCAAATACACTCAATCACTCTAAATAATTAAAAAAATAACTAGTTCTTGCTATAACAATAACATTTGGGTATCAATTAGCAAAATAGAGGCTAAAAATAAAGAAAAGGGATATAAAAGTGTTGTATTCAAAGATAAGAAATAAAAAAAATTGGAGGAAGATTTTAAGGAAAAAGAGGAAATGATTTCTCAAAAATAATTATCTCAATGGGAAATTAAAAAAGAGTAAAATTAGGATGAAGTATTATATTATTTTCCTAAATAAAACAAAAACCAACTAGGGCACCCTAACAGAAATACTATAATATTACAAAGGAAGGTAGTTAAATGTGTGGGAGGGGTGGGGAGCAGGCAAATCTCCTGAAAAAGTTTTCGGTCATCAGTAATCGTGGGTTCCTTGTGGAGTGGGTGTGGGTTAAGTCACAATAGGAGTAGCTCAAAGGGGCGACTCAAGGGGGAGCCAGAGATTGGCTTCTCTCTTATCTTTCCTGTATCCGCCCCCATGTAAACTCAAAGATTATAATACTAAAAGGGGCGCTTGAACTATGATTGCATAGGACAACAATCCTAAGTTTATTGGGGGGATGTTCAGGTATCTTTGGTTTCCACCAAAACCAGAATAGGAGAAGAAAGAATAAAAAATTTCTGGCTGTATTATATTTAACCTTTCAACGTTCTGATTTCTTTCAATTGAGGTGGATTTCGATTGCTTTAAAAATTTCAAAGGAAGTGATCGATTGCACTTGGAATGCGACATCTAAGAAGTGGCCTGATAATTGTAATTAATTGTTTAGTTTTGTTGCAAAGCCAGTGTAAATACATGAGGGATGGACTTTATTGGTCTGCAGAGAGATGCTGTTGATATATATATATATATATATATATATATATATATATATATATATATATATATATGTATATATATATATATATATATATATATATATATATATATATATATATATATATATGTATATATATATATATATATATATATATATATATATATATATATATATATATATATAAACCTCCTTGAAGACAGCAAATAGATCATTCCTAAAGGTCAGTATTTATATGTGATGGATCAACAATTGCACGATATGGGATTAACCTACATACAATTAATTGTACAAGAAAAAAAAACAAGTATTAAGGAATCAAGATGTAATTTTCTATTGAAATATTGAATGGGAGCAAACAAATATTTATTATTAGTAATAAAACGATCCTGCTTATTTTTATAGTCACAAAACTCAATGATAGAGACAAAAATTAATTCCTCTGAATTCCTTTACGTTACCTTCCATAGATGATTACAAAACCATTATGAGAAACGCCGTCGTCATAGATTTTAGGGTGAGAGGCGTTTAATAAATAGAGCAGAGGTTAAAAAAATTATTACTATTCATATAATTAATTTTTCTTTCTGGCGTCATGAAATTGTATAAGATGATGACGGACCAATATTTAGCTATACCTTAAGAGTTGAGAATAAACACGATAGATTCCAAGGGAATTTACAGTATTTGAAACTAATTGGCCTTTTTTTTAAGCATTTATGCCTTTGGTTCTGCTTCTGGTTTTTATATGGCCTTCCTTAGACGCATAAACATAGCTTGTTGATGAGGACCTTATCCCTGCCTATAAGAAACAAACTGCCCGGTCGCTAAATTTCTAGTACCCATATTGTTTCTTCTGAATACTAATAAATACATCATCATTTATTAATGATATTAATAAAATTCTTATCGCAGATAAGTATTTTATGGTTAGATTTGATGTACATTGTTCATTCACGAACTTATTATTAACGAAATTATTTACTTTTTCCTTAATATTCATATACATTCACAGGTCACAGCTAGTTCTTATCATGAATTTACTATTTATTAATTTTAGAACTGTTTTAAATTTTCCTTTAATATATACAGATATATAGGATTAAACAGAAGGGTTAGAGATGGAGTTACAGCTGCGACTCGCTTTTACACGAATTTTTACCTGCTTTAAAGATAGTGGCTCACAGAATTTATACTTCACTCTCGTCCTGTCTGTTACTATCAATATTTAAGTAGATGAAGAGTTTTAACTTTTCGGTCAAGAATGCGCGTAGATAATATCTTGCGCCGCTATTTTAAATTTACGATTTGCTCACAAATTAAAAGGAAGGTCCACCGATGGAGGTAAGGCCAAAGATGATGGACCTGACTAAAATAATATTCAGATCCAAACCATAACACCTCAACGACGCATCAGACGGATGAAATTACCGGAAATTCAACGGCTGTGAACACAGATGAAGGCTGCCATAAGGCTTCCAGCTGCAGTCGTCAGGGCAACAAGAATTAGCTGTTTGATATTTAAGGACCTCCACCTATTTAGGTCTAATATTAATGATACAGTTCTGTAAAATATCACGCGCCTAAGCCTATTCGATCTTCATCAGATCGAAAAACACCCTATTCGAACTCAAAGGTTAGACACAAGTCTAGAGTCCGCCAGAATCTTGGAAAATCATCTAGAACTGGAAGATCCTTCCCCTTCCCTGATTATTTGGTGTTTCAGTATTACTTACATCAATATCTGAGATAATAATACTAAAGGTTATCCTTATTTAAGTATCCTGGTGTCCCTTCATATTAATAAAATTAATTCTGACCTGAATGATAATAGATCTGACATTTCCGTAAATGAGATATTTGTAATTTACATAATGAAATATCTGTAGGTTGCAAGTTAAGTTTTCCCAAAACAATATTTTGACGTAGATACCTAAGTGAAAAATACAAAGTTTAGCCGCTGTTTTTTGATAGTTCTAATAAGCAAAACTTTGGAATTTGAGATCAACTGCTTGTTTGAAGTATCCATGATAAAAGAGAATCAAACTTTGTGAAAGGCAGCCTTTGCAAAGCAATCCTGTCAAGTGTATTTGCGTTCAATATCCCACTGATTTAAGACATTAATTAAACCTTGCAGATGGGATCATGCTACCTTAATAAATTAGTAGGTTGGAGCGGAAGCTCCATTCAAAAGTATGGACTTTAATGAGTTTCGATTTACGTTTCTGATAAGTGGAGAAGTTAAACCGGGAAGATTAATGTACATAGATACAAATAAAAACTTGTATGAACGAAAATTAAATACATGAATATATATGTATATAAAAAGCAATCGGTAAAGGTATTAAATTTTAAGTTATTTTAATTGTGAACAAGTAATTTAAAAGGCAATTACTTTGTGACAAAAAGAAAAACTTAAAATCGAGGGAAATTTAGGATTACTAAGAAATTGAAAGGGTTAATTTTAAAGTGGAATCAGGGATTAGACGAGATGGAAAATTTTCAGAGATTTTGTAGGGATGTAAGGATATTTCTGGTTTCAAAGGGATTTTTTTTTTAAAAATTTTATTTCTTAAGAAAAATTATTTAAGATGGAAACAGAAAATCAACAAACAATTTCTTACCAGGCTAAATATGAATTAATGGCAGATTTGAAAAGCAGTAATGTAGTAATATTTAAGTCGGAAAAGAAGTGTAAGGATAATACGATATATAAAATCAGTTCACTTTGAGTAACTCAGACGCCTTTTCGAACGAATTACCTGGCAATGTTTAAAGCGGATCATTTCTTTATAGCCATCTTTGATGCACCCAATCTGTTCATTAATATTCCGTTCAATGAAAAGATTCTAATATGTATTCATAGTTGTTCTAATCTTAAGATGAATTCTCATAATTTACTTGTAAACTAATTTAAATCCCTCCTCGAATTTTCCTTCTCGAACTCATATTTCCTTTTAAAAATAAATTATAATTCCAGAAAGAGGGTGTAAGGATAGGACTAGTACTCGGTCCTATCCTTGGTAATATATTTGTTGGCGACCATGAATCGTTTTGGCTTCAAAATTACCCTCCACTATTTTTCTAGTTTCCTACCGATGTTTGGTAAACGATTGCTTCCTTCTATTTCCCTATCATAATCTTCCTTTCATTATCTTAATGGCCAGCAACCAAATATTTAATTCACAAGTGAGCACGAAGAAAATGCTTCCTTCCTCCATTAATATTTATGTTTTTTAAATTTTATTTCAGTAATTAGGGTTTTGCTGTGAAACTCATTGATCCACATATTAACAAATCGCTTTCTTCTTACCTGGATAAATCTCCTTTAATTATTCAGATTCTGAACCATAATTGATCAAATATTGCCTCTTTCCTTTTCAGGTCACAGAGTTATGGATTTTATAATTTCTTAATAAAAAATTATATATCTGGATATAGTACTGAAACCATGAAAAGCATAGACGATCTGCTCTTGGCATTGAGCAGCCACACCAATCATGGATTAATTAACATGTCAAGGACAGTTACATTTGAGAAAACTTGAACTATTTCAAAACAATTATAGATTTTATTAATTTTTGTATTCTCTTTGCAACTAACTTTTGGAAATGACTATTCATTATCGATTCTGCATTTAAATAAAACCCGGCAGGCCCCTATAGATAGAATTTGATATTTTGTGGAAGCTCGTTTTAGGTAGCAAAGTTACCATTCCGTCTTAAATTATCCTCATGATGAGTTAGTCGTAGTCGGTCGGAACCTTTCAAGCCGCTTATGGCTTGAAATAGATTATTTCGCGTTTCTAATTATTTCGTCAACGTTTTATGTCGTTTTTGCGGTTTTACATTGATAAATTATTCACTAGTTAGGCCTCAATTATAAATATATATATATATATATATATATATCTATATATTAGAAATATAAATACCAAACCACTAGATATTTTCGAAACCTTATATTATCCGGACATTTTGAAGCTAAAATTAGGTCATCTTCAGCGACTAAACATCAAATAGGAATGAAAAAGAGATCTTACCTAGTACAAGTCATGCCATTAAAAATAATGAGTTGAATAAGTAAATGGTTATAAAATAAATATAAAACTGATAAAAATGTAAAGTTTATAGAGCCTCTAATTCACAAAGGGAGCAAAGTATTGAAAAGTATTCAAAGAGGAGACATATATGTATATTAAATTGAACTAAGCGCAGAGGAAAAGAACGATTGAAACAAAAAGATCAAAAGGTATTAAAAAGGATAAGTATAATCTATAACAGAGTAAATACATTTAAAATTAAAGAGTTGCAACATACAAATAGAGATAAAAAAAAAATGTAAAAAGAGAAAAAAACTACAAACAGATACTGATCTTTCTATTGGAGCTGATAAAACAACTATGAATTATGTAAAGAAATAGAAAAGAGGAAAACTCTGTTGAAAGAGATTTGCTGGTAGGGTCAAAGTGCTTTGTTTTATGTGGTAAATAATTCGAGGAAACATGATTAATCATTCAGTTGTTCGATGTACATATAAAGATTGAACATTATTTATTCTAGAGAAGAGGAAGCAAAGGTTAGTTGGTTTTGAGAATGTTTCTTTAATTGAAGATAATTCTGGGTTAGAAAGAAGAATGTTGGTTCTGTGTTTCTACATTTTAATTGTAGACATGTTAGGTTTACATTGCGACCTTGGCAGGACCACAAGTACATGGGGAGAATATTTTTGGTTATAGTAGTAACACATGCCAGGGGGATTGGTATTTATTAGGAAAAACTGGATTGAGAGAATTAGTTATTATGAACAGAAAGTAAAATCTTGTGGGATTTACTAGTGAAATGATCGAGATATGGTAATTTAGGGAAAACTTAGCTTCAGGAGAGAATATTTTGATAAGAATTTAGACGTCATCGTGTCAAATAAATAATCTGGAAAAAAATTAAGGTGAAAAAAGTTCTTCAGACTTTCTAATTCACAAATAAAATGGAAACCATTCTGAACAAATTTCGTATGCTCTGTGGTACGGTTTTTGATGCTGGCTAGTTTGAATTATGTGAGAGTGCTTATAAGGAAATTAGTGCCAGGTTTGGTGGTGGTTGGCTTTCTGTAAACTGAAATACTGAATTAGAGCAAAATCTTTTAACAGTGACGTCTAGAAAAGAGGATTTATGTTCTGTTTGTGCTTCCATTGAGATTTAATATTGTGGCATCAACAATTTAAGGGTGGTCCTTATGTTTAAGTATAAAAAATAAAGTAGTTATCAATATCTTTTCAACATCAACGGATTAAATTCTAAATTAAGGGACTAACAAGTTTCTATCGTGGTAACATAGAAAGCTATTGGCAAAGCTTGGTTCCATTGGAGAACCCATGGCCAAAAGTGGTGAATATAAAGAATTTAATTTAAGAAAATTACCCTTTTTTCTAGAGCGAATTTAAAAGTGTTAAGAAGATAGACTTGAGCAAACCTGAAATATTTTGTTTAGAATTGATAAAACGTATCTGATATGATATTGCATTTTTCGAGTACAAGTACATATGTAAATAATGCCCCTACATCAGTGGAAGTAATAATGGCGTTATTAAAAATTAGTTTGGAAACGAAATTCACATTTTCAATTCAATCTAGCAGAGTGAATTTATTGTTAGTGAGCGTGTCAATTAGACCCCCTAAAAGCCTCTTCATATTAAATCTCGGAATATTGATGCTATAATAAATTGGATGGGGGAGTATTCCTACTTTGTGCACTTTCGGGATCTCATAAATAATTCTGTAGATTTGATCGCTGTGAGATCCAAAGCGAGAATGGCCTCTATGTCGATGAATAAAGGTTTAGAAAGAGATATGTAGATTATTCATAGAATAAAGTAAAGATGTATATAGTTAAACAAATTTCCCTCGGTGAGGGAAGTATCCTTGTTTTCTTATTTGCGTCAATGGACATTTTTCCTTTCTTATACTTATTTACTCATATTTTGCTTTTTCTTTTTCAATCAGTAAAGTTTATTTTTTGGTAACCATTATGACTGTTTCAGCCCTTTTCCTTGCTTAAATTGTTTTCTATTTGTCATTTAAGTGATTTTTTGTGTTGTTTTATCAAGGCAAACCTCGTAGCAAACAGGTGGTTCATAAATGCTACCTTCAGTTCTACCGACTCCAGAAGACATTCCTGGAGTTGTTCTGAACTATTGAAATCTACGTCTTGATTCTCCTTCCGTAAGAGTGTTTTGAACCAAACTGCACATTAAAAAAGAGACTCACTCTTTCTTTTCCGAACACCTAGCTCCTCTCCTTATGACCATCTAGCTCCTCTCCATATGACCATATCATGCCGCAGAAACATATTACACAGCCAAGAAATGGATCCCTTAATCTTCGCAATTTTGACTCTCATAAATCATGTAAAAAGGAAAAAAACATCCTATAAATATGCATTAATTAATCCAAAATTCCTTTAAGGGAATGATCAGGCTATAGATCTCAAGTTTTTATCTTAGAAACCTTTCTGACCAGATTTTCCTTTCCCACAAATTCTTCCTTAACGCCAGATTTACATAAAAGGCAAGAATTTGGATTGGACAATATTAGCTTAAGTGACTCCCTAGTTTGGTTAGGCACTTAACCATCATTTTTGGATTGCTCTTCGCTTCCTCTGTCACGATCCTACAGTAAACTCAGATACGTTTACTGCCCCAAATCTTAGATATTTCTAATTGACACTATTACTCCATGGTCTAAACACCGTCATTTCTTCATTTACATCTTTGACTCAACCAGACCTAATATTATACTCGACATACTACCACTCTCAAATACCTCAGAGATAGCTAATATCTGGGTGTTATCGATACTATCAGCACCCGAAAAGGCAACATGAAAATTAGTTGAGGTATAATACTCTTAAGCTCTTTAAGTTTAACCATTCCGTTAACTTTCTAATAGTCAAATAATGAACTACTATCTTAACATTAACCTTTCAACAATCTATACGCAACTCGTTAAGTCTCTCTTACTCAAAGTTCACTAGTCAGAGCTCAGGAATTTTGAAACTTTCTAGAGCCCTAGAGCTACACCAGAGACCTCTTCGCCCCAAGTTAAGCACCAATATGCGCCACAGCTATAAGAAACGACCATGCTAGGCAAAGAGTCCTGCACGCAAGAGCAGGTCCAAAGCCAAGTAATATGGTACTCCAAACGGTTAGGGAGAAAAAGATGGCAAAAGGTGGAAAGAGCAATCATCTCTGTGTCGATAACGATAACATCCCAATACTGCAGCAGAGGCAACGTAAGGTTGCAAGGAAATCATTATTATTTCCGAAGCGGAAGAATCTGTGCGAGAGAGGCGATTAACCCGATATATAAATGACTAAATTAGACAAAATACCAAAACAAGAGGAGAAAAACCTAACAAAAACAACTACAAAACTAAACGAAAAATACAAAAAACAAAATTAGACGAGAAAAACCCTAATATGTACAATTACAGAAATAAACGAGAGACGAACAAATAAAGAGGCGAAGTGTTCACTAAAGAAAATATAAATAAAATTAAATTAAAATAAAATTCAAATAAGAGAAACTAGTTGCAGTACCCACAAAAGGAAATAGAAAAGGAAATAAAACCAAACAAAAAATAAATAAAAGAGGCAAAATACCCACAACAATACAATAAATGAAATTAATATGGAGAAAAACAAACTTAGCCTAAAATTTAATTGAAAGGCTTGAGAGCTATAATGGAGGGATAATTAAAACTAATATTAATAAATTTATAAACACGGAAGAATCAAAAAAATTCTAAACAGTGGAAACACTGGAGGTAAAGAAGGAAACACAAGAAAACGAAAAATAAGGGAGAAAAATGAAAGCGATGCCATCACAACCAGAGCGGCTTAGACTCCAGCAACTCTTTCACTCCTATCACATCTACTACACATTTCATCACTTACTTCATCAAGTACCAAGTGTGCCACAGCACAGGTTAAACATGGAAAATGAAAATAAAAAAAAAGTAATAACGAGAAAATAAGGAAGCGGATAACTAGATAATTTACTAAGGGCACCGACAGAACCAGCCAACACATAATGTGTAAAAATAACAAAAAAAGAACAGTTATGAAAAAACATATCTAAATTTATTACTTTACTTAAGCGGGTCTGAACCAACCTTTGAACAAAAAATGAACTCGCATACCCAAACTCCAAATCTATCCCACTTGCACACTCGCACTTACTTCAATATCTGCAATAATGTAAAATACACAAGCACGCGTCATTACAAATAAAGTAATCCATCTTAAACACACTAACTACACAAAATAATAAGTTATGAAAAACATATCTAAATTTATTACTTTCCCTAAACGGGCCTGAACTAAGTTGATTTACAAATATTGCCCCTTCAAAGATCTTGAACAAACACAAATAATTCTATTTCTAAACTAATCCTAAACACTAGCCACAAACGGCCACTGCCCGTGCCCTAAAAAGTGACACGAAAAGCCTTGACGTTAGATCATGTTCCCGAAAATAGGATTCTTTAAGTTTAGATATAAATATTTAGGCTTTAATTAAGGTTATAGAGTTACATTTAGAACGTCTTGACTAAATTGATCTAAATCCTATGATTTATTCAAGTTTCGACATGCTTGCTCGTTTCGGGTCGCTGCAGAAGAAATGGGTAGTTATCTTTTTCATCGCCGAAAAAGACGAGAATGGCTGAAAGAGTTAGTTTATTTGGACATGCCCTCACAAATTACGAGTGGCAAAGGACAACTTTCTTTAAGTTCATGTATAGGAGAAGATGTCAAGTTAGGTCCCTTAGACTTCGTAACATCAGCAACAAGGACTTAATGCCAAATAAGATACTGTCATGAATCGCCTCATTAAATTAGTACTAACGCGCTAATCCATAATAACGTCAATGACTAAGTGCAAGATGGCTTCAAGCAATGTGAGCTTAAGATCATCATTTAAATGACTGGTCTTACCTCTTTTTTCATGAGGTCAATTCCGTCATCAACCCCCTGCACTTGAGCTGTTCTATCACAACCTACCTTTCTTCAGCATAAGCAGAACTTACTTTTATGTTGTTAATCCTCTTCCATCGTCTTAATTCCTGTATTTATCTCTGTTTTGGACCATTCTACTTTATATCTTAACTGTCTGTTTTTTCTCCAATGACGCAACTCAGTAATATTGACTCATTCCCATTTGGCTTCTTGACTGTCTTTCACAAAAGAGACACACTCTCACTTAACTACACTTAAATTTTGCTCTCTGATTTCGCTGGTACAACTAAAGGGTGGAGGGTAATTTAGCCCGTTATGGATAAATTAATAACATACTAGAGTTTATCCATCAAAATAAAGGAAAAGGCAAGCTGTGCTGGTTGGAATTCACAACTGAATCTCCAATGCGAAGAGTTACAAGTACTTTAGTGTCAATCTGCGGACAATGCAGAGGATCATGAAAGGGTTGGATGAGTCAGTGTGTGAGTAAGAGAGAGAAAGGCAGCTCGCAAACTTCAGTCTAATCGTTTTGATATGAAAATAGCCCACCAATTCGTCACAGATATCCAAACCATCATTGACAACGATCCTAGAAAGTCAAAAGATACCTACATATGAAGATACACAAATAAATTATTCATAATTCCCCGTTTTCTGTTAAAAAAGCTAGAGGGCAAAGTGTTACGTTATTAATTCGAATGGATCTTTTTAGGTGAGCGAGAAACGAGTGACTTAAACTTGATCTTTCCTGGTGGGTGACTAGGGCTTCCTCCAGAGTGCTTCAAAAAGAGAGTAATGTCACATATTGTCGAATACTAACCGCACTTGCTCTAAATTTTACAATTAAAATTGAACCCTAAATAACTTAAGCTACTTGTCTCATCAGAATAAAGAGCCTTATTTCAATAATCCCCTATATTATATAAATTCTCATTAGTAAACGGAAAAAGTGTTTCCTCCTCCGGATTTTTTCGAGGAAAAATAGCCAGCCCTGCTATCAGAGAATGTTACTGACAGTCTGAGCTGCAACATTGGCGCTACTATGAAATCTTGTAATAACTCTTTGTTAGTTGTTCTCTTCACTAAATAGAGTTAATATCTTTTGAGCCAGTTTCTTTTGACTTCGGAAATCTTAAAGCAGAATTGCATTTAAGAATAGTTAGAACCTTAACGATAGATGTGTGACCGCTGTCTTAAATTTACTAATTTACAATATTATCCTGGATATTCTGAGGCTTGTAGACTGTTATTTTGATTTCAGTGTTGTAGTTTCTGATAAATTGATGGGTGCTAGCAAATTTACACATTATTCCATTATTCGAACCAACTTGCCTATTAATGAAAACATTCTAGAGTGCTCCAGCAACATTTGAAATAAAACGTACTGCCAAATAGAAAAATCAATTATACATTTTGATTTTATATTTTGGAATTGTAATTGAATGGATTTTTCACTAACTCAATGCAATAATTGCTATAAATATCTATATATGAGTATTTGATAAATCTTTTGTTTGTATTTATTACTTTAGTCATTAAAGCTATAGGACATTTAATTATAAATCAAATCATTGTAAAATGGTATTTAACTAATACAATAATCTTTTTGTCCAAGAGAGTTGTGAAGACATATTCACCGTACTGTAGGTGTAGTGAATGTCATATTTCGTCTTACTAAATAATAACTACAGAATTGCGAGAACAAAATTTATTGCGATAGATATTGCAATTGAAATTGCTATAATTGTCCACGGATAATTAATTATTGTCAGTATCGGACTCCGCTAAAATTTGAACAACTTCACTTTATCACGGCACCTAAACTTGTGTCTACCGCAAAACGAAAGTGACTGCACTCTTATAGTAAAGTAGAATATAATATTCCTTCGAGATTATTGTTTTCTTGCTCTGAACACTTTGCTAACCCCTCCACCGAATTTAGGATAATATCCTCATTCAAGTTACAACCTTTTTACCTGAATATGTATCATAAATATTTATCGGTTTAAAATTAAAAAATAAAAAATTTGTCAAGTTACCTAACATTTTAATGCCTTTGTTGTAACTACTTTTTATATGAGAAAATAAAATGATTTGATCTTCAAAATTTGACTGTATTCAGAAGGCCGCAATTAATGGCCAAGAAAGAGACAGGTGGCCTTTAGGTCCCAGTGTCTTCAACGCCCATGTTAAATGTGTCGGGGTGTATGTGTGAGTAGAGAGAAACAACATCTGATTTATACATCTGATTTGTAGGACCATTGCATTGCTTTGCAGGCAAAGGTGACTACTATCCTGGAACACCAATTCATTCTGCTTCACATTCATTACTAAATATTAATAACCTGGGATTGAAATAGGTCGCCACTCAATCTAGATTTACCTTCATGGCCTCTTTCATACCATCTTAAACCCTACAAGAAATGCTGACCATCTCCCTCACTTCTTTATCGTCTGTTCTTCATGGGTGATTATGCTTTTTCTCTATTTGCTTCTGGTGTGTGGAATGACCCGCCTGTTGCGAAACGCTCATCACTGCCTTCATCGGTACCTGCAGAACAAACCTCTTCCTGAGTTGATAAAACCGCTGTATGCGAAGACCCAGAAGAGCGCCAAACAAAAGTGAATATTATTATCATTATTATTATTATTGAATAGAACAATCAAATAATAGTAATCATAATAATATAATATTACTATTTAAAATATAGGTACAAAAGAGGCTGTTTTTCAAAAGCGTTTTAATTTAATCAAAGGAAATTGTTTGAAAGAAGTGTTTAAAACAAAACAGAGCACCCATACCACAAGAGTTACAACATATCCAACAACCTATCCTCCTCTTATCATTAATATATTATACCATCAGGTATCTGAATAAAAGAACTAATACATAATAACAATATACCAGAAAAGTTCCAAGACCCAACTCTGAAGAACCGTAAGGAAAATTCACACATCAACACGTCCGATTTCCGATACACGAGTCACTAGTAACCCTTAACATTTCAATTGCAACACTTTAACAACACTACAACAGGCTCGTAAAACACTATTCCAGCCTTAGCTTCCTTCCCTCATACATATCAAACAAATACATCTGAAGGAAAATAAAAACATAACATCACAACAGCAAGCCCCATTAACCAAATGTCTTCGAATAAAAGTCATTTAAATTCCTTAAATACTCCAGAGCCAATGGTCCAGACCTCTCTACCATACACCGAAAACAGCCTGGCAACAAGGTAATCTCCGCCATCACGCAAATATTCAACCAATGATGACCTAAACACAATCTCTTGAATCTGGAACAAAGCCCAAATCATACCAATACTCAAGCCTGGCAAAAACAAAGCCCAACTCAATTCATGCAGTCTTCCCCCCACCCCCAAACGGTCAACAGTATCAAAAATCTTGGTAAAACAACTTGACAAAGGAATAGGTCCAAATACCTTAATATCTTATATAACAAAACTGTTTCCAAAACAAGCACTTGTATCACGTACTTCTTCATAGACATCACACAATAGATACTCAACTACTTCAACAAGCAACCCTTCAATTTCCTCGCATTTTCCTCGCTTCCATAGATCTAATCAAAGCCTTCGACACACTAGCAAGACATATATTTTCACAGAAAAATCATCTTGAACACCATTCTCTCCAACAACGACAAAAAATGACTAACAAATTACATTTAGGGCCTAAAAGGGCAAGTGCAACACAAATCACCTAGCCACTCAACATCGGCTTTACTTAAGGAGCCATACTATCATCCAGACATCCAAAAACCACAATTTCTAATTATCAAAACTCACAGCAAAATGCAAGACATCTCACTTACTGCACATATCACATCATTACGCACTGTAAACAGAGGTCTCAAACACTACATACACACATTCGAACACCTGCTCAGACAAAACCAAATTGCCCTCTTAGCCCTAAAATCAACAACGACACTATTCCCACCAGACCACAAGGAATCAACAAAACAAAAAAAATCAAAGTAAATGGACGAACTCTTTCCTTTAACAAAACTCGACTTCTCCTGGAAATCAGAACGTACACTCACATGCCATTCAATCCTCACGTCACCAACGTCATAACCAAGCCATAAAGAAAGCCAACGCAAAATAAATCAACTCATTTGCACCACCTTCAAATTTGGATTGCCATTATGGTACCCAACCCTCGCCATATCCAGCGCAAACCAGCTCCAAACCACTCAGAAAAAAGTAATCAGAGTCATCACGCGATGCACTCGAAAAAAGACACCTCCCCACTTACACGCTAAAAAAAAATACTTCCACTCAACTTTTTAGACATAATTGGAGCCCAACACCACAGAAAAGCACTGAACCCACCCTATCTAATGCACCAGTTAACAATGAATCCACCACCTCATAGACTCAACGAGGAATCTACAGCACACTACTTTTAACTTTCGTAACATAACCCCCCACCACCAAAGCACAGCCCACATCAGCCTCACCCCCAAACATCTGAATATTCTGCCACCTAAAAATAACCATAGTGACGCCCCCCCTCCCCTTAATAAACCAAGCAAAGAAACCACTACACTGGCCAGACACATTCATCTGTCGCATCTAAGATCTGGCCACCCCACATTACTACTATTCCTAGGACGTCTGGCCGTTTTGCACGCCGACCACTCCCATGGTGGTCGGCCGAGTGTGAGACGGCCCTCAAACAGAAGCGTTATGCCTACATGCGCTATAAGCGCCGCCCGAATGATTTCACTGTCGCTGAAATTCGTCGGGCTAGGGCTAGGTTCCGGTATATTTCGAAGCACGCCCGCCGAATTCCTTAGTGGGCATACGTGTCTTCACTTAACGGGAAGACCCCTTTAGCTGAGGTGTGGCAGCGAGTCAAAAGGATTCAGGGCAAGTTCTCGCAGGACCACCTTCCCGTTCTCCAAGAGAATGGGACCGCAATCCTAGACACCGCGTCCGTAGCAGAATCCTTAGCGACCGCTTTTTCCGCATTCCCTAGCCATGTTGCTGCTCCGCCAGCATTCAATGCACGTAGTGATGTCGCGGAAGGCCGTCGGCTGGACTTTACTTCCAGAGGCTGAGAACCCTTCAACGACAAGTTTACTGTGAGTGAGTTGCGTTCCGCTCTCGCATCGTACGCGGACACCGCCCATGGTCCGGACGATGTCCCATACGCCATGCTTCGACACCTGGCTGAGTGAGGCATGGCATTTGGGTTAGATTTGTTCAATAGGATCTAGGTGGAAGGTCTTCTCCTAGACTCCTGGCGAATCGCTACTGTGCTCGCCTTTCGCAAACCGGGGAGAGATCACTCTACTCCGAACAGTTTCAGCTTAATCTCTCTAACCTCCTGCGTGTGCAAGTTGATGGAGAAATTGGTAAATGTTAGACTAGCCTTTTTCATGGACAGTGGAGGCCATCTGTCTTCCGCACAGTGCGGCTTCCGCAATTTCCACTCCACCTCAGATGCTCTGCTTCGACTGGAAAATCCCGTCTGCAAGGCTTTCCTTCGTAGACAGCACTACGCCACGGTATTTTTGTATCTGGAGAAGGCCTATGATACCGCATGGCCATACGGTATCATGGAGACTCTCCACACGATGCGGGCGAGGGGACGCCATCCAATGTCCATATCTGAATTTTTGCGAGATCGTCGATTCCGCGTACGGGTGGGGGGAGCCCCTTTTCGGCCCAAAGGAGAAGGAAGAGGGTGTCCCGCAGGGAAGTGTCCTCAGTGTCACACTCTTTGCATTGGGCATCAACGGCATCACCTGGAGCTGCCTGAAGATGTTCTCGCTACGCTCTACGTGGACGACCTTCCGATCTCTTTTGGCGCGGCCCAGATGCCAACTCTGCAGCGTGGCCCCCAACAGGCATTGAACCGCGTCTCTTGCTATGCCGAAGCGCACAGGTTTCGGTTTTCTTTGGCCAAGACTAAGGTGATGTACTTCTGCCCCCATCCACGGCTTCACCCCGAATAAGATTTGTTTCTTAATAGGGTGCGCGTGGATGTGGTTGAGTTGCTCTGTTTCCTTGGTCTTGTATTCGACCAACGCCTCACCTAGGAGGCTCATATTTGCAGCCTTAGGGTCTCTTGTACCCACGCCATGGACATTGTCCGTTCCGTGACGTTCAGCGCTTGGGGTGCTGATAGGGCTACTTCCCTACTTTCTTCGATCCTTTGTTCGCTCGAAGATCGACTACGGATGCAAGTTTTATGCATTCGCAGCCGAGCGTTTATTGCGGAAGGTGGATTCGATCCACCACACTAGCCTTTGCCTTGCGACCGGTGCCTTCCGCACTTCCGCAATAGACAGCCTGTTGGTCGATCCTGGGATGATTCCACTCGCTCTGCGCCACGTGCACTTCATCACTTGCCTGTACGCGCGAGCCCGGCGCCTTCCTCAGTCGCTAACAGCTCTCACTGCATCGGCAGCTGATCTCGATGCTGCCTATGCCGCCGAGAGACGCTAGCCATACCCTAAGCCCTTTGGGTTTAGGGCCAGGAAACTCATTCAAGAGGTAAATATAGCTCTCGGGCTTTAGGCCCCGGGTTCTGCCCAGGACGCCACCCTGGAGGGTACCACATTTGGCTATTCTTCGCCACGCCTCTGCTCCCGAAGCTTGTAATGCGCCGGGAGTATTGCGTTTGACCTTTTTGGAGCACACATCGTGTCACGCTGGAACCGTGCCAGTGTATACGGATGACTCCTACTCCCGAGGGGGGGTCAGCTTCCCCGCCGTATCCCCTCTGTTTGAAGTTAGCGGGGCTCTACCAGGCGTTGCGTCTGTCTTCACGGCCGAGCTGGTGGCAATACTTCACTCGTTACGGCAGATTACGTGACGTGCCTGGTTCGTAGACCGGATTGTGATCTATAGCGACTCACAAAGCGCCCTGACTGCTCGCGGGGCATTGGAATTCCGCATCCCCTGGTTCGCGATATCCGTGACGCTACGGTTTTTGCAAGCCGGGCAGATGTCGAGATTATCTTCTGCTGGGTTCCTGGACATGTAGTAATTGCGGGGAATGAGAATGCCAATGAGGGTGCCAAAGAGTCCGCGAGGACCTTGCGACCGGACCAGCGTTTCGCTCTTCCTCACACCGACTACATGGCAGGAATACGGGCAGCTCTTCGGACGGCTTGGCAAAGAAGATGGCAGACGGTCGAAGGGAATTTAAAGTTGCGTGCCATTGCGACGCGACTGTTCCCATGGACCTATTCCCCAATGTCGCACCGGATTCAGGGGATTTTTCTGTCGTCTCCGAATTGGACACACTCGTGTGACGCATTGCTATTTAATGGAGCGCTCGCCTGCGCCCTATTGCAACGACTGAGTCGTCCCTTAGCCTGTTCGGCACATTCTTATCGAATGTCCCAGTCTGGGTGATCTTCGCGCACGACACCTGTCCCGGTACCAAGATGGGCGGGGTCGCTACCGCAGTCCCTTGTACTCGGGACGAGTGCGTGCACATTGACTGGTGAACTTGTTGACTATTTGGGGGACGCTGGCCTTCTCCCTTTCATTTAACTATGTTTATTTGTTTTTTTTGTTATAGTTTTGTTATTGTTATTGTTATTTCTTTTTATTGTTGATTCCTGTTCATATTTTTTAAAGTAGCCTAGAACTAGGTTGTTTGTTTACGGCGACTTATGCCTAAGTGGGCATTTTCCAGATAGCCCCTTAAAAAAAAAATCCATTTGCCAAACTTTTTGAGCAAACCGGTCTAATCTCGCTCCCCTCCTGAACACACCTTGTTTTTTGCTCTGCTTGATGGGTGATCGTTACTTCTCAGTTTGTTCATCGCTTATTTTTTACCTCTTTTCCTACAGAATTCTCGAAACTGGTGGAGGGGAGTCAGGTATTGTATTTCACAACCAAATATTTGTTGACCTCTCGAAGATTAAGCGCCTTTCCGGCCACAACCACGGCACTGCATCAGTCACTATAATAAAAGCAGGACGACCTGCGGGTTTATGGCTTTGCATAATTAAACTTTCTCTATTTCACCCCATTTTTACATATCTCTCTCTTCAAACTTTTTTGGGCAGATTTAATCGTTGTTTTGGGCTGAAAATGAAAAAAAAACATTAAATAAGGTTTTCCGTTTTGTAGAAATTTAAGATTGCCATTTTTTTGTTATCGGTTTAACAAAGCAACCAATTAAAATAATAGCTAGCAAATTTAAAATATCCCTGTTAATAAAGAACTATCATCCTTTAAATAGAAAGTGGTCACTCTAGATCATCTGGAATATCACAATATTATCAAAATCCTAAATCCAACGACCATTTGCTCTCTCAAATTAGGCTTAATATTTGACTACTTTCTTTTCAGAGAGGCAAATATTTCCAAACTATAATGGTATAAATTTGCCTAATAATATATTCAGAGAAGAATAGAAAGTTTCTCCCACTGTAATTATGTTAGAATAATCTCTCAAGGTAGAATAAAAATCTTCCTAAATCCTAATTATTCTACTTTCATTTCGGCTATAAATGTAACACAAGAATCTATGCATTTCGCATCAAAGCATTATTATATGCTCACTCGGTAAAGGAATCTGTCATTTATATATATTCTTGGGTGAAGATTTGTGTGGTGTACAGAACTGCGGATTATTAGCCCTTTCTTTCGGTTTTAATCATCGCTAGTTTTCCTCTTTATTGGATAGGTAGGTTGTGTAGCTACCACATATATTAATCTATCTTTATCTCACTTCTATTAGGAATAAGTTGTCCAAAATTCTGTGGTAGTTTCCAACCATTCGTGTTCAGCTTTACTATTGAAACCTCACTAAAAATATAGAAATGTCTGCTCGACTCTATTTTTCAGATCCTTCTTTACAACTCTTTTGTCAAGTTTTGGTCGAATGTAGGTAGAGCTTTGGCAAGGTTTCTGGTTGATATAGAGGTCATCCAAGCCTATTCAAGACACCACTTTCGCATATTATCACAAACAAATAAACCAAATACTAATTGAAAAATTCAATGATTCTCACCGTCTTAAATAGTAAATGTGGCAAAAATAAATAAATATGACAGAAAATCATAAGACTTAAAATGCTACTGCGAAAGTTTTAAATTCCAACCGCCTAGATAGAGAGTAAATAAATATTGTTTAATTTGCCACCTATATTCTATCGTCCTTGCCTCCAATTTTGCTTAGACAATGGTGTTGCAGATGTCTTCGCCTCTCAATTTGACTAAACGACATGAGGATCTACTATTTTGACCAACTAATTTGTAACTTGCTTCCTATTTTGGGGGGTATAAAAGATACACTCGTTATTTACACGACTGAAGATTCTTCTAATCCTGAGTCTGCTAGATTCCACATCGCTAAAAGGCTTCCTCTTCACAAATGACTGGCGCATTTATTCCCTATAATATGTTCCTGTCAGAGCCTAAAATAGTACTCACACCACAGTGTAAATCGAAATAAAAAATTAAACTGAAATAAAAAAATTACAGTCGCCACAATGGAAATTGATCGGCAGACAAAAGGGCCGACTTTTGTGATTGAAAAGGTAAAAAGAGCTTTTGAAAACGAAAAAGAAATTAATGAAAACTTACCTGTCAAAATTTTATCATTTGGCATTTTGCCTTGAGGACCGGATGAAGACACCTGGACATTGATTTAGCCAGTCCGTTGAAGTATCTGTTGTCCAGAGTAAAGGATTGCAAGCAAAAATGACATCAACTACAAAAATGTTTGGTCTAGTAAATTTATTCAGGACCACTTTAAAGGTGTCTGGAGCTCAATTTTTGGTTCCACTTTTTAGAACTGAAGGTGACAACGAAATTTTTAAATGGAAAAGCCCATCAAAGAGATGAGAGAATCAGGTGAATGCTCTATCCTATGCCTAATTATTTCTTGTCGCAGTTTTATGGATTGAAGATAAGGCAATCTTATGTCTTGTCATTTGTGAGGATGAATATCCTTCTGCTAGAAATTCTCTCGAAACTTTGTAGAAAAAGTCCGAATGTATCTTTAGCTTATGCAGAATAAACGTGCTTTGACGAAGCATTCATTTCTTTGGGATGGTTATCCACTGCTGTTCCATTCTTACCTCGTTATCTCTCTGATAAAGGTCACTTACATTTTAGCTACGAATCTGTATTACACCCTATTGTTGATGGTCCAATTCTGTTGTCAAAGCTCTGCCCAGGAATCAACATGAGATTTTGCCATCAAAGGGTTGAGTTCACATTAGTTGACACATTCACTTTGAAATATTTTATTATTCGGCTGCCTTTAACCTATTTTGATATTATTTTATCATGAATTATGAATTCAGCCTCCTAACTTAATCAAGAATTTTATTGTGTTATTTAGGATATTTAAATTTAAATAGTAAAATTAGTTTTTTTAATACCATGATAAATGTGAGAGAGTATTGTGAATGTAACGAAGTATGATGTCAGCAATTATTAAAAGATATTCTCTAATTAACATAACGTTTATTTCAGTGTTTTCAGGGAAGTTCATTTTGTTTAGGTGGGTTACTGTCTCAGTGTAATTGGAAAGAAAAATTACTGCCTTATTGCAATTTTCTGTTTACTTTTCCATGAAACGCTACCATGTAATGAAGCACGTCTCTTCGATATAACGAGCCTTAAATTTACACAAGGAGAGATTTTGCCTAAAGGTTAATATGCCAGTGTTAATATCACAGCATTATGTGTAAACCAACGGGAGAATCGTCAACACTCTTTGGCTGAGTCTGCAAGGAACTTTTCATGTCTTTTGACATAGAATACGGCATTCTTGAAGAAGAGTTAATTGTGTTTCTTGCCTCGAAAACCAAGTCCTTAGCGGCCATTTACTTGGCAGTAATCAATGGTTCATTGATTTTTAAAATGAATCAGACGTCTCTTAGCTAACTAATAATTAGGAAGAGATTTTCTTTCCTTACATAAATTTAGGGACTTTATATCTCTGAGACTATTACTTCCGATGTACGAATTACGTTAGGCAGAAACTAACGTGGAATGTTTGACAATTGTTAAATTTTCATAATCTGCTCTTATCTTATCATAATATTATATTGCGTTTTGGGGCAAAAGATCCTTAATTTCCTTCACTTTAAAACGAGTCTATGACAATTTAGTCCCGTTAAAAAGCATTAGATTATTGCTGTAAATTTAATTCACATATTTAGTGATTAAATAAGTTCCAGGTGGAATTATTTACTTAATCATAAGATTTCTGTAAAGTATATGTTCAGTCATGTCCAAAGTTTAAGGACTACTATATCTTTTCATATTGTAAAATTAATAGAACTAATAAACGGACGCACATTAATTTAGCATGTTTGTTTCATAAATTAAAGGTGGAATATACAAGGAATTTAGAGCCCAAACCTATTTTATTAATATATACACTGAGTTGATTCGCGCTATCAATATTTACAATGATGTCTCTTGTTCATGATGACTGCTTCACTTCGTGTTGTGGCATCCTGGAAACCAAATTTGTGATGATATCTCAGCACCCGCAACTACTCACAGTCAGATGGTTTTGTTTATTAATGTGCGCTATCATGGTGAAAACTATGACCTTCATCTCCAAATTAGTCCTGATTGCTGTAAAAGGGTGCTGATGAAACAATTTTTTGGTACCAATTTGAATTCATGACAAGCGCAAAAGACGCTTCATAGGACAATATCACTTTTTCCTACTCCTCAACACTCCATCCTTGATATTTTCCACGACTATGGAGCCTGTCTATAAGGTTGTTCATGGTGAGATAGCGCTTCTTCACACCATTTCTTTTGGAGGCAACCGGATTCTTGAGCTAGGACCTAACAAGCAGGCGATCTTGGCGTTCAATTGAAGCTCTTAGGTGTCCAGAAGACTTCCAAGGATTGTAACAACTTTTCTAAAGTTGGTATTTATCCTGAAGATGGAGTTCCTTGATATAATACTCTTAACAATTACATCCTTACACTTCCGGCCACTTTACTTTACAGCATCAATAGTTCCACGGTTTTTCATAGAAAAACTCTTCTTAAATTAAAAAGGATTCAAACATTTATTCTTTATAGACACTATTACATAATAGATTATAATAGAACAACATTATCTATAATAAAGGCAATTTTTTCATCATTTTATCCTTTCGATCGAATAGCAAGGCCACAAATATTTAAGTAAACTTGCACTTATTTAAATATTAGAGTAATTATTCCTCTCACGTAAATTTTTTCAAATAATGATACAAATTAAAATATATATTATTATCAAAACTTTTGTACATGGCTGTAACCTTAAAAGGGTGAGTTGGCTGATCACTTGGGAGATAAAAGGGATCAGAAGCTATTCTTTCTTCCCAATCATTAAGGTTCTGAAAGTCTAGGTAGACCACATCCAGGTATTGGTACCTTGCTTCGAATTTTCGAACTTTTTGCAACATAAACAGCAAAGATTTGTTGAAAAAAAGGCCAGGAGTGATACATTTTATTCTCGTTAAGTGAACTCGATTAAACTGGCAAATGAGCTAAAAGGTTTATATCGGTAGGTAAAAGTACAGAAAATTTAAACTCAAGTTTCGGAGTTTATGAAGATTTTTCTCAACACAAGTGGAGGTCAGGAATTGATTTTTCTTGATTAAATCTTTACTACTGCACAAACATACCATTTGGAGTTTGTATGAATGGTATATTTTAACTAGACTGAGAATATGGATGTACATTTCAGAACAAAGGCCCGAAGAGGCATAAGATTTTAACTTAGAACTATAGAATTTATCTTTTTAGAATTCCATATATACGTTTACTCCGTCATGAAGGAAAACTTATCGAAGCTTTTTACCTGCGTCTCACAAAAATTAATGAAGAAGGTTCTGTAACGAAAGTGGTGAAGATAGAGTATATGAAGAAGTATAGAAGATATAGAGTCACAGGTCCTCATTTAGACAATGGACTGGGAGGGAATGCAATATTTTCTATGCTAACTGCAGCATAGCTTCCTGTTCCCGGAATGATAAAATAAAGAAACTTTTATGTATATCATTATCTTATTATTTCCAAATACAGGATGTTATACCGAAATGGTGCATAAGGAAACCAACCAACTGCACTCTCCTAAAATATTCAATTGCCAAGAACATCCTTTTAAGAACATTTTTATTCACGAACAAAATAAATCTCAAGAATAATCGTCGTTGGGGAACTAAATCAATCGCTTTATACAAACAAAGAATGACATTTTTAGGCAAGGATCAAGCGATATTTATTAAAAGTTGGGTCAAGCTGATGCAATCTTTTAAACGGCAAATCACACCATAAATTATTGCTCATGTTTAAGGAATGGGAGGGTATATAGAGATTGGGCTACGTGTGCAGAATGTAATAAATCACTGGAAGTGTTAGTTTAGCGAAGGTAAATAAGTGTATTCGAAAGAAGATAAGTTTCCTCAAGAATAAAATAAATTGAGAGGAAAATCAAGAAAAATGATTACATAAAAATAGTTTCGTAAAACATAGATATGAATACTGAAAATCGTTTCACAGAAATACTATTTGAAAGCAAAGAACCAAGGATAGGAAATCGAACCCTTAATTTACATAGTGCAAATTGAAGTGTGAAATGTCTTTTATAATTCATGAATAAAAAAATATCTTTTTCTGATCATTTTCTCGACAAAGCGTTCCTCTTATGATCAAATAAGTGGGTAAATTTAGAAGATAAACAGCCCTGAATTATTAGCCCATCGTCAGTGCACTCGGCGTCTCGCAGCGAGAAAGGATCGTGGCGAGCGACGAGCTGATTCAAAGTAAGTCTCTTTCATGATCGGAAAGGAGAGAAAAGCGGAGGGATGAATGACTGTGGTGATCCACGTGGATCATAAGGAGGAAAATAATGCAATTTAACTAAGAAGGGGAGAGGAATGGTAAAAGGTCAATAGCTAGACGACTATGCGTCGTTTTTTTGTATTTATGTACCTAGTGGTATTAGACGGGGGCTTTAGGTGGTGGGGATAAGGATGATGGGCGAGTAAAGGAAAAGCGATACTAATGATGTTAATTTAGGTGTAAATAGGTGTTTACTGGCGTGTATTTGGGTGTATAGGTCGTATATTTTGAGTTTCTTCATGCTCTCCTCTTTAATGTGTGACTCGCAGCTGTGAGAATAATAATATGCGCGTATGTGAAGAGTGGTCGAACTAGTGTTTTATGTAGATCTAGTTATAGTTTGCGACTGGAAGGGTAACACTTGCCAAGCATTTTGTTTGTGTGTTGTGCTCTAGTGTATGGTTTTATTAAATGAGGCCCCGATCATTTGGTGTGCAGCTTGTGCGTAAGTCTTTGGAGTTGTGTATTTTAGGTTTAGTTTGTCAGTGTAGACTTGTGTGTTTTGCATTTAGAGATTTCTTGTGCCTTACACTGTCGTCTCTGTGTTCCGAGGATTCGTAGCTATGCGTCTCTTGCACTCGTCTTCTATTCTGTCTTCTAGTCTAGTATTATCTGTGACCGGTTCGCGATTGGGTCTGTTACCTGGTCTGAGAGAAGAATGGCCTCATTGTCAGCGTAGAACAGTGTGTGTCTGCATTTTTCTGGGGGGCTTGGGTATCATTGGTATATATGATAAATTGTGTATGTGGCAGCATGCTACCCTGGAGTAGGCGGCGAGAGGTACAAATTGATGTGATGTTGTGTTTATGTATTTCATGAGACAACATTTGGTAAGTTAGTAAAATCCTTCTGTTACAGAAGGGGGGCTCGGGATTCTTGGCAAGTTTCCAAAAGAGTCGCTCGTGCCTCATTTTGTCGAAAGCCTTCTCTATTTTCTTTAGGATGGAGAATGCCCTTTGTTTTACCTATCGTGCCTTTGTAGGATATCGTAAACAATGGCACAACTGTTTAAGTATACCGCCATCACATGAATCCAAATTGGCAGAAAGATAACCAGTCATTTTCCACTAGTAAATTCTGGAGATGGGTGTTGAACATTCGTTGAGTATTTTACCTAGCTTCTAAAAGAGAGTAATAGACTTGAAACGGTCTTTATGTTTAAAGCTCTTGTTTTGTTTTAGTAATACTCGTAGTATTGTGAGCTAGGTTTTAAAAATGGTGGAAAGTGGTCAGATGCGAGAGAGGCGTTGCAGAGTTTTGGGAATATGTTTTCGATTAGGTGTTGAAATAATGTGGCTGGCAGGGCGAAGGAGCCGGGGCCGGCGTGTATGTGCATTTTCTAGGTAGGGTTTTCTTTCCTTGACAGTGATAGGGGGAGGTAGTCTGCTGTAGTAATCTAGCAGTTCTATCTGTACCAGGAGGACTAGTCCTAGCTCTTCAGTATGAAAGCAACACAATTGTCGGTTTTCCTGGAATGATTTTCGTGCATAAAGTTTGGGTGTTTAAGGGCGCATACGGTGTTCCAATGGGATTTTAATGCATCGGTGATGTCGTTAATGTTAGTGAGGATGCAGTCATTGTGTTCCTTGGCTCTAGGTTCTCGTTAAATTATGCCCATCATCCTATTCACGCGTACCCAGTAGAAGCAAAGGTCAGTAAAGTGGGATCATCTTCTATTCGGGTCACCTCGCGGTACTGACGGTTACAACCCAGCTCCATTTATGTTTGTTGCGTGCACATAGGAGAGTGATGTTGTGTTGGGGGGGACTTGGCTGTAGTGGTCATTGTATATAGTTTTTGTGGGTCTATGGAGAATGTGAATTATTTAATGCAAGTGTGTGATTTTCGTGATGTGTACATGCTATATTCTGTGTTCATGGTGTCGATGAGTGTATTCCAATGGTTGAATATTCGTGTAGGGTTGATGTTCTGGAGAATGAGGTTGTGTGGTTGTCTTTGTGTAGTCATAAAAGAATAAGGTGGGCATGAGGATAAGCGCCAGTCAGGGGAAACAGCAATCTCTAGATGAGTTTAAATCACTTACTTTTAGGTGACAGTGATTAATGTAGTTGACGACACCATTGAGAGTCAGCGTCAGTCAAATAAATGGATTTTAAGACATATCTCAAAAGAATATAAATATATTTTAAACTTCTGTAATCAATAATGTTTCTCTATTCCCCCAGTATACTCTTTCACTCATTCAATTTAGGAAAGAAGGCTTTTTCCCGAAACACTATTCGCTTAAACCAGCTTCGGATTATTACAGTTGCCATCAGTAGTCTTCGAGGAATGAAACCACCAAGAGAGAAAAGGTTTCTTGAGAAACCCGAGTTTCTGATGTCATTAGAAAATTCACTATTGAAATGGCTATTTATTTTTGTTCCATAATTAATATTAGACATATTCACAACTTTATTGATTTAAAAAAAAATTAACAACTCTTCTAAACTATAATAATTGATTCATACTTTCCACTTCTACGCCATTCCTCATGATGTTGTAGTTATCAATGTTTAATGATGATTTTCGGTTTTTCGCTTAAACTATCACTCTTCTTATCTCCTACTTATGCCTTTTCATCGATAACATAATTTCAGCTTAAGAAATATAACTCAATATAATACCATCATCACACATTAAGGCTTTTATTCGCCTCCATATATAAACACCACAAATTCACTTTATAATATAGAAAAATGTATTGCAAAATCTATGAATATATTAGGGTTTAAAGCCAGAACTGAGATTTTAATCGATTTTAAAAGTAAATGCAATTTGTTTGAATCACATCAAATCACAGAACCTTTCGCAATAAAAGTTGAGTAAATGGCGGGAATAGAGACATGTGGAAATTTCCCAAGAGATTAAGTTATGATTTTTTTCAATACATAGATTCCTCATATAATTAAGTTTTGTTATATTCTAACCTTTTTAATCTGTTTTTATCATGTTACCTTTTATTAGCTGTAATATATTTTTGCTATGCTTAAGTCATCTCTGTAGGCAATAAAGGCATCATCATAGGAATAATTAATCCACTCCTAGAAAGTAAAATGACCGTGTGAGAAAAGAAGTTCACCTTGGGTAAACCTTTTAGGCCCAACCCATCTCCACTCAAGTTATTCAATTGTGTCCTGGTTCACCCATTTGGTAATTGTCTATATTAGTTTCAGATGGCAAAATGTACACTTTTAAGAATCTTCAAAAGTAATTATATAAAAAGCAATAGAAAGAAATTTAACAATATTAAAACATCGGCGCATAGTAAAAAAAATCATTTCCTGTAACTTCGAGTCGAAAAATGACAATACTAATATAGCGCCAATATGTACCGCCATCTTGAAATGTTGGTGATAATTTGGGAGATAAAATTATCCCCCAAAATTCCACAGAATTTTAAAAGATCAGGTCAACTTTATTTTTTTAGGTGCCACTCTATATAGATTATATTTTTGCGGCATATTGTTTTTTATTTTCCCTCCAGTAGTAAACAATGTTCATGTTGTAGTTTTTTCAGAACATTCCCCCCCCGATTTTTTTACCATAAAATGTATTTGCTGCCATTTTTACAGGTCAGAAACGCGTTTGTGATGTTCATTGCTGCCACAATTGGTTTGGTTTCGAGTTAGTTTCACATTTATGTGAGTAGAGCTACCACGAATAGTAAGCAATTTGGGGAGAATCAAGGAACATAAATCCTAAACCTTACCTAAATAAACCAACCTTAATCTAGCTTAGCGTAACCTAACCTAACCTAACTAATCTTTGTATGACGAGGTACGTTAAATTATATAAGGTATGAGTTTGCGATGCGACCACATTGCCTAACCTCAAAATGTATATCCTATCAACTTTCCGCATTCTTTTCACAATACTGGATGGCGAACTATACGGGTCTACTATTATTTTATATCACAACTCCACTTGTTACCGGATATCGTGCGGGGAGGTTCCTTTAAAGAGGAACTAATATACAAATTGAATCACTTTAATTGACTTTATTTTAGCAGTTTCAAGAACAGCTTCCGTGCAACGCAGACTTTTTGTTGCCACGGGTTACATTTATTTTGTCGCAGCGGAAGTTAGGTTTTCGTCACTTCGTTTTGGGCACCTTTGGGCAATAATTTAGTAGATCAAAATATTGCCCATATTTTAATGTTAGCGTTTATTATTGGCTTTCTCAGCCGTACATAGAGCAAAAAATCATTCAAAAAACACGAAAGCATGCGCCAATGTTTTCTTTTAACACTTATCCAATCATTGAAACATTTTGTGATAATTTCTAAAATTATTGGATTCATATGTGCAACTAATATCGCCTTCGAGACATAGCTACAATATGATGCCAATGTGTCTATGACGTATGGAATAATAATATTTTTTAAAACATCTTTACAATGTTACTTCCCTTTCAATGAAATTCTTAAAATTCACTTAAACCTATCAAGTGTTACATTTGTGACCTCTTACGCTTGGCAATCAACCTTTACGGAACGTGTCGTACACTTTGGCTTTATGCAGGGTTATGAAGGAGGGGGGGATGATTTTACTTGCTCATTTTTTGTTATTGTTGTCACCCTGTGTATTTTAGTGGGCTTGTCTGTAGAGTGGTAATCCTCCGTACCAATAAGGGGTGTGGTTGCCCGGTTAGTGGCAATGTTTCCACTCAAAAGGGTGAGCTTGGTAGGATTGGGATAACGCTTGCCACCGGCGATGGTAACAAGTTATTTGAAACGCGCAACGGAAATATCCCTTTAGGTAACCTCGTACTTGATCTGAGAAGATTGTACCAGCTTGGATGAATAAAAGGATCTGTTTATTAATGTAAACGAGTCTCAGTCTATTTATTTTACCTTGCACCAAAATAGGAAGTACTCCGAGCACAAATTCACAATTCGATTTTACAAGAAAGTAATGCGGGAATATGGCAGAGCGACCGGGCTATTATAATGATCGACGTATTGAATTGATGAACGCGTAACAATTAAAAGGGTAATAACAAAAAATTCTCTCTTTTAATCTCTCTGCACCCATTTATATAGGGGGAGCAACATTAATCAAGTGTACAAATGACGTTGGGGCACGTGATTGGCTGCTCATTCCATTATCTGGTACCGATATTGGCTTAAATTAATCCTTTAATAAATTTTGATTGGATGGCATCTAAACTGCCATACCTCGTTATTAGCGAATATTTCTAGAAGATGGAGCTTTATTATTAGACATGCAATTGTTTAACTTCTGGGCTATCTTTGTTAGTGAATGATGAAATACTTTTATCACAGGCCATTTTATTACCACTAGACACTCTCAGTTTCTTAATGTTTACTCTCTGGCGCCTGTCTGACTTAAGCCCAGATACAGAGACTACCACTTTATTACAGTGAAAATTTCGAACCTTTACCTCGGCCTTCTACACTCACTCTCTCTTCCTTTCTTCGGGTTACGTTGTGTATGGTATCTACATGTATCCACTTCAGGTAAATACATGTGTTCCTTAAGGGTTGCCAGATGTGGCTAATTTTATAAGTTGATGGCTAAATAATAAATAAATCATTTAGCCACTAGTTATTTGGCTAATTGTGGCTAATCTCTGTTAGTTTTAATATTAATATCGTAAATCACTTAAAAATTGCAATAAGAATTTCCAGAAAATTTCCCTCCGATACAGATTGAACAAGGTTTTCATGTGGCTTACATTTTGCGTTTGTTCTGTACATACTCACAAGTCTCAACATGAGAGAGTTTTTCGCCCATTGGTAAATTAAGAAATAGTGTTCTTTACATATTCGCAAAAATTCAATCCAGTTGCAGAGTTCCCATTTCTATTCATAGTTTTTGAGTAAATCCTCCTAACAGTTGAATTCTCTTAATTGAGAATGGCGCCACTGCATTTCTCATATGTGTTACGTAAGCAATTCTGACTCACTCTGATTATTAATTCATTTGTGCAGTTCGTTGCAATGCAATAAACATTGCATCGTATGTTTTAAAATAAAAAACAGTGAATTTTTGGCCATAATGAGTAGCAGTGGGAAGCTGAGCATCCATGGTTTATGCTTGAGAAAATGCATGTTTTTGCAAATTATGTCTTTGTAAAATATCAGTTAAAAAAACGTTATTTAGTGTTTCATGAAAAGTCAGCAGCAGATAAGAGTAAGGGAAAATTACTAAATCCTCTAAATTCATCTCTTAGTTTATTCCATTTTAAGGCTAAAATTTTATTTAGCATTAAATAATAAATGCTGTAAAAACTTTAATGTCACAGAAAAAAGGCTAAATTTTTTTACAAGTGAGATGTATTTGCAAAGATGTAGCCAAAGACAAACCCAAAGTACAGAGGGTGAACCAAAAAGCGGCAGAACTATTGAAAAGGAAATGAAAGCTGAATAGTTTGTTATCATTGTTTCACAATATTTTTAATTAAATAAATGTAGGTGTCATTTATATATAATTATTATTTAATTTCACCTTTTATTTTAACAATACTGATGTACTATATCATTTGGCTAATTGTGGCTAATTTTCCCCTAGCATATGGATAAAAATGCTCCACCCATCTGGTAACCCTGCATTTATGCACAAAGACGGCAACAAATAACAATCCAGTTATTTCGTAGTCATGAAACGTGTAAGGTGTATAGTTTCTTATGAAGAAAATATACTTCAGCAACTTGCGTGTGATGAGAGTCATAGTGAAGATAAATTGCATGCGAGCTCCTCTGATATGGAATACAAACCGATAGAAGGAGATACCATTTGTGATAGAACGACTCGAAAAAGGAGAAAGGCAAGATAAAGAAAGCACATAGATCAGCTTCCAATCTTTAACGAAACATCTAGTGAAGAAGTTTCATCATATAAGCAAGACGCTTAAGAATATACACAAGATGGAACGCATAGGGAAAGTGTCTTCTGCCCATTTTTCTCTACTCCATTTTTATACGGTTGACGAGGCAGAAATTTGTAAACACATAAGCCTTGAACTTTAGCTAGCCCATACAGTGAAAAAGAATCATTCAGTCTTTTCGTTGCAAATGAAATGTTTCTACATATTTAGAGATATACAACCAGAAATGTGAAAGACATTACTCAAAATCTGAGAGCTAATTCAAAGGCTATGTACACTTATATGCCGGAATATATAGTCGTGAACATTCAAGCGTGTCTTGGGCTCATTTTATATGCAGGAGCTGAAGGACATAATTTCACTTCTATTGATGATTTATGGAATCAGGTTGATGCGAGTCCAATTTATCGAGCTGTAATGTCAAAGCAACATTTTCGTTTTTTCCTAAGAGCAATAACATTCGATATCAAAGAAATCGTCAGGAATGTCTTTGAAAAGATAGGTTAGCTGCAATCAGCAAGATCTAGAATGCATTCAAAGAGTCTTTCTCAATTTTAATATTCCTGATCATAATTTAAGTGTAGATGAAAAAGTACTTGGCTACCGCGGACGAATTCTTGGAAGTACCAACAGTCCAACAAAACCAAGAAAATATTGGCTGAAGATTTTTTTTTTTTATGTGAAGCAAAGAATAGGAATGCGCTGAATGCAAATATTTACACTGTGACGAAAAGACAAAGAGTACATCAGAATCTTTCAAAGGATGTTGTGCTTGAATTATGTACACCTTACGAAAAAAAACTGGACCTGAGATCGTTAAAGATTACTTCATTACATCGCATGGTTTAGTTGTTGCATTATTAGAAAAGTATCTAACTTTGTTGTGAACACTCTGGTCAAACAGAAGAGATTCCTCAACACCTAAAGCAAATCAAAAGACCAGTGCAATCAAGTGTGTTTGCTTATGATCATCAAAGTAACATCATGTTGGTTTCCTATATTCCTTAAAAAACCAAGAATGTTATTTTTCTTAGTTCTTCTTATCCTGGGGATGAGCGTTTGCCTGAGAGGGCTAATAAACTTGCTTTAATTTTAGATTAAAATTTCGGAAAAGAAGGACTTTATAAATTCGATGAAAACATATAAGAATTCACATGCACAAGGAAAATCGTTCGCTAGCCTCTGCTAGTATTTTATAATATGATGCATGTAAGTGTACAAAGTGCCCTCCTTATTTTCCGACAAAGAAAACCCTAATATCAAAGGAAGGTATTCCTAGAAAACTTGGCAAAAATGCTTGTAAGATCAAGTGCAGAAGCCCGATTTAAAAAGGAAAAGCAAAGAATTCTCCCAAATCAAGAAAAACAGCTTATGCAGAACAAACAAGTTCTACACGGGTTGGAAGGTGTGAGGTATGCAAAAAGGTGTGCAATGTCTCTTGTGACGAATGTAAGAAGAATATTTGCCCAGCACGGAGATTGGTAAAAAGTACGAAATGTCCAACTTGCTAAAAAAACCGCTCGTGGAATCGGACTACAGGGGATACCCCGATAAAAACGAGTGCATCAACGCAAGGTCACTTAGAAAGGCAGAAATAATTAAAACATATAATGTTTATATTTTTCTGGAAAGAATAATTAAATATATAATCTATATTTTGTATGAAAACAAGCCTGTTACACAATGTTTTATATAAGTGATGGTCCTCCTTGATTCACGTGAGTGGGTAAGGGTTAACAAATTATTTTTGCCCTTACTTTATATTTAATTACAATTAAAAAAAGCGTAAAATTCTCCAACAGTAGCAAATACCGACTTTTACCGACCATATTAGATCGAGAGAGGTAGGGGGAAAGAATTGAGTGAAGGAACATAGATAAAAAGAAACAAGCAAAAAAACATACAAATAACAAAATAGCTAAACACATATTTACATCATAAGAATTATTTTATGCCAATACTAGATGAATAACACACTATTACACTACATGCATTTCATATTTTTTTCGTTTTAATTCATCACTTATTCCAGGTCAAGTTAGTTAAGATTTAAGTAAGATAATGTCAGTGATTCAAATTCAATGAGTTATTAATTTAATACGCGTAGAAAGAATTTATCTTTTTTCTCATTTAATTTTCGAATAATCGACCTATTTTTTCTAAAGGCAAGCTCTATTCTATTTATCTTTATTAAAAATACTGGGAAAGGCACCTGGTGTTGCCTTAGCATATAAAACTATCCTGAACAAATTTAATTCTGGGCTTGAGCTAATTTAACAGTTGACAGATATACGAATGCATAGTATATATTTATTTTTCAGTAATTGAGTAGTTTATTATGAGAGGCTAACAGAGATTTTGATTTTCACATTATTTTATCATTTCACTTTTAAATTCTGGGTCTTAGACTCTTAGTCCTCGAGAGCTTCTGGATAAAACTCAGCAAGATTGCTGAGTTTTTATGCGCTGCCAGTGCGGGAAGTGGCCACACACTGCTTTCCCTGAGAGAAGGAAGGGATCGGGAGATCCACCACAATTCCTTCGATTGTTTGTCCTTGACTTTATTCATAGTGATAGCAAAGAATGGCTTGCATACAAACTGGAGCCTTCGGAAATGGAAAGATAGCTCAGAGTCTGATAGGATGAGTGGAATCCTTAAAAGAAGTATCACTTCGTTTTTGCAGGGACCACGATATATTGTAGCATCAATTAGATATTCATGTAGCCGTGTAATGATGCACCAAGTGCCATTTATGTTTTAGGAGGCTCAATATTGCGCAGGATTATGACTGGTACACTAACGACTCAGTCACAGGATTTGCAGCGTCGTGTGATGATGTGGGTTGGTTGTATTGAAGAGAGAGCGTATAAAAGTCTAAGCTAAAGGATCAGAGGCCTATTCAAAAAATTTAATACGTGCAACTTTATTTGGGCTATGAACTAGGCCGGTGCTAGAGTTAAACGAATTTTATCACCCATGCTACAAAACACGTTCATTAATGAAGCCATGGGGATATTTGAAAAGAGATACCTAAATCAATGCTCTGTTAACACTGTAAATACTGTAAGACGTGACATGAGCAGCAGCAACGTAGATTACGAAGTCGAATCCAAAAGGAAGGAACACATAAGGCGTTCTTACTTCGTCTTGACGCCAGAATTCATCACACAACTGCAAGGCAAGGTGATGGAAAACCCGGGCAAGGGAATCTTGGCTTTGGCTAGATATATGAATGTCGTAGTCGCCATCCTGAAGTTGGCCCTTAATGATGACTTCCACTACTACTCGTGCAAGAGGATCAAGGGATAAATTCGACATTCAAGGCCAAGGGAACTCTATAACGAAGGCAAAGAAGCTCCTAAACAAGAGTAAGCATCCTATTAAGCCGGAAACGATCTTTTCAGATTTGAGAAATGCCAGTGCTAGTTTCCCAACCCCCAGAACAACAGGTAGCTTGCCTATAATCTTTGAAACGTTCTATGTATCTTGAAGTACAAGTTCTTTCAAACTTTGATGGTCCGTGTTTGTCTCCAGTTAGGGTAACACCATGCCAAGCCATTTCCCTGCGTAGGATTTTAGGATCAATTTAGACGGCTATGTGAAGCTCCCGGTGATTTTAATAAAAACGTGACTAGAGAGCGTTACTTCTGGAAGGCCATACCCACGGAAAGAGTCCGAAGTTGTGGTTAGTGAATTTCTCTATTTCATCAGCTCCCAATTTCTGCACTTTAGATCCCCCGATTGTAATACCATGGATCACTAAGTGTTGGGTGCGGTTGAAAAAAAAAAACACTTTGCCTATAATCAAAGGCCGAGCTTGTGGCAAATTCCCAGGAAGACTTCGAAGAACTTTCCAGGGACATAGTGTGAACCGCATGCGCCAGGTTCCAGAGCCAAGTGTCTTGAGGGCGGTCTAGAATCTGAGGGGCAGCTTCTTTGAGGAATGTCTTATCTCCCAGCCATAATATAGGCCAAGAACCCTGTACCTGGCGCAGCTAGCTAGCGCTACCTCCTATATAATGGCGACAGCTGGTAACTCTTCTCTGTTAAGGCCCTACATAATATGGATCCATGGGAGGGGAAAATCATTGCTACCAGCCCCGTTCCACGCCAAGTGTCAGCTTTAGTTCCACCTCCAAAGAGCTCTTCATCCTCGAGAGCTGCAAACCACCTTACTCAAGGCAACCAAGAAGAATTCAAACCTGTCTTTATCAATGAATTAGATGAACTATGAGCTCTTTTATATAGCTAACTACTTATACATTTGCATCATAGATTTTCAGAGCTCTTTTATAAGTTTATCTCACATGTATTCTTTGTTGCTGATTAGCGTGTATTCACTCCAGTTTCAGAGGTCCGACACTCATTAAAACTCGCCAATATTACAGAATTAAAGAGAATAATCCTCTAACTTTGGTAGTCCCTTTGAACGAGAATTACCACATACAGTCTATTCACCCAACTGTATGTACTCGTACAAAAAACTCTTTGAGAACTTTAAAATCAAAAGGAAAATTTCTTAATTCAATTCGTTGAAAAGAATAAATATGAAAATTAATTTTTTTAACAAAAAATGAGCATAGAAGTGATTATAAATTTATTAATGATTGAATCATATATTAAATAAATTCTAAATGTGATCGGTTTTTTTAGGTAAGAAGGGGATAAGAGGGAAGAAACGAAAAGTTGATATTAGTAAAAAACAGGAGTATGTTAATCGGTCATGGGTGAATTGAAAGATGACAAATTAGGGAAATCTAAATAAGGGTATGACTAGTAAAGGATTGCAACGACTGAAAGAGAAATTATTCTAAATCATGCATGTAAACCCAATGGCGCAAGTTGTCTTGGAAACAAGTAAATTTAAAAATTTAACTGAATTTAACTCGTTGTGCTATTTATTAGCCACTTGAACTTCTATATTGATTCGATTCTATGAAAATATCGGATATTTAGTCATTTTAATTATGCATTAAGTTTTAATATATACATATATATATAATATATATATATATATATATATATATATATATATATATATATATATATATATATATATATAATATGTGGCATGTTTATTAATAAAAGAGGAGTTAATGCGTTAACTCCTCGGTAAAAATAATAACAGAGGCAATATAGGGTGTTCAAATGTTCCAACTTTTGGTAGTGAGACACTCACAGACGATCGAAAATTCATTTCAACGGTATTCAGTACTAAAAATAATATTAATGGATTTTTAAATTGTCTGGATTTATATATATAAATTTAATTAAATAAACAAATTTATATATGGAGGAATTATATACATAATATGATTACAAGTGCAGCAGTATTGTTCTAGTAAGTGCTTTGACTTTGTTTTTCATAAACAATGACTGCAACACGTCGTGGTATGCCAAGAACTAATATTTTAAACAATCATTTGATATTTTTTGAATGGAACACTTTGGAGAAATTGTGCCTTTGACCACAGAAACAACTCAGATATATCGATAGATGCGAAGGTCTTCCTCGCTTAATTTCACTACTTTATGAGCAAGTTCAGTATTGCTAATCAAAGGTGTTGATTCAAACATTTAGAAGCTTTTATCTATCGTTACATGGGTCGTGTTAGTGAAATTATCTTAAAGGTTGCTTTATCATCCCAACAGCTTGGTATTCATGTTCATAATGCTCAAAAAGAAATTTTAACTTATCGTGATTAGAACGCAATCACTATGGATGCTCTCAATTAAATTTCTGAACATTTACTGATTTCATAAATAAAGTATATAAAGATTTGTCTTCAAAATTTAGAGTCGCTGAGTCTTTTCATAATAAAATCAAGGGTTATCTACTATATCACTCTAGGATCTTGGATTATGCCAAATTATTGGCTAAGAAATATTATCTCATTGAAGACTAATTTAATAATGATAAGGATTCAATTTCCACACTTAGTAACGTAAGGGAAGATAATATTCGCTATATATGACTTTTCTCGTATTTTTTTTATATATGAACTAAATACTGTTATCTATTTTTCTGATCACTTTTTGATCTGTATGTCAAAAGTTAATCCGAAAATACAAATATTGGTTAAACTCTTAAATTAGAATACCATCCATTTGATGGTAACAAAATATTAATAAAATATTAAAACATTTTATCATGCATATTTATGAATATTATGATAAATTCTAAAAGGTTTGATCAAATATGTTAAATATTTAAATTTTTATACCGAAATGTTAAAAGATTTATTAGCGATCCAAATACTGATAAGAAATTATCTTCCACCTGTTAAACAATTTAAACATGTGATTCGATAAACTCTTACGAAACTCTTAAAGAGATCCAATCGAGACTCCTTTCAACAGTTCAATCCTTTCAACCCATTTGGAGCCCGTATGTATGGTTTGCCATAAAAGTATAAAAGGGTACCACACTTCACCTTATTATATATTTCATTGATTCCCATCCATAAAATCTCTCTTAAATGTTTAACTTTATTGGTTTCTGAAGCTGCCAGGATTAACTTCGTCATCACATACCGTTCATTCTTCGGATGTTATCTAAAACATTTGGAAAATTAACATAAAAAATAACCGCCTTATTAAACTTGATATTGATAGCCTCTCTATCAATGTGCCAGTGAATGAAACCCTTTTTGGTCTATCTATAGTATTAGGAAATTCAAAATTAAACCTCCCATTAGGCCAAAAGCACAATTATTAACTCCATAAAACTTATTCTCGCAAATGAAGTATTTAATAGTGACATGGATTTCTTCCGCAAGATATATGATTAACCCCGATCGCCTATCTCCTGCGATGTTTTTATGGATCATGTCGTAGTATGGCCAAGTGTACGGTAATTTTCGCTCACAGGTTCTAAGAAAGGCAAATCAAGGCGACAAGTATTATTGTTATAAGAGTTTTATTTGAAGAGATAACGGCAGCCGCGTAATCAAGGAATATAACAAACACAATGACAATATTAGACTTTTAATACACACTAAATGAAAAGGCACAACAATAAATATGGATATAGATATGGGTACATAAATAAGATGGAATTAAGCACTGAATACTAATTTAACAACTATGGTTAGGGAATGGTTAAATGGAAGATTTAGGGTAGTGAGTGATTTAGTTCCTTTGAACCTGTAGAGTAAGGTGGGAAAAATTTGAGGGATATATTGGTGACCTTGATTATTCATAGGTGGTAGCCAAAAACCTGCAGCGGGTGGAGTTACTTTCTCGAACTTGTGTTTTGCGAGATGCGGGCCTCTTGTCCACAGGAGGTCACCGAAAAAACTTCGAAGGGGATGGGGATGACTTCTACACGCCTGGCTTGAGCGAGCTAACGGGCCTCTTGTCCATATTATTTAACCAGAAGAACTTTGGAGGACGGATCTCCAATCCTTGATCCGAAAGCGGATGAGAAATGCTGACGTTGCCTCACGAGACTCTTCTCCCTAACTCGAGGATACGAGTATGATGTCCAGCTCTTCCGTGTCTTGCAACCGTCACTCAACTTCTCGGGAGAGAGCTTCGTTAAATTGAACTCCGTTTGGGTAAGTCTCGTCTAACCAATTCTCTCTGTAATCTTGGAGCGAGTGCATATATACCCGGAGTTCTCCGAAACAGGGGGAGAGATTGAGACCTTTTGTAACCTTCCTTATCGGTCGTGACAACCCGAGCGTCTCCTTGCGGTGAAGTGTAAAAGGCAGAGATCAGCGGGCCAAACGGCTAACCAGGTGCGGGAGCTATAAAGGTGGTTCACGGCGAATCCTACTAGGTAATCTCCCAACCTGAGGGAAGGTGTAGGGAAGGTTGAGACGACCGGCAGGTAGCTTCAGTGTGAATTTCGCGGAGACCTGGTGGTGAGTACAAAAAGCCGTTATGCTGGGGACTTACGTGTGGGGGGGCGTAATAGTTTGTCAAAAACTACTATATTAGCGCAACCTTTATCTCTAACGACGGTTGACACTCGGCAACTATTTACTGCGCTATTTTCCAATTAGAGCCCACTGAGAGAACTCTCATTGAACAGGAAATTTACCTGTTGATCGGGAGGAGAGGGAACATGGACCGCTGGCGATGCGGTTGGTGGATTAGGCGAGAGGGCAGCAGAGATTTGGTGGACCTGGTAACTCAAAGAGGTCCTCAGTTGAAAATCTTTTGGGCAATTGTAGCTTAAGTGCACAAAGGCCCCCCCATAAAGCATACAATTGGTCTACGGGGGTAGTTGATAGGTGTTGAGGGAAGTAACGGGGGCTTTACGTCATTTTCTTCTCTCGGTGGGTGAGGCCTGTACTTGCTAGGCGCCTGCACTTTTAAGAAGCCATTGTTGACCTTGGGTTGGATTCAGGTAAACGCGAACTTGTGTTTAGAGGAGGGGGGAGGGTTCTTTTTGGCCTTCTTGGGGCAGAAGTCGTGACTGGAAGCGTGAAGGTCAGCTTCTTCCACACACTCCTTGAAAGTGGACGCTCTTCTGTCGGCTCTGAAGGCCCTTAGTTCGCGAGGGAGGGTCGATATCAGATGATCCCATAGAATGAAGTCATCTAGCGACTTATCATCATTTTATACTTAGGTGGAATTGAGCCATAATTGGAAATTATGCTGAGTGTGAATCCAAATTGCCTGTAGGTCTTGCCTGGCTGTATTCACGCGGAGCAGAACCTACCTCTATGAAATTCTGGATTCATGTTAATGGCAGAAAGAAGTCCTGCCTTTAAGGTTGAATAATCAAAAGTGGCCTCGGAAGGGAGCGAAATGAATACGTGGCAAAGACAAGAATTCAAGCGTGGAAGTAACCGGGAGACGCCATCTGATTCTAAGTCTCAATTGTTGACTACGATGATCTTCTCGAAGTGCGTTAAATAAGAGCAAATATCTTCTCCATCCTTGTATTCGAGGAGTTATAATCAGAGCATTAGAGCCTGTTCATTTCGAGATCCTACGGAGTTTATCTCCACTCGGTCACGGCTTATCTCTCTCTCATGCTGCCTTATTCTTTCATTCTCTTCTGTCTGTCTTTTTCTTTCTTCTTCTTCTCTCTGTGCTTCCCTTTCTTCGACTTCTGTTTCTCTCTATACTTTTCTTGCTTCTTCTTCTCTTTGTGCTTTTCTTTTTTCGACTTCTGTTTCTCCTTGTGCTTTTCTTTCGGCAAGTTCGTTACATTCCTCTTCCTGGACGTAAGCGATTAAATCTTTCCTAGATAAACCTAGGATCTGCTCTTGATTAGGAAAGCGATCGAATGAAGACATCCCGGATATGCTAATTTCAGCCTTTGGACACGAAAAAGGTGCAGAGCTATTAAAGCTTTACCACAAAACAAATATAAACTCCACTAACGATAAAAATTATTAAAATTCCTAGTAAAAATCGGGCAAACTCGCACAAAAAAATAAATAAATAAATAACGAAAGAATCCGACTCACGACAAAAAAAAAGATGGTTAGTATTACCGCTTAGCTAGTATCCTCTTTTAAAGAACTAGAAAAACTGTGGATACACCATACAAATATAGAATTAAAAATTGGTTGTTACCCATTAATCAAAAGAAAATTGTCTTAATATATTGTTGTTCGGATATTCTTGGTAATGCAGCTGCTCTTAATTGAACTTAGTTCTTTGAAATCAGAGGGGAAAGACCCAGATCCTGACGCCAAATATCTTTATGTCGTACTATGGCCAAGTATACGGTAATATTAGCACACAGGCTCCAGGGAGGGACAAGCATGGCGAAAACTATGTTTTGTTATAAGAGTGCGATTTGAATAGGTAGCTGCAGCGGCGTAACCAAGGAATATAACAGATACAACAACAAAAAATAGATTTTTAATACACACTTAATAAAAGGCACAACAAAAAATATGGATATATATATATATATATATATATATATATATATAGGTAAATAAATAAGACGTTCTTAAGCTCCGGATACTAATTAGACAACCGTGGTTAAGGAATGGCTATAATGGGAGATTTAGGGTAGTGAGTGATTAAGTTCCTTTGAACCTGGAGAGTAAGGTGGGGCAAACTTAGGAGATGTCTCGGTGACCTTGATTACTCAAGGGTGGTAGCCACAAACCTGCAGCGGGTGGGGCTACTTTGTCGAAATTGTGTTTTGCGAGAAAGAGCCTCTTCTCCTCATGAAGTCACCGAACGAACTTTGAAGGGGGGGGGGATGACTTATCCACACTCAGCATGGGTAACTAAGGGGCTTTTTGTCCTTAAGAGGGTTCCAGAAGAACTTTGGAGGACGGATTCTCCAATCTTCAATCCGAACGCGGATGAAAAAGGTTGACGTTGCCTTACGAGACTCTTCTCCCTGCCCCCTGAAGTTACGGGTGTGATGTCCAGCTCTTTCGTGGCTTGCGACAGTCACTCAACTTCTCGGGAGAGAGCTTCGTTGAATTGAACTCCGTTTGAGAAAGTCTCATCTAATTAAATCTCTCTGTAATCCTGGAGCGGGTGCATATATACCCAGAGTTCTCACAAACAGGAAGAGAGATTGAGACCTTCTGTAACCTTCCTTATCGGCCGTGACAACCAGAGCGTCTCCTTGCTGAAGGGTCAAAGACGGGCCAGACGGGCGACCAGCGGCGGGAGCCATAAAAGCGGTTCACGGCGAATCCTACAAATTAATCTTTCGACCCGAGGGGGGGGGGGGATATTGAGACGGCCCGGGAGGTAGCCTCGGCTTGAATTTCGCGGAGAACTGGTGGCGAGTCCAAAAACGGTGAGGTCAGAAATGGCGAGGAGGGAGTAACGGCTCACTTTCTCTCCCGAAGTAATATCTTAGGAGGTGGGAAAATATTATTATCCTAGGGGATACCTCTACAGATTATTTTGAAGCCTCTCCACTCCTCTCTATCATTACAAACGAAAATCTTTTAGGTTATAGGTCTGTAGATCATTTTAACTTAATGTAGCTTTTAAAGAGTTTAGCCTCTCTTGATAAATGTGTAAACAATAACCTACCCCCTTACATTAATTAGCTGTTCTAGATGACAAAATTAAAAAAAGTCAATGATCAAATCACATTCACTATTAATGTGAAACCGACACATCCTTATTCATATGTTA
Organism: Ceratothoa steindachneri; assembly: GCA_963969495.1. Taxonomy (NCBI): domain Eukaryota; kingdom Metazoa; phylum Arthropoda; class Malacostraca; order Isopoda; family Cymothoidae; genus Ceratothoa; species Ceratothoa steindachneri. Next base: position 151,489,967 of record OZ018317.1, on the reverse strand, counting down.
ATTTTTCATCGCATCATCTGCTATTTAGGCTTTTGCAGTATTTGTGTTGTTAAGAGATTTTAGAATATGTGATTCTCGTTTTTTGCAACATGAAATGGCATATAAATCTTGTAAATTTATTTACCTGAATTATCTTATTTTCCTCATTAATGCGAGTTCATTAAAAGAAGGCCAATATTTTGCAGCCCCAAATTTAAAAACACTAAGATTAATAAAAATGCTCTATCCCTAATATTCTTTCCCTTTTTTAAACGACTAAGCAGTGCTATCCCAACTAGAAATATTTTCTTTCCACAGAGTCAATGAGGACATTAATGAATCAGGCGTATATTAAATTACTTTCAAATCTTATAATTACCCTTTCTTCAATCGAGTAAAACGGGAAAACTTTTGGTACAAAAGCTATATGAACAGAAATGTGATATCAAACGTGCCAGTACTCTATTGAATATTCTTAATTACATAAAATATTAAACCAAATAATTTACACTTATTATTATTTTCCTAAGAATAATGTTGAATTCACTTAAGTCGAGAAATACCGAACTTTAATCTTTCGGATGGGCAATTTAAATAAAGCCCCCTTGTCAAAAATCTAATTTTTAATTATATTATTATATAACTCAGAACTTTACTTCCTTAAATGAATAGAAATTCTGTTTCTTCTTTCATTGGTGAATTCAGAATTCAGTATGTCCGTCTCCGTGACAAAATATGCCATAATGAACAGCCCATTTAGTAAAAATCCTTATTTAAAATCCGTCCCCTAAACTTTCTCAATCTATCTCTCATTCTTTTTCTACTCTACGTAACTTGAAGGAGTTTTTGTGATTAAGTTGAATCGGAATTCCTTATGCAGTTAATCATAGAGATTACATCTCTAAAATGGTATGTAATTTGAAGACGAATCTGGAATCGGAAATGACTTACTCCTTTTCTAGTTCTTTTTTGAAACAATTTGATATGATTTATTTGATGAAGATTTAGAGTACGAAAATTCAACTCTTAGAATAAATTCTACGCTGTCATTTATCTTATAAATATGCTTCAGACTCCGGACAGTTATGTTTCACGTTCCATATTTTTCCCCCAACTAAATTGCATTTTAATACAAGCCATCGTGGCTAATGCTCTGGTGTAGAGTCTTTGCGCATCCCTAAATTTTTACCTTTTAAATAAAACAATTAGTCCGTTTGTACCCGATCTACCTTTGTGTTGGTACTTGGATTCGTGCATGATACACACTTCTCCAGATATCACAGGACTCCATTATTTAGAACCTTTATGTGACCTTTATTTGAATAAATAACAAATCACCTAGCTATACCCTCCCTCTAAATCAATTTTCTGCCAAAATTCAAACCGAAATATAATAATTAACTAAAACTTAAATAAAGTTTTAGGCAAAATATATATTTTTTTAAAGTTATATCTCTCAAATGAGCCTTCGTTACGCCATGTACATTCAAGTACTCGGGTGATCTTAGCAGCGTTGAAGAAAGAACTTCGAACCCGCCAAGTTTTAGAATGATGTTAGGGATTCATCTCAGTTAAATTTGGCATATTTTATACTTTAGCTAAATTAGTTGTATGCTATAAATTCGAAAATTTTTACTTATATCTAATTATTCGAATATATCAAGTGTTTATGAATTATTGAAATCTTATTAGGTTCAATAAGGAGGAAAGTGAACCTAGAGAAATTCTTCATCGCGAAAAGTGTAGAACCTGTATCTTTGTGACCTAAATGTGATTTTAGTGGTTGCTCTGTGGTATCCTCTCATATTCTACCTTCTCGTTCTGCCAAATGAACAGAAAATGAGAGAAGTTACTATTGGGGATATTTCCAATTATTCTTCCAATGTATCGAAATTTAATTTAAAAATTTCCTAATTTGAACCTAAAGTTCCTTCAAACCTTAATTAGTCCAGGGATTATTCATCATTAACATTTCTTCTTAATAAGTAGCCAACTAATTTTTTTTTTAGATATTTAAATCTTCTAACAGTAATTGTGTAATAATTTCCCCATTGCAGAATTTTAATCTTCTCATGGACCAGTTGGAAAATGCATCAGTCCAAAAAAGAGGATCAATATTCCGCGCCCCCTAATAGTTCCATTCCTCTTCCCACTATTTAGTTTATTTTGCTTTAATGTTTTCTAAGCTTTAAAAGTCGCAAGTGATTTACCCGTAATCTTTAATTTTTAAATCGGGTCTTTGATTTTCCAATGACCTTTTAAGCGGCTTCCGATCATGTAGCAATAATACGACCTATTTTCTCCATTAATCTTCTATCTAATTCCTATCTAAATGGAGATAATTGATACGCAATTTTGGGCCTTAACTTTGCTATAAAAACATAAGTCTTGTACCAAAGCTTTTATTTTACGCTAGAAGTCCTGGCAATCTGTTTGTTCGATTAAATAGTTGGTCGATTGCCCAGGTTCGACGAGAATTCTCCAGTTCTTTTACTTTTTCACTCAGGCTCACAATTTAACAATTTTTTTCTACTAGTTTAGAAAACCACCTTTTCCAAATTTAACTAATTTATATTTCAAAATGAATCTGTTCGATGTTACTTTGTCCGATAGTTTTAGGGGGCATAGATTTTCGTTCATCTATTTATTTATTTTAGTTGTTTTGATTCTCACTGAAATGTAACCGATAATTAACACAAACCGGCAAGACGAATTGGGTTTTTTTTATTTTAAATTATAGTTTATTCTAGAAATACAAGTTACCTTCTATCTATTTCTCATTTTTAGGGAAAGTTGACTCATTTCTATTCTCTCAATTCTACCCAGAGCCCCTGAAATTCAATCAGAATTAAAGTCATGATTAGCAAGTAAACTGCACCTAAGTCAATTTATTCCTTTATTCCTATATGCTTTAATCCTTAACTCGTTTGCTGGTTTACATATATTTTACCAAGTTTTCGTTTTATTGAGTGAAAAAAATGTTAGACCTTATTGAGTTAATGGATGGGTAACATTTATTTATTATCTTTTAATTTCGCGTTCCCCAATTGAACGAAGCTTAGAAAGGAAATAGTTAATAGAGGAAGTGTTATCTATTAGTTTAAGAGTTTAAATGAAATGATATTTAATGAAGATTCTATAATTTAATATAAATTCTTCTGTTTATTACATTTTTATACTCTGGTAACATTGAAGTCATATTCAGCTTATTTTAAAGTTCAATTTATTTTCTATTATTACCGATTTTAATTCTCAATACTGATTGGAATACATCTACGTTGACATAGAAATTCTTCAATTTATCTAGAGAGGACTAATATTCTGCTAATATCCTTTCAATAGCTTCATTTAATTTCTATGGTTTCAAATTTAATGTGGACAAATCTCTTTGCATATATTGTAATGAAAGGAGGTGATTAATTTGTTTCATTCGTTGCAGTTTGCTTCCACGCTTCATTCTCGGTCGCTATTTTCGGTCACTCTATCAGCGAATTTAATGTCTCGCTTATTTCTTAATTACTTAGCTCTCAAATTTGTTGTTGCGAACGTATTTAATTGGCAGCATTACAAACATTTGCTTTCTTATTGCCACACAGAAAATTGTAATCCGAATATCCTGACTTAAGTCTAGTTCTTTCCATCCTCAGGTTTTGAGTAGTATATAATAGGCTGAAGTTTAATATTTAATTTATTATTCTCCTCTTTATCAGATTTAGATTTATTTTAATTTCATTAATTAAATTAGCTATTTCATTTATTAACTTTCCAAAATCAGCGACAATTAGTGAAAAAGGGTCAGTTTTCAATAATACCGTAGGATATTTTAATTAATAAAAGTTGTTTTTTTTTTATAACCCAAGATTCCCTCTGTTTTCATTGTTTATAGATCAGAAACTTATGAAAATTTACTATTTATTTTACAGATTGTAGGATATAAAAAAAATGCATCTAATGATTTTGCATATCAATGGCGAATGCCTCGACCATCTTCTTGTCCAAGAACTAAGTGAAACGTTAAGTCAGGTTCTTAGAATGTATTGAGTGGGTGACATACAAATGGATGGTATGTAATTTTTTTGTTGTATGTATGGCATGCGATAGAGAGAAAGCTTGCGGCGATTAGTTCCTCATATTAAGAGAATGGCAGGTGATGGTGAATGATTTCACTATAACCCTTGAGTCATCTTACCTTTATGAATACAGTGGTGAGAGGAAAACGAATTAGAGTAAAGACAGCGATGAGGATTGTGAGGAATTCTTTAGGAAGAGTGCTGCTTATACTGGTGTATGAAGATAAACTGAGCAGTGGTAAATCCCCCTCAGGGCTAATTATGAACGAATATTATGTACGTAAGTACATGGATTTTATGTTGACCCCATTACGGCGCTTAATCTGGGTTCCCATCTTGAGTTTTTTACCTAGGGGATTAGACCTATTTCTGAATCTTTTTTATTACGCTTTGACAACGCACATCTGTTCTGGAGTAAAGATACCAAAGTGATTTTTATATATAAGTGTACTAAGGTTTATAATAGACTGTAGTTTATTTTTTGAAAGTAGATTAAACATGCCTGAATATATGTTTTTTTTCTTCAGGCTTAACTACACAGGTTTGCCTGTGTTCATTCCCGGTATAGGAGAATGAGACAATGAAATGTAAGGATACAGAGAGATCGAAAGTAAGAAGAGAAATAAATGACAATATGATTAGAAAGCGGGATTTTATAGGTTTTATGCGGTGAGGAAAGCGGAAATGTGATAAAAACCAATAGTGTTTTGAGTACTTAAGGGTGGGAGTACACGAGCGATTTTGTGTTAGCCACGCTGTGGCGCCACAGCGTGGCGTGTTTATGCCGATATGTCTTTTCTGAGCCACACCACAGAGTGGCAGGTGTGTATGGACACAACGCCACTGCGGTACGCGCCGTTCCCTTCGAGGCCACAATTCTAGCATGGACTCTGAGAACGAAGTAGTTGCATTACTTCTGCTTCTGCGGTGCCGCCGCCGTCGTCGTCGTGAAAGACAGAGCACTATGGATGCACCCAATAACTTCATCGAGACTGACTCATGGACAATTTTATACCAAAATGGGTGATTTGAGAGCAGACAGTGCAAAATTCTTCAACTACTTCCGGATGTCTTAAGAAAGTTTTAATGAGCTCCTAAACCTCACTTGGTCCCTACATCCAGAAAGCAAATACAAACCGGAGGTGGAGCATTCCAGCTGAGGAGAGACTTGCCATAACATTAAGGTATGTAGTTAATATAATTATCAGTAAAAGACCTTTATTATAGATTCTGAACCATCGCAGTGTATTTCACTTTTACTGGAATACATGATGCACTAGGGTTTCCTTTTGAATTTTTAACTTAATTATCATACTTTTTCCCCCCAAAAAATAGATAATATTTTACTGAAAATATGGGAATGTTATTTTAATTCAATGTTTTATTGGGTTTAATATTCATCATAAATGCTTGAACAGTCAGACCATGGAGACATTGCCTGTGAAGTTTCAGCTGGTGCTGAGGAGATATGGGAGGAGGTATTGGTTGGCATTGTGTTGCTGATGATTGTGAATGCATGATGTTAGGGTAGAAATTATGAAGTGCATGACTCATTGATGAACTTGGAACTGGGAAGAAATTATGTTGTACAGGGAAATATTACTGATTAACAAAAGTTAGTTGTTGCTTATACCTCTAAAGTATATTCAAAAATTCAACCTTAGCATCTAGCTTTGTACTCTCAGAGTTCATTTCAAGTCGGGCAGCAGAGTAAGCAGGAATTGTTCATCAAAGTCATCTGGTGCATGTGCCTTCTTTGCTAAAGCTTGCAAAAGAACTTGCTCATCAGAATGCAATTGTTTCTTCCTCTTCATTTGATGAGTGGAAAGATACAGTGGCTGAGACTCTTTCTCTGCCTTTCTCCCGTCAGTTGGATCCTCTGCACCTTCATGTGGCCTTGTCTGGCAAATTTGAAGAAGAAAACAAAGCTGTTTAAAGGAGATATACTCCTTTCTCCAACTTTTTTGGCCAGATCCAGACTTTTCTTTATTGATTGTTGCCAATTCTCTTCTAAAGGAATCTCTTAAACTCTTGCACTTCCGTAGTATATCTGTAGATGTAAATAGATTCATTAGTTTTTGATATGAGTAATGATAATAAAAATATTAACTAAAATAATAATGATTTATTATTATTGTTAATAAAATAAGCAGTACTCAAAATGTCTAGTGTGTATTTTTGCACATAAACTCTTGCACTTCCGTAGTATATCTGTAGATGTAAATAGATTCATTAGTTTTTGATATGAGTAATGATAATAAAAATATTAACTAAAATAATAATGATTTATTATTATTGTTAATAAAATAAGCAGTACTCAAAATGTCTAGTGTGTATTTTTGCACATAAATATGGCCATGTCAATTTCAGAAATAATAATAATAATAATATTTTTTATTAATATTATTATATTATTAAAGCAGTACTCAAAATGATTTAATGTGTATTTTTGCACATACACGTGGCTGTAATGTAGCAGAGTATGAAAGTAAATGCATGTTATTTACTTTTTTCCTTTCAGATACCTAGGAACTGGCTGTTCTTTTGCTGATTTGCATTACACTTTCCGATGTGGAAGTGTCACCGCTAAAGGAATCGTCTATGATGTCTGCCAAACAATATGGCAGCATCTACATGACCTATGTTACCAGGAACTGACAATGGGAGAATGGCTCAAGATTAAAGAAAGCTTTCACTTTCAAGCACAGTTTCACAACTGCATAGCAACGATTGGTGGGGAGCATGTGAGGCTCATTCAACCAACAGGCAGTGGTTTTACATACCTTTGTTACAAGAGTTTTTTTTCAATAGTGTTACTGGCTCTATGTGATACAATTTACAAGTTTACTCATGTGGATATTGTTTCCTGTGGTAAATCATCAGACTCCTCAATCTATAAAAAAGTAACCTCTACCAAAAGTTGCAGCAAAATACATTGAGCATCCAAAGTGATAAACTCACATGCTACGACCATATGGGGACGAGAATCCCTCACACAAGAATAAAATCTTTAACTATCGCCTAGAAAGTGCTTTTGGCATTCTGACAAAGTTGAGAATGCTGAAAGTCATATCAGGGCATGTTGCACAACTTTGTTAGAGAAAGGAATGGTGTATAGTTTGAAAACATACTGAATGTTGTAGGTCTGTATGATGCTAACAGTGCCATACAAGATAGATGCCCTCGATCAGCTCTAACAATAAGAGATAAGTTTACAGAATATTTTTCCAGTAAAGAAGGATCAGTGTCTTGGCAAGAAAGACTAAGTGGAGACAAAGTGTAGGTATAGTGACAGATTAATTGAAAACAGTTAGCCTAAAAGGACTTAGTTTTAATTTCCTATCCAATGTGTATGCTTCTTTGTGTAAAATATGTATTCGGGATGTATTAACATCCATCGTGTTCAATGCATAAATGTAGCGGAGTCGCATATGGACTTTATTGTAACTATAATACAGAAACATATCTGATTTGTTTTTTTCTGCAGAATACATCTCTCTGAAGTCGGACACGAAGATGTCATTGCAGCGTACGTCCCATATAGCTGGTTGGTCTTCAATTTCAATAATAAATCTATCTATGTAGATCGAATGTATCCATGGTATAGTAAAATGTGTCACTTGTAAACTACTCAACGTTAGATATGTGACTGCCAGGCATAGATGGGCGCGATAACCGATAAATCGATAATTGATAAATCCAAAATTATAATAGAATATTGATTAATAACTATATATAGCGTTATTTTAGAATACAATAGTAAAAATATTTGAATACTGTTTCTTAGTTTCTTACCTAATGAGGCTTCCCTTCATCTCCTTATAGGTTTAGAGGATAATCCTCATACCTCGGACCTACATATTTCTGCCTCCAAGGCACGCAAGGCTCGCCCCTGTGCTAAACTGTAACCAAAAACTGAACTGAAATGATCGTATATCGCTAGTTTAGAACCAAAAGTATCAGCGATACCGATGAATTGATAACGCGGAAAAAATATCGGATAACTCGATATCGTTATCGCGAAACGCCCACCTATGCTGCAAGGCAGCACGTGGCCGTCGCTCAGCAACAGTCGTTCATGTGTGCGGGTCCTCCACACAAAGCCGCGCCACTCTGTGGGGGGATCCACGACAACTCGCCACAGTCGCTTGCCACAGAAGCTCGTATGCGCTGGGTGGCTTCTAAACAATGTAAACCTATGGGAATCCATATTCCCGCCACACACCGACGCAACGACGTGGCGCAACAGCGTCGCTCGTGTACTCCTACCCTTACTCTCATGTAACATGAACGGTAAAGAAGCGTCCTGTAAAATTTAAAGGTTAATTGTGTGGTTTCGAATTTTTTATAATATAGATTTTTTTTATTAGTTTTTAAGAGTAAGGCCGATTGAAGAAAAGTTTAGTGATATTGTTTACGATAGGTGTTTATTGAGGGGTTTTGTGAAGAGTCGTGAATAGTGTCTTATGGCTGGAGATGAACCCATAGTGGACGTGACACTACAGCCTTTGAATTTCTAATGAAGCCAAAAAGTAATTGAGTTGTTGTGTGGTAAATATGTAATAAAGAGCTGGGATTTGCAAGGTAATTTCTATAGCGTCGATGTACGCCAACGCTTCTGTAGGAAATTGGCGCATAATGATGATATTATTCAGGGTAAAATAAAATTGAGTAAGCATCACTGTCTTTTCAGTGAAATATTAGAATCTGTAAAAATTATGATGATTTCACTTCGAAAATTTGATTAACCTACTTATACATATTTATAAAATTAGTTAATTTATAAATAACTAACATATATGAAGCCACAAGCATTTTCCATTTCATTAATTTTAGTTCCTGTCCATTTTGTACTAAAGTTCTCTCAAAAATCATAAAATACGAAGCGGCCCTTCAGCTCTTTAACCATTCGTGCCGACAGCCTAATTAATTTTTAAAAATTTAATAATTGTTTAAATACTTAATATTATGTAGAAATAGTTTTTCGTTATATATAATGGTTATTGAATAACGAGCTGTCAGTTATAACTTACATTGGCTTTATCTCATTACATGTAATTTAGGAGACTTCTCTCCATCAAAATCTATTCTCAGACAACTGTAGCATCTATCCCTTGCTGTGATTTCTATTAATTCAAATTATGGATGAAAGAAAACAATGGCGAAGACAAAACAAGATTAACTCCATCGATCTTTAATCCGGAGAAGGACAAAGCAAATAACTTTGCATTTTAAAAAGAAAATTAAATACAGAATGTCCCAAACGCTGCCACATAGAAAATATTACTATTTACTACTATTTATATTTCTTTGTCCCACAGATTGAATATAATTTTGTGGAAAGAAGAATGGATTGAACTGATTCTTCTTTCTTCACCTATGGAGCTGACTGTTCCCAAAACAACCATTAGTCGTATCTTAAAAAAACATTTTTTTTTCGTATAAATTACAAAGATTGACCTTGATAGACGAGTCAGATGTGTAAATTTGATGATAATAACCGTTTCGCTGAAGACTGCGTATTGTTCAGCGACAAAGGATTGCTTTATGGGAATGCTGAGGTCATTCTTAAGAATGTTTGATACTGGTCGCAAAATATGGCACAAAATTATGGAGTGGTGTGGTTTGTGGAAAACTTAGGTAATCGGGCCATTTTTTTAATAATCATGTAACTGGTGATAATGAACTCACCATGTTGAAAGCAAACTTAATGCTCCAACTTGAAAGGCTAGACGAAATAGTCACAAAATGGTTTAAACAGAATGGCACCCCTGCCGTTTTACCTCAGTGCTGAGAGATTCGCTGAATGGCAATTTTTCTAACTGGATTGGAAGACGTGGTCATGTGGAATGGTCTTCTCTTCCAACACACCTTACCTCCTTGACATCTTTTTCTTGGGTAGGTTAAGGAAGAAAATGTACATACTGAATCAAATCTAAAGCTACGAGACAGCTGTGGGAACAGCCCGTCATATATCAATGTTTTTAAATTAAAGGAGATTTGTTGTTAATGCATCGGGTTCATCGACTGAATCTCGCAAAGCTCAGCGAACTTCGTATTTCAATTTTTTTATTTAAAATATGCATTTTAGCTGTGTCCAGAATTTATTGACACCTTGTAGATGTGCTTAGAAAGTTTATTTATCAACAAGTTGCTATAACATTTTATATCATGTGGTTAAGTTATGTAAACTCTAAGAATACCATAACCTGTGATGTTAAGGCCGCCATTTTGAATAATAATGTCAAAAAACGCAGATTTTTCTTCTCCAAAAGGGATGAAATGTTTTAAAGTTTCTCCAGCGTCAAGAATTTGTACTTAAAATTTGTTTCGACGAAGGAAAACTGTTGGTGCAAACCTAAGTAATAGTTTCTTGCAGTTATAATGAAACGATAACAATCCTAATACTAGTATTCTAAATAATATATTGCGTGTATGTCATATTTCCTATAGCAGTCTCCTCTAATAAGGATGATATCTGATATAAAATTAACCAAATACTATTTAATATAGTTCTTAGGGAAGTAGTTATAAAAATAGATCAATTCAATCATCTTTAATATACTCATAGGTATCACATTTGTGCTCCATCTGTCTCGTCTCAAGAACACAATGACATTTATTATTTATCTTTTAATTGACAGCATTTGTATTCCATAGATGCAGAGATACAAAAAGAATGAATTAAAATAGCTATTAAATGCTAAAAACATGAATTATTAATTACAGACGTTGGCGCATAGAAAAATAACTATAGTACATCTAGAGCCTTTTTTTAAACTTCAAATTTTGTTCATATGCAAGCAAAGTTCAGCTTTCATTGTAAATGTGTCGGAGATGAATAAAGACAATTTTTACGGTAAAAATAAAATTAAAATTATATGCATAGATAAAGCAGGATGCATAAATATCTGGAGGTAAAAATTTTTATCTAAGATGAATTACTTTTAGAAAAATGAGAATAGCGTCTTTTTACTTTCATGGGGGACTTTTTTTAAATTATTGCAAAGAAAACGAACACATTTACTGCGATGACAGGATTTCTCTCAAGATAATTAATGAAATAAGTGATCCTTTGTGCGCGAAACTTTTCTTGAGTGTTTCACATGTCTTTAATTCCGTCAACTGAGTATGACGTACATATATGTATGGTCTTAAATGTTGGTAGGGAATACTAGTCGATATTTTATTTTTCCGTAAATTGATTAATCCTTCAGATATTGCAAGAGATTCGTTAATAAATAAGGTTATTTTATGGTATATAAGAAATCCTATTTGTTTATTGCTCGGCATTTCTTTATATCCCAAAATAAGGTCAATTATGTTATTATTGTTCACCTTTAAAGTTTTACGAGTTCGGTTAGCTCAGGATTACCTAGAATCCTTTGCTACTAAGATTTCCTTCCTATTGATGGAGGAATAATTATTTACATAATCTTCGGGAATTGAAACAATTGAATTTTAGGGCCATGATACTAATAAAGTTTTGGGGAAGATAACGAACAGTCAATTTATTTAACCCTTTGGAGTGAACATAAGCATTATTTGGAGTGTGAAAAAGTTACAATAGTGAAGAACGAAGAGTACGTGGTAACAAGTGACATTATAAAGTCTGAAAACGAATGTCTTTCTCACATTTACTATTGTCTTTACAATAGTTTAAACGAAAGTAGGATTTTAAGGAAATCGTCCAGAACATTCTTTTCTGTTCCTTTTCAAAAGGCGACATGAAAGAGTATAGGACTATAGGTCAATCATTGGCTTATAAGCAAACAACTTATACATTAAAAGTCATTACAAACAGATCAACACAAAATAATTTATAGCAATAAGTCAGCAAAAGAGGCAGTTTTCAAGAGTTACCACAATATTATTAATCATAAGTATGATATTCATCAAATATTCATCCTAATACAAACGAACACAAAATACTTCTTAATCAAAGAATTAATTGGTCATAAAAAACTCTTTAATAAGCAAACATCGCTTTATTTCCAAGAGCGCCTCAGAAAGCAGTTATTAACTATCATATATTGTCATTGTCTTTTACATATGCAGTAATACAACATAATCATTTAGTTTTCTTAAATTATGTGATAAATAAAAACGCACACTAAGGAAATGCCATCTCCCAAACAGAGATTTGTGTCAACTTCTCTTTGGTCGTGAGATGGTATTATCAGGTTCAACGTAAGAAAATTACAGACAATGATAAAAGAAATATCATAAGCGCGTTTCAAAAATGGCCAGGAAAGGAACTTTTTAAAGGCAAAAATAATGATCAATATTTATGAATTAGAAAGAACAGTTAGAAGTATAAATCAATTTAGAACAATTATAAAAAATAGAATGTCTACATAAGACAGTTTATATATATACATATAACCTTTTGATGGCAGCTAGGAAAATGAAATAAGGGGGAAAAAATCTGGAAAGAATAGCTGGAGGAAAGCTCAGCTACATCTTTGGAAGTGACATACAGCCTTGGCCAAATTTATGGGGCTGGTATAAAAAAGTGAAGACTATCATTGAAAGTCATTTCTCTCATACTTGACATAATAAACATTTTGGCGTATATTCTACCAATATTTACTACTCGGTATGTACTTATTTTGCTTTTTACTTGAGACTAAGTTGGCACAGGTAGTTGGCTCAATTTGGTGCCACTTTTCATGAATTTTGGCCTTTAATTCACTTTTTGATGAACATATTTGCACCGTCACTCTTGTGCCCAAGTGTGACCACAAAAGTTCTATTATGTCATCATTAAAAAATTTACCTAAGGAATGTTGATAAACCTGATTTAACATAATGGTGTAATTGTTGGAAATCATTCTGCTCTCACAAGTGAACAACAACCCATTACCTGAATACGAAATGCAGCCCCAAATTACTAAACTGCCACATTCAAACTTAGCTGTTGGTACAACGCATCTTCGATCATAAGCTTCCACAACTCTTCGACGAACATAATCAGCTCCATTAATTTCAAATATCTAAGGAGAAATACAATTTTTACTGATCATTTTTGGTATCCAATTTATTTTGGGGAATCCAATAAAAATGTCTACAAGCGTAATACATTGTTGGAAACTCGTGGGATAATTACCTCAAAGTTGCTTTCATCAGACCAAGTAACTTCAGCCCAATCATCATCAGTCCAATCTTCATGCTCTTTTGCCCATGACAATCGCTTCTTCTTGATTACCTGTTCAGCCACGTTTTCTTTCTAGCTTAGCTTCGAATAACCTCCATATCACTGTGAGTCTTGATATCTCTTATGATATAGCTCCCCGAAATTAGGCAGCTACATCAGAAAAGTTTTTTTTCCTATCGGACACAGATGTCCTTTTCAGCAACGTCTCTTCCCTCAGAGTTGTACACCTTAGCCGACTTGACCATCATGGTTTATAAGAATTAGTCCCATTGTACCTTTTAATGATTGTTTGGACACCCTTTCTCGAGCATTTCAATTTTAAAAAGGCGACATTTACGTGTAAAGAACCCATAGGTCTATCATTGGCTTATAAGCAAACTAATTCATGTTAAGATTAATTCAAATTTAACATGCACAAGAAGACAAAACAGGGTGAGAGATATATGAAACGGATAAAGACTTCTGTAGGGAAAGATTTCAAGTGGTGGAGAGTAGTTGGTAGAGAGAATTTCTCAAGTGGCCACCATATGGTTAAAGAGACTTAGAAGGCAACCACGTGGTATTTGAGACGATGAAGTTCACATAATGGCATGATTGTCGTGACAGACTCGAGCTTTGACCTGAGATCACTGCAATCTCCTTGTCAAGGACTTGTCAATGGTGATATATAAATATATATTTATTCAATAAGGCCTGACACAACACTTCCTCGAGAAAGGATCATTGGTCGTGCCTTTCTTCAGAAGTACACGGCACTTGAGCCATTACAACTCTTTTAAACATAATTCGCGCTTTATACCTACAGATATATGTAATTGACAAATATAACCGCGCCTAAAGGCAAACCTATTTACGTGTTTAGGTCAACATGAATATACATTGATATATTTGTCAATGAGAATGTAAATTATACCCATTTCTGATCCATTGGCAGAAACGCAGATTCGGAAATCTTCCTTATATGACGCATTCAAATAAATGGGCAAATTGATTTAAAGCAACTCAATTTGTTGAGTTCGTATTTAAAAAGGTAAACACCACTGTTACCTTAGCATTTAAATTCAATAAGTCAAAGAATATTCAATAAAGGTAAGCAACACGGTTAGAATAATAGGCTTCCTAGACACTGCAATAGACATGCCTAAGGTTTACCATTGTCATTGTACCAGCATTCCATTGATACGAATAAAAATGCACACAACATTCTTTCCTAAGCATTAAAATCAAATTTTTAAAATTATTGGCTTTAACATTTAACTTTCGACAAGTAAAAAAGACATTCAATATTAAACAATCTAAGCAGAAATGTTCCGTTAACTTTACCACGATCAAACAACATTGATGTTTAGACATTCAGCAAGTTAACCAAAATTCATCCGTTGGCATTCAACATTCAACAAGGTGAGCAACATTTTTGCGTTATATTCAACGAGTTAGATAAAGTCGTAGGATTTTCAATGAAAAGATAAACAACATTATCGTATCAAATAACTTTCAAATGATAGTAAATCTCGATTCAGTTTTACTTTGCTTAGGAAATCAGTTTCTTTACTCTCTGAACAAAATCTTGGAAATATATTTTAAAATATAAGTTGTTTTAACTAAATTTCTCTTTTTCTTAGTTTTTCGTTCTTTTTCTTTGGATATCGCAACCGAAGAGATAAGAAAAACTCCTCGGCGGCCTAGTCAAGATAACTTAGGGAATTAGATGTCAAAGGGGAAAATAAGCAAAACTTATATCAGGTTGTGACATAAGCCTTTATTGCCTAAAAAGTGCGATACACGTGTTTTTCTTTTTGCGTGAAATTTTTATAAATCATTTGGACCAACTAAAGATAATCCTTTCATTTTCTCTTGAGGGAGATCTTTACTCGGTATTTTGGTGGGAGATCATCTTTACTCGGTCAAGTTTGACGGCAGAAAGAGATGGAAGTGTATGGGTAAAATGCATGTGTGGCAGGTTGGGCCATTATTAAACGTTTCAAACGTACATTCATTGAGATTTTGGACTTTGGCGTGGGATTTGTACAAATCATTTAACGAGAGCCCCATAAACTATCGAGACGTGCCGCTCATGGGTAAATTATTGGTTCTTCTAAGCTTTCATCTTTAAGTTATCAGTAGAGTGTTGACAATAATTAAGAATAGAGTTCGTCCGGGAACAACCATGTACACAGTGATCAATTGAAAGCCTATCGAAAGGTTGAAAATGACCTTGGCTAGAGTTATATCTTTAATCATAAATTTATATTAGATAATTAATTGAAATAAATTAATAAACTAATATTTAATAGTTTCTATAAATAAATAGTAAAATTTCTTTAATATTTATCATTATATCATACATCTTCACTTTAATTTATGGGAGTGATTAATTCTAATCCTTATTTGGTGATTATTACACAAAAACACCCCAGTTATCAGTGAATCGAGTGAAAGAGTGAGGATTTCAAAGAAATGCGACAGCATAAATTCATAAAAAAATAGAGTGACGATAGAGAGAGAGAGAGAGTGTGTGGGGGGGTGGGGGTGCGCTAAACAAGTATTAGAAAGAATCATCATAAAGGTGTGAACGCCTAAATACTACACAATACGAATAAAGACGTGTAAAAATGGATCGCCTAATAATCCGGCAACAACTCGCTAACACTATTTTTAGAACTTTAATACTCTATTAAACGGCATAAATTAGCTTGACCTCCTTTTATTCCATTGCATCTTCTTCCTCGCACTTGCCTCGTCTCTCGCACTCATCTCTCTACTCTGGTCATTTTAGGGTGGCTTAGGGGGGAGGGTCCCCGGCTAATCTTTCTATGTTTCTATCCTACCACCTGTCTTTTTCTTTTATTTCAAGTTCCTAGAATTGGCACTAAAATTCTTTCAGACTTGTATTCGATCTGCGCCGCTCCCGACTTTCCACCGAATTTCCACATAAAACACATAGCCATTAAACCAAGGGATCACAGGGAGGCTTCAGCCCAGTTCGATTCTATTGCCCAAAACTAAGAAAGAAGCATATTTCCTTTGTGTGTCAACTATAATATTAGCCTAATGCTTTCTCATTCATCCTTAATCAAGATTCCCTTGGAAAGAACTTCCCAATATAGGCAAAACAGCGCCGATTTTCCCAAATTAGAGCTAATTAAACTTGCATTCAAGATACATTGGAGATAAGATCCTTAACCGATGCATCAACAACACCTCTTACCTCTCTTAAATTTTCGGTGAGGCCTCATCCCACATCTGTTGGATGTTTCTTCAGTTATAAGCGAAGCTGTTATTTTGTACATTAATGCTATGAAAGTGGAAAGTGTGAAAGAATAATCCTACCAATTTTTGCTCTGGTGAATAATTCAATCATTTCATCTGTCACCATCTCTCTTGCAATAATCGATCAATATCAGTGAATGTGTATGATAATAAAGCATCCAAAATCTAATCCTTTACTTACAGTCCTTTAGAGAGTAATGTATGCGCAAAAGGTTATCTAGTATACATCCAAGCAATCAAATTTTCTCGTTAGTTTCAAGGTTGAATCAAACAAAAGCGAGTAGGACTTGATAACCAAATGTTTGTAGTAGCCGAAATATCCTTCGGGGTACAATAATTTAATTCGAGCTTCCATAATTCTCTATGTGGTTAAAAAAATTCTAAATATGAATTGCAAAGCATTTGGAAGCATCACATTAAACAACATTCCATCTACATATCGTGAATTCTCATCGATTAGACTGCATTCACACATCATAACTAACTTGTTAATTCTCAATCTTTCACTCTATTAACTGCTGCTTTCATTTCCATAAAAGTAATTTCTATTTATTTATTAACCCTTTAAATTCTTAACTTAAGGATTACTTAGGCTCCTTAACATCGCTTACATCATTAAGAATAACACCACTAAACAGTTTTCACCACCTTTGACCATAAGATTCTCTCTTGCAGAGGCTCATCCCGCTGAGAAGTCGGACGAAGGAAAACGTAATTTATTGAAAAAATATTTTCCTTAATTTTTTTACACATCTTTGACCGAGTAAGGATTATCCTTCCCAGATCACACAAGTAGAGATAATTACAACCACAAAAATCTCTTTAGCATCATATTTATTCACGTTTTATTATATTAAATAATTTACTCGAGGAAAAGTTATATAGTTCCTATAATGTTATTATTTTAAAGTTTACTTTTAAATTTAAACTTCACTTTGATCTTGATCCAGGGTATTTCAAATGTTTGCTTATTTTTAATTTTGTTTTGCCCTTTAACTCCTTGTTTATCTCTTTGGCTTGAAGATGGATTAAGTAATCTGAAATGTTGTTTAAAGATATATATGCCAGCCTTTTATATGCATCACACTTGCTGTCGAATGAATGGAAAATTTATATAAGAGCGTAGGATCTTCAAAATTTCCATTTTTAACGTATAAATATAATTGTGAAATTGCAAAAAATAATTCTCGATATATATATATATATATATATATATATATATATATATATATATATATATATATGAAAGTTAGAAGAATTTTATAATTTAGTTGTTGCTATAAGGACATAAACGAGTATTATAAATATTAATAACTTCTCATCTTGGAACCTCCGAAGGACCGCTTTTATGGGACGTCAAAGAGTACACAGGGTAACAAATTTTCACAAAACATTTGTTTCTTATTTTCTTTTGACTGTTTTTAATACTAAATTTCGCGTTGATTCTAAATATGTCCTTACTCTTTCTCTACCATCGACCGTTTCAAAGATATAACAAATTATGCTAATATAAACAAAAGTATGGGGTACGGGTAAAGCAGACTTACATTTGTGGTTAATTTATTTACCCTTTTTTCAAGTTGATATGATAAATATTGACTTTCTTGATTAGGGCTACAAGAGGAGGCAGAAATTCACCAGATTGGTTATGTTTTTTGTGTGGTTTCTATGTTGGACCTAAGCATGTATCACATAAAATTGTGAAAGGTGCAAATTACTGGTTTGCTTATAGACTGTACTTTGGAAGAAGTATGGGTGACCAAAAAAAAAACATGGGCACCTCATGTAATATGTGGAAGTTGTCGATCAAATTTAAATGCATGGCTCAGAGGTGCAAGAAATGCAATGTCATTTGCTGTGCCGAAAGTTTGGCGAGAGCCAAAAAATCATCACGATGATTGCTATTTTTGCATGATTGACCTATCAAAGTACAGAAAGGTTAAGGGAAGAAATTCCCTTCCATATCCCAACATTTCCTACTCTATTGCATCTGTGCCACATGATGATACCTTAGTGGTTCCACGGCCGCCAAAAAATGTAAGTAAATTTTATCAAATCGTAAGCTACGAGTATTTTCTTTGTACCAAATCAATACTGAAATATTCAAAACATCTAGCTAAGGTTTCTTGTAATGTGATTACACATGCAACCATATTTATGCTTCAGCTATTAAATGCATCTCTTTTATATATGTTTTTTTCAGGTAGAGGGTATTATGGAGGCCTTATCAGAAGAGTCGAAAGGTTGTGATTATTAAGAAATGGATGAATCGTTTGAACCAAACGTGAGTTGCAGCCCACACTTTCCAAATCAACATGAAATGGATGATCTCATCAGGAACTTGGTTCTCACTAAGTCAAGAGCTGAGGTTTTGGCATCCAGACTTAATGAATGGAGTTTGTTGGGGGAGGACTGCAGATCAACTGTATACAGGAAGTGCCATGAGGGATTCGAAGTATACTTTGATATAAGTAAGGATCTCGGTTTCTGCAAAGATATTAATGGCTTGTTTACAGCAATTGGAATTGATCACAAACCTGAAGAATCGGGACCTATCAGAGATAACTCTACACCAAGCCTGAAAGCTTTTTTACTATATAAGAGAAATCAGTATCCATCTCTGGAAATAGCATACTAAGTACAAGTGAAGGAAGAATATGACAATGTATAAAGCTTCAAGCGAAGGTAAACTATACTAAGTTTAAATGGAATGTTTGTGGTGATTTTTGAAGACTTGCCTACTTACTCGGTTTGCAGGAAGTGTACACCAAGTATTCATGTTTGATTTGCCTATGGAACAGTAGGGCTGATCATGAACATTACCAGAAGTTTGAGTGGCCCCTTCGAGATGACTTGCAGCCAATAAAACTAAATTTTATTTGACTGCCTCTTTTAGAGCCTGCTAAAGTTTTGCTAACTCCACTTCATATAAAGCTTGGATTGGTCAAACAGTTTGTAAAAGTATTAGATCATTGTGGAAAAGCATTTCAAGAGATTCGTCTAATCTTTCCAAAGCTATCAGAGGCCAAATTTAACGGTGGTATATTTACTGGACCGCAAGTAAGGAAAATGGTCAAGTCAGTACAGCTTGAAAATGCAATGAGTGATTTTGAAAGTGAGGCGTGGTGTGCATTTCGAAATATAGTTAATGGATTCGTTGGTTAAAATAAAGACCCAAACTACAGGCAGCTGGGAGCAAAACTTAGGATGTAGAATGTCACTAAAGGTGCGCTTTTTGAATTTACATTTGGATTTTTTTTATAAACATTTGGGACAGGTGAGTGAGGATTATGGTGAACAGTTAAATCAAGAGATGGCTGTAATGGAAAAAAAGATACCAAGGAAGATGGGACACTGCTCTGATGGGGGACTATATATGGTCAATAGTGCGTAAAGATAAAAGAGCTCGCAGTAAGAAAACACGTTTTTAGTGCACTTTTAGTAGGTTATCTCTTACAATCACATTTTCTCATTAGTTTAAAAAGGAATACAAGGACAAAATATTATCAGCTATTATTCATGGACAATGTGAATATGCTAAATAAAGTGGACTGTCGCAGCTATTTATGGTTAGTTTTATATACAAAATTCCAATATCTCCCAAAATATCAATACTATGCAATTTTCAATGGTACTTTTGGAATCTTATAAAACCACCTTAAAAACACTAAAAACATTTAAAGAAACGAAGCTAGTGTTACGTAATTTTATTAGGGGAAGTTTGCGAAGTTAAAAATTAACTTCTCTTCCATGATGCAGACGTAAAACAAATGAATGGAGGCAGTTAAAACATGACACTAAGGCGGAACATAATCACAGAAAAGAAGAAACACTGGCTTTAGTTTAAGGGAAAGGGGCGACGTTTTTGTAGACTTCGTTTAAAATATCTCATTAAATTTGAATGATTTTAACGTCTCAATAACTTAGTGGATCAATTCAATGTGGTTAAACTGATTCTTATGTGTAGAAGAATGAGAAAATTTAATAGAATGGAAAATATATTTTAAATTGATGTAATCCAAAACTCACCCTTATTCAGAATTTATGAAACTCTTTCGCGCACCACAACGAGATTTAATCTACTCAACTTTCAATACAGTTTTAACCACAACACAGCCAACAACCATAGATACCACTGCCCCTACCGTTTTTTACAGTCTTTTCCCCGCCTATTTCGTTACCGAAATAGCTTGACCGCTTTTCCCCAATCAACAGTTACCCTTGACAACTTCACTGCAACAAATTATAACAGAAATCTTCACTCTCACCCACACCTTCCCGCATGGGAGTGGGAGTAATTCCCCTACTACACTAGAAGCCTGAAAGAGCGGCGTGCCCTCCCTACCCTAGTGCCACAAGAGAAACTGGAGCTACTACTCGGGTTATCTTTACCACCTCTTTAATTCTTCCACTATCTTTTCTTCGCGTGTAGAGTTCCAACTAAGGGTGAAAGAGGGCGTTAAGCGTTCCAATTAAATCCATCCCTTTGCCACTTCTTCTCCATTAAGTTAAGCAAATCACCACGATCAAGTAGAGCAGCTATTTTTACACATTTCAACTCTATCGCTGCAAACTAAATTGCTTCAATAATAATTGGTTCGTTTCCATGGCAACCGTTTACTACGGCCCCCTAACCAAATGTAAGGACAGGCGTTTTCATAGCGCTCATTCATATTCTATTTCATTAAAAAAATGTAATATTTACTTTTCCACCACTTTTTATTTCAACCTTGTAATTCTTTTACCATTTACATGTTTACTTCCTCCCTATTTACTATGTGTCTACCTTTCATCAGGTCATCCCAATAGTAATTTTGTTTTTAGATTCTAGTTTTGAAAGTTCGCAAAGAATAGTTAATTTTCTAATTTAACCAGGTGTTGATAAAAACTCCATTTGAATCAATAAGGTCCGGCGATGGTCCAAAGGCTTCATGATGCCTATCTTATAGAATCCAAGAGATTTGGAAGCAAAGCAGTCGCTAATTCCTCATTTTATTGCCTCTAATTAATTATAGTGTTTGTTCATCTACAATGAAAGGTTCCAAACGTTTGAGGTTAAAATAGAGGCAGGATTTAAAAAAATTGTAACAAGCTTTCTTTAATCCTGTAACAATTGGTTCACCGGAGTACCACAACACCGGTAAATTGACCAAAAAATTACTCTTCTTATGTTATTGATTTAATTAATCGATTAGCTCAAGGTAAATTTCTTCTGTGATTGTTTGATTTAAAGTAAATTAAAAGTAAATAAAACCCTCAATATCCCACCAAATGCTAAAAAAACTTAATAAGGTTTGGTTTGGATTTGGTTTAAGTGAGTTCATGCTTGTTGCTCTGATAGAACCCATTGCATTTGATCTTTAAAATACTTGTAAAGCATCATCTTTTCATCACCAGTAACAATAGGATTCAAAATTAAGAACAAAACAAATGCTGACGCGTTCATTGCTGTTGTGGTTTATTAAGTCGTTTGGAAGCAAGTAGCCAATATTGGACATCGTGACAAGTTTATACAAATTCCGATGGACCGTTACCTCATGTTACTTTGTTTTAACCCTTATACTCTCGAATTTAATTGTCCTTCTTAAGATGTTTCTGGGTAAGCTCAGATTTGAATTTAAGGTATTTTGGAAGATGATAATTTTGCTCTCCTAATTATATTTTACTGAAATCAACAAAGTAGCTGTTTTAAACTCATTGCACAGCACAGGAGTTTAGGTTCAGTATTGTCAACAATGTTGCAACTGAAATTCAGAGGAGTATGTACATATATTCCAGGCCTTAATTTATACAGGGGAATCTTCGGCTATATACACGCAAAAGTATTAGATACTGGCAGAAAGAGGAGGTTACCCCCGCATCCCTTAGGACCTAACGTATACCTGTGGGATTAAGAAAGATGCACCTACACGGCCAGACAGCCCCAAGGGAGAAGCGAGAATTTCGCGTGACCACGTGATCCATTTGGGTTCTCTTTTTTCCCCGTTACATCGATTGATCGCCGCCAGACCTATGGCCTCAAGGAAGCCACAGATGATTCGTCTCAGCCTAGCTTGAGTTCGAGGCTTTGAGAGATGAAACGGGGGTCGGATGGGTATTCGAGGGACATTAACCACGGGTAATTTAACCTCTAGTAGTAACGCTAACTGGAAGGAGTGTTCGTGCCAAACGAGATGTAGCGAGACCATGGATGGGTAAATTGACTGGAACTCAGATCCTTTGGTATAATTCTAGCCTTCAGGCTCGTAAGGAAAATGGAGTGCGATCGAGAATGACGTATTTCGTTGTAAAAGGCAAAAACTTATTGTCGATGCCTATTTGGGACAAACAATATATAGGTACCAGCCGGAACCATTACTGCCTCCGCCAAAGGGAGGGGGCTCTACTTGGACAAACACTGCGCTTGAGGGATGGGAAGTACTCCCGTGACGGTTTCTTGATAACGCCCCGAGAGGCAACGGAGGCGCGCGTTTGAGATTCCAATCCCTCGCTTATCACAGAAAAGAGTTTGATATTCTGACTGTTCCGACGGTCCTCGTTCATGTTGACTGACTTCGCGATTTCAAAGGGGCACATGGCGGCACGGAACCTCTATTCTCGACAATCATGTTTTATTATTGTTACTTTATAGACCTTCCTCCTAGAACGCGGCGGCCAATAAAGAAAAAATATAACAACAATAATCACTTGCACAACATAAAAAACAATCAATTGAAAATTACTTCAATTACGAGTCATTTTCGAGTTCTCCACGGAAGACTTGCTTCCACCCCAGGAAACCAACTCTACACCCAACAATTCTATATGAAAGACTTAGGGGTTATGGATGCGGCTATCCTTCTCCACAAACTTTATGATACCGCAACCTGGGCCGCACTTATTCCTTTTCGGGTTTTTTATAGTGAGTCATTTTTTAAATATCCCACCAACATAACATCGACATATCAGTGTAGTATGGCGTCTACTACACCTGCTTTACCATATTTCAGACTTATCGCGGCATTAGCAACATTCAGAAAGCTGACCGTTTCAATTTCCTGTTACACCAATCTATTTCTTCCAGTGAAGACAATTATAATCACATCGTCTCTCCAACTTATTGTACAGGATCTCATCAAATTACCTTTCTAATCTTATTTTCACCTATTTATTGATCTTCTCGGGTTTATTTTTCTTAATTTATTACATTTCTCAATTTCTTCCAAAATTATTTGCTCTCCTCCTGATAATATACCATGGAAGTTTGTAAGTAGCTCTCTAAGCAAGAGACCTTCCAAAAAGCTTGCTCTTATCTAAGAAAGATTTTGATGTAAAGAGGTGGCTCTTGAAAGCACCAGCGAAGAGTGATGGGGGTATTGGGGCAGGCAGATCATTTCACAATCCTTGGTCAAACATAGAGAAAACGCGCTCGCCCCTGAAACTCAGAATAATAAGAAGAACAATGAGCGTGGAGGCAGAGCGAGAACGTTGGGTTTTCAGAGGATGGGATGAGATCAGGGAAGACACCGGGTAGGTGATAACTCCAATTTTAACGTATTTTGTATGAGAAATGGGACCTTGAAAGGGGTTCTCTATTGAATGGACAACTGAAGCAGAGGATTAACACGAGATAAATGTTTCAAGCGGCGAAAAATAAGAGTTGCAAAGATTGGAACCAGTTAGAGAGATACAACAGCGGAAGCTTTAGGTCAGACGAGTCGATAGTTCAAGTCATCAGGGACGGAGTTAATAAGGAAATGAATGGCATTCTCAACCCAGCTGTCGTGAAAGTAAGAGTGGATCTGCAGGAGATTAGGGGAAAATAGAAGTTTGACAATCGTTTTCAACAGGAGTTTTGAGCGATAGCTGACTATCTGCGGGTGATGCCAAAATATCTTACTGCATCGGATAACAGGGCATGAGGAATGCCAAGTTTAATATAGAGAGCAATATTTTTCTCAAAGTGTGCCTACAAGTAATATCTCTGCTTTGTCTTTGGTGAGTTTCAGAAAGTTGCCTACTAGGGTAGAATGGATTTTTAAGGGTGTTAGCAAAGACACCTGAGGAAAAGAGAGATGTTGCGTGTCCTGGAAATATGAATGGAATTATAGATCAAGAGAAATCATAAGAAAGATAAGGAGAAGATAGAAAGAAAAGAACAACGGAATAAGAACCAACCCGTGCGAAGCGCCAAGTCGTACTTAGCTTGGTGAGATATATATTTTCCAATAAGTAAAGATTTAATACGAGTTAAAAGATGCTACTTAATTTTTTGCATCGCAATATCCACTACGATTCTCACCTTCCTGCATAAATTTATTCACAATTTCGTCACATGATCATTAAAACCTTTATCGATCTTCATTACGCCACCCGTTTCGTATAACTGAATGTCCAATTTTATATTTATTATTCGGAATTAGGTTTCTCTTTCCAGTTCTAGTACAACCATAAAATCCCTTACTACCATTTAATACTTCTTTATTTTTTTTTATACATCCGCTCTATTCCCATGTTCATACTTCATTCTTTCCCTCTTCTCTTATTCATTCTTACATATTCTTCACTTTATTGCTGATTCAAATGACTTTTACTATTTAATCTTTCTTCTACCAACCTTCCTTACGTTTTCTTAACACAACTCAGAATAATTTAACCATACTTAACACGATCATGGAATTAAATCGTCGATTAATCATACCTTTCTCAGCATCACAAATAGCATATCATATTCTTTTAGATACACTCTGTTTTCTTTGCCAAAATCAAGGGTCATTGCATATTTCTGCGCTGGAAGAAGTTGCTAAACTACCAAACATTTAATATTTTTATTCGAGTCTTGGTTTCCTATGACGTTACAGATTCTTTATATAATTTTTATACTATCTATATAACATATAAAATAGAGAAGGACTCTAAAAATAAATGTTTGTTAAATTCTCTCAATTTTTCAAGTTTTTTTAAAATTTACTCCTGTCGAAATATATCAGAACGCCTTGATTTATATAACAATATCTTCCAACACTTTTGGCAGAAAAAATCCAACGATTCCAAATAGGTGTATAATAAATACAGGGGTAAATTAAGTATGGATTAAGGTTATGCAAATATGGATAAATTAAACGAAAGTTATGAGCAGATAAGAAATTCACTTGAAAAATTGAAGTGTCCAAAATGACCTGAATGACAGCGGAAACCAATTTCTATTGCAATAGGCTGATTAAATTTTCAGCGTTAAAGATTTGTACAAGTTGAACGGAGTTATGATTTAGTGTGGAAGAGTTTATTTTCGATGGTGCTTTGACATCTCTGTCAGAGGAACTAACGAACATTTGACACTCTTGCGCAGTAAACCAGCTCCATTCATCTTGAAGAATTTCCTAGACTGCTTGAAGACATTTCGGATTCCTTACTTTAACCCTCGCTCCGAGTGTCTCGCAAACATTTTCTAATGTTGTTAGGTACGGAATTTGTGCTTGCCAGTTCATGAAACGGATTTGTCCTCGTCCCAGAAAAATCTTCACTAACTAACGGCAAAACGCAAGGTGAGCTTTGGAGGCTCGCAGATTGAGCGAAAAATGTGGTCGTCGCAATTCATTGTACAGATATACATTTACTGTACCCCCTAAACAGACAATTGGCCCAGGTCCTTCCACCAAAATTACGTCCAAATCATGACACTTTCTCCGTAAACGTACATAGTCTTTTGGGGGAATTGACAGACAATAGTGTGTCTGTTCTGCAACGGATCTCCTCCTGCCATCGGATACAAACAAAATCAACTTAGATTTGTCATAGAAGTGGATTCGTCTCCATTGGTCATGCGTCCTCGTAATCTGTTCAATGGTGAATGTAAAACTAGCCTTCCTATTCTTCAGACTGATTAAGAGACAAAGGTGACCTAGGCCATCAATTTCTCAAGGCTGTCTATTTGATGTTGGCCGGAGAAAGAAAATCTTTACGCTCACACCCATTGGTCATATGGGTGTGAGCGTAAAGATTTTCTTTCTCCGGCCAACATCAAATAGACAGCCTTGAGAAATTGATGGCCTAGGTCACCTTCGTCTCTTAAGAAACTACTGCACCTTCTTGACACGGTCCTTTTTCACAATTAGGGTGATGCCTCGGTGTTGATTTTTTAGATCAATCCTTGCCTATCCGTTTATTTACCAGCCTTATATAAACGTCTTTGGTCATAGGGCTGACAAATATTAGAGAAGTAAATTTTGGAATGCTTCTCAGTCTCTCTATCGGTCCAATTAATAAGCCATCTTAGGGACGCAGCTATACAAACAGCTCACAGGCAGAAAAAGGGACGACAGATTTCTTAAGCAAAGTCACTGAACGAGAGCTGGCAAGGGAATGCCTAACGTACACCAGATTGAAGTGAAGTGAAGCAAAGCTTTTCTCGGACATTTTACTTTATCTAGTAATTTGCTTATCTACTTATAAATATCATTATATTCTTAAATTTTCATAAGCCTTACCTATATGGGTTTTGTGCCTGTAGGTTATCGTGCAGCAATTTTGGAATCCTTGGATTTTCTATCGCTAAACAAACGGAAGATATCGTAAGACAAATACAGGCTTTCGGTTCTTATGGAGGGGACGGTAGTTAGTAAAATTATCTCCACTTATAAGACATTTGCTTGAGATAAACAAGATTTTATCAGTAGTTCCATATAAATGAAATCATGCTTACATTTTTGCTTTATTTTATTTTGTTTTATCCAATAAAACTGCGTTATTTCCCCATTTGAAATCATTTCATGGTCATTTTAAAAAAAAATGGATTCAGTCGTTTTAACACTCAAAAAGGAATATATGAATTATAAATACAAAACAGAAATTTCTCGTGCTGAAGTGATTATTGTTTTCAAATGCCTAAAGATTTACGATTTTAATGTAATTGGAATTTGCCTGTAGTAGAAATTTTCATTAGAATTTCCCGTTTTGTCTTATTTTCTCTATATTACTCACTTGAATATAACAAAAAATGAGTAATAAAAAGTGTTGATTACTTCTGGTACTTTGATGATTTCAAACAAAATATAGCCGTTAGAATTTCTCCTTACTTTTACTAATTTTTGTTCTCCCCAAAGGGGTCAAATTTGAAAAAGACGAAATCAACTTTCCCCGCTACGAAGTAAACTGACCAATCAACCATTAAAGCAATACAAAACTTTTCTTCCTGATAATATGAAGAGACCAAGATAAAGGCAAATTTCATGGTGGAAACTTTGACTGTGGAAAATTAGCTATGGTGTAATCTGGTCCCACATGATTTCTTCTTCGCTTTTTGTTCATAGGGGAGTAATGCGAATCTTAGTAGGCAGAAGATAACAAAAATGGTTTATAAGATGAATTTTTTTTTAATTCCTGAGCAAACTCTTTATCGTAGATGACATAAAACTTCTGATAAAATTAAAGCCTTATTTCTTCCTATATGTTGTCGTTCATATGTGAAATTGAGTCTTGATTTGTAGATGTTTATTATCTTCGTTCATAGATTAAAGATAATAGATCATTGAAACTGATTACTATTAACTCAATTCATATAGAAATTGATTAATTTTATTTCTCACCCTTGTTCAATTTCTACTTATATATTAAAAATTCCTCAGATTATTCATGTAAATAAACATGCATGAATTGATTAAAATGCTGAATAAAAAAAACAAAGATTTTACGGCTCTTCTAAAAATGCCAAGTTTATTGCTATCCAAATACAGCCCCCAAAAGTATCTTCAAAGTAGTTGGTCTTTGAGCCAAGATCAATGAGATGTAACAAATGGTGATCCTCCTACTTTGAGAATTGACTTAAACTTTTTTTCTTTCACACTTTCATTTTTACTTTCATCATTTGGCTGATTAGAGAGAAACTTAATTTACTCTGGATTTACACATCGGAATAATTTCCAAAGATGTGAGTAGAAAAGCGTAACAGTTCGGGCTTCAAAAGTCCTAAAACCATAAAAGAAGTCCTGTCTTAGATATTATCATAAACTCCAGTCAATCACTTTAAATAATAAAGAAAGATAATTTTGATTGTTATAATAATTACACTTTGGCATGAGAATACTAGAGGATCAAAACATTCCAACAATGGAGGAGCTCTTTAAGGGAAAAGAGGAAATGTATTATTATCCAAAATAATTATGTCAATATAAAATTAAAAACGGGTTGATTTTACCATAATTCTACCTAACATACAAAATTTAAAAACCCAATCGCAAAATGAATTATTTAAGCTTCAGAAGGCGATAAAAATAATGGTTTAAAAATATAGATTCCAAATTATTTTTAAATAATTATGATACCAATGATTTTTATATTAATGACTATATCAATTTCACAATAATGAAACAAAATAAAAGCAACTCTTCCTTTTTTGTAATATGTAAAATGAAAATTAATAATATGAATCTTATAAATCAATTATTTTACTCTATTTTGAAATTATCTTCAATATTTTTTTTAAACGAATAAATTGTAAAAAACTAAATTTTTATCTGTGATTTGGCGACATCATAAATTTCCATAGCTTTTCTTCAACAATTCCGCTTTAAATGCAATAAAAATATTTTGAGAACCACTACTCTCACTGGTAATTTGGCTGAAAATGCTACAATTGTACAAATTAACCCCACATTTTATTTCTAAGTATATTTCATTCAGGGGCAGTTTTTCCTTTTTATTCATTCCATTGATTCATCTTTCTCTTTCTGGCGTACTTTTTATCCTATTCTATATGAACGAATAACACGCCAAAGACAAAAATTTGTCGCCAGCTTCAATAATTAATCTTTAGTAATCAACTAAATCAACAAATTTGTACATGAGGTATACAATTTACTTAATATTTACTTTACATTAAATTTACTAGATATAATTTAATTGTTATTTCTAATGAAGGGTCTTATACATTCCTTTCATTTATTATAATTAATATAGAAGAAAAACTGCACCTGAATTAATAAAAATTGTCACATTATTGAATTCAAATCAAAATGATAAAATAGAACTAATAAAACCTTAACTTAAAACACGTCAAACAGAAACGTATGTAATCCTTCAGTTTAAAGTGATCTTAGTCCTTATATAAATGTATCTTATTCCTTATATAAACAAATATTGCTCCTTATATAAATGAATCTTGTTCCTTGTATAAATAGACCTGATTCCTTACATCAAAAATATTGGCTTGTTTGAAGTAAAAAAAATAAAATAGAGCGATAACCTTGGCAAATGAAGCCTTTGCAAAGCACTCCTATATTTGGTATTCCCTTTCAATATGTCACTGATTTAAGACGTTAATTAAAACTTTTAGATGCTCGTAGATTCAGGCTGGTTTAATAAAGCACCAGATTGAAGCCTAAGGTCAACTCAGCGGTGCAGATTTTGTGTTTCGATCTTACTTTTGCCAGTAGTTGAGAAGATAAGCCGTTAAATTAATGTTTTTTGTATAGATAAAATGTCAACAAAGGGGAGGTTATTAATGTGCATAAGTACCAATAGAAAGGTGTATTAATGTCGTTGTGAAATAAAATAGGATGCTAAAACGGTGATTACATTAATGCAAATATATATGTATATCGTGAGAAATCGGCAAGCGGTATTTTCAGTTATTTTAATTTTGTAAGGAATAAATTTAAAATTAAATAACTTTGGGGAGATAAGGATAAAAACTTGAAAATCGAAGCAACTTAACGATTGTCAAAAAATTTAAGGGATTGATTTTAAAATGCTATCAGAGATTAGACGAGGCCGAAATTTTTCAAAGATTTCTTAAAGTATTTAACAAAATTTCTAGCTTCAAAGGAAGTATTTTTGAAAAAACATAACGCATTTTATTCCTTAAAAAAAGTTTATTTCTTAGCCAAGAGAGAAAAGAGAAAGAGAAAAACAACAAATAATTTTTTTCCGGGTTAGAGATGAATAAATTGAAAGAGCTTTAAAGTGCAGTATATGTACAATTTAAGTTGGAAAAGGCAATATGAGAATAATGCCATATATATATATATATATATATATATATATATATATATATATATATATATATATATATAT
Source organism: Ceratothoa steindachneri (assembly GCA_963969495.1). Taxonomy (NCBI): domain Eukaryota; kingdom Metazoa; phylum Arthropoda; class Malacostraca; order Isopoda; family Cymothoidae; genus Ceratothoa; species Ceratothoa steindachneri. The sequence continues at coordinate 151,459,442 of OZ018317.1, read as the reverse complement.
ATTCGGGTGGTCGCCCAAAAATATTTATTTAGTTTTTTTATCTCCACATGCCTGATTGTATTACCACATTGAACAGTAAGTTACATACTCAATTTCATCTAAATCTAACAATATTTCCTGGTCGCTATATGGATCTTAACTTATTAGTCTCCTGGTAAATTAATTTTTAGTATAGAAATGAACAGTCTTTGCAAATACTAGTTTATTTGAAACAGATCTTTGTGTCGAAAGACAATTTTTTGTTAAATATTTTTATTAAAGTGATCAGAAAATAGTTAAATGGCAAATGATTTCTTTTTGACACAATTTATAACTAAAATTGCTGATTAAACATTTATCCTTTTGAGCATGAGGGAAAACTTTTGTGATGTTTTGCCACAAGTCTGAGAAGCAACTGTTTCTGTTCTTCATCTTTTCTTAGAGATGCATTATACGATTTGATAAGTGCAATACCTGTTTCTGCTGGATCGTTAACAACCATTAAGTTAATCACTTGACGTTAAAATTCTTAAAAGCACATATTCTCTTTCCAAGAACTTGGGTTAGTATTCAGGAATGTATCCTCTGCAAACTTGTATCCATTTTTATTAGGAGACTGAAGATTAGCTTAGTTTTTTGAGTTACCAGTTCATTCAAGTCCAAATCTTTGATGTTTTTTGTAAGATTCAATCGGCAAACAACTTTGGTGTTTTCATTACGTTGGAGATTGGAGACCATCTTCTGTTTGGTCTCAGCATTATTTCTATGATCAAAAATTAAAGACCAACGGGATGTTCTCTAAGATACCAAAGGTGTCTGTGAAGCGCTGTGGTTGCGTCTTTAGATTTTGTCTGATTTGGGTACTTTTGCAAAGTTTTAAGAAGCAGAATATCATTTATAGGATCATTAATTCCAAAATGTGCTTCATTTTAAAAACGCGAGTATACCAGAGCAATAAAAAGACAGCACTCTGTAATATTGGCCTTTTCACGTTCCGTTAGTTTCAGGTGATGGTTAAACAAGTATATTTTCAAGATATATATAGCCTTAGCCATTCAGTGTGCATGATGAGTCGCTCCTGGGGCTCTTAATGTAACTGCTGTCTTATAAATGCCCCCCAAGAAAGATGAGACTGAGTCGCAGCAATTCTTTATAATCGTCACTCAACTGACGAGATTTCAAAGCTTCCTGAAAATATGGGACCATTTCTCCTCGAAGTTTATGCATTAGTGGATTGACGAATAAACTGCTATCCGCCTCTAAAAAATTCCTTTTTAAGTGACGACTATTGTTCTTTAAAACGTTAAAAGAGACTCTTATTGGGACCACTTGCAAGCCCAAGTAAAATATTGCAAGCACATGACAACATAATTTTAAAAATATGATGTCTGCTCGCAATCCAAACAAGCTCCCTTCCTAATACTTTTTCAATCATGGTACAGGCTCCTTTTTGTAGGCCTGTATTTGATTCTGGCTGTGTCAAATATAAGGCCGTGAATTTCGTCACGAAGATTCCAGTCATTAATTGATAAAATGCATGACATATCCTGTTCTTTTCCTGTTGCTCGTGTTATTTTTGGGATACCAAGAAGATTTTCCATTCCATTTACAGGAAACTATTATTGCAATTCTTTCTACTGTTTCCTTTGCTCCATAAATAGCAGGTAGTAGTTTTCCATCCCAGTAAAAAAGCATCGATGTTTCAACAAACAACGAAGCTCTGTCTTCATTGTACGTTCCCTTCCTTACTTGCTTTCTGGAACGTCGTATAGAACTCCTAGAAAGTGGTACAGCTACAGTATCCTGACCCAAGGCTTGTGCTATTGATCTAGCAACCATTGTTGCTTTTCTATCGGTAATATTTGCACGATCAAGAGCAGCAGCCACACTTGAAGTTGTAATGATATTTTTTTAATTTCAAGGACTACATTGTGTATTTTTTTCTAGTTTAAGAAGGTGGAGAAAGCTCTTTGTCGGCCGCAATTAATCTTTCTCCTTCAGATGATGATGACTCAAAATCTACATGAGTAGCAGCCTCTGCTTGATTTTTAGAAGTGTATACTTTTTCTTTTTATTGTAAAGCCTTTACATGTCGATATCTGTGCGGGATTCCTTGGCTGAAGAAATTTTATTACAGCACGACATACTGCAAAAGAAAATGTTCTCTCTTTGCATCAACAGATATTGGCGGTCTACTTCATTTTTTACCGCATTTAAAGCATTTTTTGAGGCTATGTCAAAAATCTTTGAAAGAGTAGATTCGAAACTACGCTTATTCATTCTACATGGGTACAGTTCAGTTTTGCGTTCTTCTTCAAGGAAAGGTATTCCTCATACAGCCTTGAGAGTTTCTTAACGCAAGTGTCTCTGCGTTGTTTGGAAAGTCGAGCTCTTTCACCTACTTTTATGACCTTTTTGCAAGCAAGGTTGTAACTTTGTGTCAAAGTCCTTGACTCCACTTGATAGTGGTAGTGAACAACACGAAGCACATAACTCCATGCTGGTATTCTTGAATGTGAAAGCTCAGTAGTAAGATGTTCTAAAAGCCAGACTGCCGCAAATGAACGAGTACTTCTTGCCATAATCTGAAACAGTAGAAATAAAAGTTATTGTAACTGAGTGAGCTCACGGTTCCCCTTCATTTAGTTATACTTACAAGATAGTTTTTTTTTAATTTGAAATATCTAAATGCTCAATATTAATGAAAGAATAAGCTTTCATTTGACATGAATAAATAGGTTCTTGTGTTTGTAAAAAATTACGGCAGTCATGATTAATTAAAATATATAAAATATATATATATATATATATATATATATATACTGTGAATTGAAATATGAATATAAAAGTGTGTTAACATATAATTCTAATATTCTTTAAGTAACTCTGATATTGATAAAAAACTGCAAATTATCTATGCACTGAATAAACAAACTATATTACTTACCTAAATAATTATATATATACTTGCATAAACCTGCACTTGTATTCACTTGTATTACGTCAACTGTTAAACTTCAAATTACAAATGAACAATTAATCAATCCTCACTGACTTATATTGGAAATGGTGCGATTGCATCTCCATTTTAAACGAGGGGGCGTTATTGCATCATCACTTTAGAAATGGGCTCAGAAATCAACAAGCTGAAACATCAATGATTATTGCATCATACGCCAAGTATGTGAATGTCATTCCACTTTTCAGATAATGCAATATCTTGATTTTTTTGCGAATTATTGTTATTCATAATGAATGAATTATCAATGACAAATATATTATATTATATAAGTAACAACCAATAAATTCTTAGTATTAAAAAGTTCCAATATTTTGACTGAAATTTAAAAATATGGAGACACATAGCGACCTCTAAATATTTACCAATTTAGTCAATATTTTGCATCAGCTCTTTTAACATCTTATAGCATAATTTTAATCATCTGGAAAACATTTCCATCTAATTTCAATTTTTTGCATATATTTTTGGACCACCCTAATATATATATATATATATATATATATATATATATATATATATATATATATATAATGGATAAAATACTTCCCTGTAACTTAAAATCTATACGAGAAGGATAAAACCAAGTATGATGTGACATATTCATCTTTACTGTACAATCAATGTTTCGAGGCTCGATTTCATCATCACAATTACATAAAAATAGTTTGCAAAATATGTGTAAATGGACAGCAGATTTGTGTCGTTTTTTCAATTTTAATGCGCAATGGACTGTGGTAAGTAAAAGGAATTGTTACTGAGAAAAGGCTTCCTTTTATAAAAATAAAAGGATTCTATAATTCTCAGGTCAATGTTTTCCTTGTTGAATATAGACTCTAAAAATGAGGCCAATCTACAACGATTTTGCAATATTTCCAGTGTTTTGGGAGGGCAGAGTGCGTTGAAAATGTTAATGCAGGACCAGTGTTTGACCTAACCACACAATTCTGCCATTCAAGAACACTAAAAATCTTGTATGATAACACTCCTGTATGTTTTGGCTATTTTTAGGTATTTATTTTCAACAGCTGACATTTCTTACCTCAGATTTTTAGAATCACATATCCTTTTAATTAAACCTTCTCTCATTGATAATTATTCATCTTTCATTCCCTTGTCTATTGTGGATTAAGATTTAAAAAAAAACATCTAAAATGTTATATTTGGCAAAGTTTTTTAAGGCCACGCAGTTATATTTATGTCTTAAATTATCCTGCTAGACATAAACACTTCAATTGTGGAAGAAAGATGAATATTTACACATCAGACTTGTTCTTAACCTTGTTGTTTTCTGTAAATTCAGACTAACACGAAATATTTACATATATTTAAAAAACTTTAAAGAATCTAGCGCCATGATGTCCTATGAATGTGCAGGAAGTGCCTCGAATCATCCAAGAGACTTGCCATTTGCCCCTCGATATTTCTTCTTAAACCGCTGTAAATTTTGTATGATTTAAGTTATAGCGTAAATGGCAACCAAATTTACTAAATCTTTAAATAAATTCAAAGAAGACTGTATTAAATAACTTTTCATAGTGTGTGGCTGATAATGATTTACATTTAAAAAGTGTTGTCTCTACGTTGTAATTCCTCCATTTAGTGTTCCGCTTTGTTTGCGACCAGGTTGCCCGCCATGAGTCCGCTACAGTGAAGTGTATAAATAATCGGAAGCTAAATAACCTCTCAGTTTCTAATTACCTTAATGCTTTAATCCAGAAAATATTATTTTTATTATTATTTTTGTATCGATCTCCCTATCCGATAGATTACTTTTTTACTATTTTTTCGTCTTGAAATTTACACTCAAAAACATTCCTCTTGATAATTCCACCTTTATTGAAAAGTGCAAACATATTTTTATATTGCAAATTACAAACATAATTTTATTTCTTTAAGCCATATAATATTCTCTTTCCTATATTCAAAAGTTCTATATTCTATAAATAAAGACATTGTACTCGAATAAATCTATTATTATTTGTAGGCCAGTACAAGGAAATAGTGTTATCCTCGATAAAAAAAGTTTTGTCAGCAAAATGGAATCTCTATTGACAAATACTAGTAAATTTGTAAATATATGCAATCCACTTGGAAAGGTATGATTAAAATTAAAGACAAAAGCCGCTTTCTTTCAAGACTTAATGTTTTATATTTTGACTCTTATAACTACCTTTAGGCTTGTTATCCTTTTTAGACGATTGCTTCCTTTTATTTCTCCATCCTAATCATGTCTCCAAATTCTTTCATTATCTTAATGGTCAGCAACCAAATATTTAATTCACAAACGAACATGAAGAAAGTGCTTTCCTCTCCCATCTAGAGGTAAAAGTCTCCCCTAAGCAAGGTAAATTTCTTGCCGAGGTTTACAGAGGATTATTTCTTTTAAGTTTAATACGATTCATACCCTCATTAATAAAAGCCTTTCTGACTGTTCTACCTCTCTCAGATTGCACGAAGAAATTATAGCTATCAAAAGATTTTTGACTAATAATGGTTTCACTCTTAAACTCATTGATCCACGTATTAGCAAACTGCTTTTCGCTTTCTTCTCATCTAGATAAATCTTTCCCTAAGCCCGTTTCTATACCATAACTAATAAAATATTTTTCCCTACAATTATCGATCAGACACTCCTAATTCAACGCTGATTTAACTACATTTTATACTAGAATTTTGCATATTTGGATGTAAGGAGTTTACTGAGCAGTGGCAGTAAAAACGGTTTTTTATTTAAATCCAAGGAAGAAATCCCAGTTGCTGAGCTCTCATATCTTTTTCACCGATTCAATGCTACTTCATGTGGTGGATCATATATTAGGTATACTACTAAAACCATCAATAGCATAGACGATCAGCTCTTGGGAACGAGCAGCCGCACCGAGCAATGATTAATTAACATGCCAAAACAGTTTTGGATTTGAAAACAATCGAAATATGAAAAAATATTTGTAGATTTAGCTAATTTTAGTATTCTATCTTCAATAAGTGACACATTTGACCTAAGACTTATAAAATCTTTAATTTATAAACCAAAACCTTTTGTCAATTTCCATTCATTTTTCATTGCTAATTTAAATAAAAAAAAGGATAAGTCCTCATAATACCCTCGGCGTTTTGTCATGAGGTGATAAATGGTCATTGCATTGATGGTTTTTCATGGTTCAAATCACTTACTAGCAGAGCTGGGCAAGTGCGTTCCTTTAATGCATTCCTACGTTCTTGAGTACCTATGAACCGCCTTTTTAGGAACGCAGCAACGCAAGTAAGAGGAACGCACCGCCCGAAACTTTAAAGCGTTCCTGTATTAATCTATAAAGTATATTAGTTAAGAAAAAAAAATTAAATTCGGTTAATTAAATGAAAATGATGTGCAAGTTTTGAAATGACATTAAAATTTGAAGTAAACGAAATAATTTTAAACTTTCTTTTCAAATCTTTTGTAGGTCATCTCAGAATAGTTCCTTTGATGGCACAGTACTGTTTTTGAGGAAGGCAGTGTTTTTTTAAAGCTTTTTAAGGAACGCCTTAATAGTTTGGGAGCGCAAACGTAGGAAAGCACTAGCCGCGGCTTAAGGAACGCAGGAACACTAACGCACTACCCAAAGTCGAGGAACGCGCCCAACTCTGCTTACAAGTGCCTTTAAATTGTTAAATAAGGCTTCTGCCACTAGATGGCGCCACCCAGCGCCAAATACGATGGTAGATTTGAAATCTCCAGGGTGAATAACCATATGTCCCATGATCAGATAGGTCATTTCATGCCTCTAAATGTGTACACTTCAACTTTACTCCTTTTGAAAACAGCGATACTTTGACTAGCCGCTTTGCCGCAGGTAAAAAATGGCATGGCTGTATTAGATATAATTTGATAATTTGTGTGAGCTAGATTTTTGTAACCGAGTTAGCATTCTGTCTTACATTATCCTGATGATGAGGCAGGACATAGAAACATCGATATTCGACAATAAAATTTTATATTAGTCTTGGTCGGTCGATAAAACTTATATTTTCGGGACTTCTGGTGTTTAACAGAGGTCATCTTTAGCGACTAGGCATTGAAAAAGAATAAAAAAAGAAACTTCTCCTTATACTAGTGATACGATTAAAAATAATGACATGAGTAGGTTAAAGATTACAAAATAAATATAAAATTGCTAAAAATTTCAAATGAAAAAAGCCTTTAAATCAGAACGGGTAGCAAAGTGTTGAAAAGTAATTAAAGGGTATACATATATACTAGACTGACCTAAAAGCCAAACAAAAACCTACGTTTAAAACAAAAAGATGAAATGGTATTATAATTGATAAATATGTTCGGTAAAAAGAAAAACAGTTATAAAATACAATTGTTGCAACTTGCAAATAAATAAAAACAAAATAATGCCAAAAAAAGAAATTAGAAAAAACTGACCTTTAATATAGGAGCTGTTCTAATCTGAGAAATAGCAAACAGGGAAAACTTTGATTGGAGAGATTTGTTGGTTGGCTGAATGTTCATTGATTATGAGGTAAGCAATTTGTAAATAATTACCATACCTCAATGACAGTCATAAACCCGTTATTTAAAATGAATTTGTAACTTAATTCACAGATTCAAAATAATCTTGCAGGCTGAACTCATTGCAAGTGAGCGGGTCAATGAGAAGTTCTAAAAACTCAGCCAGGATAAACCTGGTAATTTTGATGGCAGAATAAATTGGACAGAGGAGTATTCGTACTTTGTGGATTTTCTGTGAGACATAAATAATTCCATAGATGGTATCTTTGTGAGATCTAAATCACGATTGGCTTCTATGACGATGAATAAAGGTTTTGAAAAAGATATGTGAGTTATTCAGAGAATAAATTATGAAAGAAGTGTATAGTTGAAAGAATTTGCCCTGGTGAGGAGGGCATCCTTCGTTTTCTTATTTGAGTACTTTCAAATCTTTTCCTACATTTAATATATTTCCCTTCAAATTTGTTTATCTTTTTTTATTTTTTTCTGAACTTAGGTTTATTTGTTCGAATTTTTCAGTCCTTCCTTAAATATTTCCTGTTGCTTAAATTGTTTTTCCTTTGTCATTTAAATGACTTTTAGCGCGGTTTCCACTCGATAAAATAGTCTGCCGCTTGGGAACCTTGAATTCCTTGAGACTCCGACTCTTATGCTCTCCTTTATATCCAACTTCTCATTTATGATGGTTATAATTTCATCTTTTACTTCGTCTCTAGTTTTCTAGTAAGGATTTATGTTGTTTTAAATTGCAAGCTTGTTTCTTTGGTGGAGTACTCTTTACGTGATCCGATCACGTGAAATCCAATTATGTCCGGATAGACAGTTTGGCGTGAACAAACTTTAACTATATCTTTCCTATGTTTTGTTGTGCCAGGTTGCCGAATCAATGTAACTCACATGACGCCTTCATGCCAGTTTTATTCCGTTTTTTATTTTGTTTGTATCTATTTGTGGTTATGTGTATTCCTCAAACCCTGCCTTTTTTGTATATCTGTATCGCTACTTGTGGACAGATTCGTCAGCTAACTTCTGACTAATCAGGCGATTGATTTTGAATTTCGCCCTATTTGTTCTAATCTTCCATTTGGATTTGGAATCATTGATCTTTCGTTGTTTTACATGCTACAGTAAATATGAGAAAGGTAACTAATTAAATTGGACCTACTTTGGCAACTCAATTGTATAAATCAGGTAATGGAGTGTAGGCTTAGGCACATACTCTGTGGACCTCCATCTTAAACTTGAAATTCTGGTCCTATGCATCTCTGGATCATACTTTTGAACTGCCACACCATTAGAAATGGCACAGGGTTATTTCCATTTAAAGATTTATACTGCAATCCTTTCAGCCAAGCCTTGCTTAAGAACTTGTACACATCTTTTAGTATTACATCTGCATACATTCCATTAGCACTACACCGTGTAAAATTTTCTGTTACTGGGGCGAGCGCTGTCTCTGTTCCTCGACCTTTTCTTAATCAGTGCTGCTGATGTTTTTATGCCTTAATATCCTCAAGTGGTTTCTGTCTGTGGGAGAGGAAGCTATCAAAAATATCACCGAGGAATTCTAGGAGAGAAATCCTATGATAGTTAATGAATAATATCTTAGCAAGGTTCATCCCATTAGGAAAATATCCATTTTTCAAATAGGGAAATAAAACGTTTGAAAGACCCTCGATAATGGGTTATGTTGGACTTGATACTATCAGTCCATCCTGTTTCCTTCTTGTTAAGCGATTTACCATACTATTTCTTCCGCTGAGAGAGGCCAACCATGTGCTATCGCTCCCCTGCCATCTGCGACATAGTGGTGTGAGTGCATGTGTTTTATAATCTTGTTTACCCAATTTTATCCTCGAAATCCTGGTCGAAGTTTTAGTTTTGTTCTTGTTTTATGCCGAAAACTTTGCTTTAGTATTCTTTAGATTTCTCTTGGAGATACAATGTATCCCCGATGTACTTACTTACAATCTTCTTTTATTCTTATTTTTTATTTTAATAGTATTCCCTTAGATTTTCCACAATTTTATCCAAAGTTTTACTGGTGTTTATTCCTTTGCTAGATTCTTACTTATATTATCCGATACTTCCACTTGCTTTTGAAGAATTAGGTGTGAAAATTCCTCCTTTATTCAACTATGTTGTAAATACTTCTATATTCCCGGGTAATCTTTATGATTGTGTTGGACCTTCTTGGTTGAGAGAAGTAGTATAAATTGTTTTAGGAAAACTTCTCCTGTCATTGGTGGTAACTAGGTTTGTTAGTTATTCTCTCTACATCTTCAACTATTTCGTCCAAAGTTGCTTTGCCCAGTTTGGATTGTTGATCGATGTTAGGACTTTGGATCAGAAACTATGGCACCTGTTACGATCATGGAAAGTTTGTCGGTTCCTACCTCTAGCATTTGATCTTCTATAGCCTGCTTCTTTGTAGATTGCGTTGACGTCTCTTCCTTGTATTGCGAGTTTTTGGTGGCCAAAGAGGGTTAAAAACTGAATCATTGAAGGATATATGAAAATCGATGTGGTTGGTATGTGGCGGCTATGAGTAGGCCTACTCCCAGTGTTGCATTATCGAATTACTGTTATGTGTGGTTCTTTCTTATTACTCTGTAGTGGGGTACATTTATTCTGTGTGTGTTAGCGTTTCCCTTATTCCTTATACCCTTGACTTGGTGAGACCTAAATGAACATTTGGAGTTAAAATTCTATGTTTGTTATTTGTGTTGTTTCCATAAAGGGTTTTATTTCATTTTAACTCCCAGTTTTTTGTTTCTTCTCTTATTATATTTAGTAACTGACACTTTTTCACGTGTTTCCTCATGTAGTTTTATCTTCCTTTTGATGAGAGGACCTTAACTTTGATTATATTTGTGTTGATGCCAACTTTGGAGACCTGGAGTAACAAGGAGTAACAAGGAAAGAAAATACCCTAGGAGACCTTACGGTCCATTCAGAGAGGGTACCTTCGGACTAGCAATTCAGCAGGCACATGGCTGCTCAATTGTTTGCGTCCCTAAACGACCACTTTTCAAGACTTTGTCTAGTCTTGACTTGAACTGGTCAAAAGATTCACTGTTGACAACTTCCACTGGAAGTGCGTTCCACTTACTGCAGATACTGTAAGTGAAAAAATTTCCACACAGATTGCGGTTGTAACGCTTCAGTTCAAGTTTGTAGCCGTGATTGCGCGTTCTGTTCTTATTCAGTGTGAAAATATCCCGGTAGTCAACATTGTCGAACCCTCGAAGTATTTTGAAAACTTCGATGAGCTGACCACGCAGTCTACGGGTTTCCAGGGAGACTAGATCTAATTCCCTTAGTCTATCCTCATAACTTGTATGTCGGATAGAGGGAATCAGCTTGGTTGCCCTGGCTTGTACGCGTTCCAACATTGCGATCTCCTTTCGAAACGAAGGACTCAAAAATTGTACGGCATACTTCAGGTGCGGCCGAACGAGGGAGTTGTACAGACAAAGTACTATCTCCTTGTTACGTTATCCAAACTGGCGCTTTATGTAGCCTAACATCCTTTGGGCTTTTTTCTCTGCCTCGATGCACTGTTTCAAGAACTTAAGGTCGCTAGTAATAGTTACACCCAAGTCCTTCTCAGTGTCACTCGATTCAAGAGCAGTGCCCTCAAGGATATACTGAGATTGGGGGTTTCTGTGGCCAATATGCATTACTTTGCATTTGTGCACGTTAAAAGGCATTTGCCACTTGTTCAACCACTGCCCAATCTTCCTAAGATCTTCCTGCAGGCGGGCAGTGATTCCATCCTTTGGAGCGTTCATACCAAGCTTGGTATCGTCGGCAAATTTGAAAATCTTGGCAACCATGTAAACGTCCATGTCGTTGACGTAGATGATGAATAGTAGTGGTCCCAGGACAGAACCTTGAGGCACTCCGCTAGTAACGGGCACCCACTCAGAAGCTTGTCCATTCACCACCACCCGTTGCCGTCTGCCACTTAGCCAGTTCTCGATCCAGCCGGCTACTTTTCCGTCTATGCCCAGCGCTCGCACTTTCCGGAGAAGGCGGTGGTGTGGTACCTTATCAAAGGCTTTCTGGAACTCTAAGTAGACCACATCCACCGCCTTGTCCCGATCGTGCTCACTGAAAACGAAGTGGAAGAATTCCACAAGGTTCGTCAGGCATGACTGTTGCCTTCGGAAGCCATGCTGGGAACCCCTTAGTAGCAGGTTTGACTCTAAATACGACGTCATTTCGTCCACCATCATGCTTTCCATGAGTTTACCGACTATCGAAGTCAGACTGATAGGTCGGTAGTTTGACGGTAGGCTACGGTCTCATTTCTTGAAGTTCGGAGTCACCTTCGCTTCACGCCAGTCTCGAGGAACGCATTCGGTCCCGATTGACATGTTGACGATTGTGCTCAGGTGTCGTGACACTTGATCGCCCACTTCTTTCAACACTTTAGGTAGAAACCCATCTGGGCCAGGTGACTTATTCGTCATTAGGTCCCTGATCTTCTTTTTTATTTTCCCTTCGGTGAAGTCCATATCCTTCAGCTTTTCCCGCGAGTAGGAATCCATTGGTTGGGGGATGGGACCACACTCTTCAGTAAACACTGAAGAGAATTAGTCGTTGAGCAGGTTAACATTTTCTGCATCTGAATGCTTTAATGTCCCCTCCTCATTTCTCAAAGGGCCATTGGTTCGACGGATTGGTTTACGACTGTTCACATATCAAAAAAAACCTTGGGGATTTTCTTTACAGAGTCTCGCCACTCGGAGTTCCTCAGCCTGCTTAGCCGCCCTTATGCTGGACTTCACTCTCCTGGCTAGCCTCCAGTATTCGTCAAAGTCACCCGAGATCTTCGATTGCCGGTACACAGTTCTCTTCTCCCTAAGCCTTTGGCCGATTTCTCGATTAAAACTACTTTGGTTGAACAGAAGACTGACGGGGACATTTCAGAGGGATGAAACGTGATTGAAGACTCATGAACTTATTTTTGAAACTTTTCCACAAGTCTTCAACAACATCACACACTTCTAGCCTTGCGTCCGTCAGTCCAGCACAAAGACCTGCAAAGTCTGCTCTTTTTAAATCGAGTTTCCTCGATTTACTAGTTGCAGGCCCTGCGTTCGGGAGTACACGGGCTGGAGAATTGTCTCAATGAATTTGGGGATAATGAGCTGAACTAGCTGCTTTTAATCCACGTAGGATAGTTAGAAATAGAAAAAAAACTGTGGTCTATTAACGATATAGTTTGGGTTTAATCTTAATACATCGTCCATGAGTTGTTGTGTCATATCGCTAAACATGAAGCTAAAGTTACTTTGATTGCGTGAACTGCAGGCACAGCAAAGATAACATTCTTTCATACCCGAGTGCAAGGATGTTTAGTGAGTAATATAATAATTTGCTTCGAAATTGTGTAACCTAGATTCAGAGAAATGCAAATATAATCTTCGAGAAAACACGGAACGATCTCAAGAAAAAGATTCATAATAAGAGACTTAAGGAACAACGGCAATATACTCCTATCTTTTAGAAGCACGAATTATCGAAACCAATGAAGCATTTTCTGTCTTCTTTATCAGCACCGTTGGATGGAGGGGATTCCTGCGGTAGTAATGTTAACTTGCCAGAGTGCTTTAAAAAGCTGTTATGATGAGATTGGGAAGTTTAGTGATATGAAATTTCCTTGTCAGTGAACTCCAAGAAGAAATCATACAAACGTTGACGAGGTCAACAAACTAGTTTTTAATTGTTCTTAATCAATAATAGACACGCGAACTCTTGCGCAAGCCCTTCTGGCGAGAGCAGATAAAACTTGTAACAAAGAAGCTTGAGGCCGCAGGAGATGCGTTTTAATCCAGCTTATATGGTCCATTGGAACATATGGTAAATTTATTAGAGGCAGTTATATGGCTATTGCCAACGGTTGCATGTGTAATTAGTTATGGCAAAAAAGAAAGTGTATTCACTGAGAGCTACTCTTTTAGAAGCTTAGCTTGATAATAGCTCCACCAAAGATTTTTCTTTATTTTAATATCCCATCTTCACCAATAATAATAAAAATAGAGGTTTTATTGGCACATTCAAGACCCTGAAGCCTTCGTTGGCCACCGATCAATTGAATAAGAAATGCCTGAAAGAAATGGTTGTTTTCAGAGCCAGCTTGAAAGAGCCAGGAGTGGAAATGGAGCGTATGCTAAGAGGCAGATAATTCAATTCCTTAGAGGCAACTACATGGAAGACAAGATCTTCCATGCATTAGAGACGAGTGTAAGGAACCAAAAGACGTAGGGCACTTCTCGAGCGAAGGTCTCTTTGTTGTCTAGACACAGACAGTATGGAGGACAGGTAAGCGTGAGATGCGGTGTTTATAATGTTTAAATGTTTGAATGAGAAGCTTAAGAGGAATTCAAAGTTTAATAGGCAAACAGTGTAGTTTTCGGAGCAGGAGTTTGTCACGAGAGAACTGTTTTCATCGGAAAACAAGTCGATCCTCAAAATTCTATACAAGTTGAAGGGGACGAATTGCAGTGCTTTTTTCACTAAAGGCCCAACCCAGAGAACCAGAGAAAAATCTAGTTCCCTTCCTTGCCCAGAGATCAAAACAGGTAGTGTACTTTAAGCTCCATCTGACTAGGAAATTCAACAATACCTCGTACATAGCCTGAGGCAACAAATGCTTCTTTCAGGAAGATTAAAGGAGTGCTCCATCAAATAGCACGGAGTGTCGTGAGTGCCCACAATTTGGAGGGGACAAAAATGACTTAATGCCAATAAGGTATTGGGTATAGGCCTTGTAGTATTGGCAAAAAAATGTAAATCCCAGATAACATTACCTATGTTCTTTACCATGCTTCTTGAAGTATTTTTCACAAACTAAGCGCTTGTAGGCTTTCGAATAATGACCAAACAGAAATGTCTATACTTAAAACATTTCTCTCTTATGTATTATGATTTGATGCAATTTTTTACACTTCTCATAATTGATCCTTAAGTTTTAACCCACTAGAGAGATACAGCAATTTAAAGTTGGGGGTTATGTGATTAGTCCACTCCAAGATCACGAAAAGCATTAAGCTATTCGTTCTCTTGGTTTTGCATATCTGATAAGAGGAATATTTAGGTAAGTAAAAGAATTGTTGCCTGAAGAAAGTAGAATTAGGTCTTACTTAGCTACTCTACCTAAAAGGGTACGCCACGCAACGTGAGAGAGAAAATGGCAAATCCACAAAAGAAGAGATTTAAGTTATTCTATCTACCATTGAGTTTGACTTACTGAAAGGAGAAATATACTACTAAATCATCAAGGAAGCAAAGTTGCCTTAAATATCTCTCATTAATTCTGTTTCCAGTTTTCCCCTCTCGCAATTCTGGAAAATCTTCTCAAGCTCTGCTTCAAAATATTCAGGAGGGATAGGTGTCTCGGTCGCGCTTATAGCAGACATTTGATTTTCTATACCTCTTTACAATCAAATACGGAATCTAAATCGTCTCCTAAGATGCGGCTTTTCTGCTACAACTCTTATCCTGTATCTCGACTATGAACTTTGAGAATTGACCCAAAGCTAAGAACTGAGGAATGCATAAAATGGCGCGTCATTGCATTTATAGACGCCTGGAATACAGACATAGAAGTATTTAAGAGACTAAATATCACGCCGTTATCATAGTTGAAACAATCTTACACAAGTATAGAAAAACTACAACAGTGTAAACTGTGCTAAGAAATAAGGAAAGTAAGTATTTTCTCCTATGGATATTCGTAACCTTCTAAGGAACATTAAAGTTACCCCTACACAACTAACAATTAAATATGCCACAGGTTAAGCTGAAGAAGTACTTAATTTAGTTATTTAATGCTTCGAAGGCGATAGTTATGGTTCATTCACCATAAAAAATTTTACAGCTACACGAATGCAATGAAGCTCTAGGGTCTTAAGAGTTACATTGCCGCAAGGCTGGCTTTTATAAAGGAATACGTTAATAGAGGAAAGATATTTTGGCACAAAGTATAGATAGTAGAAGGGCTAAAAGAAAAAAATAGACGTGATTGGCTATTATATGCAAAAAACCTGTTTGGCGAAAAGAGGCGAAGCATTTCTTTCGAAAAACACCATAGCAACCATAGTCATTATAGTATTATAAAATCGTAACAATTTTCAGATAATTAAGAAACTTTAAAGTTTTATATAAAATCAAAAACAATGGTTTGAGTACAGATCACTGAGGAACAATACTAAAATAAGCCAATGAGTAACTATACACATTGCCAACAATCCCTGAGTACGGCTTTCCAGCCAATTTTAAATTAAGTTTAATAAGGTGACTCGATACCGTGCTCTTTTAGCTTTATTCAAATTCATGATAGACATCTATAGACTTATCATTATGAAATTTTGTTATCATTTCGTGAAAGAATAAAAATCAATTCCATAAGCATGAGCGTCTCCGTCGATCAAAACACTTTCCATGAAAACTGCTAGAAATTAATAGTAAACAATGATCTACGTTAACCGCTAAAATTGCGAACAAAGTTCAACCGAGAAAGTATTCATTATTATATTTCTGTTTTTTAAACAATTTAGATTGGGTTTTTGTATTACTCTTAAAATAATTATGCAGCTTTTATCATGTCACCAGTGATAGGAAATCTGCACTAAAGTAACGATATAAAAATCTTCATTTATTTATTTTTTTCCATATCTCTCTATCTTATTTATATATATTTATATATATATATATATATATATATATATATATATATATATATATAAATATATATATATATATATAAAAGAAGTCGAGCTTCTTCACAAATGAATTGTTTTGCATCATTTTTTTTCTTATCACCTGGTTATAATCTATTGAAGTCGTGTTTCAGGAAGTTTTATGACACTATTACACACTTTAGCGTGTATTCTAATTTAGTTAAGAATTTAACATGAATAAGCAATGAAAATATGCAAGCAATTTTTCAAGTGCTTTTATAGACCTGGCCGTCCTACTCAACTATTTGATTATTAATAAAATGTATTAAGTGTGAATGAAGAATGTGGCGATAGCCGTACAACTCCCTTCCTGTCTCAATTTTCTTATATTATCTATAAATCAAGTGTTGTCCTGTTTTTTTGCCCCATACTTGAGGATTGCGTGTCCTTCAGGCCCCAACGCACTCAAGTGTGTTCCCTCCCAGCTCTACTTCCTTCAGACGAATGGATCTGCGTCTACATATCTTCAACAGATTTTAACTCATTCCATCTTCACAGGTTTTTTTACTGATCTCACTTTAAAAACCTTCTGTTGTAGACGGCTTCTTTGGTGTTGCTTCCCACTCTTCTTTATTATTTTCCTTTATGAATCGTTCCAAATTAAGAACAGTATTGATATAATTATCGTAGGAAGAAAATATCATCGCTCATGACTCTTTCTTGATGGTGATGAGCAGCATAAGCAAACCTACCGCTAAAGCAAAGAGGAGAGTCTATTCCACATAACATATGTGCTGCGTGAATTTCTTCCTGTATGAATGGTAATGACTTAAATGATTGTCAGTATGGAGTGATATTCGTGGCATGAAACTTATAGTTCTTTTCATTATCTTGTAGGCTACCGTAGAAAATTGTTGATAAAGTCTCAAATTCTTAGGGAATAAACTCTCTAAATTCTTATCACTAATAAAGCGTATAGTTTAGACTCAGTTATAGCACTATATAAGTACTCGGAGAATCGCTATATATGCATTCGTGTATGATAATGTGCGTAGTGTTCTTCACATGAGTTTCCGTTTTGGTGACGGCTGAATTAAGTGCTTGAAGGCAATATCGTAGGATCTCTTCTCTTAGGAAATCTTGTTTTGTATAAAATGTACCCGAATATCGCTTTCCTTAGGCCCTACGAGTTATATTTTACATTCCACCTCTACATTAAAAACTTAAACCGGGAGGAGAGACTAAGAACATTGCACAGGAGAGTGAGAGTGTTGGTCGCTCACATATGAGAATGGAGTTCCGACATTTAAAAACGAAAATGGATCCAGATATTTATATAATAATGAGATTATCTTCTATTTTATGTGAATCAATTGAAAAGATTGTTACAAAATGATTTAAGAATACTTAGAATAGATTCTGATGCACATTATCGGTTTAAATTCTTGGTTTAAAACTTCTTGTTAAACGAGTCTGCTTGGATTACTAGATCATGTCACAGAGGAGTTGGATTAAAAATATGAAAGACGCATTTTATTTATAGTCTAGTAAAACGTTTAATACTACCGCTGATTGATGGCCAATTCATAAGTTGAGGATATGTAAGGACATCTCACTCAGTGTTAGTAATGGATAGATCAGAGGTTGTATTTCTCGTAAGAGGGATTTTGTTTAATTATCTCATTTATTAAAGGGCCAAGAAAACTCAATTTGATACCCTTCCCATCTTTAATCTATCCCGAGGAACCTTTACTTTTAAACTCTATTTAAGTCTCTTATATCCTCACACACCGATCCACGTAGTTTATCTAAACCAGAACTGCTGTCTTCAAGAATTAAGAAAGTGTATTTAGATTTATTTCTTCCTTCCTCTTTTGTTTTGTTCTGTATAAAAGTGAGGTAGTTAATTTTAAATTTCATTTTACAGCGGAAGGATGAGGTATGAGGAGAAGGGCAACTAGTAATGGAAGTCGAATAAAAATTTGTTCACGCATTGCCTTTTCTCGATTGATCAGCGTGAACAGTACGCCTCTAGGGGCATAATCAAACATGAAGGGTAATATCCGAGCCATATCTCAGAAGTCCTTTGGTTAACCATCCGTATTTTCTATTTTTATTAATGATCTGCTGAAATAATTTTGATAGTCTTTCATTACTACTTATTTTCTATTTTGATAGTCACTCATTACTATTAATTTTCTATTTAGGCGCTAAACCCACCTCCATTCAGAATCGATTCACCATACTCCCTCGAGTGGAATTGTCAGTTTAATGCTATTAAATTACAGTATGCTGCGTTTGAAAGATTTTGGGGCTGTCTAACTTTTCCCCTGATTCTTTAGAAATTGATCTCGCTCAATACGAAAATGATAACGATTTTATCTCTGAGGTCAATTTGCATTTCTACTGAGGATACATAGACATAAACTAGAGCAGAAGATATAAAATAAACTGAAAGGAATTAAAACAAAAAATTCAGTAGAGCATTTTATAATGGAAGAACTACATTATACTATTAATTAGAAAGAAGATACGACTTACGTGGTTTTCTTTATGTCTAGTTCCATGTTCATCCTATTTTAAACAACAACAGTAGTTGTTTATTATGTGAATGTCCCAGCGACCTTGCTACCTTTCCTCCATTGTAAGAATCACCTTATGAAACCTTTTCCCTTGGTTCTTCACTTTAATACCCTCAATTTTTAAAAGAATAATCCAATTGAAAGCTCAAAAATGCAGTTGTATGGAGATACGAGATCCTAGTTTATTAACGCTTTCCAAAGACCGATACCGATGGCTTAATACTCGAAAATTCGTTGTTTTGTGAAAACCTTACGAACAATTAATTTGAAATCACTCCAAGCTTTCTTTTCTATTTCGTCCATAGTAGTCTTAAAATCGAGATACTCCATAAAAACAACATTTCACACCTCAAATATCACAGGGATCAATGTTATAATTGGAATTTATTTTTATTTTTTAATTTTCAAAGAGAGATTTTGTTTATTAAATACATATTTATAAATGATGCATTTTTCACTAAGTCTGCATCAATGATGATAAAGCTGCATTGATGTTAGTGAATCTAACCAAAATTAAGTTTGGAAAGACAAAGGAATTAATAAAATGTTATAAATTCTAAATGTAGGGGAATCGTCATTACCCACCCCCCTCCACCGTTCACTTGTGGTGCAGTCACAAGGCGGTTACCACAAAGACATCCACACCAGGCATCGACGGGACCAGTGCGTAACCGCAGCGTCGCCTATTTCGGCGCCATTATAGACCCTAAAGGTCAAAATGCAAGATCTCCCTCAGGAGAATGAGATCCAGTTTCACGTCAAATAAAAAATTGGAGACGTGTTTCTCCCAAGCTCGAAGGCTCACGAGGAGCCGATGTAAGACTTTATGGGAAAAGCCGTTGGGCATAAGAACTCTCCTGGGGCCGTCCTCAAGACCCTCTCCTTCCCTTACCACCCCCCGAGTGGGGTGATAAGGTATAAATGAGGAACACTGAGGAAAATCGAGGTAGTATACCTCAGTCTTTAGGTGACGAAGTCCTCGGATCAAAACCAAGCTACCGGGACTGGACAGGTAGTTTACTTGGGTCGCCAGACAAAGAAGTACCCTGCAAGAGAGGCAGGGCTACCTACCTTAAGGGGCTAACAAGAAGCTCATCCTCGAGCTAGTTCCTGGTTATCAAACCAAACGATAAGTTAACTTTGTTAAGTTCAACTTACTCTCGCCAGAGAGACTCCTTATATCCTGGTGCACCTTAAACACCAGGGGTATTCCTCGTCCTTGAGGAATTAAGAAAAGAAGAAAGAAAAGGCTTCCTCTTCGAGCCCGTTACTCGGTGGCCACACCGAACTCCTAATTTAACTTGGTAAGGAACTAAGTTCAAATTATTCTCGTCAGAGAAACACCCCTCCGTTTTCCTCGCTTTGAAGAAGACCCTCCCCGAGTTCAGTCCTCGTCAATGAGGAATTAAGTAACGAAGGAGAAAAGCTCCCTTTCGAGCTCGTTAATCGGTGATCACAACGCACTCCAAGTTAACTTGGTTTAAGAAACAAGTTCGACTCCCTCTCGCCAGAGAGACTACGACTACCTTGGTGTTGCATAAAGCACCGTAATTGTTCTCGTCCGTGAAGAACCCCCGTCCCCCCCAGAATACCGTATGGATCCCGAGCTGCTACCCTCGCCAAAACGACCGTGTGATCTCGCCCATCTACATCTGGCTAGACGGCACGCGTTGTGAGTCAATTACATTTCTTAGGCCTTTTAAATTCCAGTAGAGTCTGTAAGCCTAAATCTTATAATATTGTTGTGTGTAGAGAAATTAAACAATTTTTGAGGTTCAAACTAATTTAATTAATTCTTGTTTATAATAATATTCAGAGTATTGCTGTAGTTAATGTTTAGATGTTGAGTATTCAATGGTTAAAGTTAAAATATTTGTTTATTTTGGGATTATTGCGCGTTTCTCTTATATGTTCACGTGTTTCAAACGGCTCTCTTCTTTATAATATCAATATATTAGACACTTAGCACTCTTAGCACTCTTAGCACTCTTATAACAAAAAAGGGGGGGCATTCTACGATACTAAAAAAATATTAGAAGAGGAGCGGCTTCACCACTTCTCCTTACAGAAGATGCTTGCGCTTTGCAAGCAGATCTAGAGTCGGTGGCAGACGACCTATCTGGCTCCTGCAACATGGTTTTGATGAGAAAAAAATTCAAAGGTTTCCAGTACATATTTCCTAATAATATATTCTTGCTTTTTTATTTAAATCTATGTTTAGGTCTTGGCCTGAAGCAAGAAATAACTTCTATTGAATTGAGCAGTTTCCTTTTATATAGTGTCAAATTCTAGTGAAATATATTTACTACTTTCTTCTTTTTCTATATCTTATTCCAGTAGAAACTTTTTATTATCGTTTTGAATACCTTACTTTTGATTTTCGCATTTGTAACGGTAATCTTTATTTTCTTGTAAAACTTTATTAACTATCATGTCTTTACTTCGTATAAAATATGTTTTCAATTTATTTTCTTTAAACCTTTCTTATCTGCATTCTTAGATTCATGGAGTGAAAATTGTTACGGAAACGTAGCTTTTTAAACTTAAAGAGGCAACGGACAACTGACCATTAGTATGAGAATCGGTGTCCAGGACGATCAAATTTATTTATTGAAATTAAAAAACTAACTTGTTAAGGAAATTGCGTCCTGTTGAAAATAACTGGTGAATCTGCACATAAAAATCATATTCTGGGAAATATATTAATATTCTATCCCTCAAAAAAATATAGAGCTTAAAGTGTAGTATTATGTAGGACAAGAGCCTTTTGGTCTAAAAAAGTGAAAGGTTTCGAGTACATATTTCTTAATAATTTACTCTTCTTCTATTTTTATCACATTAATGCTTATTTTCTAGCCAACATTCTACAAAATACGAGCGAGTTAATGGAGAAGCATTTCGGCCAATCCTTTCTGGGGAGGAAAATAACCAGTCTTGCCGATCTGATGCTGGAGGTGCATCTTAAAAGGATGCTATTTCCATTCAAGTTTGACGATAAGATAAAATGATGAATTTGACATTTACATTCGATGCTTAGTGTGAAATACATTTGAATTTTCTAAAACTTGTATCTAACATCTTCAATAATTCTTCGGTTCTTACTATTCGTTTTGAACTTCGATATATTGTTCTAAATGGTGGATTTAGTTAGAGACTGCCTCTTTTATATAGGTAGTCTAAACAAGTTGTGTAAATGCTTGTAATTCTTTAAATAGATTCTATCATAATTACTTATAAAAATAAATAATAAATGTACCAAGCAAATCGACTATTAGGGAAAATGTTTTACATTAATTGCCTTACCTTACGCAAATGACACAATCCATAAATGACAAATTCCTTTCGATTTTAAACATTTAAATTTAGGTTCCCTTTTTCGTTGGGCATCATGTATATATTCATTAATATTTATTCCTCTGTATAAATGATATATTCATACTTCCACGAAGTTGATTCATTAATCAATGATTTATTTTTTTTTTCTCTGACTTCGTTGCTTTTAATTTAGTTATATATAATTATAGTTAAAAATGCAATAAAAGTGAAGCTACTTGCTTTTTTTATCTAACCTTTTCTTTCATTTTCCATTTCTTCAAAATATTTTTAACAATTTAATCTAAAAAGTGAAGGTACTTTAAAATATTCATCATTTTAATATACTTCTATATACTCCGTGATGAAACTTAATGGGACTCATACGAAAATCTATGATATTTAATATTTTAAAACTTTCATAAAACTCTAAATCATGTAAAGTTATTTTAGTCAAGAACTTTAAAATACTGTAAAAAGGACGCCCTTTTCTGTAGAAAAGTTTTTATTATACGAACAAGAGTAGTTTGGAAGTATCCTGATTCATTATCAGTCTTGAAATAATGAGACGATATTCCATACAATGATTTTAAATTTTCAAGTTTTTAGATATAAAATATAATTTTTAGACAATTAGAAAAAAATAACAATAATTTATGTACCTCCATGAAAAGTAGGATTTAATAAAAGCAACTCACTATAAAAGCAAATTAAATGAAAGGAACGATTAGGCACGCTTCCTTTTCTACCACAGCACGGCGTCTGTTGTGTTGAAATTAATAATGTCAGGAAAGCCAGAAAACACATTTGGACTCATGCACTATGACAAGTAAAATCTGTCATCATTGGGGGATTCGGAGATGGAGCACTGATGTATATAACCTCAGAGCTGATTTTATAAGTGATATTACTCCGTGCTCCTACTTAGTTACTTTTGCAGTCAAGTAATACTGGTCTAGTCTATTTCAAAATATATTAACCAACATACTTTGCCCTACTCGACCGAGCAAGCTGTTTCACGTTTTAGTGATTTTATATGCAAAATCTTTAGGAGCTATGCCACTAATGAATCACTTGTTGATTAATTTATAGAGCAAATAATTTATGTGGGAAAAACCTCTGAGAAATTACAAGCTTATTTGTACCAGATTTTTAATTGTGCTCAATCAAACCTTATCCATTTATACTACAAGTACACCTTTGTGCCCTTATGTGTATCAATAGGACGTTGTCTTACTTAATATTTGTAAAGGCCGAGACTGTATTTCTTCGGCTAATTTCGAATTCTTATGAAAATTCGAAAGATTATAGTCGATTTATTTCTCAGTAAATCTCAAAATAGCAGTAATATATTTACAAAATTTAATTCGAGCCGGACACACATCAAATGTTGTTTGTTCTTTTTCGTAAAGTTTGACAGACATTGCGAGAGTTGAAAATCTTTCTCAAAATAGGAGTATCTCAGATTTACCAACTAGTCAGAATCTTTTGAAATAATAAGATTTTTCGAAATTTTGCTTTCTAGGATGTTATAGAGTGGTTTATTGGAATCTTATTATCTAAAATGGCCAACAAATAGGATGCCTACATTTTGTTAAAAACTATGATTTTATTTTTAAATGACGTTTCTCTATATAATTCAAGGTGTATTTGAGATGCAAACACGAAGCTTGGTGTGAATAACGAGTTTAAACGTATTTTCCTCTATTATCTTTCATATGTACTCAATAAAAATTAAATTCCAGCTTTAATTTTCAAATTAGAGTTTCTTTACCGAAGATGAAGACATATTAACCGAAGTTTTCCAAAAAACTTTTACACTGGGTTTTATGATCTTTTGAGAGGTTTATGTGTGTAAGAGAAAACATTCTGTCAAAAAGCCTATTTTTTCACCATGTCTCAGTTAAACTACTGTTTCCATTGTGTGCAGGTGTCTTGGGATAAAAATGAAAAGAATCTATTTCTCTGCTCTTCTTCTGCGCGCGGGCGATAACAATTTCGACATAACCACGGCTCAATGGCAGCCATATGACTGTGAGGCTCGATAATTGGGAATACCTTAAAACTTAACTTCTTTCACATAAAGCTCAAGTTATCAACGACTTGGCTGTGAGAAAGGCCCTGGAAAGTGCTCCCAAGCAAAAAGGGAAAGCGTTTGCAAAAAAAGAAGAACATCTTGGTGGTTACGGTGGCCAACGCCGTCAAGGAGGAGGGTGGCTTGAACCTGAGGTAAATGGAAAGGTCTCTGCTCACCGATCATATGCATAAACAACTTCGTGAACACTGTTGCCACCTTGTGAACGACTTGAAGAGTCAAAGGTAATCCGTCCATCAACAATCAGAACAACCCTTGGGAAGCTTCAGCCAGTACGTCTCCAAGGTCTCCTATGTGTTAGCAACCATGGACATGGGCCCCGTAACGATTCTCGGCGTCGTAGTTTAGAATGGCGAAAAGATGCCGTCGGTGTGGGTGGCGGACGCTTAAGGCTTACTGCAGCAGATTATAGGGCATTATTGGGCATGGAAGTCGTGTTCTGGGTGAGTAAGATCACGAAGAAGTCGGACGATGTCTTTCAGTATCACTGTGCCTCGGTACACACGCACAATACCGTGCAAAATAGGTTGGGGTCGAACATGAACTTCTGGCGGAAGAAGTTTTGGCCACCGCAGTCGCCCGACCTCAATCCCATCGACTACAAGGTGTGGGTGCATGCTAAAGGGAAGCTCTGCAATGTGCCCCACAGTAACAAGGACAAATTGCTGTCCTCCGTTAATTGCGTGTGGTCACTAGACGGAGGTTAATGGCACCCGTTGTAATTACAAAAGGATCTATTTGAAATCTCTACTAACAAACACTTGAGAATAAAAGGATAATTTTTAGAGCCATTCAGAGCTTTTATGGATCAGACCATAAAGAATAAGAGATAAAGGTTAAGGCAAAGAGGTAATGAAAAGAAAGAGGAGGGAAAGAAAAAAGAGAATGAATAATTTGGTAGGAAGTTTACTACCCATTACCACTCATTTAGGGCGATTTATTTGTGTGTGAGAACACAAAATTTAACGTAGGGGCCAAAACATGATCCTCTGGAGCTTTAAAGAGCTGTCGTGAGATTGACCTGAATTTCGACGCCATCTGGTTACTTACCACACCCGATGTGGCTTAACCTTTTTCCAATCGGAGGCTGTTTTTCCACTCGTCAAGGACAAAGACTAGGAAGAAGAATAAGAGAGATAAAAAGTTTGATGTGTAAGAAGATAAAAAGGGAAGATGTAGCAATTGGAATTTCCTTGTGTAGTAACTGGTGTTCAATGATGGTTTGCACAACCACTCTAGAAAGGTATTTTTAGATTTAAGAGAAATAAGTTTGGATCAGGTTAATTGTCTTCTGATATTCTTAGTTGCACATCAATTAAAGTAAAAGCCCCCCCCCCCGTTCTCCAAAATAAAGCCAAATAAGTATATTATCATTTATTGTCACCTTTAATTAATTTTCATCACCTTGTTTTCTTGCAAGGAACCGATCTTCCTTTAAGGGCTAAAATTGAAGAGGTCAGGAGAGACAATATTGAACTCATCATTGCTCAAGTTAGTTAAATTTGTGTCCTCGCACCCTGTGTCTTCTTTATATCTTCTCTATCTTTGGTCTCTTCAAAAGGAAACTTTTCTCCCAACATTCTTCTAGAAATCCTGCCGTTGGTTAACGGTAATTCTTTTTTTAAAAGCAGACGCGAATTTGCGTGATAGGAGTAAAGGATTAGCAAAAGGCTCAAGCTTAGATGTTGTCTTGGCCTTAACTTAAGAAAGTGAACAAGTGGATTAGCTGGTGAGTGCAAATACACTTCCCTCACTATGGATGTTGACTACTGGGCCGCGAAAAATTGAAAACCAACAAAGACCGTTTTCTGTTTTAGTCTTCATTTGGTTACTCTGCACTTTGCCAATAAACTAAAAAATAAGAAATATATAAAAAACTAATTTTTGGTTGTGTGGGATCCGATGTTTCTTTGTATCTCACATAAACCTCCCCACAAAATTATAGTCTCCCTTTTAATTTGAAATAATGCGACGTAAAATAGATTCCATTCAAATTGATTAAATATTGTATGGGTCCTTATATTTTTATCTGGTACATATCCTGAAAATCTCTATAGAAACAAAATTATAAAGCAATGGAATTGAATTTCCTTTCATTGAATGTGACTGTAAATTAGACCAATCCGAGCACTATGCTTCCTCAAATAATCTTTGTGTTAAACTATTTTTCTGTTGAAGAAAAATTCTCCAAACAACTTTTGAGTGCATCGATTAAATCTCGGTTCATGAGGTTGGGATAAAGAAGAAGGGCACGTCAAAAGTGACACAGTGTTATAGCACGATTGAGACTGATAGGAAATGGAAACAATAAATCCTCCTTTGGTGTATTTTTTGAAGGAATATTTCTTTCCTTGAATTCGTTTGTATCCTTGACCTTCCACCACTTTCGAGAGATTATATTCACAAAAACCGGGACGAGGAAAACCGGCATCTATAAATGGGAATTTTATTGTTTTATGGAGCGAAAATTAGTGGATACCGAAATACATAGTAAACGAGGAGGAAGAGTTATGAGGAATGGCTCTCCAAATTTAATCATCATATTTGCATACAGAATTTGGATGAATGAATGCGGATGTTAAAGGCATCAAATGGACTTCACACATCTACGCGGAAAATCTATTCATTCATGATTGGTATTTGGGTCATTCGGTTTTCCTTAGGACATTGTTTAGTCTATAAAGAGAATATAACAGGTTTTTCCAATACAAAATTGTAAAATATTCTTTAGTAAAAAATATGAACACGATACCTAAGAGATAAAATGAGGCTCGCAAAACAGTATGATGCGGCAATATTTTTAAGTTGTATATTACTCTCAAAATTAAGATTTATCTGTTGTAAAAAATCGAAGGGCCTTTAGTATCCAGGTTAAAAACTTTGTCAAAAAATTATTTCCTTCTTTGGACCATTTTTGGCATCAAAATAACAAACATAGGTATTATTAAGGTCTCATTACCTAAAGTTTTTGACATGACTAATATCAAATAATAATAATATAATATAATAATAATAAGTATTTATAATGCGCCCTTCAGGGTTGTTAGCCCTCACAGAGTGCAGGTTGCGTAGTGAGTGTAGAGAAAGTTTACCAGGAAAAGAAGGCAATTCTGAAGGGAAAAGAATTCAGAAGACGTTTAAAAGTAGCAAGGGGGCGGAAGAGGATCGAAATCCGATAGGAAGAGCATTCCAGAGTCTAGAAGCACAAACTGAGAAGAAACTGTCTCCCACTAAGCAGAGGATAGAACGAGGAGTGTTCAGGATGGGAGCAAAGTTATACCGGAGTACCCGAGGAGTTTGACGACGAGAAAGGTCAGATGAGAGATAAGATGGAGCCTCGAGGTTTAGGGCCTTGTAAGTGATCAGAAGACTTTTATAGTGGGTACGGAAGCGAATAAGTAACTATTGTAGATCCTGTAACAGAGGCATCCTAGGAGTAAACCGGGGGTGGTGAAGGAGGAGCCAAGCAGCATAGTTTGGAACTAGTTGTCGGAGGCGAAGTGAAGAAGAAGGGAGATTCACTAGAAGAGACTTTCAGTACCCTAAGCATGAGGTGACGAAGGCATGAATAGCAGTCTCAAGGCTTGGTCGATCAAAATGGAATGAAATACGTGAAAAGTTGCGGAGGAAACCAAGGGAAAGCTTACAGATACGATTTATGTGTGGTTTAAACAAAAGTTTCTCGTCGAAAATAACACCAAGATTACTGACGGTAACAGAGAAGGCGACATTGGTTTCCCCAAGGTTAATGGAGGGTCAGAGAGAGAGCTTTAAATTTCTCGACCATCGAAGCGGTACCAACAAGGAGAACTTTCATCGTGATTAAGTTTAAGAAAGTTCGCAGACATTCATTCGTTTATGGAGGTGTAGGCGGAAAGGACCTTAGTAATTGATTGAGCAAAGGACACAAGGGATGATAAGAGACATATCTGAGTGTCCTAAGTATAGATGTAGAAGGACAGGCCCAAATCACAAAAAAGGGAGCTAAGAGAAATTAAGAAGATGTGAAAGAAGAGGGGACCAAGGACTGATCCCTGAGGTACACCAAAATGAATGAGCACAGATCGGAGGAGACGTTATCGAGCGCAATCGACTGAGGGCGGGAGGAAAGATATGAGTGGAACTAAGCAACTGCAGTACTTGAGAGACCAAGAAAAGTTTAAAGACCATCAAGGAAGACAGTGTCGTCGATGGTGTCCAAAGTAGAGGAGAGGTCTAGGAGGACTAGAATGGACGTAGAACCCGTATCGGCAGCTCTACAGAAACCGTCTGAAACTTTAAGAAGAGCGGTTTCAGCAGAGTGCTTCGCTTTGAACCCTGATTGGTACGTTCGATCGATATTGCAGTTAGAAATATGGTCATTAAGGCGAGACAAAAACACTATCTCAAGGATCTTAGAGAGGAATTAAAGCTGTGAGATAGGGCAATAGCTAGATGGTTCAGAGGGGTTAAGGTGTGTTTTGTTAAGGATAGAACGAATTGAGGTACACTTGAAGAAAGCAAGAACCACCCCTGTGACAAGAGAAGTGATTAAAGAGATGAAGAATCCGTGGGAGGACAGCAGGGAATATTTGGTGTAAGAGTTTGGGTGAAAAGACGTCCTTAGAGGATCCAGATTTTTTAGAGCCTGAGGTCAGGCTAGTTACTTCCTCAGAGGACGCCCTAGTGAGGACGTTAAGTGGCAATGGATTATGGTCGGGGAAAAGAGCATGGGCTTGTTCGGACAACTAGGGCAGTATGGCGCGAAGGTTAATAATTTTTTCCAAGCAAAATTTAGAAAGAGTAGAGGGGGCCAGGCAAGGAAAAACGAGAGAGGAGACGAAAGATAGTCCGTGCCAATGGGCGCGTGCTTTACGAACTACGAAGGGCACGTTCATGAGCACGTAAGTATTTCCTTCAACGAATAAGTTCCATGGTGAACCAAGGATTGCGCTGATGGCGGTTTGAAGAAGGACTGATAAGGGGGACGAGCACGTCAAGGCAGGCGAATAATGATTGGTGCATAGAGTTCAAGGTGTGGTAAGGTGAAGCAGTAGTATCAATAGGAGGTGAGGCATAAACAACGTCGTTATAGAGAGAAGTAGTTTCAATTCACGATAGTCGCTGGAAAGGAGTAGGATCTCGGAACGAACAAGGAGGTAGGTGGAAGGGAATATAGAATCTAAACTTGACTAAGAAGTGGTCGGAATTCGTATTAGAAAGGTCAGTTACTGTTAGATTAGATATATGGAGGTTCTAAATAAATAAGTCAAGGGTAGTACTATGTATATGTGTTGGGGATGACACATGTTGTGTAAGAGAGAAGAAGCCCGTGTAGGCCAATTAATGCGTGAAAGTCTCATTGTGGCTAAGAAGATTGAAGTCACCGAGAATAAGGTGAGAACCTTTAGAGGATAGGTAGGAGAGTAGGTTCTGAACTCATCAAGAAATAAGGCTGGAGACAAGCTGGGAGGGAGGTAAAGAACCACAATAGTTAGAGCGGGCACAGCGCGTGAGACAGCAATAGAACCTCAAATGAGGCTAGAAGGAGGAAGGGGAGAAGATTCATGGAGAAGGATGATTTGGAAATCAGTGCAACTCCCTTTCCACGGTGGTTCCGAGGAACATGCAGGAATAAATGACCCGGAGGAGTTGCAAGGGCAGTGCATGAACCAGAATCAGACTAGAGCAAGGTTTTCGTAAGTCCAAGAAAGAAAACTTCTGTGCAAACAACGAGGTCATGGACATACTCCAATTTATTGGTCAGGCTTCTAATGTTCAGAAGAGACGAGGACAGCGCACGCGGATGAGCAGAGGAGGAAGGGGGAGATTTTGAGGTGTTGGGTAAAGGAAGAATGGTAGGGAGAAAGAGGTTCCTAAGGGACGCCGAAAGTCTCGGCCCCCTCCTAGTTGGATGAGTTTGGTGGATACCAGCCCCCTTTATTTTCGCGTATGTGGCTGGAGAAAGACGATACTTTAAAGAGTTTTGTGAGAGGATTGAGTCCCTATCATACATAGTGGAGGAAAAATGAGGTTTCAAAGGCAAGAATTATGAAAGCGCAGAAGACGGGAAAACTTAACCTTAACTTGACTCGTAGAAAGTGAGGGAGGGCTCGCCCAGGCGAGACGTGGGAATGCAGGAGAGTTAGCTGAGAAGGAAAACACAGAGCAGCATATGACAACAAATGAATCAATGGAGTGAGAGGGAAGTTAATATTGAGGCCGAAATGAGCAATGAGTTACAAATAAAATATGGTAGTTGCAGCACTAACTAGTTGAAAAAATTAAACAAAATGCGGTAATTATAGTTTAAATAATTAAATTAACTAAAAAACACTAAGATTACAACAGGACAACACTGAGTAAAGAGCACTAAATAACAGAAGAACGATGAATCAGGAGACGGATGATAAGAATGCCGATCAAGAGCTTTGGGAATCGAAAACGCTCACACACTAAATAAAAGGCACAAAATAAATAGGGATATATATAGGTACATGAATAAGACGGAATGAGGTTCAGAATACTAAGTGGATAACTAGGATTATTAATTGGTTATAATGGGAGATTTAGGGTAGTAAGCGATTTAGTTCCTTTGAACCTCGAGAGTAAAGCGGGGCTAACTTAGGGGGAGGTCTTGGTGTCATTGATTACTCACGGGTGTAGCCAAGAACCCGAAAAGAGTGGTGCTACTTTCTCCAAACTTTGATTTAGTGAAATGCGGGCCTCTTGTCCCCAAGGGGTCACCGGAAAAACTTCGAAGGAAGGTGAGGTCACTTTTTCAAACTAAGTTTGAGCGAGCTATCGGGCCTCTTATCCTCAAGAGTTCGCCGGTCGAACTTCGAAATAAAGAGGGGGAGGGGGACATGACTTCTCGAAACTCGGATTGAGCGAGCTTTCGGGCCTCTTGTCCTAAAGAGGTTACCTCAAGAACTTTGGAGGAGAGCTTCTCTAATCATTGATCTGAAGGTGGTTGAGAAAGGCTGACGTTACTTTAAGAGACTCTTCTCCTTGACACAAGGATAAGAGTGCGATGACCAGCTCTTTCATGGTTTGCGACCGTCACTAAACAATTCTCGGGATAGAGCGTCTTTGAATCGAACTCCTTTCGGGGAAGCCTCGTCTAACCGAATCTCTGGGTAATCTTTGTAAGGGTGCATATATACCCGGATTTCTCCAAAACAGGAAGAGAGAAAAGGGCCTTTTCGATCCCACATTTTCGGCCGAGACAACCGAGCGTGTCCTTACGGGAAAGTGTAAGAGGCCGGGTTCGGCGGGTTAGACCAGCGGCTGGAGCCATTAAAGTTCTTCGAGGTAAACCTATAAAATAGATGAGTACTCTCTCGACCTGGAAAGAGGAAAAGAGATTAAGACGGTGGGGGAGAAGCCTTTAATTTCAGCATCATGCCAAGTTGAGACTTTCTCCGTGACGTGGTGGTAAGTCGAAAAAAAGTGAAGTCGAAGGGAGAGGGGGAGTAACGGCTCGCTTTCTCTCCCAAAGTAATATCTTAGGAGGTGGGGAAATACTACTATTTTAGTGGAACCCTGTACACTAGGAATAGCGCTGATTGCTTTCAACTTTCCTGCATTCGTTCCTAATGAAAAAAATATACTGGGGATTAAGTTTTCCTTTATGCTGTAACTCGACATTGTGTAAGATTTGAAGTTCTAGCACGTTTATTTGTCCTATATAAATTAATAAAGTTTTGTACAAATTGTGTATAACAATTCGCTTCCCTTCCAAAAGCTTCCACTAAAAGTTTTGAGAAATGTACGATATACTCTTTTAAGCTTTCATGAAGTAATTATTGCTTTAAACAAATGATATGCGAGGAATAATAGATACTATTCCAAACTTTTGACATCGAATGCTTTAGATAATTGCACATTATAAAGATTTATTTCTTCCGCACATTATTTACCATCCACGGTCAACAATTCAATTTCTTTTCATAATTTTTGACTTCTATAATCTTTGCCTCGACATAAAACTCCTATTTATATTTTTATTTCAGTCTCCTCCTCACATAAGCTAACTTTTTAAATGTATTTGCGCGATTAGAGGAAGAATCAGTTTCTTCTCTAAAATCACACCCAATAAAATCACGGTTACGTTAAAATCATTTTATATTGAAATAGATTAATGGATTTTTTACTTTCGTGTTCCCTCTGAAAGTCACCGAAATTCATAACCTAATTCTAATCGTGTTATCAGCTATAATTTATATAGAGTGATACCCTGATTTTATCGGTGCTCACTCAAATTTTAAAGGAAGGAAACAGAGTCATTGATCATCGTAAAATAAGTATTCGAAAATATATAAGATTTTGTAATTTCAGATTACAGTTGGAAAAATTTCTCTGTTTGTTAAATTCACTATTTTTACAGTTTTGGTTATTCTAGAATATCGCCATATCTAAGATCGATTTAAATTTTATAAGTTGAGTTTTAATAAATATATAAGACAAAGAAATCGTAGTGTAGCGTAGATCAGAGCAGGGCTGAGGCGGAAAAGAACCTGTGCCCGTGAAATCGGATAATGAAAGCGTGAAGTAGTTTTCTGCGAGCCAGTTTGAGTCGATTCACTCAATTAGTTTGTCTTTTCCCCTTATCAAATGTACCATAAGACCAAAGCCTTTTTGAAAATTGAATTTCTTTTCTCCCCCAATACAACTAAGGAGATTCAGAATAGAATTAAAACAATATTTAGTAATTTTGAATAAGAGCGACGGGCGCACGCGTTTTGAGGCTAAAATGTCATGGGAGAAAAAATAAGTTGGGAAAAGAGAGCGCTAAAATTATCCTATTTTCTGTAAAAATATTAACAAAATGGGGCATTTGTTAATTCACTACATCAATACTAATCTTGTTAAAGTAGTTTGGGTGAAGGAGCAATGGTAACCAACCGCTAAAGTTTAGATCTTTTGTTTCTCTAAAGGAAATCAACTTGTAAGTGAAAGCCAATCTTTTTTATTTTCCTCCACAACGATCTTTTATATCTGACTATTAGTCCCCCCCACCCTAATGTGAGGAGATTTCCCAACCATTGTTTATATTCTTCTACCATTGCAATTGCGCTTCTCCCGAGTGCCATTTTGTTGTCAAATTAAAATCGTGTGAATTCTCATTCCAATTGCAATCAAGTGTATCGGAAAAGAAATATCTGAGTAGTAAATTCATTAAATGAGACAATATCATTCAATGTGGATATTTATAAGGGTCAAGCCATATTTTGTTTTTAACGTTGTCTTGCTACCTCGATTGGCTTTATTCTCATAACTAATCATTTAAAGTTAGTTACACCTCAAACAACTTCGTCTATTCGCTTTGGTATTCATGCTATTGTTTGAGAATTTTTTTATCGTAGTTACATTATCCATTTCTTTGATATTCTATCCTTTAGAATACATATTTTACACAGTCCTTTGGCGTAGGGGCCAGTTTCGTCCACTTTTCTGATTAATCGCATAATCTTTAGGTGTGCCATCAAATGTACTTCGGCCAATATTTAGGAGCATCAATTTAAGTGATTCTATGGAGATGCACTATTATCAGTCATCGCTATCTAAATTCAAATAAATCGACATAAAATGTCTAATCTAACATGATAGATTACAATTTGTTAACAATATCTCTGATCTTAAGCATTCTTTCTTAAAGTGACAATCCTCAACTTTTCCTCATCTAAGGAAAATTATTATTTTGCAATATATTGCGACATTTACGAAAATTTCCAATTTCTGGCGAATCTCCTAAAAGAAAAAAATTGTCACCAAACATTTAATAAACACTAATATGTTTTGGTTAATATATATGAAGAATTATGTAAGAAGTATTATACATAGCCAGAAACACAAACACATGTACACAAGTGGTGCTTCAAAAACACGAAATCTGCGTGAAACGTGAGAAGATCCGATACAAGCAAATATAAACCACCAAAGAGTCAAATAAACCACAAAGTTAAATATTTCCTAAACTCTCAAGAAAACCTCAAACAAAGTCCTAAAATGCGACTTAGTCTCTACTCTTTCACGAGCCAATTCAAGAAATACAACTGCAGCTTCATCGAGAAAAACAAATACCGATGTATACTTATCAGCAGGGGATCTCTGAGCGGCAGTGCGTCCAGAAGTCTTGGGTGCAGGCCACCGGTGTGTGGACACGCCCTGGTGTACTGCACCCCCACCATTGTCTTGTAGGTTGTGCATTTTCGGCAAAGGCTAAAGGAAGGTTACCTCTATCACAAACCAGGACTGGGAGTGGCTATAGGCGAGCGTGAACAGACCGGTGTCTCGGCAGCTCCCTGCCACCGATGATGAAGCCTAGTGTATCAGAGTCCTTCTCCTCTCGTTCAAGATACAGGTCCAATGATTGCACACATTCCTACCCGTTCAAACTTAGTATAAAACGATATCAAGAGACCTCAAGGCAGACATGTGTCAAAAAACTTCTTATAACACATAGAAAAGACAAATCTTGAGGATGTCCGAAATGTTACTGTGCAGTGCCGAACTGTTAAGCACTCAGCCTAGGAAGACCAAGTTGTTGAGATCCAGCAAAAGATTATGAATAGTCCAAAGAATTCTGTAAGACGGTGATCACTAGGAGAAGGTCGGGGTATTGTGTGCTTTAAATCGTACACGTATCATTGTCTTCAAATCGGGTAGGAGCATTATTTAATAGTACCTTGTTAGATTTTTGACGTTTTAATGGTAACCGTAATTTATTTTTTAAATGATTTTCAAAGGCATTTAATTTAGAAAAAAGGAATGCAACCTTTTGTTTTATTCGCGGTTCAGGTATAAATGTGTTTAGGTAATTTTTTTTTGTACCGTTTTGAGCATTTTTTACTCGATATTATGAGTTGAATGGATGTTAACTGTGATGTTTCTCGAGTGTTTATGAAGATAAGGTTTTCTGAAGGTGTCAAGTATGCGTTAATGATTGAAAATGTGATCTTAGGTTAGAGGTTATTGAGCGTAGGATCATAAGCCAGAGCATAAATCAGAAAGAGGCCGGTTATGATATTAGTGATAGGTTTGATAGGAGCTAGGGCGATGTCGGGCAAAGATATATACATTGTAAGGTTAAAAAGAATGATTGAACTAATCTTAAATTGTTTAGGGATCCAAGAATGGTAGGATAGGTAAAGCGTGTATTTAGAAGTGGGGTGGCCTTAAGTTAGATTAGAAGAGAAGTGTTTGATTTTTGGCGAAGATAGATAAGTAGATATTAGTTTAAGTAATGTAGGAGTTTAAGTAAGGTAGAGAAGACTAATAATAGGTCAATAATTTAAGTGTTTTGGAGTAGCTCTCATAGTCAAGGGGTTAGAGAAGAGCAGGTAGGTAAAGAATGAGACACTTGGCATAATTGAGATCGGTGATTCGTGGGTTCGATTTTAAGATAAATATTTTGAAAGTGGAAAAGGAAAATAAGTGTATATTTGCAAGGGGGCAAGAAGTGTGAATGGGATGCAATTGTTTTTTTTTTGCATGTGGGAGTAAGGGATGTGAAAGAAGATAGGTCAGCAGGGCTAAAACTTAGTTTTTGTGAACAGTTAAAGAAGGTAAGGGGGGGTAGAGGCGAATAATATACTAAGGATTAGATAGATGCTATGGTTCTGTCTCATGATAGGGTGAAAAGAATGTGTCATAGGATGGGAATGGTGTATATGGATCAAAGAATTTTGGGGAAGAAAGGATCAGTTTTCGACAGCTGACATGCATTTGAGCCGGAATGGTGTGGAAGCATTAGATATTGTTTCGGGGGGGAGGGGGGCTTTGAAAATAAGTTTTCAGGGAAACCCGAACATAATACAGCTGAGGAGATTCGAGTGAATTATAGTGAAAATGAAGGAAGAGTTGTAATCAGGGATAGACAGGATAGGAAATTTTCTAAATGCTTCAAATGTTTTATGATCAAGTTTAAAGTTTGAGGAATAAAGGAGTTAAGCGATTACGTACGCCCCCCCCCCAAAAAAAAGAAGATTTGGATTTACTTTGCGTTACTTAATCTTGAAGGTGAGCCGACATATTTATGGAGATTAGATACTTACGGTAAAATAGATGGCTGTATTGTAAGTATATTTATATGAAATGCTTAACAAACAAGGTTGAGGGGTATTAATCTACTTAAGAAATACATATAGCTGCATCAAGTTAATATAAACAGGATAACAGAATTGAGTCGGCTTGGGTGAATATAGGCAAGGTTAAAGGTAAATTATTACGAGTTTTAGGTTATTATTGGCCACCTGCAGAGAATTATGAATTGGAAGTTTTATTATGTCAGTAAAATATTAGGAGTTGTAATGGTAGATAACAACTACCCATCTTGGAATAATTTAGCTTGCCTAATATTTATTCTGAAAATATTTTAGAGAGTGATAGAAGTTCTCGAATCTTAATTATTGTTTTAGAAACAATTTCATGTTTCAATTTGTACAGGATACAATACGTGGGGAAGAGATTATAAATTTTGTTGTCGCTGGTGCTGAAATGGTAGCAGATTTAGGAAAATCTCTTGGACGAAACGATCTTAAGGTGCTGAGATATTGTTTCTATTTTTTGTTCTCAGCTAAAGATAACTGCATGAAAGACGTAAATTTTATGGACAACAATTTTTACGAAATTTAGAGAAGAGTTAGCAGAGGTTTGTGGAGATCGGTTTATGTAATCGGTAGGTTACCGGCACCAAGTCGCAGGATTTAATAGGCAGAGCAAGAAACTCCACAAAATCGACGTGCGAGAAATACAGAATGGTTGAACACGAGCAATGGAATAAAAGGGCAAGATAGATAAGTCAACGAGAGGAAATGAATAAACAAACAATATACGTCTAGGAATAAAATTACCAGAAGACGAAAGTCTACGGAACACTCCAACCAAAGGAAATTTTAACACAGTTCTCTAAAATCGGGTCATAGCAGAGCTAGGTTAGCTGGAGGGTGTAACAAAATTGTGATACACAGCCGTGCAAACCTCTCCCCTTAGGGAGGGGAAGGGGGGGAATCTAATGAGGCCCGATGACATATTTGTACCGAAGTTGAATCTAGGCCACGCCACCCTGGAAATGAAACTGTATTTATAGGCGAGCAATAAGAAGAATGGAGAGTTAGGAATTAAATATTATAATTGCCAGTAAGTATTGTCATACCCGTATTAGCATTTATAGAACCTCTTTTAAATTCACCAAGTCTTGTCGCTCCAAGAATTGTCGCGTTGAGTATATATAGAGTGCTAGTCGCCCACAAAGTAACTTTGTGACGTGCCGTTGTCCCCGTTATAGGCCATTATTAGAATAAAATATAAATTGATGCAACGTTCTTCTTTACCTCGATTGCTCTAAACCTTCGGTAAGCCCAGCCAAAATAAGAACATTAAGAAGAATTCATCTTTGGAGTCAGATACTTAATTTCCCATTCATATCAACTGATAACCCCTATAACTAGTACACCTAAAGGTAAACATGCAGGAGATTTTCAAAATAGAAACTAGAAATTCAGTAATTAAAAACAAAAAAAGCGACGTGATAGAAGAGTGAAATAAAAATAAAATTTGGGTTTGTACGAATACCTATAGGGTGGAAAATGATTCTAATTGTGAAGCTTCTCTTAGAAAGTAGAGAGTAATTAGAAATGAACCAATTATATTATTTGGTCCATCCCTAACTTAAAAAGCCTGTGAGGTACCTAAGATAAAAAGAGGCATACATATTACTAACTTAAGAGGCCTATGCAATACTCAAGCTAAAAACCTAGGCATTAGTGACTTAAAAGAGGCTTATTTAGTACCCAGGCTAAAAAAGACAGACATTGCTAACTTAAAAGACACCTATGAACTACCCAAAGCCTAGGCATTACTACTTTAAAATACGCCTATGCATTAATCAAACTAAAAGAGTATAAGCAATGATGCAGTTATCTTTAAACTCCGTGCAATAAATTTAGTAAATTTGAATGCGCAAGATTTGAATTCAATTATCTCATGAAAACAAATATGTGAACAAAAATGTCCAAACTCTAAAAGTCATGCACAATTGTCTAAAATAGCGCTAGCTACAAGAATCATTGTCACAAGCTTTCCACTTTTACCTGCTTAATTCCTTTTACAACAATAATGCAAGTCGAAGCTTCCCTGTGTTTTTACCAGTCTCGCCTACAATGGAGATATCATGGCCCTTGAGCTCGTAATTTTCCATGACATCAGTAAGGTTGTCGGTCCAGTTAATTTTTGTTTACTCAAATTTGTCAATACTTTATGTTGTTTATTCTCAATTGAAAAGAAAGCTACCTTAGTTCTTTAGCTCTCAGCATGTGTGAGATTATCAGATTTTAGTACATATGAAACCAAGAGCTTCTCATGAGCATTACTCATTAATCTTAAATATTTCTATCTTTTTATTCTCTTCTTCTTGGAGTAAACACATGTGGTCTAAAATATAAAATTTGAATCGAGAAAGGAGTTTGGATTTATTGATTGGTTAGGTTAAATAAGGAAGTTAGAAAGGATTAGAGGCTTGGCCTATAACAAAGAGGAAGAATTTTAATATCATTGTATGGTGACTTACGATTTATCTGCCAATTTTAATTCGTTTTTTCAAGCTGATTTGAAATATATAATCTATCTTTGCTTACATGCTATAGTTATTCTGTAATTTCCATTTTCTCATTTTCCCGGAAACTGCCCTTCGGACGGATAGAGAGGGTGCTTGTAGAAAGAAAATGACTTGATACGTGATTTGGCGCTCTCCAAGAAAGCTGCAGAACTTTGGGTCTCCAGGTTGAGTGAAAGACAAAAGCTTGACAGATCGGTACGGGTATCATATTACAAAACAATAAAGAGTACATATGTTAATTATTTCTCTGAGGACAAATAATTTGTATAAAGCCACAATGTTCCTGGTCTGTTTACCGATTTGGGACTTGGCACCTATAGCCCTGCTGAGTGGAGACTGATTTTGGATAGCTCCAAGCGTAGCCTTAAGTATGTTTTTTTGCATAATGGCAATGAATTTAGGACAGTCCCTCTCGGTCACCCTGTCCATCTGCAAGAATCTCACGATGACATAAGAATAGACATGGATTTCCTTAGGTAGCATGAACACAATTAGATCATATGTCTAGACATTAAGATGGTCAACTTCCTCCTCGGCCAGCAGAAGAGATATACAAAGTTTTCATGCTATATCTGTATTTGAGGCAGTCGAGCCCGTGACAAACACTGCTCCCCAAAATATTGGCCGGTTCAGGAAACTTTGGGAAGCAAACATTGTTAATGAGCCAATCGTAAGTCGAGAGAAGATCGTTTTCCCTCCACTTCATCTCAAACTGCGTAGATGAAGCTGTGTGTCAAGTCGTTGAGCA
The DNA here is from genome assembly GCA_963969495.1 of Ceratothoa steindachneri. NCBI lineage: Eukaryota > Metazoa > Arthropoda > Malacostraca > Isopoda > Cymothoidae > Ceratothoa > Ceratothoa steindachneri. The sequence continues at coordinate 151,419,914 of OZ018317.1, read as the reverse complement.
CTTACAATGATTGTTTTCAGTACAGAGTATCGGCGTTTCCTGCTTTGTAATACTAAAAAATAAAAGCAGGAGTATTTGATGGTCACCTAATCCCAAGACTTGGCAGTGATCCTAGATCCCTGAACACAATGAATAAAAAAGAGAAGGCAGCCTGGCTATCATTTTCTTCCGTTGTTCATAACTTCTTTGGAAACAAAATAGCGCATAACTACGAGGATCTGGTTCTTAATATGTTTTACACTCATGTTGCACCTGGGATGCACTGTGAGTGTGAAGCTGCATTTCCTAAATAGTCTCCTCAATCGATTCCCAGAGAATCTGGAAGCCGTGAGCGAGGAACAAGGGAAGCGCTTCCATCAACATTTGATGAGGATGGAAGAGTGCTACCAAGGTCACTGGGATCGACACATGATGGTGGACTACTCCTGGACGATTAGAAGAGATCAGCCAGAGAAGATTACAAGAGGACGAGTTACTAAAGCAAATTTTTGCCCGTTTGAAATCACGAAGAGGTCCTTCAGCCTGATGTACTATCAATAATAAATTAGCATCTATTTGATTACAGTGTTTGTAATCCTAATGTGTAATTCAAGTTCCTTCTCATATTCAATAAAATGTTTGTGCAAAAAAACCTGCTTTACTATAAATAACGTAAAAGGATGATTCAAAATTACTTCAGGGCATGATTATATGTGTGATAAAATGAAAATTATTGTATAACAGTAGTTATTGATATTAAGAAAAATCTTTAGCATTTAGAGAGAATCTGATTTTAGATTTGAATTCAGTATGCTCGAATTAGTGAGGAAAATGTACCTTTGTCAATTCACCAAATACATTGATTGTTCCCTAGTGTAGTTCATGAGAAGATTCTCTACTCAAAATTATAATCGCAGTTTATCGAGTGAATGTTTAAATTAGCCTTCCTTTGTTGAGATTAGTATATTGGGTATGTTGAATAATAAGAAGCAATTTTATTGAGTTATTATCTTATGGCTAGATTAGTTTAGATATGGAGTTTAAGTTAGATTCGCTTAGGATTATTATTCATGGGAGAATTCTGATTCATAAGGGAAAATTTTAGTGTAGCCGAAAAAAATATAAGATTCCTTTATTTCTGCCACTCAGCCATTTGTTAAGTTAAATAAATTATATTGTATCATCAATCACCTCCGAAGAACTCTCCTTACGAATTAACACACATTCAGCCACGCCTACATAACTCCTGCGTTATATCTCTCGGTTCGATCTGTTTTTACTTTTAGCCACGAACCATGTTATAAACTCTAAATTAAAAACACAATCTGAATATCAACGTGTCCAGGTGTAATTTAGCCATGCAATTGAATTCTTGAAAGAGAAAGTCCACATCGGAAATGAAGGCAGCCATTTCAAATGATCAAATGAGATTAATTGTGCTGTAGTTTCTGTAAAATGAATGAAGAAACTCTTAAAGGCAAGAATACTTACTTTGGAGTCCAAAAATCGTTTGTTTTTTTAAAGCTCGTTTTCAGATGTCTTTTGGATGTGGACTAAAACCTCTGCACAATTTTGGGCGATGGTGACGCAGGCACGCAACAATGAACTGTATCGGATCTGCTTTTTCATAGTAAGATAAATAGCAGTGTATCAACCTACTCCTCTATTTAACTAGCCTCGGTCTCCTTTCTCCACACTGAGTATACTAGTACCTCAATGGTATGCCCCGGGAAGAAAGGCTAGTGTGGGTAGGTTGTATTGTGAAAACAGAAAAAGAATGATATCGGTGTTATAATTGTTAGAGTGTTAATACGTGCGAAGCTATTAGCATATTGGGGATAAATTAAGGCAATCTGCCAATGAAGATCTACGCTTAAAGCTTCCTGTCCGTGCTCGCAGGATCAAACCCATGCTTCGACGCTATAATCCAACGCCATATCCACTAGGCTAGCGATAGCTCCTAAGCATACCTTTCTAAAATTAATGAAAGAAGACTATGCCACAACTATTTCCTACAATACATTTGAAGCTTAAATAAACCTTTTGCCTTTAGAACTTGGTACATTTAATCTCGTAGTGATGTGAGCCTTTCTATATATATATCTCTTATCATCTTGTCTAACACTATCTCCCTCTCACAAACAATTTTTCTACCTCTTTTTCTCCTATCTTTCAGTTAGTGGCCTCTGAAGTCTGAATAGAACTTGCGGAAAAAATAACGAGTGAAAAGTAAAATTCCTTTTTGTGATTGCCGGCACTAAATATTTTCTTTGCACCAGAGAAACATCAATAAGGAAATAGATTTCACCCAGGAATATTAATTTTTGTTTCCATCAGAACCTGATGCCATTAAAACAATTCTAAAAATGGAGTTTCCTTTTACTGTTTTTAACCTTTTTATAATCTGAAGAAAGAAACTGAACCTTTGCATATTGTAAAAATTCTGTTTCTAGGTAGAATTGATTCCAGCTCGAAGTAGAAAAATTAACCAATAATGTTTGGATCAACAATTGTTATATCAAAATAGTATTTTAGTCGTTATGGCTGATAATATTATCACAGGTTATTTTAGCTAATGTTTAACTAATAAAATTTCATTCATATCTCTATGACTGTTATAACACCATTAAATATCCTAGATTAACGAGGTTTCCTTTTGCAAATTTTACCCTGAGTTGATTGTGAACCTCTTGCTTTGAAATAAAGTTCAGGTGATTGACACGGCGAGGGTATAACGCCTAAATTAAAATAGTAGTTTGATAATAATAACGATATAAGGTAGTTAGTTTTTGGTGCTCGTTGAACCTGAAAGATAATAAAGAGGGAATTTTCAGAACACAGATTTTTAAAGTCTCAAAACAAAAAGGGAGACGACTAAAAAATCCTTTCGGGCAAATTAGAGATTGAATTAAAATTAATTATTAGGTCGTCAACCTCCTATGGAACTATAGTAAATGGATCTAATTTTCACTGAGAAATTCATACAAGGATCAAGCCACGAAGTGTTTGTGGTAAGGATCTGTCTACTCTCCGATGGTTTACAACAGCTCTATAAGATCCCGATAAATCATGCAATGAAACACGATGAAAAGGATATTTTTTGTAATGTTAAAATAAATGTAATTTTAAGTATTTAATTTTACTTTAAATTAATACTTATTGTAGGGAAATGGTCACTTCCCCCCCCCACGTCCACTCTTGGTGCAGTCACAAGGCAGTTACCGCAAGGACATCCATCGAAGGCATTGGCGGGTCAGTGCTTAACCGCATTGTGGCACAAATCAGTGCCATGAAAAACCCTAAAGGTCAAAATGTAAGATCTCCCCCAGGAGAGTGATATCCAGTTTCACGTCAAATAAGAAATTGGAGACGTGTTTCTCCCAATCTCGAAGGCTAACGAGGAGCCGATGTTTGACTTCGTGTGAAAAACCGTTTGGAAAAAGAACTCTCCTGGGGCCGTCCTTAAGCCCCTCTCCCCCTTACCACTCCCCCAGTGGGGTGACGAGGTATAAATGAGGAACTCTGAGGAAAATCGTGGTAGTATACGTCAGGCCAGGTGACGAAGTCCTGGGATCCAAAACCGAGCTACCTAGACTGGATAGGTAGTATACGTCAGTCTCTAGGTGACGAAGTCTTCGTTTCAAAACCAACTACCGAGACTGGAGAGGTAGTGTACTTGGCTTACCAGACCAAGAAGTACCCTGCAAAAAAGGCACAGCTACCTACCTTAAGGGGCTAAGAAGAAGCTCATCCTTGAGCTAAGTCCCTAGTTTTCAAACCAAACGATAAGTTAACTTTGGTAAGTTTAACTTACTCTCGCCAGAGAGACTCCTCATAACCTGGTGCACCTTAAACACCAGGGGTGTTCCTCGTCCTTGAGGAATTAAGAAAAGAAGAAGGTAAAGGCTCCCCCTCGAGCGCGTTATTTGGTGGCCACACCGAACTCCTAAGTTAACATGGTAAGGAAAAAAGTTCAAATTATTCTCGCCAGAGAAATTCCCCTCCGTTATAATCGCCCTTGAGGAATACTGGAATTAAGAAAAAGCTCATCCTCGAGCTAGTTCCGGGTTACCAAACCGAACGGTAAGTAATTTATTTTTCGCCAGAGAAACCCCCCTCCATTATCCTCACCCTTAAAGAAGACCCTCACCGAGTTCAGTCCTCGTCCATAAGGAAATAGGTAACTAAGAAGAAAAGCTCCTCCTCGAGCTCGTAACTCGCTGATCACACCGCACTCCAAGTCAACTTAATTTAAGAACCAAGTTCGATTTACTCTCGCCAGAGAGACCACGACTGCCTAGGTGTTGCATAAAGCTCCGTCTTGGTTCTCGTCCTTGAAGACCCCTTCCCCGCAGGAGAAAGTGTGGACCCCACCAGCTGCTACCCTTGCCAAAACGACTCTGGAATTTCGCCCATCTACATTTGGACACACGGCACGCGTCGTAAGTCAATAACATTTCTGAGGCCTTTAAACTCCACATGAGTCCATAAGCCTAATTCTTATATTATTGTTTTGTGTAGAGAAAACGTTAATCAAATTTTGTGGGTAAACTAATTTAATTAATTTTTGTTTAGAATAATATTTAGAGTATTGCTATAGTTAATTTATAAATGTTATGTATTTAATTGATAAAGGTAAAATATAAGTTTATTTTGTGAATTAGTGGGCGTTTCTTTTATATCCCTACGTGTTTTGTAACGGCTCTGTTCTTTAAGATATTCTTATAATATCAATATATTAGACCCACTTAGCACTCCTAGAGATAGAACAAAAAGGAGGGAAATTCTACGACATAAATAAAAGTGGTGTCAGGTTTGTAGGTTGTTATTAGAAAGAACCCAGCAGTGTCAAATTAAGAAAGAGCCAACACGTAAAGGAATATCAGGAATAAGAGAATAATTGACAAGAGGAAAATTGGTCGAGTTAGGGGTGGTAACAATCAAAATGTATTTGGTCGGCCAAGTGATAAATTTGTTGTCGGGAGTGGTATTTCAATCAACATAGTAGTGGGATTAAGGGTAAGTTATGCTGAACGCTACCTGGGAAGTGGTAGCATGATTACCTGAGAGTCCAGTAAGGAAAATTCGACGGACCAACACAAAATGGCTCCGGTCAAAAGATTTTACCTGCAAGCCAGAATTCTTGGATTTGAAGGCAAGGATATGGATTCCTACATCCTTGAAGAATTGAGATTACAAAGAGAAGAAGAAGAAGAAATAATAGAGTTTGATAGAAAGAGGGAAAATATAAAAAGAGAGGATAAAAGAAGACGGGAAGCAATGGAAAAATGGATGAATCTAAAAAGGGAAGAAGCCTGAACACAGCGGAAAATAGAAATAGAGGAAAGAAGATTCTCAAGAGGAAGTAAGACAAACGAAAGAATAAGACAGTTGAAAAGAGAAGCACAAGAATTTGGACTAAGGATAGAAAGGGAAGATAAGGAAAGGAGAATGAAGATAAAACGAGAAGATGATGAAAGGAAAATAAAGATAAACCTGGAAGATGAAGAGAGAAGAACCCGACGAGAAAATGAAATAGCGAAAGCAAAACAAGAGCCTGAGGAAAGGAGAATGAAAAGGGAAAAAAGAACGTGCTCAAGCGGAAAGAGAAGAGAGAGAAGAAAACGAAAGATTGCTCGCACTAGAAAGAGCACCTATCGAGAATCTCATAGAGGCCGAGGAAGTTGTAGCCCGGCCTGGAACTAAGAAAGGACCATTGAGGGAAACCCAGCCAAATGGGGTAACGATGGAAGAAGTAGGAAGTAGGAATGAGGTACCAGCAGGAGTACCTAAAGGAAAACTTACGAGGAGAACCCAGCCAAATGGGGTTATCCGGGAAGAAGTAGGAGGTAGAGTAGAGGTACCAACAGGTGTACCTGAGGAACTACCTACTAAGAGAAGTGAGTCAAATGAGTTGACAAGGAAGGAGGAAAGAGGTGCTATTGCAATACACCCAGGTAAGACTAATCAAATGGTAGACGCGGATGAGTATCCCCTACCCCTAGTAGTCTCCTCCCCGAACGGAACGTACACGGAGTTACCGTTAATACGACAAGTCGTAGTGAGCGCCACTCCCATTAACGACCTCGCAGAGAAAAGTTTTCTCGATCCCCAAAGATCGAACGTAGACACGATCTTCCCGTGTACCTGGTTGAAGGAGAGCTATGAGACCTACGCTCCCATCTATTATGCCTGCTGCAACAGGCCGCTCTAGCCTTAAGGTTCAATTTAAAGGTAGTCAAGTACCATAATATGGGTAAGTCGAGTAGGTTGAAATACCGCTACCATTTAGTAACATACTGGGGTAGACTCAATAACCCGAACGGCCGACTCAGGTGCGGTAAAGTATTGGTCTTAGAGCACCATTTTAGGATCAGCTACATCAAAGGAGCCGATAACGGACAGCTGCTCTATAGGCGGAGACGAAATACCATTGAGGGTTATTTCAGCACCTAATGAGCGTAAAACCATGTTTTCATTTGTTGTTCGTGTTAATATTTATCGGTAGGATTTAAGTTCTCAAAAACTTAGAAATCTGAGGAAGTAGCTTGTTTTGTTGTTTTTTTTTGGTGGGTAATCGATGAATTAAGGTTTTGTTATGTTCATGTAAAATTGTAAATCGAGTATGTCTAGTTCGACACATTGCCTGTGTAAATGCGCGCGAGGGCGTACATGTGTAAGGAAACTTAAGGTATGAGAGGGCTCAAGAAATACAACTTTGCTAATCTCGACTAGGTTGAGTAAGTTGTTTTGAGTTCCCGGGAGCATCCCCCCTCCCAATTAAATTCTTCGATGGGAGGTGTTGTAGGAGAATGGTCACTTCCCCCCCCCCCCCGGCCACTCTTGGTGCAGTCACAAGGCGGTTACCGCAAAGACATCCGTCGAAGACATCGGCGGGTCAGTGCTTAACCGCAGTGTGGCACAACTCAGTGCCATGAAAGACCCTAAAGGTCAAAATGTAAGATCTCCCCCAAGAGAGTGAGATCCAGTTTCACGTCAAATAAAAAATGGAGACGTGTTTCTCCCAATCTCGAAGGCTAACGAGGAGCCGATGTTCGACTTCGTGTGAAAAACCGTTTGAAAAAAAACTCTCCTGGGGCCGTCCTAAAGCCCCTCTCACCCTTACCACTCCCCCAGTGGGGTGACGAGGTATAGATGAGGAAATCTGCAGAAAATCGTGGTAGTATACGTCAGGCCAGGTGACGAAGTCCTGGGATCCAAAACCGAGCTACCTAGACTGGATAGGTAGTATACGTCAGTCTCTAGGTGACGAAGTCTTCGGATCAAACCAAACTACCGAGACTGGAGAGGTAGTGTACTTGGCTCGCCAGACCAAGAGGTACCCTGCAAAAGAGGCACGGCTACCTACCTTAAGGGGCTAAGAAGAAGCTCATACTTGAGCTAAGTCCCTAGTTATTAAACCAAACGATAAGTTAACTTTGTTAAGTTTAACTTACTCTCGCCAGAGAGACTCCTCATAACCTGGTGCACCTTAAACACCAGGGGTATTATGCGTCCTTGAGGAATTAAGAAAAGAAGAAGGTAAAGGCTCCCCCTCGAGCCCGTTATTCAGGGGCCACACCGAACTCCTAAGTTAACTTAGTAAGGAACCAAGTTCGAATTATTCTCGCCAGAGAAATCCCCCTCCGTTATACTCGCCCTTGAGGGAGACTGGAATTAAGAAAAAGCTCATCCTCGAGCTAGTTCCGGGTTACCAAACCAAATGTTAAGAAATTTATTCTCGCCAGAGAAACCCCCCTCCGTTCTTCTCGCCCTTAAAGAAGAACCTTACCGAGTTCAGTCCTCGTCCTTAAGGAAATAAGTAACGAAGGAGAAAAGCTCCTCCTCGAGCTCGTTACTCAGTGATCACACCACACTCCAAGTTAACTTGATTTAAGAACCATGTTTGACTCAATCTCGCCTGAGAGACCACGACTGCCTAGGTGTTGCATAAAGCACCGTCTTGGCTCTCGTCTAAGCAAAACCCCCCGCCCCAGGGAGAACTTGTGGACCCCCTCAGCTGCTACCCTTGCCAAAACGACCGTGAAATTTCGCCCATCTACATCTGGACACACGGCACGCGTCGTAAGTCAATAACATTTCTGAGGCCTTTAAACTCCACATGAGTCCATAAGCCTAATTCTTATATTATTGTTTTGTGTAGAGAAAACGTTAATCAAATTTTGTGGGTAAACTAATTTAATTAATTTTTGTTTAGAATAATATTTAGAGTATTGCTATAGTTAATGTATAAATGTTATGTATTCAATTGATAAAGGTAAAATATAAGTTTGTTTTGTGAATTAGTTGGCATTTCTTTTATATCCCTACGTGTTTCGTAACGGCTCTGTTCTTTAAGATATTCTTATAATATCAATATATTAGACACTCTTAGCACTCTTAGAGTTAGAACAAAAAGGGGGGGAATTCTACGACACTTATAATATTAATAATTTTTAGATATTTCCTTCAAGATTTGTATCTTAGATATATAGAGTCAAAGACAGGTTGCTAAGTCAAATAAGTCCCTTTTAAGTACGATGGATATTCGAGTACTTTTTTTACCGTTGGCCGACTTAGAAAATAGATCACTGGCTTTTTATGTGGTTCTTGGATTTAAACAAGAAAAACACAAATAATCTTTAATATTATAGAAACAATAACAAAATTTAACAATAATTTATACAATATGGGAAAACTAATCATTCAGGAAAAGGAAATTCATTTACAATGAATGCTACGATATGAGCTATGAGTAGCACAACATTTTACCCGAAATAAAACGGGAGGAGATGATGAGGTCAGGCTTCGTAGTCGAAAAGCATCACGTCTCTTCGACGGTGATAGAGAAAAAATGTAATAAGCCTATGATTTTGCAAGAGGGGGAGGAGACATCAAGTGGGTGTTCGAAGGAGTATCCTTGCAGGGCACGGAACGAAGCGCGTGATTCCAGAATGAGTCTTTACGTCCTTGACTGCCGTAGTTTCGAACAGCTGGTTTCTTGACTGCGAGTCCTTATGGTAGCAGAGAGTCGCTAACAAAGTAGCGCGTTGTGTCTTTTGTCTGGTTCTAATAAATCCTCTTGATTATTGCTTAGATCATGCATGAGCAGTGCCTGACTCCTGGTTGAATATTAATAAGTTCGTTTCTTCGCTGAGAAATATATACGACTTCGCCGGAAGCGGTTTGTTTGCCGTCAGAAGTAGGCCTCATTCCGATTCAAGGCGCAGCGGCAAAGGCTTAGCTCCCTCTCGTAGACTTGGGTTCTGGGCTCCAGGTTGACTCGTTTCGCTTCATTATTGCCACGGCACTCTACCAAAAGATGCCGGTTGAAGCTCCGTTCGTCCGTGAAATACACCCTTAGGCCTCTTTGTCCGCGTGAATCTCTCTCTCTCTCTCTCTCTCTGACAATGAGAATAATTTTTAGTTATGTATTGAAAGCAAAGTCCAAGGGTTTCCTGGAGAAGGAGGTAATGAGTATAAGAGAAGAACTAAGATGGTTTAAAAAGAGTCGTTGATTTGTGAATCACGTGTAAATTTTGAGAAATTAAAGAATAATAAATTTGAAAATCATCCTGAGTTTATTGCTAAGAATGTATTGATTGAAAAGTAAACTAATATATAAAATGAATAAATTTAATGCTAATATTTAGGATTGTGTTATTATCAATTTGGTTTATTGTGAATATTAATGGTGCGAATGAGTTGATTTATAATAACTTGGTTGTGAATGGTAGAAAAGTTTCAGGAGCGATCGGAGAAATAGTCAATGCCTTGGGATTCAGTGCGGAATGGAGAAAACATGTTGAGGATAGAATGCTACTACTATGTTAAGTATATTAGTTTGATGGTCTGTAGAAGGATGGTGGATTTAAATATGCACATTTTGAGAGGGTTATATGGTGTGAAAAAGATGGATAAGTTGAATGATAATTTAGTAGAAGGTTAATATGGAGTGAAAAAGGCTATGAGTGAAAGTTAGGCCAAAAATATTCTTAAGTGATTGGTCATGGAATAAATTTGTATTCGAATAAACTAGAAAAGAGTACATTACTCTCACTATAGATTGTTACGAATTTTTATTATTATTTTGAACCATATTGTTAATATTCAAATTAGAGAGGCTCTAAATATAGCGCTATGGCTCAAGCATGAGCCCATACTGGTAGAGTGGTAACTCCGGCGCTTCTTTTGTGAGATATCGTTGGTTGAAATCTCGGTAGCGCCTGATGAATTCTCATCTTTCACCGAGTCCCTTATCATCTTTTATCGCACTCAACGCAACATATAGAACAGCTCCAGGTGTCTCAATCATCCTTCCATTTAATTTTCCCCAAACTGAGATATCGCATAGTTTATCGAGTCCTGAACTTTTTTCAAGTTCGCTTTGAAAAGTTTTAATAAATCTTAAACTTCCAACTTCAAATTCTAAGTAATGAGAATATATATTGAATATCATTTCAATTTGGTTTTAAGATTTCTACAAACTCGTTATCCGATTTTATATTAAATATTATTTCAAGTTGTATTCGAAGATTTATAATCAATCATTATTTTACATAAATTCTAAGTAATGCAAAAATATATTGAAATTGTTTTTTTTTACTTTGAGTATTTCTAATGAATCGTTACCTTCCTACTTCAAATTCTAAGTAATGTAAATATATATTAAATATAATTATCACGGCATCACGGGCGATGGAGATGAATCCTAAACAGGGACTTTTTTCGAATAAGAAACAGAAACGAACAAATGTGTACACCTCTATTGCATTCAATTGCCCCATTTTAAGTGGATCTTATTCAATATTAAGCTTTAATTTAGAGTTAGAACATTTTCAGATCACCACACACGCTGCAATTCAGCACACCGTTACTTCCCTTCCAGTCTTCCCAGCAAAACATAGACACTCTCGCCTCTGTTCAGAAACCATATTGTTGGTGTACTAGGATCACGCATCGAAGAACTCAGATCTACATAACACGACTTAAGTACTTTTGTGCTCAATTGGGAATGCTCATATAATCCTCTTCCTGAAGATGTTTGATGCTAAAACTCAATACTACCAGACACCTAATACTAACGAGTACCTGCCCAAGGTATCTGTGGCCGTACCAGAAATCGTCATTCGAGATGGCGAAAGTGTTCCTTAAAAGCTATTCTATTTAGAGAATTTTTTAGTTCATATCGTAGCGTAGTGTACTAACGGCCTACTTTTAACTGTGATCAAAGCGGCGCTCGCTGCCTCAGTGTGCCTGGTTCAAATCGCTTTCCTGCACGGATTTTTCGAAAAAAGGTAATAAAAATATTACTGCAAGGAAAAATTATTCAGTTTTCTCTTTCAATGTGGTTTGATGCATTTATATTCATCATTCTCTCGTGCTACTTTAAGAAAAAAAATATACATTTGTATATCTGCCATGCGTTTAACTAGTCCTTATTTATTCTTTGAACTCCCAATTAATTTTCTATTTCTTTCATAGTCTCCGTTCGAGCTTAGCAAAGTGTTCCTTAAAAGCTATTCTATTCAGAGAATTTTTTGGTTCTCTGCGTAGCGTCGTGTACTAACGGCATACTTTTAACTGTGATCAAAGTGGTGCTCGTTGCCTCAGTGTGCCTGGTTCAAATCACTTCCCTGCACGGATTTTTCAAAAAAAGGTAATAAAAATTATACGGCAAGGAAAAATTATTCCGTTTTTTCTTTCAATGTGGTTTAATGCATTTATTTTCATCATGCTCTCGTGCTACTTTGAGAGATATATACATATATATATATATATATATATATATATATATATATATATAGTGGTATTATTAGACAACTGATCTACTCCAGGTCCAGCGTGACATCTTTTCGTCCTCGAGCTGGAAGGCTAGCTTTATAGGATAGCTCATGGACCAGTCAAAAAAAAAAACTGGTTTCAAAGTTACCCTTTTATGTTAGCCTCTTTACCGTCATAGAAAACCGGTAACGGTTATCTGAGCTAAAACAATCGAAAGATGCACAAAGATCCAAGACAAATTGTTATGGTTAATGTAGTGGCATTATTAAATAAGTGATCTACTTACAGTTCAGCGTGATATCCTTTCGTCCTCGAACTGGAAGACCATATTTATACAACTGCTCATCCACCAGTCCCCAAAACTGGGTTCAAAGTTATTACTTTATGTTAGCTTATTTACTGTTTGGGTGAAGCTTCCTCACCTCGTGTTAATCTCTGTGCCAACGGAGATAGAGATTGAATTTTGCGCTACGCAGTTTCCTGATAGCAAATAATGTTGCTGCTACCAAGCTTTTTTCAACAGCTGACCTTAAGCGTGACTAAAGGAATTGCGTAACTTCGTTTAGTGTGTATGTGTGTGTACATGTGCGCATGTTTGCTAACGTGCTAAGGTCTCGAATTCATTCTTCTCGCCTTAAGTTTTACAAGAAAAATATATTATTATTTACATGGACAATTGTTATAGGAACTTTGTGACAAATGCTATGCATTATTATTTTACAGAGATTTTACATATTATTTACAAAATAGTTATTATTATTCATGAAAACTGCTATACATACCTCAGATTATTTACATCTGCATATTCATGAGCGTGCCTGTTACTAGCGTTCATAGATGAGGGTGGTTACGCAATATTTGGGCCTAAAGATGATTGCTGCCCCAACTTTCCTTCCACCAGTATCATCCCCCCATCCCCAGGTTTTTTGAAAAGCCATTTACAGAAAGGAATCCCTCTCAGAACCATTCCGAGATTTGAATAAGAAATTCCCTCTAAAACTCTCCTCAACCTCTCAAACTCATGGACTTCATGTGACAGAACACTTCCGAAGTTTGAAGAAGAGAGAACTCAGGGCTCATCATACAAGCGGCACCTGAAAACGTCTCCTTCCTTACAAGAATTTCCTCATCCGTTATTCTTTGAACCAAGGTAGGCTCATACCGATTTCCTGGAATTGCTTTTGCGTATTCTCTGAAATTCTGACCAAACCATCAAACAATTTCAAACTCACATCAAATTTCCATCAAACTTTTAAAATCTGTTGAGCCCTCTCTCTCGCCTAAATTCATTTTAACACTCGGTCCTTCGAATTCATACATAACATTCTATAAATTTTGTACCTTATACTAAATTCAAACTTATGGTAGCATTTGGAACTCAACATGTTTTCGAAAATTCTCTGGAGAGTCAAAATTACATCTTCAAATCAATCGGAAACGAGCGCCTACTTTCTAAGCACCACCAACCTGCTTAACCATGCCTTGCTTTTGTGTTACTAAATCTAACAAAGTTTAAAATAAAATTTTATAGTTTAAACGATTAGCAGACGTAAAACTAACTGGTATTTTTAGTTTTTTCTCTTTTGTGATAAGATTTTAAAGATTTAGAGCATAAGAAGAGCAAAACAATGAGTAACCTTCAAAACCTTAAATGAAACACAATAATAATTCCTTTTTCCATTTCTTCTCATTCTCTATTTTTTTCCTAAAATTCATTTAACTTTCATCAAAATTATCATGTCAATGTTTCATCGGACAGGAATGATCTTTAGCCCTAAAAATTTACTTGCCCATAGAGAGATGGCTAAGTTGAACTTCAGGAGTAAGTCCACCAAAACTTTGTCACCCAAGCTCCCAGGTTCTGCCATCAATCCCTTTGAGTTTGTCTCGAACAAGGTCTTGACCAAGTTTTTGGATATGCCCCTGAATCACCAACGGTTCTTTATCTTCTTTATAGTTTTTTTTGCACTTAAAAAGTAACTTTCCTACTTTCCATTATTGCTCTCTTCATTGTTGATTTCCACTTCATCTAGCTGCTTCCTCATTGTCTTCTCCAGTTTAGTCGCCATGCTTTTCTACACTATGGTGATTTAGTGCTGTCATAGATCTTCATCTAGGTGAGTCAGAAACTGAGGCAACAGGCAGCAATAAGATGGAACTCCTCAATCTCCAGGCGGAGATCCAATATTTGATCGATGCATGCCTAAAGCTTGCTCGACTCAGGAATGCGCGGCAAATGATGATGCGCTTGCAATTCATGTCCCGTGCCTGAAGACCTTCGCAGCAACGGCGCTGGCAGCGTAGTCGCAAGAGGCTGGGTCCTCTCTCTGCTGCTTGCTGAGCGATTTGGTCATAAATGACCGAAACAAAATATTGGAGAATTAGCAAATATATAACTTTAGAATTTTATAGAAACAGAGTCGTAAACAATATATGTCAAAGGGGGCGATGAGAGAAAGACAGTATCGTAAAAACTCTGCATAGACCTGCCACTTCCATCACTCTTTGTAGGGGATGCCAGCACATGGTTTGGCCTACACGATTTATATATCCACACCAGTATGCTACTACGACTGCGGAGCACTTCCTCTGAGCTTCTGATTATTGTAGGATTGGTAGGAAGAAGAGCATTCTTTCATTTGTAGTCCTCCAGACTAATGCCTCTTTACCCCTTTTGTTTGCAAAGATAGCCACTTAACCTGCAAAACGCATTCCTCTCTAAGTGTGGGCCTTGCCAGACTCCCCCGATGAGGGGGAAATAAACCAGTATGTCGAGGGGCAAATCGGTCAGTTCAGTCGATTCATTTCAGATATTAGCTCATTCTTCCCAAGACAAATTTGAGACGTCTACATTTATCGGTGGTATCCATTATAGAGGTGTCTGCTAACCGTTCTATTATGTCTCGCCCATGTGAAAAATAAAGTTCGCCGTTCTTGGATGCTCTATCCACTAGGACTACCGACACTGTTCGAAGCTACTTTTTGGATTGCTCGGGAAGATCTTCAAATGCATTTTTTTATATAACTTTACCTAACTCAAGACAATTTAGCCCGTATCACTAACTTTAACATAGGTAAAAAGCATAATTATTAATTGGTATTTATTTACAGTATTCAAACATTGCTTGAAGCGAAGCAATATTCACTACAAAAACAGTTAATTAATTCTCATTAGCTATTATTTGGAAGTGAATAATTATTATTTTACATATTAAAATAATATCGTAAAATTAATGATTTACTGTAATAAAAGACAAAACCGAATGTCTGTCCTTGCAACCATCCGAAGTAACGAGTATGTATTCGACATCCTCCAAATTCTCTCTCAGCACTCAATGCCTAGTTGGATTCGGGGGAGAATGAAAGTGTAAACAACAGTTCCTATTGTCATAGAGCTTAGGAGTGTCAATAATGCCAATGGTAGCAATGGTGCAAGTACTGGCCCCAAATAACAATACTAAAATAGAAATGCTTTCTACTTTTTAGGAAATAAAACATAAAATCCTCCCGTTGATAGTAAATTAATAAGTTAAAATAATGGTCTTTTTTTTGTTGTATTTTGCTTATATTTATGAAGTCCATGTTTTTAAATCTTCAAACAGGTCTATGTGGGTGCGAGGTGAGTCGTCGCTCCTAATTGGCGTCAATAAATTTGTTGTCGGGCATTAAATTTCAATTAGAAACTTAGGTTGCATTGCTCTCCTCTGTCACCTAAATAATGCATTAGAATATATAGTCCACCCTTCACACGTTCTCGTCTTCACGTGTTTTAAATCACTTATTTTATGCAGGATATTAAAAGAGATTAAAGATTTGTATTTTTATCTCCATAAAAGATGCTCGCTCCAATCTCTTTGGAAATTCGGTAACAACGCCTCTTATTGTAATATTTTTTGGTATTTCACTCGATATTTTTTCAATAATTTTCCTTTAGTTTCAATTATCATATTTTTGAGTAATGGAGGAATATCTTAGGGCTACATAGAACTGTAAATCTAGCAAAAAGCTTAATGATAATAATAAAAGACTATTAGAAAATATGAATAAGGTTAGGAGGACTAAAGCTGCAAATATAAATGGGATGCAGAACTACTAGACTGGATTTATAAGGCAGATTTCTTGATCATAACTTATAAAGGCTAGGCATAGAATAATATTGTTCCTAGTTTTTTGTACCTAGATGAGATTAAAATTGCTTAAACCGTGAACAAAACATTTACGACAGCGATTTAGTATAGCGAGATTAAGTGTGGAGTGGAGATTGTTGAAAAAATGGCAAGTAAGTATACAATACAAGTCACAGGGTGATTCATTTATTCCCTAAAACATTTGAACTCTCAGCTAGAAATGACTACATTTAATACCAAGAAATTACAAAAGAGAAAAATTCAGGCAAATAATCATTCAAATTCTCGACTTGAAATTAACGAAACTTAACAGGAGTCTAGAAAACATTGACTAATTGAAACTCAGTTGCAAGGAAAATAATTTCTATCCAATCAAACCTACGCGTGTAGAAAACGAAAATGATATGGCATTAGAAGTGGCCAATGTTATCCAGTTCTTCCGACAATCATGGAGTTAGATTGTCATAGAGATTTTAAATCCCTCAACCAAACTGTATCTATCAATCAATCAAGAAGAGTAAATACGAGGGGCGGTCAATAAGTTTTACAATTTGGATATAAGGAAACGAGATATGGGGAAGTGTTTTATTCTTTTTAAATATACCTACCCTCGACTTCAATGCACATGCGCAACTTGTCCCTGAGGCTTTGAATTCCCGACAACTAGAAATCTCCCGACTGCTACGAAGGGCGGTCAATAAGTTTTGCGAATCAGTAGGGCAAAACAGAGGAAGGGGGATGGCTGTTTGTGGGGGTGTTAGGACAAGTTATGACAAGTCAGGACCTGCAGCCGCACGCTCCTGCCTCGTCTTTTTAAGAAGCAGTAGCAGAACGCAAATCGTCAGTCAAATAATTCAACAATAGAGAAGGTTGAGCACCGCGCAGTGATCAAATTTTTGACCGAGGAAGACAGAAATGCAAAAGAGATCCATAAACGCATGGTTGCAGTGTACACCGACACCGCACCTTCCTATGCAACCATTGCAGCCTGAATAGGGAGTTTACCCATCGTCGTGAGTCCCTTGTAGATGACCCCCTTCTAGGTTGCCCGTCAGATGTAAACAACGAGGACAATGTGGCCCGTGTGG
The DNA here is from genome assembly GCA_963969495.1 of Ceratothoa steindachneri. Classification (NCBI taxonomy): domain Eukaryota; kingdom Metazoa; phylum Arthropoda; class Malacostraca; order Isopoda; family Cymothoidae; genus Ceratothoa; species Ceratothoa steindachneri. The sequence goes on along the minus strand of OZ018317.1, from coordinate 151,402,936 downwards.
AGAGGATGATCCTTGAAAATCAACGGGTGAAGGTCGAAGAAATCGAGCGAGAACTTCGAATATCACATGGAAGTTTTATCAACATCATCCACGACAATTTGGCCATGAACACGGTCTCTGCCCGTTGGGTCCCTAGAAACCTACAGTACAGAAAATTGGTCGATCATCGTGAGATTAAAACAAATGCTCGTTTTACCTTTAATGGAGTCAGCTCGAGGAAGGGAGAAGGCCAGCGGACGCGGCTCTTGAGTGAATATCCTTCAGCTGATCAGCGCGACGACAGGAAAAGGTCAATGGACCTGGCCTCGGGTCAAAGATCCAGATGCTAACGAGTTCACGATCCTTCTTGAAGTTGGGCTATGGCACCTTTGCTTCAGAGAAGTACAACCTCCAAATCTAGATTCTGCAGTGGCTCGGCACGAAGTCTCACACGCAAACTGGAGATCCTTGAGGGGATAGGTTCTAGATCAGACGAGAGGATTCTTGGCTAATCCCTTGGGGTCGTAAACGATTCAACGCTTGCTCTGAATAGAGTAAGGCTTCACAAAAGAGATGAATCTGCCTGGTGAGATCTGATCTCGAGGTATAACTGAATACCGATGGACTTGAGAAAACAGACACAACGATCTGAACCGAAGGCGACGGGTTCTTAATCTAACTAGAGATTCGAAAACTCAGGACATTTATATGACGGCCATTTTTGATCTTCATTCACTGGAAGGCACAGACGTCTGACAGAAGACTCCTGGCGCCTAGAGGAATTAGTTTTAGTTGCCCAACCCAAGTCTTAATAGCCCTCTACGATGTGGGCGGGAGACTTGGCACGCAGCTCCAAAATACGGAGATTAGCATTTTTACGGTTGGTTTAAAGTTTTTAGCGCGCTTAACTTAATTAACTGCACCTGCGAGGCAGCTGGTAGATATTCCAATGCTTTCATTCCTTACCCTCTTCTTTGGACTCTTAAGTTACTAGCATGGAGTTAAATTTTTAGAACGGAGTCAGGGAAGAAATTTAAAGAGCAAATTAAGGGGATATTCCTCTTTGACTTCTCTTTCCTTACATCTTGGAATGGAGATTCTCTTCTCTAAATTTCCTATCTCTTTCTCTTGGCAGGTCCTGGTGGTGCACATAGCAAATTATGTAGTTGTCAGCTTCCTTATTTTCCTGTTATCCCTTTCTTTCATTTTCATTATTACATCTTTACCTGTGCTATGACACAAAATGGTACTTAAATCTGTCCACAAGCTTGAACGGCTCTAGAAAGTCTCAAAGTTACCGAGAGCTGACTATGGAACTTTGAGTAAGAGAGGCTTAAGAAGTTGTGTGTTTATTGTTGAAAGGTTATTGAAAAGGTTTATAGTTTATTACTTAAATTTATTAAGTTAACCAGATGGCTGATAGCTGGTCTTAGGTAAATTGTGATGAACTAGAAGAGCTTCGGTGTATGATACCTCAAATAATTTCCATATTGCCATTTTCTGGTGCTGCTGGTATCAATAACACCCAAACATTAGCTAGTTCCGATCTCAAAGAAAGTGGTAGTGTAAGGACTCTGATATTAGGTCTGGTTGCGTCAAAGGCTAGTTTAAATGAGCAACCCCGCTCTTTTTGGGCTTCGGTAAGGATGGTAGTGGATTTTATTACGTCTGTGTTCTTCCAACCTACTTTTTTTTCCTTATCTATACTCTTCTTACCCACTTGCGAGTGGGGTGGGGGATCAGGTAACATCTGAGGGGAGTGCGACCTACCAGGCATAATGTTTACAAGAGGATTACACAGATTTATCTTCTATGCATTTTTCACTTTATCTTTCTCTCTTTTATGATAGATCCCTCATTACTAACCCCCCTGCGTGATACAGCCTAGTTGCTATTGCGCTTAATATTCTAACCCACCTCCCCTGTATATATAGAAAATGTTTATTTTTTTATTATTTCCACAAAATTGCTTTCCTAAATTAAGATGGTTATGAAGAACCCGCGAAGCAGCGCGACCTTTATTTTGTCTCTTTATTTCGTCACAGTTCACCATTCGCAGATCCGTCCACAATTTGTTTTCCTTCCTAATCTCAAATTTCACCCTTAATTTTTTAAAACATCCCTGATAAGCTGCATATCAATTAAACGAATTTACGCATAATAGAGCTTTCATCCTATGTTTGATCATAAAATTCTTGCTATTTCTTCATGCGTTTGTGTATATACTATTTTAAGGAAAGGAAAATAGTGACTGCAGCATCGTCAAAATTAAATTTGTAGTTTTTTTGCTTCGGATTTCTCTTCACATTCCAATGCATATCATTACTCGCTATCGGAAAATCGATCCGATGTAAAAAGTTAAACTGATATCCATAAGGCTAAGCTGTAGCTAAATTGGGTTTTTAATATTGAAGTTTTATATGTTTGAATGTGTAGTCGATAGAAATCCTCTAAAAATACATTGCCCGCTATTTTTGTACCGAATTCCTATCTTCCTGGGTAGCGAACAAGTTCAAGTAGTTTATGGAATCTATATGGACGAATTCTAATGATGGTATTTTTTGTTCGTGTGTTGAAGAATAATATTTTGTTCCTTGGAGTGGATTCATTATAATACAACCATTTATTTTCTCGTAAAAAGTACTTTATCTCTGTCCTGCAAGAAGCGTATTCTTGAATATCCTCTTTCTATTTTAATTTATCTATCTCTTGTCATTAAAACTATTTGTACCAGACAGCGTATGTACCTGTGGACTGTTTCACAATGCTTTGATTTTGGTTTTAAGGTCTTGGCGAAGACTCTATCATCACGGAATTGCGCGTAGTAATCTTGTTTATTTCTTCTTTTCCCTGGTAACTTATTCGTATGGTGGTTATCTGAAAAGAAATAGACTGCATGAGTTTTATGTTGCACAAAATGATAAACACGTAATGCCATTCAAAGAGTTTTTTTAATACGTTTATGAGTCCTAATTGAAAAAGTACAGAAAATCGCAGTAGCCTTTTCTGTTTCCTAAAAGAGAGTAGTCAATCTCGCTCATCACTTTAGGAGTAAATTTTCCTAAGTCCTCATCTACGGGGAATTTCCCTATGGAGTAAATTGTTCTCAGAAAACTTTACTCATTGATTTATGCTTTCCTTAATGCCTCTTTCCTTTTATAAATTATAGGAAAATTGTCTTCCTGGTTGGTAACCTTCCTGAGTATGGCCTATTTAGACATAATGGTAGCAGCAGCTCCTGTGAAAAATTTCTAATTGATTCTCTTTTTTTGCAGGTCACAGATTAGAGCAAGTCTACCATTAGAGACCCAGTGGTCATCTAGGTTTATAGTACGCTTGGAATGGCTCTAATGTGAACTAGTAAATCTTCTTCTACAATTAAGATGCAAAAAAACAACCAACATGATTTTAAGAATTTATTAAGGCAAATTAAGAAATAAAGGCGTCAACCTCTTTGTAATTTCCAATGGGAGATTAAAAAATTCCGAAAAATATCTGGAAACCAGACAGCGATGGATCCATACCTAATGGTTCATCGCTGGGTTGTCGTCAAAGAATTAAGAAACAGGAAACAAGTTTCGTTTGTTTCGCATTCTTGTCCAGGGGGATGAAAATGAAAATTCTTCAAGTTTCGGGTTTTCGAGACTCACCACGGTGTAAGGGGGCCTAGGAAGCCCCACCGAAGTTTATTTTTCTCTTTTTGAACCATTCTTGAGTTAATTAAACCGTGTTCTTAGGATCGTTTTCCCGCTGAAAAAATATCCCTTAATCTCAGATGTAGAACTTTTTCACACTTGATAGCAGATTTTCCTCAATACCTTTAAGATACATGGCAGCATCCTTTCTCCCATCAGTCATTTTGAGAGCTCATATGTCACATGCACTAAAGCAGTCCCAAACCATGATATTACCTCCTTCGTCCTTTACTGTAAGGATGGTGTGCTTAGGATAATTGTCAGTTACTTCTGTCCTACAGAGGAGAAGACCAGGATTTCAGGCAAAGGTAGGAGAATCTGTAGCAACATTTTTATGGCCATCCCCATCTGCAGTGATACCCACCAGTACTGCATATGTGTGGTCAAAGTAGAGTTTCAGAAGTTATCCCAGAGCCATTCCGTGATGAAGTTATAAGCGCAGACTAGGTTTCTAAAAGTCTCAAGAAACGGGCCGAGGAAAATGAGAGATGGATTCGCTTATAAATAAAATGATGACTAAGACGAGGTCTAAGAATACCAAAGGGAAGAAGAAAGACGCGAAAGGGTGGCGGACCAAGATCTGGTCCAGATAAAGCTACAAAACTCACCAGCTCTGAAGAACTATATCAATGATTTCCTTGTGGTGTTTCTGTAAGTGGCTAATATTACTTTCGCTTTAAATAAGAAATGTTATGTTGTCCCAAGTGTAACCTATTTCATCTATTTCTATCGAACTTTATTCCATACTTCTTTGACCCCTCTTTTTCCTTTATTAATTCTCTTTGCATGACATAATGCCTTTCTTCGCTATTTTCCTTGACCTTTAACTTCCTATTATAAGCAAAATTCCTATTAATTATATTAATTTAACTTTCAATTAAATTTGTTTATATAGTTTACACATAACCGCGTGTCTCACCTATCACTTACACATTTATTTACATATAATGTTACACATATTTTACCCACTTGCTAAAATTATATTTATAATGCCAATCTACTAGTAAACCGTAATTTTAATAAAGGACAGCAATTCCCTACCCCAATTTTGTAATTCTACGATGAATACAAAATTATTGAACTTAGCCATTAGAAAAAAATAATATACTAATAAAAACAACACATCATGCCCTCCATATGTGAGATCATGGGATAGTAAAATAATTATATATATATATATATATATATATATATATATATATATATATATATATATATATAATATATCCTCACTAACTCTATAGTTCAAGAAGGGGATTTTTTGAGTAATTGAATAATAATTTAATCTTAGTTTGGTTATGACTGGTTTTTTATCAACAATATTTCTAATAATTCTTTTATAATAGGAAAAAAAACAAATGATGAAGTTCAGAAATAAATATAAGTATCGAAATTTTGTGAATTTTTTAAAACCCAAAAAATTACAAATGGTGAAGTTCAGAAAATTTATTTTATATATTTTCTATTCTATAACTCTATATTTGAGCAACGTGATATTATTAAATGGGAAAAATTTAGTTTAGAGTTCCTTTTTAAAATTATTATAATTGGTGAAGTTCAGAAAATTCATACAAATTTAACCATGGCTGCTTTTTTTAAGATTTTACATTTTAATCTTATTAGCGGAGCTATTGCCTGGTGTATATATACATTCGTTTTTATATAAAGGAGTGAAAAAAAAGGTTTCGCCACAGAGATTTGTGATCAATCTTTCTTATTGGTTCAAATGATAATTGGGGAAAAAGGACGTGCAACGAAGTTAAATTCAAAGTGAATAAAAATGCTCCTTTTTGGAACACAATTGGGCTTTTTCACGATGTTAATGGAAAGAGATACTGTTCAAAGGACCAACCTAAAATATCATTGAAAAGAACAGCTTTGACCATAATTATAAGTCGCTATGGTATTCAGAGCATTTTATAATATGCAAAATGGCTCGAATACAACATTCGAATTGGGCAGACTTTGTTGTTACAATCGCAACCAATGAAATTTGCATAATACGAGTATACCAAAATCCGATGCAGCTTCAACTGCTTATTTGGTCTAATGAAGCACAATTTCATCCATACGGATATTTATCAACATAGACATCGTTTAAGGTCTGATTTAAACCAACATGGATATCAAAACAATCCATGGGCAAGGTGGCATTTTGGGGCCCTATTTTACTGATGAAAACATAAAGAGTAAAACCATCTTACAATGATAAAATTTTACCACGGAGAGAAATTAATGGAATGGTATGTAATCTTATCATTATGCAAGATGGAGCTCCATCACACTGGTTCCTTCGATGAATCCATCTTCACTCAGCATGCCATTTATCTTCATTCTTCTAATTTATCACCATGCAATGTTTTATTATGTATTCTGATACAATCAATAAAAGCTGTCGACAAAATACCTTGAAAATATATTAAACTGAAAGACATACTTACGACCGGAGGTCAATAAGATTTTCAATTCGAATATAAGGAAACGAGATATGAGGAAAAGTTTTTTATTATCTTTCAATATAACTATCCTTGACTTCAATGTGCCACTTGTCCCTGAGGCTTTGAGTTCCCGACAACCAGAAATCTCCCGACTGCTGTTCAATCCACTCCTGGACGGTGAGCTGGCCATCTTCATCACCCCCAAACCGGCGTTCACGCAGTGTAGCCTTAAGCTGGTGGAATAAAAAGTAGTCGCTAGGGGCCAGATCTGGAGTGTAGGGAGGATAGTTGAGCTCCTCATATCCGCAAAGCGCAGGGCAGCTTGTGCAACTCTGGCCTTGTGGACTTTGATGACGCTGAAGTCGATCATGGGGCCACAGGGTTCTAGAACCCAACAGGCAGAGACCTTGGTCATGGCCAAATTTTTGTTGATGATGTTGATAACACTTCCATATTATATTCCAAGTTCTCGCTCGATTTCTTCTACCCTCACCCGTCGATTTTCGAGGATCATCCTTACCACACGGGCCACATTGTCCTCTTTGGTCACGTCTGACGGGCGTCCGGGACGGGGGTCATCTTCAAGGACTCACAACCATGGTGGAACTCCTGATTTCAGCGAACAATGGTTGCATAGGAGGGGGCGGTGTCGGTGTACACTGCAACCATGCGTTCATGGATCTCTTTGCATTCTTGCCTTCCTTGGTCAAAAATTTGTGTCGGGCGATCTGCGATTAGCTGCTGCCACTTAAATAGACAAGGCAGGAGCATGCGGTTGCATGTCCTGACTTGTCATAACTTTTCTTATACCCCCACAAACACCTATCCCCTTCCTCTGATAAGCCCTACCGATTTACAAAACCTATTGACTGCCCCTCGTATATGTTGTCTGGAAGACATAACTGTTATTATGAGGCCAAATGTTAGCTTAGAATTATGATTAAGAGTGAATCTATTGGGCGAAACCTCCGACAATAACGTCGAGCCATAATTTTAAATGTAACTCTGTCAAATTTTAATATAAAAAAACATACTAAACTTAGTAAAATTGTTAAATTTGTTAGTTTTATCTATATCAGTAAACATTTAGTCAAGCTTTAGAATTAATTAAATAGTGTGCGAGATAGGTGAGACATCTCATATATAAAAGACACTTTTTCATGTTATTGTTTATTTGTTAGTTATGGTAAACCAAATGGTTGAATTTTAAAAATAACTTCATAATAATTAGATCGGTTTTTTTACATGGAATGAAAGGGTGTATTTTATTTGGTATTTAGTGCCGTCTTTAATGACAGAATTTATAATTACGTACAAAATACAGTCGAATAATACTGTAAAGCCACTATTTTATTCATAATAATGGTGTTTCCTTGATCAGTATTTCGCTTATTCTAGATTATCCACGTTTATCCACGTTTCAGGTAAACTCCTGAGATTTTCGTCATTAAAAGGTCATTTGAACTTACTTGGGAAATAGTTTATTTAATTTTACCACCCAAAATTCACTCTGATTTTTATCCTTGATTGAAGTGCATTTAATGAAGACATTTCTACTCTAAATTGATCGAAGTCAGTGCTATACTTGTCTGGTGTACACATTTATTTGTGGCGACTCTGTTGTTTTCACATTAAGGTCTATTTAAAAAAGATGTGATAATTTGATTTTAGAGGCTTAATTATATTTTGGTAATTATATTTTTATTTGTTGAAATAAATATATCGAAAATAATACTTCATCTAATTGTTTTCTTTAGTAATTACATCGAAAATTTCTTTCTGTGAACTTAAATAGCGTTGATTATCCTCTAAGCGGAATTTATATGTAACAAACATCAAAACAATTACATTTCTTAACTTAAAATGCAATTGTGTCTAAGTATTTTAGTGACTTTGGGATAAATAATTTTCTGTTTATTCTTCAAGTTAATTTAACAGCGAATACACTTTCTTCGTGTTAATATTCAATTCGTTAATTGGAATTTTTGAGAATCTAAAACTAAAGTTCATAACTTGTTTGAAGTAAATCATCGCGTTTTTTAGTCTCTTCTTTAATTTCCTTTCGTGTATTTTGTCCTTTTTCAGATTTGTTCCCTATTTGCATTATATGAAATTCTTCCATTTAAGTTAACAAAAGCATACACAGCAAAATTACCTTAGCATATCGTAAAGGTATTAATTAGCTCATACAATAAGAAATGGTTGTAATTGATGAACAATTGTCTGAAAATCTACAATTAACCCATTCTACTGAGCATCACCATTTAAAGGGGCAAGGAAAAGGTTTGGGGTTATGGCATTAGATCTATCACGACGGACAGAGATACACTTTTGACGAGGAATCAACATTTGCTCATCCCTCCTTTCTTGCTAAAAGAACTTTTTTTTATTACGATTGTTACAGGATATGAAACGAGATATATTTCCCAAAAAACAGCCAAAATAGGGGCCTTATTTATAGAAGATGCTATTGTGGGTTTGGGGAGATATGAATGGCATAATCATTTTGAATTTCTCAATACAAATCAGACTATCTGACTTGAGAGGTTAGTGAATCACCTGAAGAGAATGAAGATATCGACAACAGAAGAGGCATATGAATCTTAATGAAATTTATAAATCAAAGCAAAATGATTTCTACAAACATGGTATTTAAAGGTTAGTAGAAAGATGGAGGCAGTGATTAATAATGAGTCAAACTTTATTACTTATAAATTATTAAATAAATACTTATTTACTAAAAAATAATTTTAAAGTTGCTTGAATTCTAGCCATAAAATAATGTTAAACATGAAAAAAATTACAAATTAATTATGGGATGGGCTAATAGCTAATATGGAAGTTGAGAATCGACTAGATATTAAATATTATTATCATATTATTATAATCAATGTTGCTTTATTTTTCCAGTTTAAAATAATCGTTAATAGCAATGCCAACCTCAGTTTAATGAGATGTCACAGTGATAAGTAATAGGAAGGACTATGAATGGGTGACTCTTCTCTTTATGATAGCACGATCCTGCGGGAAGAGAGTTCAAAGAATTTCCCATTTCATACATAATTGGCCGTTGATAAGGTTTAGGATGAAATGGCTTAAATGAATCCAGTTTTGCATTCAAATGCATTTAGTGAAATCATGGAATAAGACAAATATTGCAAATTGAACGAAGCCATTAATAAGGGAGAATAGATATCAACAAATTAATACATATAAAGATATATAATAGAAATTCAAAAATAAAGATAATACGGCAATTGTTGATGCTAGTAAATGATCGACAGCAAAAAATAATGGTCAAATTTAAATATCAGTATAGCTAGGAGAAAATCCAAGGTCAATCATAAGGAGAAGATTATTATTAGATATATAAAGTGTAAAATCCAGCACCACACTTTACGGCAGCCAATCACTCACAAGGCGACAATGAATGTCGCAAATCACACTCGTCAATTGTCCAACAATGAAAACACTTAAAATTGGATCGTATGTCGAAAAAATTCACAAGAATTCGAGCAATAAAAATTATTCAAGGGTAATAGATTGGCGTCATTAGTGAAGAGTTTGAAGGTTCTTTCAGTAAACCACGGCAACTGATGAATTAAAAAACATGCATTAAACACTTCAATGTGTTTTTCAACTGTTCAATGTGATACAGGAAACAAATTACCCATTCGTTAACATAAGGTTGAGCGTGAGGGTTTCGCCTAAAAACCCAATTCTGACCCAGTAATTAAGACCATGTTTGCATTCACCGAAACTCGAGGATCAAAAGTAATAAAATTCTGCTCGTTTACGGAAACTCTTACAAACCCCCTATGCGAGATTATCGATCGCTGTACAATCCAGAGGAAAGAAGAAAGCAGAGGAAATAAATAATCACCTAGAAAAATTTAATGATTTGATTTTGCTTTTGGAAACATTAACAACTTATATTGAACGAGAGATGTAGGATAGCTGAATATATTCCTCCATGCTTCTGCACTCCTATGCACTCAATCTGGAAATTGCCTGCCGCTTCATCTATATCGGCTGATTGAAAATCATGATTCAATATTTCAATTATGGATGCTATTCATCAATAGTAATACACCCAAGGAAAATATTATTAGAATGATCACACGAAGAAAACCATAATGTCGCGAGAGTTTTTTTACCCGCTGTTTCATTATATTTATTAACTTTGTCTCAACATTTATTATTTTTTCCCGAAACATGCAACAAGTCTTAATACATCACGGAAAAATAAAAGGAAGATATTAAGAATAAATTAAGCTCATTTATGATGATGAAGTGAGGAACTCTTAATAGTTCCTAAAAGCTCCTAACATTGAAACCTTTAAATTAAGGTAATTGAGAACGACGCCAGGGCCTGAATAACAGGTAAGAAGCATTTGAGTTAACACCCTTTTTCTATACATTTGATACCTGTAAAGTTTTAATTTTTCAATTTTGGTCTTTGACATGAAAAAAATTAATGTTAGAGGTCAAAGAATTCCACGCCCTTTTCGCAATCGATATTAAAACCTAGTTTCTACCATTCTGTTTCTAACTTATATTTTTGGCTCAACGCCGTAGTTTAAAATTTCTAAAAGCTAATATATTTTGCCGTAAAATAATCGTGAAATTTCCCATTCAAAAAATATTACCCTGGAAATTAGAATAATTTTGTTTTAATAGGTATTGAGATTCTTTTTTAGACCTTCCTTTCAGATGGAAGTATTAAATCTGTAGTAAAAGCTTCTAGGATTTAGGTAAAATAGGCTCAACTTACCCTAAGAAATGGTTATTCGTTCTGATCCTCAAAAAAATAAATCGAAACTGAGAATTATTAAGGAAAAGGAGTAAAATGTTACTTTGAAATTGGAAGTGAAAAAAATAAGATTTTCTCTATGTAATTACGTTTTCCATAAAGATTTAGTTAATAAAGATGTGAAAGGCAAAGGACCAGTTTGAAAATAAAGAAAACCTAGAGCTGTAACCCAAATAAAACCACAGACTTCGAGATCAGTAGGATTAATCTAGTCTGCCATCAGAGAGCGGAAAGACACCGATCAAACCAAGCTTAAACGCCGCCCGCTTCGCCATCATCAGACGACAGAGGAAACAAGAAATCGATCACACATTTTCGTAGGTTAGCCGGGGTTGGTTGAAGTATATACTGTATGTATATATAGATATTTTATTCATTATAAAAGAGGAGGAGGGCAAGGTCAGATCCGGAACCTTGGCTGGGGGCTAATCACCAGACGAGAAGGGAGGAAGTTAGATTCTTAAACGATGCGTGCAAATTAATTCAACAAAGAGAGTGAAGGTGGCCGTAAAGTTTTCTTATGGGTCTCTTACTGGTTCTAGGTGAAGAAAGGTGAAAAACAAAAATATTTTTAATAATTACACACAAATACAATAATCATATACTAGGGGCGGTCAATAAGTTTTGCAATTCGGATATAAGGAAACGAGATATGCGGAAAAGTGTTTCATTAATTTTTAAGTTAACTACCCTCGACTGCAATGCACTTGCGCCACTTGTCCCTGAGGCTTCGAATTCCTGACCACCAGAAATCTTCCGACTGTTGTTGAATCTACTCCTGGACAGCGAGCTTGACATCTTCATCGTCCCCAAACCAGGGTCCACGCAGTACAGCCTTGAGATGGCGGAATATAAAGTAGTCGCTAGGGGCCAGATCTTAACTGTAGGGGAGATAGTTGAGCTCCTCGAATTAGCACTCTTTGCAGGGCAGCTTGCGCAACTCTTGCCTTGTGGACTTTGACGACGTTGAAGTCGATCATGGAGCGTGAGGTTTCTAGGGACCCAAGAGGCAGAGACCTTGGTTATGGCTTAATTGTCGTGGATGATGTTGATAACACTTCCATATGATATTCCAAGTTCTCGCTCGATTTCTTCGACCTTCACCCGTCGATGTTCGAGGATTATCCTCTCTACACGGGCCACATTGTCTTCGTTGGTCACGTCTGACGGGCGTCCAAGAAGGGGGTTATCTTCAAGGGACTCACGACCATGGCGGAACTTCCTATTCCAGCGAGCAATAGTTGCATAGGAAGTGTCGGTGTCGGTGTACACTACAACCATGCATTCATAGATCTCTATTGCTTTCGTGTCTTCCTTGGTCAAAAATATGATCACTGCGCGGTGCTCAACCTTCTCCATTGTTAAAAAAATTTGTTACTGACGATCTGCGATTAGTTACTGCTTCTTAAATAGACGGGGTAGGAGCGCGCAGCTGCAGCTCCTGACTTGTCATAACTTGTACTAACAGCCCCACAAACAGCCACCCAACCCCCTTTCTCTGTTTAGCCATACCGATTGGCAAATCTTATTGACCGCCCCTAGTAAATAAGATTCATCACACAAATGACATGGATACTCACGACGACAGTTGTGGAGTTAAGAAATTCGGTGGACGGGTTGACTCGAGAGAGACTACAATCTGCGGCTGTCAAGTGGACGTACACACGTTCAAAAATTGTGATGCCTAAATAAAAATTCACAAATGGCATAGGCTTCGCTTCAGGGCTTGTGGCCTTAGAAATCAGCGGATAGAGGGGCGAAGATTAATTGCACGAGTGGGTTAAAATCGTATGCTTAACCTTGAGAATGACGTCTGAGGGAGTATTCGAACTGAAACGAGATCTTAGACTAACCAAAGTATAGCTAATAAACTGGAGCTAACTTGCTTCAGGGGGGGGGGGGAATCTTCTAGCAAAAGGACTGAGTCGAATTGAGAAGTTTAAGTGTCTCGTACTACGTGGCGGGCCTATACGTTATTTGGTACGGCTGATGATTGGGTTTATATGTGGCCCAATCAGAAGCTCTTTGCCTCAGGAAGCGGAATTTTTTTTTCCCAATTTTTGGAGCCAATCTGGCGACTGCCTACTTGATCCTAAGTCGCAGCAATCACGACAGCCTAGCACTAGGTTACTTTAAAATAAGAATATAAAAACATAACTAACTAAGATAAAAATAGGAAAAACGTAACAATTAGGAAGCAATGTCCGGCCTCGGGCGGAGGTCTTCCTCACCCCAGCGCAGGAGCGTGCAACTTACAAAGGAAACAATAAAAAAATAAGACCTAATTAAATAAAAGGGAGAAGCCAGGCCTTCCCTCAAAAGTCAACAAGTCTACAATTTAATGTGCACAAACTCGTCCCGAGTACAAGGGACAGTCGGTAGTGACCCCGACCATCCCTGTACCGGGGCAGGTAGCGTGCGGGAAGATCACCCAGACTACGACATTCGACAAGAATGTGCCGAACAGTGTGGGGGACGACGCAGTCGTCCTAATAGGGCGCAGGCGAGCGGTCCATCAAATAGCGATGCGTCACACGATTGAGCCCGATTCGGAGATGACAGAAAGTGACTTGAATCCGCGGCGGCATTGGGGAATAGGGGTATGGGAACAGTCACGGCGCAATGTCACGCAACTTTAAGTTCCCTTCGACCCTCTCCCATCTTCTTTGCCAAGCAGTCTGAAGAGCTGCCCATATTCCTACCATGTAGTCAGTGTGAGGAAGAGCGAAACGCTTGTCCGGTCGCAGAGTCCTCGCGGACTCTTTGGCGCCCTTATCGACGCGCTCATTCCCCGCAGTTCCTACATGTCCAGGAACCAAGCAAAAGATAATCTCGACATCTTCCCGGCTCGCCAAAACCGTGGCGTCACGGATATCGCGAACCAGGAGATGCGGACATTCCAATGCTCCGAGAGCACTCAGGGCGCTTTGTGAGTCGCTATAGATCACAATCCGGACTCCAAACCGGGCACGTCGCCTACTCTGCCGTACCGAGTAGAGTATTACCACCAGTTCGTCAGTAAAGACAGAGGCAGCGCCTGGCAGAGACCGGAAGACATCAAACAGAGGCGATACGGCGTGGAAACTTACCCCCTCTTCGGACTTGGAGCCCTCCGTATACACTAGAACGGTTCCAGCTTGACACGAGGTGTGCTCAAAAAAGGTCGAACGCAATACTCCCAGCGCTGTACAAGCTTTGGGAGCAGAGGCCGGCGACCAATAGCCAAATGTGGTAGCCTGCAGAGTGGCCTTCTGGGCAGAATAAGAGGCGCCACCGGCCCAAGAGCTATACCTAGCTATGGAAGAGGTTACCTGGCCCTAAACCCAAAGGGCTAAGGGTATGAAGGGCGTCTCTTGGCGGCATAGGCATCGTCTAGATCAGCTGCGGGTGCAGTGAGAGCTGTTGGCGACCGAGGGAGGCGTGCGTACAGGCGAGTGATGCACTGCATGTGGCGTAGAGCGAGTGGCATCTTCCTAGAATCAACCAACAGGCTCTCAATGAAGAAAGTGCGGAAGGCACCGGTCGCAAGGCGAAGGCCGGTATGTTGGATCGAGTCTATCTTTCGTAATAAACGCTCGATTGCGGTTGTATAAATCTCGCACCTGTAGTCGAGCTTCGGGTGAACAAAGGATCAATAAAAAAGTAAGGCAGTATCTCTATCAGCACTCGAAGTTCTGAACGTCAAGGAACAAGGAATATCCATTGCGTGGGTACAAGAGACCCTAAGGCTGCCAATATGAGCTTCCCAGGGAAGGCATCGGTCAAATACAAGAACAAGGAAAAGATGCGATTCAACCACTTCCAGGCGCACCCCATTAAGCCTGGACGGTGACAGAAGTGCACCACCTTAGTCTTAGCCAAAGAAAACTAAAACCTGTGCGCTTCAGCATAGCAAGAGATGCTCCAGAGTTGGCATCTGGGCCGCGCCAAAAGAGATCGAAAGGTCGTCCACGTAGAGCGTAGCGAGAACATCTTCCGGCAACACCAAACTGATGCCGTTGATGCTCAAGGCAAAGAGTGTGACACTGAGGACACTCCCTTGCGGCACACCCTTTTCCTGCTCCATTGGGCCGGAGAGGGCTCCCCCTACCCCTACGGGTATCAACGATCTCGCAAAAAATCAGATATAAAGACTGGCAAGCGTCCCCTTGCGCCTATCGTGTGGAGAGTTTCCATGATATCGTATCGCCATGGGGTATCATAGGCCTTCTCCAGATCAAAAAACACCATGGCGTAGTGCTGGCTACGAAGGAAGGCCTCGCCGAAGGCATTTTTTAGTCTGAGCAGAGCATCTGACGTGGAGTGGAATGCTCGGAAGCCACACTTTGCAGAAGACAGATGGCCTCCGCTGTCCAGGGAAAAGACTAATCTAACATTTTCCAATTTCTCCATCAACTTGCACACGCAAGAGGTTAGAGGGATTGGGCGAAAACCGGCAGGAGTAGAGTGATCTCTCCGCGTTTGCGAAAGGCCATCACAGTAGCGATTCCCCAAGAATCTGGAAGGAGACCCTCCACCCAGATCATTTTCAACAAATCTAACAGAAAGGCCATGCCTCGCCCCCCCAGGTGTCGAAGCATGACGTATGGGACATCGTCCAGACCATAGGCGCTGTTGGCGCACGAAACAAGAGCGGAGCGCAACTCACTTACAGTAAACCTGTCGTTGTAGGGTTCTCCACCTCCTGAGGGAAAGTCTAGCTGGCGACCTTCCACGACATCACGACGTGAATTGAATGCTGGCAGAACAGCATCCCGGCTAGAGAATGCGGAAAAAGCGGTTGCGAAGGATTCCGCCACGGACGCGGGGTCCGAGATTGCGGTCCCCTTCTTCTGAAGAACGGGAGGGGGGTCTTGCGAGAACTTGCCCCAAATCCTTTTTACTCGCTTCCACACCTCTGCTAGAGGCGTCTTCCCATTAAGTGAAGACACGAATGCCCGCCGAGAAGATCGGCAGGCGTGCTTTAGAATATACCGAAAGTGCAACCGTTCGGGCGGCGCTTATAACGGCCAGAAGTTCTAAGAATAGTAGTCAGTCCCGCAGCGATGAGGTTGCCGGAGAAGAAATCAACGGCATCATCTACCGACCTTAAATCCTCGACGGAGATAGTGAATTCAGTCATTTCCTGAAATGCAGGCCACCGCGCCCGTGCCAAGCACCAGCGAGGTGGGCTCTCAGGTGGCAGTTTCCCTGAAAATTATATTTTAATGAGAAAATGATCACTACCATGGAGGCCATCGACCACCCCCCAAGCAAAATCAGGCTGTGCATCCAAAGAGCAAAAAGATAGGTCAAGGCAAGAAAAGAAACCCGTTCTCGGGCAGTGATGCGTAAACTCATCCACATTTAGGATACATATCTCAAGCTCTTCGATCAGTTCGACAAGGACTTGTCCCCTAGAATTTATTGAGTAATGACCCCAGAGAGGACGCCTGCCGCTCTGATCTCCAAGCAAGAGAAGGAGCCTCGGCAACCGTGCCACGACGCGGCGGAATTCGTCCGTGGAGAAGTCAGCCGACATTGGAATGTACGCAGAAATAATAGTATACATCCTATCCAGGTGAAGCTGCACAGCCACTGCCCGGAAGGAGGTATCTAAAGTAAAAGGAAGAACGGAGACATCATGCCGAGTCTAAACCACGGATCCCCCAGCCCTGAAATCCCGTGGTGGTGGGGTCGCAAGACCCTTATATCCCGGGAGGGCGTGCAGGGGGCACGTGCCTAGCATGGTCTCTTGCAGCTAAATAGCTAACGGGAGTCCACGGAAACTTCATTGAAGGAATATGCCCTCCAGGCATGGCTCGGAGGAGACGCGGGGGCCCTTTTCGAACAGAAGACCCTTACAAGAATGGCCGTACTATTCCCAGGGGCAGAACCCCGGAGGCTGTTGGCCGGACAAAGCGCTGAAGGCGCTTTTGCCTTCGAGTACTTATTGGGGGAGGTTGGGCTCGCGATGCAAGTCTTTTCCTCCCTTCGGCTCGAAACCTAAGGCTGATGTGGCGGCTTCGGAGGCGGAGGGCCTTCTTTTCTAGGAACCAGCCTCCAAGCCACTCAGTCCACCACTAGGCGTGGGCGAATGAGATGAAACTCATTTCTTTCTGTGCTCATTTTGGGGAACAGCTTTTGGATCTCCGGAAGATTGCCTGGCGACCAACGTCATGGGTGTTACCTTCTGTGAGTCTAACGACTAGGTGGAGGCGCGTGGCCCTTTCGCCTTACGGGAAACGGTCACGCTGGGGGAAGAGGGGGGAAGCCCTGGTTTTAGCCGGGGCTGGGGATGAACCCTTTATGCGCCAACTTTACCAGGGAAGCGCCCGAGTTGAGTAGAGCCCGCAGAAGGGCTCCTAATGGGCGCAGCAACAACCGTGCTTGTTGGCTTGGATGGGCCAGGAGCAGAGGTTGCCATTCTAACTTTTGAGGCATAAGATGTCTCTAGGAGACCCATGCACGCCAGGAACAATTACTTAGACTCGCGGAATAAGGTTTGATCCTGGGCCTTAACGGACAGGATTTATTACTCAAGGAGATATGCACTGCATTGCTTCTGGTTGCGGCTCTTCGCAATTGACCCACTTGACCACACACGATTCAGACTCATCGTGTGCGGCCTTGGAGCAATTTACACAGACTTGGGGTGACCCCGACTTTGCACGTCTACAAGAATGATTCGTATGGCCGCAGTGGTGACAGTAATAGCACCGCCGCGGCAGTGGCACGAATGCCTTCACGCGGTAGTGGTACCAACAGGCACGCAACGACTCAAGGAGCTTGTCATAGTCGAACGTGACAAAGAGTGTAGGGGTGAGTCTCGATGCCTCTTCCTGTTTTCTCATCACACATTCAACCTTAACCGCCTCATGGTGAGTCAGCTATAATGTGATGTCCTCTATGGAGTAGTCAACGAGTTCCCTCGCATAAACTACTCCTTACACAAACTTTATGATAGAGTGCGGCGCCACACAAACCAGGGTGTCATGAAGTGTCCGAAGAGCACTTATCTTGGCCGCCTTGTCGGGATTTGCCGCATTCGCCAGAAGGCTCCCGTCCGAGAAACGGGTCAGCTTTGGCTTTCTAACAATTGCACTAGCTAATCCTCTCCTCTGATGGATCATGTTGCCCTTGGCTAACATGCTGCCATCAGTGGAGCGAATAACGACGAAGCGTTTAAATTCAGCGGGCTCGAAAACGCCAGGTAACCTCTGAATGAGGGGCCCTCATGTTATCGATGCTCCGGCCTGTGCACTTTTGGTCTTGCTCATAGTCAGAGGGTTCGCACCCGGGAGGGTAGATGGGCCAGATGTGCCGATCTTGGCTTTGTCGCTTGCCAAACTGGCAGCAGACCCATCCGTTCCCGCAAGCCCCCTCGGATGGAGATGAACCCGCTTCTCACCTCCACCGGCAGGAGCCCCTAGGCCAGATGGACCTGCCTCAGGCAGGTCCTTTTTCGAAATGGAAAAGGTCCTGGCAGTCGTAGGCACCGCTCTGAGGAGATCCCTTCCGTCCTTGTACTGCTTCGGAAACCCTAGCCGTTTGATTAGGACCTTGCATAGGGGTGGAATCGGGTTCGGTGTTTGGCTCTAAGCCCGGATTCCCCCCCATGGAGGGCCCTACAGTTTGACGCTGGGTTGCCTCCGTCGTTGGTATAGGGGGAATTAAAGGGGTTGTGTTTTGAGACCCATCATTGGGCATAGTGACCCTCTTTTTTACGGGATGCAAGAGCTCATCACCTCTCCATGTAGCCCGCACTGCAAGTAATGATTACAGGCTTGGCAGAGCCAGGTGCCACCATTCAGGCCACCCCTCACGCCTGGTAGCCTGGCAGTCCATCGGCATAGCGGCTCCACCTGAACACGGCATAAAATTGATAGAGTGTGAAGAGGAAAGGAAAAGGGATTTGAGGAAGGTATGGTTGGGGATGAAGCAGGGTATTAAAACCCCCTATCCCGGAGGGAGCTTAGGGGTTAGGTAACATTGTCCCCTCTCCCCTCAGCCCCAATCCGGGCTGGTTGGCTAAGAAGAAGTTCAGCATCTACCCTGTGAAATTAGAGGCTGAACAGAGAAAGTTGTAGGAGAGGTTGTATGAAAAGCGACGAAGTAGGGGAGAAATACAGGCTATCTGAAGGAAGGAAGAGAGGCTAATCTGGATCGCATCAGCACGGCGGCCAGGATGGCAAATCGTCGCGCCCCATACAGGGGCGCTAAAAGGGTTTCTCCATATCAGAGACAGCCCTGAGAAGGATGACTCCAAGCAGGTTTTTTGATATCACTTGATGGATACGTGGCACCTTCTCCTCTCTCTCGGTGGTCCAAGCGTCTGCTTTATCGCAGGAAGCAGATGAAATCTTCCACGATCAGTCTTGGCATTCTTCAACCTCGTGGGACTCCTCGTTCCTCGTGGCGAATTATTCCTTTATTCCGACAGACCTTTAATCCTGAATTCTTTTTCCCCACATCATTCATTGTTTTTAATAATTAATGAATTTCCATCATGTTACCAATGGCATTTTTCTATTATGTGAAACAACATAAAACTTTGGTATGAGTTATTTAAACTTGGGGAGGGCAATTACTCTTCGCTTTGTTGTATTACCCTTACACCTCTCTCAGATCCAACCACATTCGTCGCTGGAATTCGAATTAAATAGAGTTTTGGGGAAGGAATACACTCGAAAAAGTGAAATATACGAAGTACATTCTCTTCTCTCCTTATATAATATATTTAGATAATCAATCCCATAATTTTATGACAAGTATGTACGGATGTATATCTGTAAATGCTGAGTAATCCAGGAAAAACTTTTAAACATACAATATTGGACTGCCTCTCATCAGAAGAAAATAAGGTTTTGTCTGTATATAATTCATATTTTCTCTATCTTATCCATTACTTTTTTTTACCTTAATTACTTCTAGCAGAAGTTTTCACATAAGTTTGCAAGAGCTGGGTAAAATAAAATGAGTACATATCAGCACACCCTGAGGTTTGAATGGTGAAGATAACAATGTATAACTGAAAATAAACGGGAAACGAGAGTTTGCTTTCGTACATAAACGCTCTCTTGGCATCATTTCTTGTAAATGACGTAATCTACGGGCTGAAATTTATTATTGAACCACGTATCACTCGTCCTGTGACGTCATTTTAACTGCGTAATCATTAATTTGTATAAAATTCTACTTTAATTTAGATGATCTAATTATAATTTTTACTTGTTACATGTGGCATTAATAATACCTAGAGAATGCAAGAAGTCCTCAAATTGCTTCTGCTATATTTACAAAGTGCTGACACTAAAACAAAAAAAGCCCACTGAAAGCCACACGCGAAAAAACTATATGTTTGTGATCTGGATAAACGATGGAAACTTAGTATTTGACGTGTCAAGTGCACAAGTACGTACACTTTCAAAATTACGCATCCTGGTTTCACATTGCGTGTGCCAAGGGGCTGGAGAAAGCCAAATGAACATTCAATTGACTGGTACTTCTGTTTTATATACATATGTAATCACAGGTAAGTATTCTTCCCTCTATGTTCCCTATTAAATTTTTCTCACAGTTTATCACATATTTTCTAAATACAAAACAGTTGCATATGATGTTTTTCTTTTCTCGCTACAGATCTCAATCTGAAGGACAAAAAAGGAATTGGCTACACAAATATCAAGTTTGCTATTGTCCCTCTTTCAGATATTTAAGTGATATATATAGATGTTCCTCCTCTACCATCTTAAATTCCAGACGATAACACGAGGAAGATCCAATGAGCCAAGATGACAAGATCTGAATACGCGCAAATAAAACATATTTTGTCACCCAGCCTGAACTCAATTATTTGATCTGTGATCTAACCAGTAGTATACAATACAAAAATTGAGTCTACTATGATATGCAAAGGATAGAACCGACGCCAGAGAATATGGATAAACAAAATTTAGAGATGCCAACGGGACAAATTGTACTTCATATCCTTTAGTTGTAGCAGCGAAGTCAGAAAACGCAATCTGAGTGAGTGTGGGGAAGTGAGAGTGTCTTTCATTTGTGACAGAAAGTCAAATGCTGAGTGGGAATGAATCACTATTACTGACTCGCGTCATTGAGTAGAATAATGGAAAGTTAGGATAAGAAGACGAATGGTCTAAAACAGATAGAAATGCAGGATTTATGACGATGGTTGAGAAAAATTACATAAATTTAGCTGTACATATCCTGGTGTAAGGTATGCTGTGTGTAAAGCGAGAAAGAGAGAGCAGCTATAATACAGAGGGTTGACGACTGAAGTGAACAGAGGAGAAAAGCCGTAAAACCATTCTCTTGAATAATGATATTAAGCTCATGTTGCTTTAGGGCATATTGGACTTATGTATCGAAAATATTAAGGACTAGCAACATTAGTACTAACTTAAGGAGGCGAGAGGAGCAGAATGGATGGAATTCCTAATTAGGTGATATGGTATTTCACTTGACATTACTTCCTATTGCTGGCAATGCAAAAGTTGAGAGACCTAATTTGACATCTTATCCATTACATCCATTCAAGGAAAATTGTCCTTTGCAACTCATAATTTGTGGTGGTATATCGAAATAAACCATAATTTTCCGCCTTTCTCATCCTTTTCAGCGATGAAAACATTAACTCCCCAACTCTCCCGAAGCGACGCCAAATGATCAGGCATTTAGAAACTTTAATAGATCATTTAGACTTGGATCTATTTTCGTCAAGTATTTCAATCAAAACTTACAGAATTATATTTTCAAGAACAAGATCTACCTTCGCTTTTTATGATACGAGCAGTGGCCGTTTGGTCTGTGTTTATGATTAGTTTGGAAAAAGAATTATTTGTGTATGTTCACGGTCTTTGATGTGTTTAGTATTAATTAATTATTCGGATATTTCAATAGTTCAGAAGAACTACTGGAAGCTCTCCTTGTGATCGTAGAATGGGGGTTAATAGAGGAGCCTCTTACAGCCTATGGATACTACTAACATCTTCAAGGGGAAGCCTTTTACATGGCCTGCGTTTATGAACCACCTGTTTGGCAATGATGCTGGTAGTGCTACGTAGGCGTCAATCGCGCTGTTTATGGCCATTTGGCAGTGAATGGTTGAAGTAAGATTCCTTTGAGACATTTGCCGTTATTATGCCGATATCGTAAATTATGGTGATATGGGTAAACAATGTGGTTATAATAATTGTCTAGAAAATGATTATTTTAACTGTTGTGGGGTTAAACTAACTATGTACATACAAGAGTTAAGCATTAGGCAGATTATTTACTTGCTACTATTGCAGGAAGCTGTGACTCCATCAAAGTATCTTCAATCTTATGGGTTTGACTTATTTTATAGGTGGGAAGAAATTGTATACACCAAGTGATTGCGTACATGGTGAATGGAAACATGCACTAGATGTTATGTTTATTCAAGGAAAGGCATATATGTCACTGTTATTTCCGTAGATGTATCCATATATAAACTCGCCAAATGTTTGAATTCAATTATTACGCAATTTATCGCGTCAAAATTCTATGTGATAGAACGAGTTGAATCTGTGTTAAATTCAACTCCTATCCCATATTAGTTAAAACCATGAGGCTACCCACGTGCATCTTCGATTCGAGGCTTGGAGTCTTATCAACAGCTACCGGACGCCAATGTTTAAGCAAGGAGGTTATCGTCCCCCCCGTTCGCCCCCATACGCCGACCTCGCCAGATCGAGTTAGGCTTATGAACAGATAAGGCATTTTTCTCCGGCCCAGCTGTGCGTTCCCTCCAAGCTTTCACTCCATTTTCCCCCACGCCAAGGAGATGTCCTGGCTATTTATATGGAAACTTTACCACTAAGATCAGATTGGAGATCCAGATTTTCGTCGCGAAACATCACCACGACCCTCTCTCCCTTTGTGCGCCAAGGGACCTCGACCTCGAGATTCACCATCACTTGTCCAGAAGGAGGACAATATTCCTTGAGTGCCAAAGGTTCGAGCCTTTCCGACGTCAAGTCCCCAAGGCTTCCCCCCCTGTTGTTCAAAGGAGAACAGCATTAGAACAGCCATTGTTCGTTTTGAGCCCTTCGCCAAGAAACGGTTCTCATCCCCCCCTGTTGTTCGAGGAGAACAGCATTAGAACAGCCATTGTTCGTTTTGAGCCCTTCGCCAAGAAACAGTTCTCATCCCCCCCTGTTGTTCAAGGAGAACAACATTAGAACAGCCATTGTTCGTTTTGAGCCCTTCGCCAAGAAACGGTTCTCACCCCCCCTGTTGTTCAAAGGAGAACAACATTAGAACAGCCATTGTTCTTGAGCCCGTAGACAAGAGACGGTTCTCATTCCCCCCCTTTGTTCAGAAGAGAACAACCTAGAACAGCCATTGTTCGTCAAGCCGTTCGTCGAGTAACGGTTCTCCTTTCCAAGACGCCTCGTCAGGATCCTTTTATCCCCCCCCTTCGGCTGGAACTCGCCAGCGGACCGAATATTCCTTCAAGTACCTTCCACTGCACCCTAATGAAGTTACGTAAGCCAAGCGTCACCTTTTGAGTATTGATCCCTTATTTGTCAATTCTATCCTGTGCTTTAAATGGTTTATCGAACCATCCCATCTCTTTAACTCCATATTTGTTTTACCTTTTTTTGATCCCTTAAATCCTTGGATTAGCCCGAGTCTCCACGACCCTTTCCATTCTGTTTGTCAATATTTTCCGTTTTTGTGTTTGCTGATAGTTATTATTAATAAAACTCTATTTGAATTAATGATAGCAATATTATTATCCCTGAGCTCAGTTCCACTTCTTAAGCATTTTGAAGATACATAATATCAGCCGCCAGACAGTAAAAACGCACTCTAGAGATAATTAAGGAAGTTCCCTCAACGAATAGTGATATATGGTATATCGTCGGGAGTCATTCTACGACATTCTACATAAAGTCTAACACTGATTTCGTTGATATTCTTCACAGTTCCCCAGCAGGAGGCATCCCAGCTTCCCTCGATATCGAGAGTCTTTTGACCAATTTGCTAATAGAAGAAAGAATATAAATAATTTTAAAGTGCGTTTACGAAAACACTAAAGTGTATTTGACCTATATTTCTTTTTCATTATCATATATTTGAATTTTTAGCTTACATTGAACTGCTTGCTTTTCTTTGTTTTCCTTTCTGATTACTGACTTTTTTATTTTACTTACTTTTCATTTTTCATCGATCGCCCTGCTCTTACAATTTTGTCGTGTAATATTTTAAAACCAATTTCTTGTATTCCTATTAGAGTTTAATTCACTGTTTATTATTCCTATTTGTGGCTCCCAGGAATATTGTTTAATTAAGTTTGAAATTTCCGTTTTTTGGTCAAGCTCGTATTCATCATCGCTTAATCCCTTGTATTCAACTGTTTATTGACTTATATTTTTTCATTTAAGTTGACTGACATTTAATTGCTTGCTTTTCTTTCTAGTTTTGTTTTTGATTCTTGTCTTTCTTATTTTGTCTTATTTTTCAAATTGTAACTGATTTTTAATTGTTTGCCCATTTTTTTTTAATTTTTTCATGTATTTCTTAAAAAAATTTCTTGTAATACTATTAAAGTTCAATTCGCTGAAGGTAGTCATTGTTAATGACCGAAAATTCCGGAAATTAAATGTTTGGAACTATCACGTGAGTCATCCATATTTCTACTACGAATCAGCTTCCAAAGGAACGACTTCATCATCAGTACATGAAGGAAAAGATACAATGAAGACGTTGTCCGACGATTCCGCTGCTTAGAGTCCACCCTCATAAAACTGGCGATAGCAAAACTTGATGTCCTATTCCTTTCAACATGTAAATTACTTTTACAAGAAATTCGTCATAAGTAACGTCTCGTGTTAAAATTATCTTTAAATTTGACTCATTCGTCATTGTCTCTAAAATCTTCCGATCTGTTGGATTTCACAACTTCATATAGCTTTATACGGATAAAAGCTGATAAGATTACTTCTGCAACCTTGAAGCCCCCAAATCTATAACTCTCTAACTTAGGTATTAATTTAAACTATTCTAGAGATGAGGATATCTTTAAGCTTCTAACAAAGTTCTGACCCCTCAAGGAAAACGTATCCTGTCTTTTGGACTAGAATTTAGACTCCCAGTCTTTAAATTAGACTTCTGCTGTTTTTTTGTATTTAGAAAAACCTTGCCCCCAACTTTACCCCTTCCTGATCTTAAAATCAGGCTCTAATTACCTAGATCATATCAAGTATTTAGCTAACAGATTTTATTATAAGGACAACAGCTTTAAAGATATCTGCCCTGTCTTCAATTGTAAATATTTTAAAATTCTATCCAACCTTTCGTAAGGATCGTTCTATTATCATATGCAAACCGGATAAAGGTAAAGGGAGGCTCATTTTGAATTGGACTGATTATATTTATAAAATGTTAACTATTGTTTCGGACACTTTTAAATCTTAGAAACAAGATATAAATTCCTTTAAATATATCTCGAAAATTGAAGACAAAATAAACAATTATTTACGTTCTTTATAAAAGAGAAATATTCTCTGCTACATTTACAACCAATTGCTTGCCTCTGGTACATTCCCTTGGATTATCTATGGTTTACCAAAAATTCACAAAGTAGATAATACCTCTCTGTCCGATATTATCCGCCATCAATACCTTTAAACTAACTATGTTTTCCGTCCCCATCATTGACCCACTCACTCACAACGATTTTACCTCGCAATATTAACTTGAATTTGTAAACTTCGTTTCGGATTTAGATTCAAACCAAACGTTTATGACTTCAATTGATGTGGAGTCATTGTTTACAAATATACCTGTCCTGAAAACTTGTAACATCATAACGGAAACCCTTTACCAATCCAAAGATAATGTTTAGCTCTAACCAAGTCACTATTTATCTACCCTCATAATAATGACTGGAGAAAGTACAGTATTCATTTTAAAGGAGGTTCAGTACATTCAACACGATGGGATGGCCATGGGTTCCCCAGTAAGTCCCAGCTTTGCAAATGTTTTTCTTTCTTACCATAAAAAACTGGTTAAGGATCTGCTCAGTTGAATATAGACCGTTAGTGTTTAAAAAATATGTTGACGACTGTTTTCTGATTTTTAAAGACCATCCCCGTTTATTCTTAAATTAAATGAATTAATACCCTAATATTAAATTTTCAAATATTGGCTTCAAATTTAGTACCTCACTCTACAGAAAACCTAATACCACCCAACTTGGTATCCACTTCTTTAGTTGCACTATAACACATTTTACTTTCCAGCATCAAAAACCGTATACGCAGAGCATACAAAATCTGTTCAACTTGATTTTGCTTTATTTCTGAAATAAAATATCGTGCGAATTTTTTGACTTCGATTTCTTCCCAGACCACTTTTTTGATCGATTAACCTCAAATTTCTCATCCAAAAGGTTCTCGCACAAAACCCAACAAACAATAGTCCCTAAACAAAAAATACTCGTGAAACTACCATATCTTCAACATTTTACGAGTAAGTTCAATAAAACTTTACTCTCGATTCTTAACCCCGTAAGGGGCGCGGCGATTTGCCATCCTGGCCACCGTGCTGATGGGACTCAGCACCCCATCCGACCACAGCTTAGCTTCTTCTCCTTCCCTCAAAACACTTGTTTCCTCGCTTTTCATAAAACATCTCTCACAACTTTTAATGGTCAGCCTCTAATTTCACAGAGTAGATGCTGACCTTCTTCTCAAGCCAACCGTCCCGGATCGGGGCTGAGGGGGGGAGGAGACAATGTTCCCTAACCCCTGAGCTCCGGTTCGGGATGGGTGTTTTTTAACAACCTGCTTCATCCCCCCATACCTTCCTCGCATCCCTTTTCCTCTCCTCTTCACATTCTATCCATTTTTACGCCGTGTTCAAGGTGGAGCCGCCATGCCGATGGACTGCCAGGCCACCAGGCGGGAGGGGTGGTCCGAAATGGCGGTGCTTGGCTCTGCCAGGCCTGTAAGCACCTCTTGCAATGCGCGCAACTGCAAGAAGTGATGAACTATTGCGTTCCGTAGCAAAAATAGGGTAACCATGCCCAATGATGAAAATCAAGAAAAAACCCAACCCCCAACTTCCCCAAGAACATCAACGGAGCCACCCTCGGGCAGCTCCACCAAGAAAATGGAGGTCCCTTCCCTTGTGCTGTTGCAGGGGTCCCTCCATTTTTCTTTAACCGGAGAGAAGGAGTATTCCTCTCCTACGCCTACGGGTGTAGGGGACTCCCCCTCACCCCCTTTCTGGAGGTGCTTTCGGGCACCTCCCTATCTTTAGCGGCAGTCCCTCCTTTGCTTTCTAAGGGGACTGCCAAAAAAGCCAGCAGGCAGCCCATTGCCGACCGCCCCTCGTGTAAGCGGCTCGGTAGGGCAAACACCCTTAGGGGGGAGAGTGAAGCTAGGCCCCTTCGGTCGCTTCCCTCAAAAGACATGCTGGCAAGAATATTAAACTTTGCCAATGTCAAGGCCTGGGCCTCCCCACTAAAGACTTATGACGCTGTCAAGGAAACCTGCGATGTCCTGGGAGGGGATGGCCAACTGAGAGCCCCTCCTGTGATAGACATGGCCCCCTAGGAAAACCAGCCTCAGACGGTAGGGCCTTCCATGGGGGGAAATCCGGGCTCCGGGCCAAGCACAGAACCCGAATCCGACCCTATGCAAAGTCCTCCTCAAACGGTTGGGGATTCACAAGCAGTAGAAGGAGTGAGGGATCTCCTCCGGATTATGCCCCTGCGACCACAAGGACCTTCTCCATTTCGGTTAAGGACCTGGCTGAGGCCGGTCCATCTGGCCTGGGGGCTTCTACCAGCGAGGGTGAGAAGCGGGTTCATTACCCGCACCCCTCTCCCCAAAAAAGAGGACCAAGATCAAGAAGACAAAGAAGACTCGGGGCTTCTCTCCATCCGCGGGGGCTGCGGTAACGGATAGGTCTGCTGCGACTCTGGCAAGCGACCAAGCAAAGATCGGCACATCTGGCCCCTCTGCTCTTGCGGTTGCGGAGCACCTGACAAAGACCGAAAGTGCACAGGGCAGAGCCTCGATGACATCGGAGCCCCTTATTCAGAGGTTACCTGGCGTTTTTGAGCCCGCTGGATTCAAACGTTTCCTCGTTATTTGCTCCACTAATGGCACCATGTTGTCCAAGGGCATCATGATCTATCAGAGGAGAGGATTAGCTAGTGCATTTGGTAGAGAGCCGAAGATGACTCGTTTCTAGGAGGGGAGCCTTCTGGCGAATGCGGCGAATCCCGCCGAGGCAGCCAAGAAAAGTGCTCTTCGGACATTTCATGGCACCCCGGTGAGTGTTACGCCACACTCTACAATAAACTTTGTGAAAGGAGTAGTTTATGCCAGGGAACTCGTTGACTACTCCATTCAGGACATCACCCTAGAGCTGGCCGACCATGGGGCGGTCAAGGTCGAACGTGTGATAAGAAAACAGGGAGAGGCCTCGAGACCCACCCCTACACTCCTAGTCACGTTTGACTGTGACAAGCTCCCTGAGTCGGTGCCGGACGGTTGGTACCACTACCGCGTGAAGGCATTCGTGCCACTGCTGCGGCGGTGCTATTACTGTCACCGCTTCGGCCATACGAATCGCTCATGTAGACGTGCAAAGTCGGGGTCCCTCAAAGTCTGTGTAAATTGCTCCAAGGTCGCACACGATAAGCCCAAATCGTGTGTGGCCAAGTGTGTCAATGGCAAGAGAGCTGCCCTCTGCTTTTTCGAAGCAATGTGGTGCATATCTCCTTGAGAAAGAAATCCCGGCCGTTCAGGCCCAGGATCGACTCTCATCTCGCGAGGCTAAGGACTTGGTCCTGGCGTGCCCGGCTCTGCCTGGGACGTCATATGCCTCAATAGTTAGAAAAGCACCCTCTGCTCCTGGCCCATCCAGGCCAACAAGCACTGTTGTTCCGCGCCCATTCGGAGCCCTTCTGCGGGCTCTAGCCAACCCGGGTGCTCCCCTGGTAAAGCTGGCGGCAAAAAGGGTTCATATCCAGCTCCGGCTAAAACCAGGGCTACCCCCTCTTCCCCCTAGCGTCACCGTATTCCGTAAGGCGAAACGGCCACGCGCCTCTCCCGGGTCGTTAAACTCACCGGAGGCAACACACCTGAAGATGGTCGCTAGGCCATCTTCTGGGGTTCCTAAAGCTGTTTGTCGAAAGGAGGACAGCAACAAATGAGCTTCGGCTCCTTCGCCCACGCCCCGAGGTGGAGCGAGTGGCTCGGAGACGGCGGTTCATTCAAGAGAGGGCCATCCGCTTCCGAAGCCGCAACACCCACCTAAGGTTTCGAGGCGGAGGGAGGAAAAGACTCGCATGGCGAGCCCAACCTCCCCCAATTAGTCCTTGAAGGCGACAGCGCCTTCAGCGCTTTTTCCGGCCAACAGCGCCCTGGGTTCTGCTTCCGGGAAGCGTGCGGCTATTCCCGTTAGGGTCTTCAGTTCGAGGATGGCCCCCGCGTCTCCGCTGAGCTAGGCCTGGAAGGCGTATTCCTTTAATGGAATTGCCGTGGACTCAGGGCCAACTGGGAGGAGCTGCGGAGGCTCGTCTCGTCCCGTTCCTCGTTAGCTATCTTTTTACAGGAGACCATGCTAGGCACGTGCCCCCTGCCTACCCTCCCGTGGTATAAGGGTCTTGCGACCCACACCACCGCGAGATGGCCGGGCTGGGGGATGCGCGGTTTACACCCGGCATGATGTCTCCGTTCTTCCTTTCTCTTTAGATACCTCCTTTCAGGCAGTGGCTGTGCAGCTGCACCTGGATAGGAGGTATAACTCTGATTTCTGCTTACCTTCCACGCTCAGCTGACTTCGACGTGGGGGACTTCCGCCGCGTCGTGGCACGGTTGCCAAGGCCCTATCTCTTGCTTGGAGATCTGAATGTCAGGCATCCTCTCTGGGGAGATTACTCCATAAATCCCAGGAAACAAGTCCTTGCCGATCTGATCGAAGAGCTTGAGATGGGTTTACGCATCACTGTCCGAGAACCACTTCATTTTCTTGCCTTGACCTATCTTTGTGCTCTTTGGATGCACAGCCTGATTTTGATTGGAAGGTGGTCGATGACCTCCATGGTAGTTATCACTTTCCCATTCAAATATCATTTTCAGTGCAACTGCTGCCTGAGAGACCACTTCAGTGGTGCTTAGCGCGGGCGCCGTGGTCTGCATTTCAGGAAATGACTGAATTCTCTATCTCAGTCGACAAGTTTAGGTCGGTAGATGAGGCCGTTGAGTTTTTCTCCGGCAACCTCATCGCCGTGGGCCTGACTACTATTCCTAGGACGTCTGGCCGTTTTGCACGCCGACCACTCCCATGGTGGTCGGCCGAGTGTGAGACGGCCCTCAAACAGAAGCGTTGTGCCTACATGCGCTATAAGCGCCACCCGAACGATTTCACTGTCGCTGAATTTCATCGGGCTAGGGCTAGGTTGCGGTATATTTTGAAGCACGCCCGCCGCTCTTCTTGGCGGGCATACGTGTCTTCACTTAACGGGAAGACCCCTTTAGCTGAGAAGTGGGAGTGTGTCAAAAGTATTCAGGGAAAGTTCTCGCAGGACCCCCCTCCCGTTCTCCAGGAGAATGGGACCGCAATCTCGGACCCCGCGGCCGTGGCGGAATCCTTAGCGACCGCTTTTTCCGCATTCTCTAGCTGTGATGCTGCTCCGCCAGCATTCAATGCACGTGGTGATGTCACGGAATGCCGCCGGCTCGACTTTAACTCCAGAGGCGGAGAACCCTTTAACGATAAGTTCACTTTGAGTGAGTTGCGTTTTGCTCTCGCTTTGTGCGCGGACACCGCCCATCGTCTGGACGATGTCCCGTACGCCATGCTTCGACACCTGGGTAAGCGAGGCATAGCCTTTCTGTCAGATTTGTTCAACAGGATTTAGGTGGAAGGTCTTCTCCCACACTCATAGCGAAGTGCTATTGTTCTCGCCTTTCGCAAGCCGGGGAGAGATCACTCTACTCCGACTGGTTTCCGCCCAATTTCTCTGACCTCTTGAGTGTGCAAGTTGATGGAGAAATTGGTAAATGTTAGATTAGCCTATTTCCTGGACAGCGGAGGCCATCTGTCTTCTGCACATTGCGGCTTCCGTAAGTTCCACTCCATGTCGGATGCTCTGCTTCGACCTGAAAATGCCGTCTGCGAGGCTTTCCTTTGTAGACAGCACTACGCCACGGTGTTTTTCGATCTAAAGAAGGCATATGATACCGCATAGCGATACGGTATCATGGAGACTCCCACACCATGGGGGCGAGGGGACGCCTCTTAATGTTTATATCTGAATTTTTGCGAGATCGTTGATTCCGCGTACGGGTGGTGGAAGCCCTCTCCGGCCCAAAGGACCAGAAAAGGGGGGCCCACAGGGAATTGTCTTCAGAGTCACACTCTTTGCCCTGAGCATTAACGGCATCACCTCAGGTGGACCTGAAAGATGTTCTCGCTACGCTCTACCTGGACGACCTTTCGATCTCCTTTGGCGCGGCCTAGATGCCAACTCTGGAGTGTCGACTCCAACAGGCATTGAACTGCGCTTCTCGCTTGCTGAAGCGCACAGGTTTCGGTGGTTTTCTTTGGCCAAGACTAAGGTGGTGCACTTCTGCCGCCATCCACGGCTTCATCCCGACCCAGATTTGTTTCTTAATGGGGTGCGCCTGGATGTGGGTGAGTCACACCGTTTCCTTGGTCTTGTATTCGACCGCTACCTCACCTGGGAGGCTCATATTCGCAGCCTTAGGGTCTCTTGTACCCGCTATGGACATTCTCCGTTCCGTGACATTCAACGCATGGGGCACTGATAGGGCTACTGCCTTACTATTTTATCGATCCTTTGTTCACTCGAAGCTCGACTACGGATGCAAGTTTTATGCATCCGCAACCGAGCGTTTATTGCGGAAAGGGGATTCGATCCACCACAACGGCCTCCGCCTTGCGACCGGTGCCTTCCGCGCTTCCCCCATTGAGAGACTGTTGGTCAATGCTGGGGAGATGCCATCCCTTCGCGCCGCGTGCAGTGCATCACTCGCCTGTACGCGCACGCCCGGTGCCTTCCTCAGTCGCCAACAGCTTTCACTGCATCCGCAGCTGATCTTGATGGTGCCTATGCCGCCGAGAGACGCCAGTCATACCCTAAGCCCTTTAGGTTTAGGGCCAGGAAACTCATTCGAGAGCTAGATATAGCTCTTGGGCCTGTGGCCCCCCTGGTTCTGCCCAGGACGCCACCCTGGAGGGTACCACATTTGGCTATTTGTCACCACGCCTCTGCTCCCAAAGCTTGTACTGCGCCGGGAGTATTGCTTTCGACCTTTTTGGAGCACACACCGTGTCACGCTGGAACCGTACCAGTTTATATGGATGGCTCCAAGTCCCAAGAGGGGGACTAAGAGGGGATACGGCTTCCACGCCGTATCCCCTCTGTTTGAAGTCAGCGGGGCTCTACCAGGCGCTGCGTCTGTCTTCATGGCCGAGCTGTTGGCAATACACCACTCGGTACGGGAGATTACGCAAGGTGCCCGGTTCGGAGACCTGATTGTGATCTATAGCGACTTACGAAGCGCTCTGAGTGCTCTCGGGGCATTGGAATCTCCGCATCCCCTGGTTTGCGATATCTGTGACGCCATGGTTTTGGCGAGCCGGGCAGATGTCGAGATTATCTTCTGCTGGGTTCCTGGACATGTAGGAATTGCGAGGAATGAGCGCGCCAAAGAGTCTGCGAGGACTCTGCGACCGGACCAGCGTTTCGCCCTCCCTCACACCGACTACATGGCAGGAATATGGGCAGCTCCTCGGACTGCTTGGCAAAGAAGATGGGAGAGGGTCGAAGGGAATTTAAAGTTTCGTTCCATTGCGCCGCGACTGTTCCCATGGACCTATCCACCAATGCCGCGAAGGCTTCAGGTTGCTTTCTGTCGTCCCTAAATCGGTCACATTCGTGTGACGCATCGCTATTTGATCGAGCGCTCGCCTGCGCCCTATTGAAACGACTGCGTCGTCTCCCTGTCTGTTCGGCACATTTTTGTTAAAAGGCCCAGTCTGGGTGATCTTCGCGCACGACACCTTTCCTGGTACCGGGATGGAGGGGGTCGCTACCGCCGGTTCCTTTTACTCGGGACGAGGGCGTGCACTTTGACTGGTGGACTTGTTGACTTTTTGGGGGAGGCCGGCCTTCTCCCTTTCATTTAACCAGGTTTAAATTTTGTTTTTGTTATTGTTTTTGTTATTGTTATTTCTTTTTATTGTTGTTTCCTGTTCAATTTTTTTAAAGTAGCCTAGAACTAGGCTGTTTGCTTACGGCGACTTATGCCTAAGTCGACAGTCGCCAGATAGCCCGTTAAATAAAAAAAAAATTTCGATTCTTAATAAGTATTTTCCTCAAGGCCAGTTCTTTCTTATTAGTTATAATCCTTTTTCTCTCTATTCTTTCTTTAGACACAAAGAATCACTCCTTTTATAATTGTGAACCTCCATTATTTATTCATTAACGTGTGAGACCTGACAAAATCGTTTTATAGGCCAAACTAGTGTACAATTAAAACGTAGGAGTGTTAAGCATATTGGAGTGTAATTTAGAACTGACATTCCTAGCTCTAAACCTGAACACTCCTTTATAAGACATCCCTCTCAAAAAATTAACCACGCACTTGACCCTGATTCTTTCCGTTTATTATCTTCCGCTTCCTCTTCTCAGGAATTAAAAACTCTGGAATCACTTTTCATAAAACAAATAGACCCAGAACTTTATGACTATCCATCCTCCCTGAAATTATTCAAAATATAGGCAAATAGAGAAACATACAACCAACCATATCCCTCTTCAAAGTTTTCTTCTTGGCTAGTTTTCACCAGAGTAATCAGTTTTATTATCAGTTTCAACTAAATAAGGATAGTTTCTGTCTAAAGGTTTTCAGTTTCGTTTATATTCTTTGTTTTTATTTACTAAACTTTTGTCTCCTTTGTAATCAAATGCTTTTTATAGATGTATAAAAGATTTTTTCCCTTAGTTTTATATTTATTATTTTTATTTGCTACTTCACTATTGTTAATTAAGTTTGAAAATTTAGTTTCTTGTTTTATCGTATTAATTGATCGTTTGAATCACCTTTACCACATCTATTCAACTGTCTTTGACCAATATCCTTTTTTCACTATCATATATTTGAATTTTTAACTTACATTGAACTGCTTGCTTTGCTTGGCTTTTTTTTTGTTTTCCTTTCTCATCCAAGCTTTTTTATTTTACTTACTTTTCATTTTTCATTGTTCTCCCTGCTTTTATAATCTTGTCGTGTATCACTCTAAAACAAATTTCTTGAATTTATTTATTATTCATATTTGTTACTCCAGGGAATATTGTTTAAGTAAGATTAACATTTTCATTCTTTGGTCAAATACGTATTTATCGATAGCTTTAACCCTGTGTTGAATTGTTTTTGACTTTTGGTTCCGTTTCTGATTCCTGTCTTGTTTATTTCGACCTATTTTTCATATTGTAACTGATATTCAATTGTTTGCCCAGTTTTCGCGATTTTTCATGTAATTCTTTAAAAAAATTCTTTTATTACTATTAGAGTTCAATTCGCTGAAGATGGTCTT
Organism: Ceratothoa steindachneri; assembly: GCA_963969495.1. NCBI lineage: Eukaryota > Metazoa > Arthropoda > Malacostraca > Isopoda > Cymothoidae > Ceratothoa > Ceratothoa steindachneri. Next base: position 151,368,395 of record OZ018317.1, on the reverse strand, counting down.
TGTTAATGACCGAAACGTCTGAAAATTAAATGTTTGGAACTATCACGTCTGTCTTCATGTTCCTAATACTAATCAGGTTCCCAAGGAACAACTCCATCAGTATATATATATATATATATATATATATATATATATATATATATATATATATATATATATGTATATATATATAATTTAGGACTAACCATTTAATAATTTATAAAATTACATAATACGTTAGCGATATTTTTCGAAAAATGAAAATATCCTTTTCAAGCTATGGGTAGTTTGAAAGGTTTCGACCGATTAAGAATAATATGATAATTTTAATCCATATTGTACAATCGACGTTTATAAGTCCAGCCCCATACTGTAAGAAGGAATGGTAACTCGCTTTCATATATCTAGCTTGCACAAAATATTAAGTTTTCTCTATAAGGGCATGCCGGGTTTTTTTAATGCACACGGGAGAAGATTTTAGTTTAAAAATGAAAAGAGATTTTTAAAAGTCTCAGGTCAAATATGTCAATTGTTGAAGATAGAATAAAAAAAATTAGCCATATCTACAATTGTTTTGAAATATCTAGAGTGTTTTCTAATGAAAGACTGTCTTTGACATGTTAATTAATCCGTGATTGGTGCAGCTGCTCGTTCCCAAGAGATGATCCCTTCTTCTTTTGAGGTGAATGTTGTCCATGGTGTGAGCGTGGGCGTGCTGCAGCGCCTGCAGCCCTGACCTGGAGTCCGTGACTATCACAACAGTGTGCTCCTGGTGCTACATAGCATACCGGAAGGCATGCATAATTGCTACCAGCTCTGTCTGGAGAGTGTAACAGTAGTCTGTCCTCCTCCATGCCCGCTTCAGCCCGCTCGTGACGAAGACGGCGCTGGACTTATCGCTGTCGGAGTCGACGGATCCGTCAGTGAAGTAGACTGCGCTGCCCGGATCCGTGACCTCAGTTATGACTATAAGGGCGTACTAGTGCATCTCCTCGGTAAGGCAGTAAGCTTTGCTAGCGGGCAGCTGTGTTGCTGTGATGTCGGCGGCGAGGGGCTCCTATGGTGCTGGTGAAGTGTAGGGGGGGTGTAGAGTGTAGGGGTTGCGCCACAACCAGATCCCTGGTGGCTGAAGGGTGGAGGCTGCTAAGGGGACGTTTATTAGCAACCTGTTGTTACGCAGGCACTTGATGCCCTGGGCCACAGCTACCCGGAGACTCCTCTGTGCCACACCCTCCACGTTGCGCTGGAGCACTCTGGGGCATCCGTTAAGCTACAATGTAGTCCACCCTGGTGCTGAGGGGCACCAGGCGGGTCTTGCTCTGCATGACACAGGCACTGCACCAACTCCGTGCCCCTAACATGGTCCTCATGGCAGTATTCTGCACCACCTTTAGCCGGTGCTGCTGTTGCCTGGGCAGCGCTACAAGGATCAATGCGCTGTAGTCCACCAGGGAGCGCACTGCCTGCAGGTAGTAGAGGCGGAGGAGGGGTAAAGTTACACCAGCACTTAGACGCGTCATGGCCCTCATTACGTTCAGCCGGGCCTTCGTCCGTTCTTTCAGGTGCGTAACATGCGCGTGAAGGACAGATGCCTGTCCACCCACACCTCAAGGTACTGGTAGGAGTCGCTCCAGGATAATTCGACTCCCTAGACGCGTAGCTGTGGCCAACTGGCGTGGTAGTTTTGATGGCCATGGCACGGGATTTCTCTGCCGAGATCTTGAGCCCCAGTTCTTTGCACTTTGCAGTGATGAGGTGCAGCGCCTTTTGAGCCCGCGTGAGTTTGTTGCTGTGCCCGGTATCTAGGTGGGCCAGGTCGTCGGCGTAACTGAGCAGGATGGTTCCTTCCCGATAGGAGAGCGCCACTAGCTGCTCCATCACCAGGTTGAAGAGGAACGGGCTGAGGATACCACCTTGAGCCGTCCCGTTCTCAAAAGTCAGGTAGGGAGACTTGTGACCCTGGAACTTCACACGGGCCCGGCGCTGCTGAAGGTAGTCCTGGAGCCAGCCCAGCAGTCTCCCTCGGATGCCATCCTCTTTGCTGTTTTTCCAGTGCAGCTCAGGAGGGAGATTGGCCTGAAAGTGGTGAGATCCTTCGGCTTGGGGATGGGCTGGATGTCCGCATCTTTCCAGGAGGGTGGCAGGTGGCCTACCAGCCATAGAGCGTTGACAAGGGCAAGCAGCGTGGCGTACCCGGCGGGCCCAGCGTGTGCCAGCATGGAGTACCGTACTCCGTTGGCCTCCGCTGCTGTGTTACGCGCACGTTTCACCCTTGCCACCTCCTCGAGTGTAAAGGGCTGGTCCGTCACGTGCAGCTAGCCCTGTGCCTCTCTGACCTCTTAGTTGCGCTATGGGCGAAGCTGCTACTGAATGTGGTGAGTGTGGGGAGGGAGCTGCTCGCTGGAACTCCTCGCTGCGTAGCAGTTCGCCAGCTTATCAGAGGAGAAAAACAAGCCGCAAAAAGCTGGTTATAAGCGTTAGAATACAAAACATTAAGTCTTGAAATAAAGCGGGTTTGTTAATTTTATATATTTACAAATCTACTAAGTACTGACCAAATTCCAATCATTTCGCTGAAAAAATCTACCTATCGAGGATAACTAAACTATTTCCCTTCACTTGCCTCAAAATGACAGATTTATTTGAGTCCAATGTCTTTAATTACAGAATATTGCTCTTTTTAAATATATGAACAAAATTGTATGGCTTGAAGATATTACAAATATATTTGTAACCTGCAATATAAAAATAGATTTTCAATCTTTAATAAAGGAGGAATTATCAATTGGAAGGTCTTAGAGAGTAATGGCAATTTATGGAACGAAAGCTAGTAAAAAAAGTGATCTGTCAAAGAGGGAGATTGTCAAAAGTAATATAAATAACATTTTCTGGATTACAAGCATTAAGGCCATTAGACACTGGGTGGTTATTTAGCTTCCGACTATGCATTCATGAGGGGCAATCTGGTGGTAAATTAAGCGAAACAGGAAAAGGAGAAATTTCAACGTACAGAAAACACTTTTCAAAGGGAAATCATTATCAGTGACACACTATGAAACGTTATTTACTAGTCTCCTTTGAAGTTACTTCAAGATGTAGTAATTTTTGTTTCATTAACGCTCTAAATTAAATCGTACAAATTTGGGTAAAAACATAATAAATTTTATAGCGGATTAAAAAGAAAATATCGAGATAGCAATTTGCAATAAGTCTCTTCAAAGTTAGAATTTCGTATAACTCTGAGCTTGTAGTACACAAGAAAGGTAAAAACAAATCTGATGTAAAAGATATTTATATTTATTGTATAATTGAACTTTCGATGTCCAGCAGGATAATTTAACACGGAAATGTAACTACGTTACATTAAAATACCACGTAAAAATATTTAAAAAATTAACTACACATTCCGGGCTGTCTTTGAAAAGTCTTAATGCACAATAGCCAGGAGAATGCGAGATGAATAATAAATGAAAAAAGCATTTAGTTTTTAATTGATAAGGGATTCTAAATTTTGAATTAAAAAAATTTAGGCGTTGAAGATAAAATACATAAAAATTGCCAAATGCTACAGCGGTTATATCATACAAAAGTTAAAGGGTTCTCGAATGGCAGATTTGAATGGACAGGTAAAATTGTTATAGATTTGTTTCATTTTTTTATTCTATCTTCAACAAGTGACACATTCGATCTCAAATTTATAGAATCCCTTCATTTTTAAAAAATAATTTTTTTTCCTCAAAAACTACTAAAATTCATACACCCATCCATTGCCCATTAAAATTTTTAAAAAACCCGCAGAGATTAGTTTTCAAACTCTTTTTATGTAACTCTGTCTTACTTTATCCTGATGATGAATTCGGACCTCGAAACGTAGATTTAAAAATAAAAATGAATATTGTGACATCAGACTTTGTTTTATTCTTCTTATGTAAACTCTCTGTCACACGGAAGTATTCTATCCAATATGTATGTATATATAAATATATATATATATATATATATATATATATATATATATATATATATATATATATATTTATATATATATCGTATTATTATCACATTTCTTTTTCCAATTTAAATATTTGTAACTTTAATGCAATTTAAACCTCTTGGCATTTAATCATGTTTAATCTGGTAGGAAATGATTTGTTGTCCTGCTATTTCTTTCTTATCTTTTGGCTATGAAATAAAGCTTTCTTAAGGAATGTGTTAAGTTTTTCCAAAAATACTTCCGTCGTAAAATAAATTCTGAAATCGTTGATAAAATTGCTGACTCTTCGAATCTCTGTTACCATTTTAAAATCAATCTCTTAAAGTTCTCGACAATCCTTAAATTCCTTCAATTTTTAAGATTTATCCTTATCTGCCCAACGTAATTTCATTTCAAATTACTTCTTCCACAATTAAAATAACTAAAAATTTAATTTTGCTTACACCGTTATTTGCATATACATATGTATATGCCTGAATGTTATCCCTGTTTTAGCATTCTAGTCGATTCGAAACGGCATTCATAAACCTTTTTCTAGGTCCCTAAGCACATTAATAACCTCCACCTTGTTGACAACTTTATGTATACAAAAATAAAAAATAACTAATTTACGGCTTAACTTCTCAACTTATCGAGAACCTAAAATCTTAACTCCATTAACTCCTCATATCTGAATGGAGACATAGGGTTCAACCTGGTATTTATTAAATCAACATGACGCCATCTGAAAGTTTTAATTTACGTCTTAAACCATTAACAAGTTGAACGTGAATGCTAGGAATAGAAGTGCTTCGCAAAAACTGCCTTTGCAAGATTTCCGTTGTTTTATTTTGATTTCCTCAAACGAGCAGTTGACCTCAATTTTAGAAGTTTAGCTAATTAGAAACTATTATTTATTAACTTTATTATCAGGCAAAATGTTAAATATTGAAAAATTTACTTAAGGGGTTTCTATTTTGAATTTAGGTATCTATGTCAAAATATTGTTTTCGGGAACCTAACTTGCAACCAACAGATATTTCAACTTGTACATTACAAATATTTCATTTAGCTATATAATATCTAGAAAAATGTATTATCATTCAGGTTACAGTTTAATTCTTTAATATTAAGAAACACTAGGATACGCTTATAAGGATAACCGTTAACCTTATCTGAGATATTGATGGGAAGAAATCCTGACAGAGCAAATGATCGTGAAAGGGGTAGAATCGTTTAGTTCTAGATGACCATCCAGGCGGCTGCTGGTCTCGAGACTGGAAATAATGTGTTGTGACCGCAATCGCTCCTGTCTTAACCTTAAGATCGAAAAGGGTGGATTTCGTTTGGATTAAGGGTAAATACGCCTGGGTGTGTGGTAGTTTACAATACTGTATCTTTAATATCTCTGATCTAGACTTTCATCATATCATCATGCAGAGCAATGTAATCATCGACATCGATGGACCGCCTTAAACAAATAAGTAACCATTTTTAATATTTAATGACAATAAGCGAAGGATCCGTAGACATCAGCAAACTCATTCTATTCGCAAGAAAGACATAACAACTGGAGCTGAAAGAATATATGCAGCCTTCATCCGCTTTCACAGCCGTTGAGTTTGTGGTAAGTTATCAGACTAATGCGCCATTGGGGGTCTTATGGTTTGCAGATCCAATTTGTTGGTTTGGTTTCCAGTCTATTTTAAATTTTAAATGGAGGTGCAGTAAATTTGGTGGCGCAAAAATTTGCCTACGCGCATTCTTGACGGAAAAGTTAAAATCATTCTTCTGCTTAAGTATTGATAAAACATGGCAGTGCGAAAGTGAAGTAGGAAGTCTGTGAGCCACTATCATTGAACAGGCTAAAGTTTATATATATATATATATATATATATATATATATATATATATATATATATATATATATATATATATTTATATATGCATATATTCTTATGTATTCTCAATCGGGTATGTATGTATTGAGTTTAGTCACATAAATGTCTACATTCTTTGTGCACAGGTTAGAATTTTCCGAATATTGAAATCTTCAACGTTATTAAATAAATATACATATGTTAGGGCTCTGGTTACTCAACGAAAAAATAAGGACATATATCAAAGATGAAATAAAAATGTAAAATCCAGCGTTCTCCTAGGTAAAAGGGCAAATTAACAATGAAAGAAATATATTTTGATAATTTTTCAATGATAATAAAACTCCACATAGATACAGAAAATCTCTGTAATAAAAGATATTATATAATTAAAAACAAAAGGAAAATAAGAACAGATTAGCAGGAGACCTGAAAAAGAGCAACGGGGGTGTTAAAAATAAGAAACTTTCGCCTTTGCTTAAACCCAGTACAAGCTCTTCAGTTCATTCTCACCTTGAGATCACACTCTTTTGGCGTACCTTCCTCCTACTTCAAAATTCCGTGTTTAAACTTTGGCGTGATTTAATTACCAAAGGTATTCACAATCACTGGCGACCATGGCAGAACTTACCGCGCCTGAAGTCTTTAACACACGAAAACAGGATCGCTATGATAATTAAAAAATAAAATATCAAGAAAGTAATAGGCCAACAAATATGCGCCAAACATCAAGCCACAAAACGAAACGACGGGGACAAAGAAATGAAATTATAAACACTCCTATCGTAGCAACGTGCTAAAAGTTATATATGCAAAATAATTATAGAAAAAATACCAGAGAGGCTTGCCTCTAGCTATCCTACCAAAATTATAAGCTTTCTGAAATAATTTCAGTACATTTGGCTATTATATATATAATTTTGAAAGAGCATAAACCCCGATTCACTTGACTTTGAATAATAAGTTCACTACACAAGTAGATGGAAGATTATGCTGAAATTCTCTCCTAAATATGCAATCAAAATCGTAATTTTGGGCTATACTTAATAAATAAAAGGATTATAAAAACATGTGAGATAAAGGAGAACAAATGTTGTCAATGGCAGTTCGCAAAGAGTTCTTAAATTAAACCAAAGAAGAAACAGTTGTGTATAATAAAAATCACAATAACGGGTATAATAAAATAATATTATTTGTAAAATAAAAATTGGCATTGCTAATTGCTACAAGAAACAATTAAGAAAGGATGATAATATCTTTATATAATACATAAGTTAGTCTATAGTGCTAAAGCTGCTATTTTACTGATTGAGGATATGGCTCTTGACTTTGAACAGCAAATTTCTTAAGTCTTAGAACAGTATAATTTTGTTGAAATTAGTCGACTCAACGCTATTGGGTAACACGACTTTAATAAACCCTATGTTTGCTGATTTGCTAACAACAATGCTCCATAGAAGGAAATAGTTTCTTAGAAACTACTTTTACCACGGATACTATAGGTCCTTCAATTTTTAACAACAAATAAATTTCAATTTTAATAGTATTATACAAATTAAAAATATTGCCGGAAAATACTGTTTTGGCAAGCCTTATTTTATTTCTTATATCAGGTACAAAATGTTTTACTCAAGAATATTTTCAAATTTAGTGTTAAGACAAACTGTTTTATTTTCTTCGAACTATGGTATGTCAGTGGCAAAAAAACTCTTTAAATATTTTTGGACTATACGATGGCCGACAGATAACTGACTAACCCACCAACCATTAATAAAAAGAGTTTCCGTGCAAAATTGTGAACCCCGTATGATGCCTATAAATACCTCATTCATTCATTTAAAATCTTTATGCAAATGTGAGTGATCAAATTTGAAGAGCCATTCCTTATAGCTCTTCCTTCTCATTTTACTAAGTCCTTCGGTATCCATTATTTTTCCCTCCAGTGAACAATAACATTTCCATTGATGGTTGCCGGTTTTCGACGCCCAGGGTTTGTAAATGTAATCTCTTGAGAGTAGCGGAACGTCAAAGAATACAAACGAATTTGAAGGGAAAACTATTCATTCAAAGGATTTAGGTACGAATTTGATTTTTCCAATTTCCTCTTAGTCTCAATCTCTCTATAGCACCGTATCAAATTAGAGGTGCACCTTGTCTTTACACCAACCTTACGAACTGAGAATTAAACAAGGCACTCAAGAGTTGTTTGAAGAATTTTTCCTAAGCAGAGAAAAAGCTTAACAAAAAGACTATTTGAGGAAGCAACGTCCTTGGATTTGTTCTATTTACAGTGACATTCAACAAATTGAAATTCAATGCCATTGCCGTTTGTTTTTCTTTCCGCAAAGTTTTCCCGGATATGTACCTGCTAAAAATATAGGAACCCATACAATATTTAATCGATTTGAATCGAATGTCTTTTTCTTCGCATTATTCCAAATTATATGGCGGATTTTATGCAAGATAAAATGAAACATGGAATCTCAGATAATCAAAAATATACTTCATTTATCGACACTGATTTAGCTTATTAGCAAGTTGAAGAGTAACCTGACGAGGAATGAAAAAGAAAACTAGCTATGGTCATACACAATTTTCTGGTGCCTAGTAGTTAACGTCCTGAGTGGGAAAGTCTATTTGCTCTCACCAGGTAATCCATGTGTTCACTTTTCTAAGTTATGGCCAAGGACACACCTAAACTTGAGCCTTTTTTAAAATCTTTTATTCTCATCTGACAAATTCACATCTACTTAAACAACCATCATTTTGGTCCGCCTTATTAATGCAAACCTACGGTGTTTTAGTTCCTTGCGGAACATAGAGGATTATCTACTAAGCTCTGATTGAAGAATAAATGCGAAAGATATTCCTGTAACTAAGAGGTGATAATGGCAAGGGAAGTTCAGTTGAATTTCATAAGGTTCTATCAAGGCACTGCTTATACGGACTTCTTAACACGAAAAATTAATTACGTTTGATTTTTCGGCAATTTCTATTAACAAACAAAACCTTTATGGTGTCTTGTATTTTATTTCGGAATATATACATATACACCCTTCCATGTTAGAAGATGGGGTCTTTATACCTCCATACTCCACCCTCTTCTTGCTCCTCTTCAGACAAGTGAGTTACAACAGATTCAATCGGGAACATCTCTTTCTTCTTTGAATGAGGTTTAATGCTGAAAACTTACCCATTTATTAGCTAATCTATTTTATACTAAGTCTCTCATTAAATCTAATTCAACCTCTCTCTTTTAAATATTAAAATTATTAATCTGTTAATAGAGTTAGGAAATATCTGAAAATTCTTTTTAACTGATCCCTTTTCAAATATAAGCTTTTGTCTTTGCCCTATGAAAACCAAGTAAAATTAATACTTCTTAGGGTAACTTTCTTGAAATCTACTTTTTATTCTCCTCTATGTAATTTGGCTCTTCTTTCTATTGTTTTTCCTCATAATCATATTATTATTAGATTATCCTCTGGAAATATCGCCTTCCGATACATTAAGTTCTGTGTTCAGATACTTAAAGATTATATAGATTACCTTAAGCATATTTACTTCATACGAGAACACCCCTATTAATTTACATTTAACATTCTGAAATGATCCTACGGAAGATTATGACAACAATTTAATAGGACAATTACGACCATTATTGGCAAACTCCATGCATCAAACTCGCTCCAACACATCGTTATAGCTAACTAGCTACAGTAAGTTGGCTAATAGAATAACCTACTACATTTAGAATAAAATTCAGTTAGAGATTTTGCCGCGTCCAACCCCCAACACCTCCCAACCTTGAAATCTAAGCTTTGATTCTTACAATGCTATTAAATCCTTCCAACCAGACCGGCGACTCAGGTGAAGGAGAAGTATCATTCCTGGAATTCCGAGGCAGGTGTGTTCAAAATTCCAATTTTACTTTTAATTTTTTCCGCCTTTCATCTCTTCTTTCTTCTTTACCGAGCGAGTGTCCGCTAATCTTTCTTTTTTCTCCATTCGTGAAAAAATAAAAAAAGCCCAATTGCGCCAATGGTGTTGAGAACACTACGAAAGAAAGACAAACAGAAGTTGACAGAGGTGGGAAAACAAATGTGGTAATTATGAAATGCCGACTATTTGATGAAAGTAGGTTTATGTGTCATTTACAAAAATCATCAAGTGTAAGAATGGTTTAATCTTCCCACATCTCACTTAAGAAACGAAAGTGTTAGGACTTAGCTACAGTGGAACATAGTAAAAGGCAACATGAGCTCTTTAAGAGTTCCAGGAAAAGGCAAATAACCACAATATATTGCGGAAATAACTCAACAAAATTGGAACTGAACACTGTTATAAAGAAATAAACCCTGAATCCCTCTGTATTCCAAAAATTCGACTGGGTCTAAGAAATGAAGAACTCAGAGGAAAAAGAAGAACTATGATCCCAAGAAGTTTCGCCTTAATTTGAGTAGGACTCATTCAGGGAATGAAAAATTAGGAAGTGACAGAATAAATTGTGAAAAACGAAGTAGGACCAGACTTCCTAAAAGACCTCCTATAGTAATTAATAAATGAATCGAGAGCAAGAGTCATTCATGGTAAATTAAGGGTAAGATGCAACACGAACTCATTCAAAAATATTTTTAGAAACTCTTGGGTAAATAGGCATATATTTTATTAAGCTCCACCCAATCCCATAGAGAGGACAAAGGAATGAGTAAATAATATTGCTCACAACAAAGACACATAAAATTGGTGTTGCATTATTTAAATACTCTCTTTTTCTTCTCTGCCATGGATAGCTAGCTACCATTGTAGTACTTTGCCTGTCCCAAAATAGTAATTTTTGTGAGGAGTTTTTTATTTAAACTGTTTACAGTATTTTCTAATTTTCTAATAACAATGTTAGAGATATTATTGCCTCAAGGGTAATTTGACTACTATTACAGGCGTAATCGATGTTTCTGCTACGTTTTCGTATTTTCCCCACAAAAAATGTTACGTAAACACTTAAATTTTAGAAATGTTATCTATAATTTTATCAATAAATTTGGAGACTAAATATAGTAGTCTGTATGCATTTACCCTCATAAAATTGATTGTAAAAATGAGTTCTATATACATTATAAGCCACTCGATCCGTGTCCTGACCGGTACTTGTAATTACTTATCCATTAAAGTAAAGATCATGAAAATGGAAAGAACGAAGAGAAAAATGGAAAGAAATTAATAGAAGGGAAAAGAATAGAGTGCTCGAAATCTTCCCTAAAGGGCACCATTAGGCCCCACCAAAGGAAGATAAAACAAATTAAATTTAGAGGTAAGTGCTATGTAGTGGAAAGAGGGCCTTAACTAATTTACAAGCTAAACAGATTCAAATAAGAAAAATAATAGAAAGATAATATCAAGCGGTGATTCAATATGCGATAGTTCATCTGTCAATAGCTATGTAGCGGGTTTTGAAAAAGTTCTATTATACTCGTTTTTCTTAACTCATAGAAAAGCTTTCGTGGTAGAAAAAGTTCTGTCAAACAAATTTAAAGTACAACTTTTCCACCAAGTGTCTTCAAAACATTATTTTCATTGTGTGCAAGTGTGCCGAGTTGGAAGTGAAAAGAATCTAGATCTCTGCTTTCCTGCGCGCGGGCCAGAACAAATCCGACATCGCAAACCGGTTTAACGTCAGCCGGATGACGGTTCACACATTGTGGAGAGGCTCAAGAATGGGGAAATACTCAAAGCTTGACCTCGTTCAGGGAGACCTCAAGTTGTCAGCCACTTGGCTTTGAGAAAGGCCTTGGAAAGTACTACGGAACTCAAAATGACTGCGCCCTCTGTTCTTGGTGTCAAGGGCCGTCAAGAGCTTGAAGAAGACGGCAAGAGCTTGAGTTGTGTATAAATGCCTTTGCTTATCGACCGTATGCGAGAACAACGTCGCGAGCGCTGTCGTCGATTTATCAAAGACTTGAAAAATCCTTCAAGGTTTATCCGCTCATCAACTAGGAAAATAAGCGGGGGGTTTGTTTGGACAGGACGAATCTGATATCCGCTATGTATCCACGACCAAGCATCCGTCCTCCTTGATGATGCTTGGTGTCATGGCTTCAAATGACGAGAAGATGCCACCGGTGTGGTTCGCGGCCTGTTATAGGCACATGGCAAGCGATTACAGAGACATCTTGGCCACAAAAGTCTTACAGTGAGTGAGATAGATCAGGAGGAAGGTAACTTATGTCTTTCAGCAGGACAGTGTCCCGGCCCACACGGCCAAAACCGTGCACGAGTGGTTTGTTTCAAACATGGAATTTTGCTCGAAGGAACTTTACCTGCCGTAGCCACCAGACCTCAATCTCCTCGAATAAACCGTATGAGAGCATTTTGAGAGCAAGACGTGCAAGGTGTGACATAGCAACGTAGACCAGCTAAAGTAGTATGTCAAACGCGTTTGGGCCAGCATGAGTAAGGACCTGGTCTGCAAAATGTGCGTAGCCTTCAGGACTCGCCTAGAACGCGTGCTCGCCGGCGAGGGCGGCTTTTTTGCTTATATTAGAGGCCATATACAAAAATTAAAAAAACCCTCAATTAAATATTCAAACAAATGCACAATTCATCTTCCCTTCTGCCCGTCAACCTGCTCCTAATAACAAACCCTCCTTATCTTAATCCTGTGACCATTATAGAGTCTCAGTCATTTGCAAGTACCTTCACGTGTTTAAAGAAATTCCATCTTCTATAAATATGCTCGTATAAATGTTAAAAAAAAACTAAAATATATAAAGCTCTGTATCTTATTCCCTAATCACAACTGTTTAGCCTTTGAAAATGATATTTGTATATATCAAAGAACTTCAAGCCAATAAAGAATTTCGTTTTGCTTCGTGAATTAGATGTCTTCTCTTGTGCGTCACGACTTTCTAGTGAATTTTGTGGAACTAATCTACGGGTTAAGCCCAAACCAAAAGCGGAATATAAGACAAATCGAGAAACTCGAAAAGAAAACAATTAACAATAAGTTATCAGTCACCTTATATATATATATATATATATATATATATATATATATATATATATATATATATATATATATATATATATATATAAATATATATATATATATATATATATATATATATATATATATATATATATATATATATATATATATATATATATATATATATATATATATATAAGTGTATATTAGAAGATGCATTTTGAATTACAATCTAATTTGCTGCCTTCTCAGTCTTTTCTAGCTGAATTAGCACCTAACAATACAAACTTTTCCTTTAATACTTACCTCATTGCAAGACAGATGCTCTTTAAGGGCCGACCTCACATGCAGCTCTTTGCGAGTCAAATAAGGAATAATTCGGAAGTCGAAACAGATCTGAGGGTGTAATATTTCAGAAAAGAGCGACCTTCTTTTAAAGTAAGAAAAAGGATACAGTACAATATATAATACATAGATCGTAAATTTGCTTTAAAACTCATTAATTTTGATAGGATGTCATCATATTTTATCCAAAATAGTTTTTCCTCGTTATTTAAATGGGTTTTCTCTTAATTAATTTGTTAGAGAAATTTGATTATTCCACATTTCTTTTTTGTTCAAATTGATTAATTTTGGTGATCAAGTAACAGTGAAAAGTATTTCATTTACGTTTTACAGATAAACAAATAAAGGGAAATTTATGAGCTATTAAGAGAATTAATTTCTTTTGTTCAACAAAATGGGTTGGAAGATAATTTGCATTTTTATCACCTTTGCAGTAATTAACCAAACGTCTCATAAATTTCGCACTTCGCCAGGATAAAAATGAATAATTTGTTAACTTGCATGAACAAATATTTGGTTAATTTTCTTTATTTTTTTCTGTTTAAAGAAATCTTAGAGTGCAGAGTTGGAAAGATTGGAATGTATTGCACTGCTGATGTCCTGATTAGTGTTTTAGATGATTTTTAAAGGTTTTCTTTTTTCCTTACTCTTTATTGAATTCTCCGACTCTGTTGAGGTGTGTGTCCATTTCTGTTTCTGTTAGTCTCTCTATAGAGTTGCTTCTCTGTCTATCTGTATATATGTCTTTGTATTTCACTGTATATTTTTTTTATACCTTCAATATGTCTCTCTTTAAGTATGTTTGTCTATCCCTCAGTCTATTGGTCTATATCTCTCTTCCTGTTTCTCAATATGTTTCTCTCTGTCTCTTTTTATCACAGTTTTTCAGAAAATATGTCTTTCTGTTTATCTCTGTCGCAGTAGGAATGTCTGTAGAAACTACTCTCCATCGGTCCCTCTTTCCCTTAGTTTCTTCTTTTTTTCAATACATCTCTCTGTCTGCTCTTCTGTCTCTCTGGCCTTCTTTATGTACGTCACTCTGTCTATGCATCTCTCTCTCTCTAACCGTCCCTCACTCTAACCTTCCATCTATCTCACCGCCTCACTCTCTGCCAGCCACTCAGGCTGTACCTGCATCGAGCTTTACGTCATTCGGTCAATCCATCCCCGCTCCTATCAGTCCCTCTCACTTTCAAACTACCTTTCTGGCTCAAGAACTCTCTTTCTCTCTCTCACTCTCCTTTTCTTTGTTTATTTTTATGCTAGACAATCAATCTCTATCTCTGACTCTAGCCCTCTCCCTCACCCCTTTCCATCTCTCTTCAAATATCTCACTCCATTCTGATCCCGCCTCTTTGCCTCCCTCTCTCACTCTCCCCTTATCTCTCCCATTCTATCTATCTCATTTTCACTCTCCTCTAATATATATCTCTCCTTCCCTTCCAGTCTATCTCCCCCTATCCTTATCTACTTTTCCCACTCCATTTACTGGCAATTCTCTATTTCAACATCTCTCTCATTTTTTGTCTCAACACCTCTACTTAAAGCGCCAGTTTGGATACCGTAACACGGAGATAGTACCTTGTCTGTACAACTCCCTCTTTCGGCCCCACCTGGAGTATGTCGTACAATTTTGGAGTCCTTTGTTTCGAAAGGATATCGCAAGATTAAAACGCGTACAAGCCAGGGCAACCAAGCTGATCCCCTCTATCCAAAATAAAAGTTATGAGGATAGACTAAGGGAATTAAATCTGTTCTCGCTGGAAACACGTAAACTGCGTGGTCAGCTCATCGAAGTTTTCAAAATACTTCGAGGGTTCGACAATGTTGACTACCAGGATATTTTCACACTGAGTGAGAACAGAACGCGCAATCACGGCTTCAAACTTGAACTGAAGCGTTACAACCGCAATCTGTGTGGAAATTTTTTCACTTACAGTATCTGCGGTAAGTGGAACGCACTTCCAGTGAAAGTTGTCAACAGTGAATCTGTTGACCAGTTCAAGTCAAGACTAGACAAAGTCTTGAAAAGTGGCCGTTTAGGGACGCAAAACAATTGAGCAGCCATGTACCTGCCCGATTGCTAGTCCAAAGGAACCCTCTTTGATTGGACCGTAAGGTCTCCTAGGGTACTTTCTTTCCTTGTTACACCTTGTTACTTCTCTCTCATTCTCCCTCTCTCCCTAAACTTTACCCTATCTATCTTTCTCTCGGCCTATCTCTTTCCTTTCTCTCTCAATCCGATCTCTCCCCCCTATCTCTTCTCTACTCCCCCCTTTCTCTCTCTATATTCTTTTCTCATCTCTTTCCATCTATAATATCTCCCCCACTCTCTCACATCTTCATCTGTTTTTCACTCCTGCCTCTCTCACTTCCTCTCTCCCTGCTCCTGTTTCTCCCTACGCACTCTCTCCACCCTTTTCACTTCCACTTTTTTTCTCTTCTCCATCTCACTCCTACCCTATATCTCTCTCTCTCCATTATCTCTATTCATCTTCATTTGCCTCAACGCTATCACGTAGGGTGTAGACAGTGGTCGCGGGGTGTCAGGTAGGGGGGCAGCTATATATCTTCCAACCATTTTCACTTCCCGCAACTTCGTCATGTTTTATTTACAGATCTCTCGTTACCAAAATTGTGCGGGAGATTCTGCATCGTTCCTCACTTTAAGTTTAAACAAGGTCTGCTGACCAAAGTCGTGTGCTCTCAATTTTTCTGATTTATGACCTTACGACGTTCAAAACTTTAAATAATTCCCGAACTAACCTTAGGAACAATTTTGAAAATATATCATTAGAAGAAGAATGTAAAACAACTTTAGACTTTCAAATTTCCTTATACTTAGCCGTAGAGTTATGAAGTTATTGCCAAATAATGCTCCAGCTAACCTTGGCCGTACTTTGGAAATTATATCATTCAAAAGAAAATACAAAACAACATAAAATTTCAAAGATCGTTAAAATCAGCGGAATAGTTGCGGTGCTATTGACAAAACAAAAAAATTTCAAGGCTATTTGCAAAGTCCTTAGCATTTATATATTTTGAAAGATTGTAAAACAACATAAGGGTTTCGAATTTCGTTAGAACCGGCCGGAAGATTATGATGTTGTTTCCAAAACAAAATAATTCCTGGGCTTACCTTGTAAGGACCTTTTCAATTATATCATTCAAACGAAAATGTAAAACAACATGAGGATTTCAAATTTCGTTAGAATCAGCTGATTAGTGATGATATTATTGCAAAAAAAAAAATTCTGGGCTAAACTTGGGAAGAACTTGGAACTTACTTACAAGGTCCTAAAACTCGATGCTCCACCTTATCTCTCGTTTGCCCTCTCTCGTTGTGAAACTCCTCGGGTACTCCGGTCTAACCTCGCTCCCATCCTGAACACATCTCGTTCTGTCCTCTACTCGATGGGTTACCGTTCCTTCTCAATTTGTGCTCCTAGACTCTGGAATGCCCTTCCTGCCGAAGTCCGATCCTCTCGCTCCCTTGCTACCTTTAAACGTCTCCTGAAAACTTATCTCTTCAGAATTGCCTTCTCTTTCCTGTAAACATTCTCTACACTCGCTGCACAACCTGCGCTTGGTGAGGGCTAACACCAGTGAAGGGCGCATTGTAAATACTTACTCTATTATTATTATTATATCATTCAAAAGAGAATCTAAGACAACATATGGGTTTCAATTTTTTTTTTTAGATTCGGCCGAATAGTTAGAATGTTATTACATAAACAAAAACAAGCCTAAACGGGGACCGAAAGACCCACATAGTGAGATATAAAGTCGCACGCGACTGAAAAGCGGTTCTGGTAACTGTTATCACTAACTCATATAAAAGCTGGTGTCACTTTTTGGGGCCTCGTTTGCACCCCCATTACTTCCGCTTTTCCATCCATTCTTACATCGTACCATACATAGTATTAAGGATCTTTCCAGCTACCTCACCTTAAAATAATACTTATTCGATAATGCATTACAAACAATTTCTTTTTATAAATCATCTCTAGTGCATAAACAACTCATCTCCTAAATTGCGAGTACAAAGGCATCTACATTTCTTCATAAAAACTTTGAAATTAATTTAATAACAGTCAGCCTCCAGAAATGTCCATTTGACCTTTAAATAAAGTTAGTTTTTAGTGTAATTCTACAGATTAATCACTAAATAGCAATCGAAGGCGCTTTACTCTAAATAATTGTTATACACCAGAAATATAAATATATGGTGTTATAAAGGAAAAAGGTTTCGCAGATATTTTGCAATTCATACCTGTCTTTTTTAGGGTGGGTTACTTTAGGTTGTTGGGATTGGTATGGAACGTTAGGGTAAATTAGGTTGTTCGATTGGGGTTTATTTTCTCTTTAGATTAGATTAGGTTTTAACGGTTTACTTGGTTCGTTTTTAGGTGGTTATGTGATGTTTGGAGGTTGTTCTTTGCTGTGGCCCTAAATACATTATCTAAAAATGACCACGAGAGATTATAAAAATAAGCTTAATTGAGTCCATTTTCCGTCCAGCCTATATACTGGAGGTCAAATTATTCAGCAAGATTTAGTTAATTTATGGCTGCGTTTTGGCTATTTATTCTGAATACATAAGAAACAACCTAAAAAGCAACCATCATAACTTGACCAAAAACACCTAAAAAAATAACGAACCTACAAATTCTAACTTAATTTTAGCTAAATCTTACCTAATAAAAATGAAAAAAAAACAAGAAAAAGAAAACACGATCTCAAAGGCGGCCATAATTCTAGTACGATTATTTGGTTTCATTTAGAGCAGTAACTTATATCAATATGTTACTACTTTTTTATGTAAATAATTATAAATTACAATAATATTAAGTTCTCTTATTACTAGTCAAATATTGGGTAATTTGAATGAGATGGGCGCACTCGTTTTGGGCTAAAGTATCCTGTAATTCCGTTCCGTATCGTTGTATTAGTATCCAGGGAGTAATATCTTGATGGCGGAGAGGGTCCCTCACCTCTTATAAAGATAGGAAAAGGCAATATTTCAACAAAATTTTGCAACACAAGCAGTTTTCCACGACGCCATGTCTAAATGCCATGAGACGGCCTAAGTTACGCTTGGTCATTTGTTTTTTATGCTATTATGTGAAGAAGGTATTTGAAAGTGTTTCGAAGCTAAAATCAACTGAGCTCGCGAAGAATTGATTGGTGGCTACGGTGTCTAGTGCCGTCAAGTCGGAGGTTAGCAAGAGCTTGAGATGCTAGGAAAGGCGTTTGCTTGCCGACAGTATAAGAGAACGACGTCGGGAGTGCTGTCTTTGGCATCTCAGGGACATGAATTTTTCGTGCCAATAGAATTCTATTTTTTTTAAGAAAAATACTTCAAGGTCATCAAGGAGAACGAGTGCGGGCCAAGCTTCGCGAGGTACTTCTGCGAGGTCCACTAAGTACCCATTAAAATTCACCCGGTGTTCGTTATAATAGTAGACGTAGTGGCTTCAAAGACCGTGCTAGAGTGATTACGGTCTAACATAGAGTTCTGGTCGAAGGATTTTTGTCCGCCGCAGTCGCACGACCTCAATCTTCATGACTACAGCGTCTGTGCGCACGTCTATGGCAAGGCCCGCAAGGTCCACCATAGCAACGTCGACGAGCTGAATTCCAGGTCACGCGCGTTTGGGTCGCCAGCATGAGTAAGAAATTTGTCTGCAACGTGTACACGGCTTTCAGGTCTCGCCTGGAGCGTTGGTTCGAGCCAAGGGAAACAGCAATGATTATTATTACAATATAAACGCATATTTAAATTTTAAACAATAAAAACGTGTCCAACTGAATCAAAACAATCATTCTATCCTTTGTTGAGCGGGTCGTAACGGGTGTAACATGACTTTTGCAATACCTATTATTACAAATATACGATTAATTATTTCAGTATTTTGTATCTTAAAACACGTGTGCCCATCTTATTCGAAACAACAGGAAAATTATCTCCAATGACCTGCAGCGTTTTGCGATAAGATGATATATGGTTATTGTATTAATGGTTTCCCATGGTTCAAATCACTTACAAGAGCCTTTGAATAGCTAAATGGTTAAATAAGTTTCTGCCATTAGAATGCGCAACCCAGCGCCAAATTCGATGGCAGATTTTAAATCACTAGGGTGAATAACCATATGTCCCATGATCATATGCGTCATTTCATGGCTCTAAATGGCTACAATTGAACTTTACTCATTTTGAAAAAAAGCAACGCCTTGCCCTGGAGCTTCGCCGCAGTTAATTACTAAATATTGTAGATTCTTTAGACATGGTACAGGTACTTGCTTCAGGTCATTTATTTTCCATATTATGGACTATTTTTATATTTACCATGCACCAAATTCCTTATTAAAATTTAGTTAGACGGTTCGATTATGATCTTTTCACCATCCAATTAAACTCTCATATAATCTCTTAAACAAATATCCGACCACGAGCGAAAACCTCCGTTTAATTAATTGCAAGCCTCTTTTAAAACTCTAATAGAGATGAACTCCTGTTTTTTGATTTATATTAACGTAATAATATTGCACTTGTTTATGGCCGTTAGAATGAAATACCTCTTTTAATAACATTATAAAAAGGGGGAGGAAAACCTAGGATTGGTTATGCAACAACGTACAGTCTCCGGGCTAATCATAATTGTAACCTCAATATTGACTCGGCTTTAATCCCTTGTATGCAGCTTAGCCAAGCTTTTTGACACAAAGATTTTTCCTAATACTTTATATTATCCGAGAAGGAATGATAAATTCAGCAAAAGATTTATTCCCTTGGGTGTGTCGTTCCATCATTTTGCCTGCAACTTTGCTCTCTAAAGTACCATTACATTTAAGAGCAAACGACAAAAAATTCCTTTGATATTCTTTTTATTGCTGTCGTGTATCGGCAGTGTGCACAACTTTCTTGAACTTGCTCATAATGGTCCATCTGTAAACTAGGGTATGCTTCTAAAGGAAATTTGATTTTTAAAAATTTTACCACTAATCTATATTGAGCTCAGAGAATCAGAATTAATTTGGGATACATATTTTATTCAATTGTTTACATCGTTAAAATATTTTCCAATTAGAAGGCGATTTTAAGTTAGCCCAAAGAGCGTTAAATATTTTAAAATGTTTTAATCCAATCTTTATGACCAAGGCTTTGATGAAAGGGAAGCAACATTGGGTATGTATAATTCCTGGATGGAGTTTGATTACCACCCAGCAAGCTGTGCTTCAACTCTTGTAGGTTACCACTCATGTATGACCCATAAGCCTTGGTCAATCACTAATAAAACACATCAGAAACACAAATATTCACCCTTGTGTGACAAAGAATTTAAACTAACGAATTATAATTCTTTCTACCATCAATTAATCTAGGAATATATCCATGATCTGTCCTGAAGAATTTTAAAAACAAGAAAAGTTTAAATGATAAATAATATATTTTCCATGGAAGGAAAAAGCAAATATTTATCCCCAAATATTGGCTTATTATCTTATCATTCAATCAAGTCCCCCCCAAATTCTTATACTATTACGCCTATGTCGGCTTTTAGTTAGTAATAAATTAGTAAAATGTCCTGAAGTTTTCCTTTGAAAAATAATCACCCGTTGCTTATATATACTATGAAACTTTAGTTAACAAATAATTATACGTTTTGAACTTAAATACATATAGTTTTCTTGGAAATAAAAGCGACACAAAAAATTATTTTTTACACAGATAAGGAGCATATAACGTCTTTGATCAAAATGACCGTTTATTCTGAAGCCAAACACCCCCTCATTCAAATTCTACTTAATCTTAGAATTTATGGCTCTAGTCTAATGTTTTGCTAGCGAGAGCTTTTATGCTCGGAGACAGCTGGATATACATTATCTGCAAGCCAGCTGTGCATATGCTAAGTGCGCATTCGATTCAACGGAATACAAAATTCTTTTAAGCGGATTTGTAGCGTCTGGTCAGTTATATTTCTTTCCAGCATGTTACCTTATTATTTCTCATCTGACATTCACACGAGGAAACACAAAGGTAGATATAATACATACTACTGAGGTGGCAGTGAAATTAGGTTGAGGGATATTAAATAATAAGGATAACTGAAAAAATGTTGCCCATGTCAAATAAATAGAATATTTTACGAGATGAAAAATGAGAATATACCAAATTTATTATAAATACACTGTTCTTTATAATAGTGCTAACTATATAATAGTTTTTACCGGTATTTCAAATGAAACTATATCAGTGAAAGAGTACCTTCATACAGTATTATTGTAGGGTGAGATGGTAACCTTAAGGAATTCATTAGGAACCGAACATTTGATTACTCGAAACAAGATTTAATAGAGTAACAATAATTTGTTGGAACTGGGAAATCTGAGAAAGGAATAACTTAGGAACTACGATAAGTTCTGTCAACTTATGGACAATGTATGATAGGTTTCTCAAGGAGCTGCTGATTGATGTTTTAAATAATAAGTAGACGAGACAGCTTCTATTGTATACCAGAGTCAAACCGTTTTCTTAGATTCTTGGTTCTTCCTTTGTATTACGTTTCTTTCTAGCTTGTGAAAGTAATATGTATCTTAATAGAGAGTCTATATGTGTTAGCTCGTTTAAGCTCAATAAGTACCATGCAAAGACAATACCTCCTCGTAGAAATTTATTGATTAGCACAACTCGAGTGAACTGAATGGCTTAACATAGGTTACTGTTGAAGATCTGGTCGCTCGAGTATAAGAGAAGTCAACATTGTGAAATTTGTACGAAGAAGAAAGAGGTACGTTACGTGAAAAAAAGAAAATACAGGAGAAAGGAACAAGAAGAAGGCGTTCTAAAAGCGTTTTCATGCCGAAATTTATCCAGCAACTGCAAGAGAATGTGATGGAAGACTAGAGAAACGGAATCCTTGCTTTTGCGAAAGAGAGGGATTTGGAGTCACCACCAAGAAGCTGCCTCTGAATAAGGAAATTTGCTACTACTCTTACAAGAGGCTCAAAGGTCAAATTTTGACAGCCCACTCCAAGGAGAACTGCTTTATTAGGTAAAGAAGCTCATGAACAAGCTGAAGCTTCCTGTTAAGCCGGTGACAATCTGCTTCTTCTCAAATGAAATCAAATTCTCCCAGCACCAGTTGCACGACACCACAGGACAAGAGATGGCATGCCTATAATCTATGCAATTTTACGCGTATCATAAAGACCAAGATCCTTCAAACTGTATTGGTCTGTGAATGACTCTTCAGGGACAGTAACGTTCTAGCAACTCAGAATCTCTAAGCAGGGTCTTAGGCTCAATTAAGATGGTTATGTGGAGCTACTGGAGATAGTGGTCAAATCCTTGCTGCTAAGGGTTGCTTCTGGAATGTCATAACTCAGGAGAGAGAGAGAGAGTGTGTCAGTAACCTTATGCAATCTGTTTACCCAGATAGCTAGCTATTTTATTTATCTACCATTTCAATTTGCTCGCTGTCACTTTTTTTGTCTATCAGGTTGATCTCGGTTTTTTTTCAAGACTTTTGTTTTCCAAGCTTTATTTTGAGGTCGATTATTTGATTCATGGTTAATTTCTTGACGCATTGTTCAAATTTCTTCTTGGTTATCAGCTATTAGTATAATATCTTATGCGAATCTCAGGTAATTGAGGTAATTAATTCCCATTCGTCTTTATGCTTTTGTTTTGCAATTTAGCCCCCAAAGACTTCATTTAAATAGGACATGGATAATTTCGGAGAGATATTCTCTACTTGTCTTACAGATTTCTGTAATTGAAAGATATCTGAAGCCTCATTTAATCTAATGTTAGATCTGCCATTTTGTTATATTTTTTCTTCAAGTCCTTTATGCCTCTTTGATTTTTTTAAATCGAATGCTTTCTGGTCGTCTACAAATATCAAGTATAGAGTAGCATCGCACCTTATAAGCTTTCTCATTTAGCTGTTTGAGAGTATGTGTGTGGTCAATCGTTGATAAACTTTGATGAAGTTAGCTTGTTCTCTCGATTGCTAGTCAGCTAGCTGGTTTTGCAGTCTGTTAGAAAAGACTCTTGTGAAGACTTTATGGACACACGAAAGAAGACTGACTGGAAGGTAGTTTTAAAAAGCCTGTTTTATCACCCCTTTGTATACAGGTCAAATATGGCATTGAATCAATCCTTCCGAATCTTGCCATTTTTTGACGATAAGAGGAGGCGTGCTAGTTGGTCCACAATGAGAGATTTCTATAATCTTTCAGTAACTCAGAAATGATGTTGTCCTAACCTGGTCCTTTTGGTTTTTTTTCATTGATTTGCAATTTCTATTTCTGATTTGAGAACGGCGAAGAATCTTTGAGTGTTGTTGGGTGGTTGTGATTTTGGATGATGATGTTGCTTCATTACAACTTTTCATAGTAATCCTTAGTTCTTTTAACTATTCTTTTACGATCCTAGTTTAGAGCTATTATGTGATATTTTCCTTTTTAGGTCTCTTTTAACTATTTTATCCTAATTTTCTTCTTTGATAGTGTCATTAACAATAATTGTATTATATTTTATAATGTCGGCTCTTTTTGCTTTTAATTGAGCTTGATTAGTTCTGTTAGGTCAATTTGTTGGTTGATGTGTGTTGTTTGAAGAATTTGTGCTTTTTCATTATATTTTGTGCTTCTTCTGAGAGTCTGGTATTGTTCTTATTTTTATGTTTTCTTGTTTTTTTTAGCAGTCTCTTTCGTATTTCATCAATTTATTGTTCATAGATTGTACATAAATTGTTAGCGTTACTGGAGTCAAGGCAATTTAAATGGTATGCTCTTTGAAGATGGCACTGGAAATATGGAAGCAGATTTTTATGGATCTTATTGGACTTATTTTTTAATTGAATACATTAGTTTAATTAAATTTTTTCCAACATTTAATCATCCTATAGTCATTTATTTTGGTTTTATTGATGGATTTGAAATTATTATGGCAATTGTTTTCGACCAGCATATAATCAATTTCCTTTTATATTTCATTGGTTGAGCTTCTATAAGTCCATCTTTGCTGTTGCTTTTATGTAACAGCAATTTAGCAGCAATTTTGAATTCTTGGATCAGTGAAAACTCAACCAGATCTCATTCCTTTAATTTTATTTCCCCATTGAAAACCTTCCCATGCATGACTTATTTCCTTGTCCAATTTTTGCAGTAATGTCTTTTACGATATTAAAATGTGCTTTGTTTGTTTTTTGGCTTGTTCTGGTGTCCTCATAGAATCTATGTGATCCTTCCTGCCTGCTAACAGATATTTGTGCTTACACTTGAAATATTTTGAGTTTGTACTTCTTAGATACTCTTAAGTTTACGTAAGCTACTCTTTCAAATGTGCCTTGAAAATCTATTATCTTTACTTTCAGCTTTCGCAGGTTAATAAATCCAACTCAATATTGTTTTTGATCTTCTTTTCCTTTGTGGTAGAATAGGTGATGGGCACACTTCTTTGAGTGACAACTTCCCAACTCGTCAGGTCTCACACATATAATTATATCCCATTTTATAACATTAATTATTGTGAAGGGTACTATTTGTACATATGTTGCAATGTACGAAGCTTGGTTTAGTTTTTCATGTAGTAGTTGTGATTAAAACTATTGTAGGCAGTCGCATTTTGACCTACAGCTCCCTTACCTACACAAACAATGTTGCTGTTGCAGTCAGTCACAAACTGACTCACAAAGGCACCCTTATCTAGTTAAGCAATATGTTTGCACCTTAGTTACATCCGCTGAACCAACAGGAACGACCAAATTTTCTCAGGATTTTTTTTATCATGAGAAGTTTAAGTTCATATCGTAGGAGTGTGTTTGGAATGAAGTTCAAATCGATATTCCAGAGGAAGTCATGACGTAAAGAAAACTGATCCTTCTTCTCAAATCCTTGATTTAGAACGATAAGGTTCAGAGATTTTATGCTCATCTTTTGGTATCTAAGAAACAGACATACAATAATCTGTTATCAAATTAAGAAGTAGAAATCGAACTTACCTGTTAGAGTCCAGATATGTGTTTTCAGATGTTTTTAAAACGTTTGAAAATAGTCTAATTTCAGAATTTCTTAAAATATATTAAGTAAATTATAAAATCTGTGCACCTAATTACTTTGTATTACGATATATTACTACACACTGTTATATAGTTTTATACATGCCTTAGCACTTGCGACGGGATATTTTGGCTGATCAATTGAAAACAAATAACCAACGATTATATTTCGAGAGGCTGGAATTGTAACCACTGTATAACAAAGATTTAATAGAGAAAAGTTTCTATTTATTTTTTGTTAGCTTGTATAACTGATCAGTATAAAATTGGGCGGATACAAGTGATTTCTTTTCCAATTTTATGAGGAATCTTTAGACGCAGATTATGTAATAATTAGAAATATTTGTAGCTTCAACTTCATTTTAAAAAACTCTATAAGTTGCCTTTATAAAACAGCTGCTTAATAAGGGAAGGTAGTCAGCTGAAAACTCTTGAATTATTCTGGATTAAATTTAGTTTAAAAATCTTAAGAAGATATGGGTTTCATTTCTGATCGTCACAGTTATTGTGAAATCATTTGATTATTACTCCACTTGTTATCTCCATCTTTCTTTCCTTCTCAAGTTCATGTGCGACTAACCGCCGATTCTTGGCTTTAACGCTATCGTGAAGGCACCATATATCAGGATGTGAACTAGGCTGTAGTAACAAGACTGTTTTGCCATGGGATGGAGCACTTGATTGCACATATTTAAATATTTACCATTCGTTGACGAGTATTTTTAAAATATAGCTTTTTTGCGGGAATGAAAGTAAAGGAAGAATTAGTGTCCAAACGAATTCTATTATTGTATCACTTATTCTCATGTTAAAGTTGGCAAAATGTCTTTAAATTTAAGCTCAAACATTATAAGTGTTGGGTTTTATCGAAGTTTCCTTTCCTTTGTCGTTGATGAAAAAAGGAACGAACACATACAATTTCACAGAAAGAGACCAGTGAACTTGTATTTGAAGCCATTTAATTTACATATCTCTCCTCAAAATTGGAGGATAATCGTTGAGATAGGATGATATTCAAGAGGGCAATAATGGTCCTGATGGTAGTTGTCGTGGTTCAACCACACTATACAATACACTACTTTTATATTATGTGGGGGGATGACTTAATTACCTATTGCAATGAGAACTTTAAAGCACTGTTCGCAGGTATTAACGGTCGTTAGGAGGTCATAATTGGAGCGTTGGGCTTCATAACGTTAGTTTTCCGACATAATTAGTTAGCGAGATGACTTGAATATGCCGAGAGTAACGTTAAAGGTTAGGTAAAGATGAAACAACAAAAATATAATTTTTTTTACAAAGATTAAAAATAGAATAATAGGCAAAAGGGAATTATTTAAATTCTTAAATAGAATTAATTGATTAATGCTACTAGGCTCAGATCAAAAGGGGAGAACTTGACAATACTAATAATGGAGGCAGTTTCAGTCTTACGTGTCGGTGACATCGAGAAAGGTCTTTCTTGCAATGAGATGAGTGGGGCACGGTTCGATAAGGCAAGCGGGGAAAGATCAAATGAGACAAGTGGGGCACGGCCCGAATAAAGCAGGTGGGGCACCATCCGAACCAACCTTTCGGTAAAGATAGCCAATCTTCAAAGATGAAGTTCTACGGCAAATGTGGGATTCCTCATAATTACACTGGAAGAGGAAACTTATTTTCCTGTCAGGTAATCGATGGGGATTTTCTTCGGTTCGATTAAAGGCTTGCCGTTTACAGAAGCTAACAATTGACTAAGGTAAAATGACGGTGGAGAAAATCTTTCTAGTGGGATAACGCTCATGTAACCCCAAGACGAATGGGACGGCCTTGACGTGCGTTTTGGACTTCTAGAAATACAGAATAACCTGACTATTTGTATGTCCGATTCTGAGGGGGAAGGGGGAGTTTGGCGAAAGGAGTCGCAAGCTCTAGACATGTTAATCCGAAGGTGAGGTCGATTTATTTTTATTTAGCAGCAAGGTGCCAGAACAGCGGCTCCTCTGCGTTTGACACCGATGGGGGGTGCTTGGGATGGGTTCGCACGATTTGGGAATAATTCCCCAATGCGAACAGGAGTCGAATCTTCGCAAATGTTCGAACGGGAAATGCCGTTGTCCACGGCGCGATACCATCGCACGTGGTCTCCAATAAATTGGAGAAGGGGGGGTCAGAGGTTGTTCTTTTACAGTAGTGATGACATCGTTGCTAATGAGGGATTAGGGTAATCATGTTGGTGATAATGAATATAACAGTACTAATTATGAGCGTGCTAAGAATGATGAAGATAAAGATCATGACGTTGATAATGGTGGTGATTTTCGCGTTGATGTTGAAGATGGGAAAGTTGGGATAATAATGAGATTATGATTATTATGAAGATTCATCTTCTACAAAACTCTTTTATGGCAGTTTCCATCGCACCAAGATCTCTTTTGACTCATGGCAGCAAATCTTTTTAACTCACCGTGGAAAGAACCCTCTTATCTCGCTGCAGAATGAACCCATTTCTACTCACCTAAGAAATCAATAATTAATCATTCTAAGAACACTTTTGACTAACTGAACACATTTGACTCACCACAGCAAGAACCCTTTTAACTCACTGAGGGCCAAAAACCATTTGAATTTGTTAAATAAATATTTATATTTATTTTTAGCTAACAATAACATCTATATAAAGTAATTTTTAAAGGGCTAAATATAATGAAGATAATTATCAAAGGTAAGAATTCTAAGTACTAGTTTTATACTATGTACTTTAGGGCTTAGAAGGCTAGTATTTAGCCGCCTTCAATCCAATAAACCTAGAAATAGATTTAGAACATTGAAACAAGACGATGAAGCAATGGCAATAGTTTTACTAGGCACTAATTAGGCCTTCCCAAGCACTTTCCCTGATGAGTTTCCTTAATAACCTTTATATTTATTTTCTTGTGAGGGGATGATTGATAATGATGGGAAATGATAATAAATATATCCTAAAGAAACTCAAAATTCAGTCACCTTTCCCTTTTACTCTAAATTTACACATTAATTATGGAATTACCTGAACTTTTTTGCTGATTAATCTCCTTAATCTCATGATCTTCTTAATTAATTTGGTAGAGACCTGACTTAATAACATTTGTATTGATATTGCTGGTAAAATTTGCCTTGTACGCATACCAGTCCGACTCCAAACTTCTGTTCCACAAAGGCGTAATATTATTTTCTTTGTCCTTTGAGTAATTTAAGTACTAAAAGATAATTTTGGGAGAGTCACGAAGTCCAATTTTATTCGGCTTTTGGTTGATCAAGGACACAAAAATTAGGCTGGAACTGTATCATTTAAGTTTTCCCATTATCTTTATCTACGCTTCCCGTTCTTTGTATTTATTACTTCTTTTCTATAAACTTTTTCCCTTTTCGGCCTTTTTCAATGGCTTCGCAAGTTAAAGCGTTTCTTCTCATCTATATTAGAAAATACCCGACTTTTCTTAATTTTGTCGTTTGAAACTCGTCAAAATAAAAGGAATAAATTTCCTCGAGGTGAGTAATACCCTCCTTCAAGGAGCTAGACACTATTCCATCATGTAAGAGGAGAGAACATAAATTGAAAAACAATAATAAAAGAACTGAAAACTTGAAAAATAGGGAAGGAAAGGTCTAACCTAGTAAACTTTATCAAACAAATGCCAGGGCCGCAAAGGGTCATTTGAACTAACCAAATACAATTTCGTCAAGTCAATCATATTTAAAAATTTGCATCCTCACTCAGGGAGACGACTGATAAGAACAGCTTTGTACTCCTGCCTGATAGTACTATTGCTATTTCCTATAAAGTTGCCTTTGCTCCTTTGACCATGAATAATGCTTCTTAAACACCCTAATTACTCAGTTTAACTATTAAAGAATGTAATGATTACTTAAAGTTGCTGACCATTAACCATGTTTTTGCAATAGCATATGAAATAATGATGGGTAACTTAATTTCCACATTTATTATCACTCATTAATTGAACTGCTAATTATATTAACCCCTAGAACTTTAATTGCTGGCTTATTGTCTTCTGAAAAATATTTTTCTCTCATACTTGATATCCACATCATAGCCACTGCCACTATAATTCTATTAAAAGTGCCATGATCTTAATTAAGTCAGAAGTAATTTATATACAAATATAAAAATAGCAGAACATAGTGTTTAACAAATGGTATTAATCTTTGGTTTCATAAAATAACATAGCTCATAATTATACACTAAATGCTAAGTAACTTTATATTATACCTGTTCGAATTTACCGAGAATTATAATTAACATTGCTGAAATAAAGTTCGTAATTGGGCTCCCAAATGCGGAATCCCTGAATGTTGGGCCAAAGTAATAAGCCTTATTCTGCTCGGAGGAGAACTTGTGTTATCGTAAAGTTTACCTAATAATATTTGCTTCCTGGAAAAGAAGCGAATTTGTAATGATAAGTAAGTATTACCAATTCGAATTCTAAAACAAGTATTGGTGTAATTTTAATGTAATTAATTTAAATTTTACTTCAATGCTGAGCCTCAGATTGGGACGACGTTATCAAACTGGGCGAATACGGTAATAAAGCTCTGCAAATTTAATACAGCTGCGCTGATCCGTCTCAACTAGTGAAATTCTGTGATAACGACGTATTTATTTTCATGCGCTCACAAGGATCTTGCCGATTCAGTGCACCACCTAGAATCAAAGAACAAAAGAACTATTTAAATTTACACTTGTGTACGTTTATTAAAGTCCAGGAATTTAGAGGCTGTTTATTATAATTGTGTGTTATAAAGGTGTGTGTAGGAGAATAGAAGATTCAGAATACTTAACTGTATGTCTTTAATTAAATAAAATTTATATAATTTATTAAGCGATGATTATTAATTGAAATAATAAGAAAGTAAATGTTCTTGCTCCCATGTTCATACTTACCCTCGTAGTTGCAGATTCCATTTCTAAACTAACTTAATTATTGAAAGTTACATACATGTGAATAAGGTTAGGTAAAAATATGATGCTAAGTAATCCAAGGAGCTAAATATCGATATCCGTTAATCCAAGCTTGCTCATTGTCGTAGAATGGACTCTCAACGATATACCATATATAACTATTCGTTGAGGGAACTTATTTAATTATCTTTAGAGTGCGTGGATGTCTAGGCTGGCTGATATTATGTATCTTCGATATGCTTAAGAAGTGGAACTGAGCTCAAGGATAATAATATTGCTATCATTAATAAAATAATGGTTTTATTAATAAAAACTATCAACAACACACAAAAAGGAAAATATTGACATAAACAAAGAATTGGAAAGGGTCGTGGGAAATCGAGCTAAACCGGGGATTAAGAGATTTCAAAAGATAAAACAAATATAAATTAAAGGGATGAGATGGTTCGCTAAACCATTTAAAGCACAGTATCGAGTTGGAAAAAGAGATATATACTCAAAGGTAACGTTCGGCTTACGTAATTATACTTGTTGTGCAGAGAAAGGTGACGTGAAGGAATTTTCGGTCCGCTTGCGAGTTCCAGCCGAAGGGGGGGGGGAATTAAATGATTCTGACGTGGCGTCTTGGGAATGAGAACCGTTTCTTGACAAACGGCTTAAAGAACAATGGCTGTTCTACGTTGTTCTCTTCTGAACAACAAGGAGGGGGGTGAGAACCCTCTCTTGTCTACGGGCTCAAGAACAATGGCTGTTCTAATGTTGTTCTCTTTCTGAACAACAAAGGAAGGGTAAGAACCGTTTTTTGGCGAACGGGCTTCACCGGACAATGGCTGTTCTACGTTGTTCTATTCTGAACAACAGGAGGGGGGGGGGTGAGAACCGTTTCTTGGCAAATGGCTCGAAAGAACAATGGCTGTTCTAACGTTGTTCTCTTTCTAAACAACACGGGAAGCCTTGTAGACTTGGCGTCACGAAGGCTCGAACCTTGGCACTCAAAGGATATTGTCCTTCTCCTGGACAAGTGATGGTGGATCTCGAGGTCAAGGGACCTTTGGTGCACAAGGTGAGACTGGACCGTAGTGATGTCTCGCGAAGAAAATCTGGAACTCTAATCTCCATCTTAGTGGTTGAGTTTTCATATAAATAGCCGGGACAACTCCTTGGCGTAGGGGACAATGGAGTGGGAGCTTCGAGGGAATGCACAGCCGAGCCTGAGAACAATGCCTTATCTGACCATAAGCCTAACTCAATCTGGCGAAGTCGGTGCATGGGGCGAATGGGGGAAGATAAACCTCCTTGTTTAAACATTGACTCAGGTTGCTGCGATAAGGCCCCTCCCCCCTCTTCAAAGCAAAGATGCACGTGGGTAGCATCGTGGTTTTAAATAACATGTGATAGTGTTTGAAATTAAGCGGCCTTAACCCGTTCTATCACACTCATCAATTAAATTAAATTATTATTAAATTTAAAGGTGTCATTTTTTAATTCTCGGGTAGTTAAACTATTTTTTTTCACCAATTTAAACACTTACGTCCCCATTCTTTATATGCTTTTATTCTCCATCATTTAGTATATTTTCATGTCTTTGCAGATCCTGTGAATGTAACACCAAGGTATGATTTGGATGATAATGATGAAGAAGAGGATGTAGAGTTCAGAAAACCACCAGCCAAACAGAAGAGGAGGTACTGGATGAAAGAAGACATCACCAACACCACACTGCAAAAGTACGAGCACAAGCAACCACAAGTGATATTGGATCCCTACCACTAATTGAAAAGAATATTTATAATGGATCTGATCGAGCACATCAAGTACCAAAACAACTTGTACGTTAGATAAACTAATGTGAACATAACCTTGCACACAGTAATGCAAACAGTGATGTTGTTCATGGGAATTCTACGGTACATGAGTTTTAACTGACTACCTGCTGTAAAAAAAATATTGAGCAGTGGAGACTAAGCTGCCTCAGCTGGCTGACAACATATCATACAAACGTTTTCGTTCGCTTTGAAGCAACATGTACTTCAATTTCAATAACCAAGCTGCAGCCTGCCTGTGGATGAACTAGTGGTGAAATACAAGTGTACCAGGGCTGGAAACCTCAAACAGTACATACATAACAAACCTGTCCAGTATGCCCCAAACTATTTTGTAGAGTTAGCAGTGACGACATTATCCAGAACATTATCATGCATCAAGGAGAATCAACTTTTTCAGCACATATGACTAAGTTTAATCCAGGGGAAATGAAGATGAATAAGACTGAACAGAATGTCATAAATCTGTTCAAGACACTGAAGCATCATGACAAAAGTACAATATACGAGTATGCAGACAACCCTTTTTAAATTATAGGTCTTGCTAAATACCTGAGGGTCAAATACAGCTGCCGGTATTTGGGAACAGCACGAGAGAAACCCTTCGGGTCTCCATCATTAAATACGGCAAAAGATACGACAAAGTCGAACGTCCCTTAAGGACCTCTGGACTAGTGCTCTACTCAAAGTATACTGGCTGTTAGGTGGATGGACAACAAACCTGTTACAATCCTATCCACGGATGCTGGGATTCAGTCCATTTATACAGTTATGCGATGGAGCAAGGACGCAAAGTCAAATGTCAACCGTAGTTCGTCACAGTGCAGCTTCTTCAATGAGCCACTGGCCCACATTTACCACGATGAGTCATACCTTCCAACACTGCTTCGCAAAAGGAAACATTCATGGTTGGAAATCGATGTATGTCATATGCATGTTGTTTTGTGTCTTTCTGACAAAAAGTCTGCTTCCTACTATTGCATGAACATTCTAGGTTGTGATACCAAAAAGCCTGTTTCTATTAACCCTTGAAATACCACGCCTTGGAAACGCGAAGCTCCTTTATTACCCAAAGAAGTTAATTGAAATAAGTCATTTGAAATTGAACTCTTTAAAAAATATATAAAATATGTACATATTTATCTTACCTGTCTTCCGAAAATTGCATCATAAGATGAGCTTTAAATGGTCATTAAATTGCTTTGATTTGAGTTCGGATGTAGCATTTGGCACCGACGCCTTGTTTTTCCCTTGTCTCCCCTAACATAACATAACATAATTTCACGGATGACAAAAGCCACAAGGGCCTATCAAAGGTCTACTCACCAAGCGAACGATCCTGACAGTCTTGCTCACTGAACGCAAACAATTTCTTTTGAAGGCACAAATGTACAAATAACAAAAAAGACTTTTGTAACTGAAGAAATTTTTCAAAAAGTTCAGAGAGTATTGGACAAATATATAATAGTCTTTACTTTAGTAAAAAAGGAAAATAATAAAAACGGAATTATACGTTTAGTTTTTTATAGTTCAAAGATATAGTTTAGTATGTTTGTTTGTACGAATATCTCCAAAATATACACAAAGTGGTTATGGATGCTTTTTTTTCACATCTCTTGGGCTGTATGGTATTAAGAAAAGCAGGGACCCATGCACAGTGACACTTGACAATGCTTGCACCATAATGTTGTGCGTGTTCTAATATTTATTTTAGGAAAAACCCAACATCGCCTTTAAGCCAATTTCCGTTCGCCCACAGCTGAGCTTGAAGCTATATCATGCTTTTCCGATAAACCTCTTCCTCTTACTCTATCAGAGTAATTTACTTTAGGTCGAGTAGACAGCTAGTGTGAAACACTAGTCACTGAGTAATGTCTATCAAGCAATTGTTTTATTACTTTTCATTGAAAATTCTCTGAAAAAATCTTTTTTTGTCTACAATCTCAGTTCATTAGATGCATGTTATATGCCTTGGGCATGGAAACATCAACAAGAGGGTAAAAAAGCTTTTTGTACCATTTGATGGATTTTCTAAGATATTCGCTAGAACTGAGTATTATATCGGAATTGTCAATATGGCACATCTTTATATTGTAATCCAGTATTGCACCCGGTTTCTTTATTGGCAGGAAGAAGGAAAGAGGGAATAATGTTCGTTTTAGAAGTAACACTTACAAACTGCAAGAGGATATCAGTAAACACATCCGAAAAGGTAAAGTAAATTATATTATTGAATCTCACGATCCCCAGCGACTCAAAAGAGGCTGTGTAATCTATGTAAAACCTACTAACGTTAAAGAAAGGCTCGTAATATCGTGTGTTTTTTTTTAAGTCGGTCCTAGTTTAAAGGAAACCTTTGTTAATATTTAAAGATTTGGTCTTCTCCATTAGGTGAATTTAGGTGTGTGTATTCCTTATTGAGTGAATGTATAAATATATATTTCTCATATGTGGTATGTGGGGTCACAATT
Organism: Ceratothoa steindachneri; assembly: GCA_963969495.1. Lineage (NCBI taxonomy): Eukaryota > Metazoa > Arthropoda > Malacostraca > Isopoda > Cymothoidae > Ceratothoa > Ceratothoa steindachneri. The sequence goes on along the minus strand of OZ018317.1, from coordinate 151,333,932 downwards.
GGAAATTTGATTGAATAGTTCTTTCTAGCTGACAGAGACAAATTCAGGGACATGGCAAATTTGACCTCGTTTTACTTTTAGGCTTTACACATTTTCTGTCTTATTGGATGTGCGCCTGTTTCCTGAATACCCCTGTCAAAAGGCTCAGAGAGCTCTAACTGTCTACGCTGTGAACTCTGCATTCAATAAGAGGACGAGTCTCTCAATACAATTGGTCGTAAATCCAGGCTTTAGCTAAGCTTTCTTTACTTCCTTTGTCGCGAGAACACTGACATCAGCATGCAGGGATCGAGTAGGCCCTAGAAAGAGAGTGTATCAAACAGTTAGGATGGTGATAGGCAGGGATCAAACACCATCTTCTGCAAACGATCTATACGATCGATAAATTACTAAGTCAGTCGGTTTGGACGATAACCATTTTACTTTTCAATGAGTATTTAACAATAAGATCGTAAATATTTGGCCGATTCCAACATATTTTTGAACCCCTTATGTTGTTTTACATTCTTTTTCAAATGATACAATTTACATGGTACTCCAGAGGCTAGTCAGGAAATTTTAGAGAGTTTTGAAGGTCGTAAGGTCAGAATAATTAAGAGTACGCGACTTCGCTCTGTTAACTTCCTTGTTCTTCAATTAGTTTTCCTCAATACTTCGAAGCAAAGCCGCCTTATACCCTACTGAATTGTAGAAGGAAGATTTTAGCTTATTATTGACTCCCCATCATCCTGTCCATAACCATCATTGAGTTATTTGAGTTTTCATTTCAGTTTATCTTTCTCACTTATACTACTCTCTCGTTAGCATCATCTTTACGATTGTCAAGACTGAAAATTATTTCTAAAGTAGAAATTGAACCACAATTCTGGGACCATAAGACGTTGAATCATTTTTTTCCCAATATTGCCTTTTTTTCAATCTTGTCTTTCCACTATTTGGTATCTCCGATTTACCGTAGATCCTGATTATACCGGAAGACCGGTAAACCTCGATTCCAATTGAAAAACTTGCAATTTTAACCCTTTGATCATGCTTCAAGTATAATTATGCTTTCAATGATCTATTTAAATTATGAATATTGGTTAAGGATATGAGTTATATGATTATAGTATTTTTAAGTACCTTGATAGCGATCACTTTTTTCTTTCAAAATGTGTTTAGAATATCTGCTCTATTAAGAAAGAAGACCCTCAACCTATTTTTCTATTCTGCTTTAATTAATCTGAAAATATTATAGGTTTGTATCTATGCTATTTCATTGAGATCTGATTACTTTGTGATCGAATTTCACAGAATTTTCCTAAATTCCTTTGATTTATCTGATATCCTTGCAGGGGTGGGTGGCGGATAGCCATAGCAGCAGCGGTTTCAGTATTCCCTGCAGGAATGTCTCATTTTTATGAACCTTCTTTCATATGCTCTGTGGCGTTCCAATTTAAAGCAGCATATCAAGTTTCACGGAAGCCGTCCTTTGAATTCACTGCTAATGTTGAAGGAAGGCTCGTAATATCGTGTTTTTTTTTAAGTCAGGCCTAGTTTAAAGGAAACCTTTGTTAATATTTAAGGATTTGTTCTTCTCCATAAGTTGAATTTACGAGTGTGTATTCCTTATTGAGTGAATGTATAAATATATATTTCTTATTTGGGTTATGTGGGGTCAGAATTCAAAATTTGATTGAATAATTCTTTCTAGCTTGCAGAGACAAATTCAGAGACATGGGCTATTTGACTTCGTTTTCTTTTCAAGCTTCACACATTTTCTGTCACATTGGATGTGCGCCTTTTTCTTGAATAGGCTCAGAGAGCGCTACCTGCCTACGCTGTGGACTCTGCATTTAATAAGAGGACGAGTCTCTCAATGCAATTGGTCGTAAATCCAGGCTTTAGCTAAGCTTTCTTTACTTCCTTTGTCGCGAGAACACTGGCATCAGCATGCAGGGATCGAGTAGGCCATAGAAAGCGGGTGTAGCAAATAGTTAGGATGGTGATAGGCAGAGATCAAACACCATCTTCTGACAACGATCCATATGGTCTTGCCGTTTACTTGATTTAGTCGCGTGCAGGTGATCGATAAGTTACTAAGTCGGTCGGTTTGGACGATAACCATTTTACTTTTCAATGATTATTTTAACAATAACATCGTAAATATTTGGCCAATTCCTACATATTTTCAAACCCCTTATGTTGTTTTACATTCTTTTTCAAATGATACAATTTACATGGTACTTCAGAGGCTAGTCCGGAAATTAATAAGAGTTTTGAAGGTCGTAAGGTCAAAATAATAAAGAGTACGCGACTTCGTTCTGTTAACCTCCTTGTTCTCAAAATTGTTTCTCTCAATATTCGAGGCAAAGACGCCTTATACCCTACTGAATGGTCGAAGGAAGATTTTAGCTTATTATTGACTACCCATTATCCTGTCCATAACCATCATTAATTTATTTGAGTTTTAATTCCAGTTTTTCTTTCTCACTTATACTACTCTCTCGTTAGCATCATCTTTACGATTGTCAAGACTGAAAATTATTGCCAAAGTTGAATTTGAACCACAATTCTGGGACCATTAGACGTTGAATCATTTTTTTTCTCAATATTGCCTTTTTTCAATCTTGTCGTTCCACTATTTTGGTATCTCCAATTTACCGTAGATCCTGTTTCTACCGGAAGCCCTGGTAGCCTCGACTCCAATTGAAAAACCAGCTTCTAGTATAATTTTGCTTTCAATGATCTATTTAAAAAATGAATATTGGTTAAGGATATGAATATATGATCATAGTATTCTTAAGTACCTCAATAGCGATTACTTTTTTCTTTCAAAATGTGTTTAGAATATCTGCTCTATTGAGAAAGAAGACCCTCAACCTATTTTTCTATTCTGCTTTAATTAAACTGAAAATATTATAGGTTTGTATCTATGCTATTTCATTGAGATCTGATTACTTTGTGAACAAATTTCACAGAATTTTCCTAAATTCCTTTGATTCATCTGATATCCTTGCAGGGATGGGTGGCGGATAGCCATAGCAGCAGCGGTTTCAGTATTCCAGGCAGGAATCTCTCCTTTTTATGAAACTTCTTTCCTATGCTCTGTGGCGTTCCAATTTATAGCAGCATATTAAATTTTACAGAAGCTGTCCTTTGAATTCACTGCTAACGTTGAAGGAAGGCTCGTACTATCGTGTTTTTTTAAGTCGGTCCTAGTTTAAAAGAAACGTTTGTTAATATTTATTGGGGAGGTTAAGTGTCATCATAACTCCTAAACTGGCTAACTCACATATCTTCACTTATTAACGAAGATTTCTCTTTAAATTTATGTGAAGATGCCAAGGTCGGTTTACTTATTTATGAAAAGTGGCGGATTAACGATAATTATTAGAAAGCAATATAACTTTTGTAACCTGAAAGAGATATTTAAAATGTTTCCTGTTACTCTTAAAACAGAGTCTTCAAGACTTTGTTTCTTATAAAACTGGACTTATGTGCTGGAGATTTATCTCAATTTTTGAAATTGCTTTTGAAATATAACTACGAGATAACTAATCAATTTTATTTAGAAGTATATTGCAAGTTACTTGCAAGTATCTTTTTATACTGAACATAAGCATATAAGTATATACTAATAATATTCATGAGCATAGTTTAAATGAAAATATGGCACCTATATTTTTCAGTAATAATCTAAGAATATATAATTGAACTGAAAATTTAATCTCTTTGAGAGAGATTTAAATATTATTTTTGTAAAGGCTATGACAATAATTAATTATAGACAATAGTGGAATAGCTTAAATAGGGTAGATGTTAATTTAATTATCTTAAATAAAAGTTTCCTCAAGCCTTATGTTACTTTAGAGGAATTTTTTATTGTTATTTTTTTTTTATCAAAACAAACCTAATTTATTGAAAAGAAGAGTTTACTCTAAAACTCTGCTTCATAAGACACTTTAAAATGTGATATCAGTTTTATTTAAGAAGTCAAACCATATTGGAATTCACTCAAACTTTAACCATTCTTTCCGGGCTAATCCTGCTACCTTGAATTGGAATGTGTCAGCAGATCTCTATTGCATCATTGATTTGATTGCATCTTCCTCTCTGAACAGAGCCTCGCAAAACAGACAAAGGCATTAATTGGGAAGCTTCTCTGGTATATGTGACATGTTTACCTGATTTTCTTTAGAGAAAAACATGCAAAGGTTAACTAGAAACCAAATAATCATATTTTTTCATTATTATTTTTATTTCTGTAAATCGTAAAATCATTTTCATTACATTTTAATAATGTCCATACTATGCCATTTCTCAAGTCTCTCTTCGACACCAAATTTATCTGTGCTAGAATAATTGAGACTCAAATTTACTTTTGACTTTTCTGTATCCGCTGAGGCAAGTGTGAAAGGTGGGTGACTGATTTTTCTACAGCGATGAGTTAAGAATGTTCCTTTATATTACGCGCTAATTATGGATAGCACGTTACTTTGAATCACTTCTCTTCGTTGTTACTTTTTTTTAAGTCCCTAAATTAGATTGATAGATTCCAAATTAGATGTTGTTGCTAAAGGTGAAGATTTAACTCAATACTATGCACATACTTCAAATAATAGTATTATGTATAGTGAATTTCGGCATTACTTATATATTTCATACTAGATATATAAGGATCTCATTAACGGCTATAAGACCCTTTTTAGAAAACGTAGGTACGGAAGCTGTAAAATTATTCTTTCAGGTGCACGGCCTAGAATGGTTTCGGTAAAATCTCTCCTCGTCCGAACATCCTTCATTAATAACTGCTTACATTCTTTTTCAGTATGATGCGGGACATTTCGCCAATTTCTGAGCTCATTTTTGCGAACAAAAGTAAAAGTTTGTGTCATTTATGCTGCATTAAGGGAGTGTTGAACATAGTAGTGAATTCATCAGGGACTGGTAGAAGTTTTATGGGTGCAGCAAAGCTACCTTGCCAAAGTTATGCTTGCAGTAAAGCCATACATTCGACGAATTTCATCGAAATATTTTAACAGAAAATTTTCATATATTAGCTCTTTGAAAGAGTTCTGCTAGTGTACCTACTTTTTTGGGTTCGTGGGCATAAATATTTTCGAAGAAAAGAAGAGTTTTATTTAGAGACGGTGAGGCCATCGGTATTGCAAATGACACCCAAGATCTGTCGAAATTTACCGTTTTAGAGGCTAGAAGAACAAGAGTCTACGTTAAGATTGACCCACTCAATATATCATTTAACTTGGCTTTATGCTATAGGCCTCAATCACAAAATGACCTAAATAACCACTCGATGTTTTAATCTCTCAAGAACAAAAACAAAGCAAAAGCCTGAATTCTCGAAGCGATTTCACATATCTTAACATTAACTTTAATGAATATAATGAGGACCTTTGATGGTAGAAATATAAATTCTAATGAATGAAAATCTCTTGCGTAAAGAGTAGATCATCGTAAACTTTGTATCATATAATGGATGTTATTTTGAAAAATATTCAAAATTATAACAAGAGGTCAACTTTCTCCAGTCTAAAAAAGTCTAGAGGATTCTTACCTTGGAATTTTTCTAACATATTATAATTCACATAGCATAGATGGCATATGATCTGCTTCCAATACTAAATAGGACACCAGCCAAAAAGAAGTAGAATATAAATGAACTTTAATCTATTAGAGCAGCTGGGCTAGGTTTAATATATCAATATATCACTATATCACTATAGATCACTATAAGAGGAGTTCTTTCGGGAAATTGTTTCAATGAGCTGACAACACGCATTTTACATAATCGCGCTAGTTATTGCGTTAAAAACTAAGAGACAATAAATCAAATATCCTTGAATAGTAAACGAGTTAAATAAACGTCAAAAAAAAACTAGTTTCACATCTCGACAGCCATAAAGTATTAAGAGAACCTCAACACAGTTTGAATAAATAATAAATAATGCCTTACTAAATTGAGTAAACTTTTCTTTAAATACTTCAAAGATATGATGCCATCCAAACAAAATATTTGTTCTACTTAGAAGGGCAAACAGCCCCTGATATAGTTTTCCATTGTCGACTGATTAGAAAGTTCGCAACTGATTCTATCCATGGAAATTTGCTTACATGGGTATGAGACTATCTTACAAGATGGAAGCTAGTATCAAGTGGAATTCTTTAACAAGTCTGTACTTAAGCCCCTTCTATTTATAATCTAGTAATTTTTGTCCAAAAGGTTGCGCGACTAAGCAAAAAAAAATAAAAGTACGAGTATATACCAAATGGATGTTTATTTTACTTTGTTTCTGCAAAATAATCTGATGATTCAATAGACTTTTTCCAGCATTTCTGAAGGTCAGTGAAGTACACATTTTACGTATCTTCCGAAATGCTCAGAAGTACTACTTTTACTGATTGCAGAATTTCCTTAATCTAATTATGCTGGTTAAGATTCAGGTCACGCTTGCAACCGAAAATAAAATTCACAAGGCGAATCTGGGTTATGAAAACAATTTGCACTTTCATGAAGAATATATGATTTACCAGTGTTTCATACCACAAAAGACTTCCGCTGATGTAGTCTGGAAGGCGCGTGAAACCTTCATTACAATGCTCATATCACAATTTGAATTCAAGTGAAATATATATATATATATATATATATATATATATATATATATATATACATATATATAATAAGGCGCCAATCCAGTACTTCCCAAGATTCTCCGATGCCAAGATAAAATACCAAAAAAAAGAAGAAAGTTCTAGGAATGTTCAATAAAATTGCATTTGTTTCAATACAGGCAAGTTAATAATGTCTTACAAGAAACGAGAAATTAATATATTTTTGCACAAATATAATTGCGTAAGTTGAGCTCTAAAATATTATAGCGGTGTCCATCAAACACGATTTAAAGTTTTCACAACAATTTCAGGCGTTTCTGCAAAAAGGCTGACGAATTCTTAGCTTCTATCGATACAAATCTTTCCTAGAACTCTGAAGTGATCGTTCTCCCACTATTTAAGTCCAAATGTATACCACATTTAGAATATTCAGACCAACTATGGTGTCCTTGTGTGCAAAAATAAGTAGAAATAATTGTAACGGGTTAGCGTATTGCACCTAAATGCTTTCTGGATCCTGCTAGGATAATTTTAGGAGGGAGTAAGTTGCCCAAATTGCAGTTACTAAAGACATTGATTAAAAGGGTGAATGAAGTTTTCAAAAGATCAAACATAAAATAACGTGGAATCTGGTTCATTCTTGCAGATTAATAACTAAATAGGCTAAGAAAAAAAGCCATTGTAAAGCTGCTACGGCTAAGGGGTATAAAATGGCTAAAACGAGACTGAAAAAGAGAAAATCTCACATAGTACCTATAAGAGAGGAAGATAAAACAACCATCCAGGAGCAACCTACGGAGTAATATGCAGAGTTCTGTACTCAACAACAGCACCATCCTGATTCAAACCAGCAAACAAAACGCAAGAATGTACCTGCCGTTATCGAATCTGATATTAAAGTTGCAATCAAACAAATGAAGAGCCACAAAGCAACAGTTCAGGACAATGTCGTTACAGACTTGCTGAAGTATTCTGGAGATATCCTCATTGTGCACCAACTTCCTTGTGTCTTTAATGAATCTCCTTAGGCCGGCCATATGTCATAATAATACTTCTACGCATAAAGGGTAATCACGCAAACCTTACATACTATAGATCAATCAGACTTTTTTCTTGTGTCTATAAACTCTTCAAAAGATGTAATAACTAAGAAAACGCAAGACTAACCTGGATGGCTCCAAAAAAAATTCTCAACGATTGACCACATACGAGTACATACTCTAAACCAGCTCATTTAGAAACCTTTTAGACGAAAAGAAAGCATTTGATGCAATAGAAACACCAGCACTCATAACGGCATTGGATAATCAAGGTAAATCTTAGATCAATACAAAGAGACCAGGTGAGAATAATGGTGGATATAACTTGGCGCTAAATAAATACAGCAACTTGGATACCTGTAGAAACCAAAATTTGAATATATTGGATGCTAAGGAGAATCTCAAAAGGAGCTAGACAGGTCATGTGGCAAAGTTTCAAGATGATATATGCACCAACAAAATGACCAATTATGTAGATTCCACTCGATAAAAGAGGACAAAAAAGAACACAAAAACAAGATCGAAAGAAGATCTCAAAAATAGGCTAAATTTAGGAACAAATTGCGCAAGACCGGCAAAAATTGAGAGAGGTGAGAAAAGGCCTTTCTTAGCAATGGGAACAAATGCCTGAATTAATGATATTGATGATGATATTCTAATTCTAATCTTCTAGTTTACCTGTGAGTGGACTATGCGGTCTTTGGGGGCTTTAACACGTTATTAATTTTAATAAATATTTATGTCTCAAAATAGGATGTAGGCCCCTCTCTCATATTTTGGCCTTTCTCCTTTATTTATTTATTTATTTCACTTTTAGCGTTATTTATATATCTATATGATTTCCATTATTGGAGGAACTGGAGAAATATTTCGAGGTAAAACACGATATTTTGAATAAACAAAATTAAAGTATAAAGAAAAATTCGGATTAGAGGAATAGGAAGGATAACTATAGGACTGATAAGGGATAAACAACGGATGTTATGTAGATCGTGAAGGGTGTGTGTAGATTAAGCGCTTGTCAAGAGATAGATAGCTAAATAAACAATGGATTAGAGGTTTAAAGTTTGCTGCTTTAATGGAGATGGAAAAAGCTTAGGTTGAAAGTAAGGCGTGCTTTAGGGTACAAGATAGCAGGTGTGTACTCGTATGAACGAGTAAGACAAGATTGTGTGATATCGCCATGGGTGTTTACTCTCTTTATAAATGGAATACAGAGAAAAATATGCAATGAAGGAGGGTAAGGGTTGTAAGATTGAAGAGAAATGTTAAGGGATGGGTTCTTTCAACATTGGTCCATGATAAAGACCTAATATTTGTGTAGATGTTTATCATAATCCTTTGACTTGGTGTCTAAAAATGATGGCTAAAAGTCAATGGAGATAAGAGGGATTTAATTGTAAGAATTGGGTGGAGTGGCGCAGTAGAAGAAGTGCGAAGCTGTAATTTTCTAGTTTTATTGTATGTAATAGTTTTTCAATGTAAGCAGATTCGAGGGCAAGTGAAGCGTGAATGAATGGTGAGGGTTTGTATGTGGAGTGTGAGAGGAGGTTCCATGGGAGGAGGACGATGCCAACAGTGTTGTTTGGGAGAAAGTGTATGGAAGGAGGATTAAATACTTTAGTGAGGTGGGTACAAATGGGCAACAAGGGGGTTTTGAAGTGGTGTGGACAGGTGAGAATAATAGATGGAAAGCAACTTGTAAAAAGAATGTATGAGAGTGAGGATGAGATTTAAAAAAAAGTTTGAAGATGGTTAAAAGGTGGGTTTGTTAGGGGCGTTTAAGAGACAAGAGGATAACCAAAGGCGAAGTGGGGGATATTGTGTATGAGAGGGGTGCGTGTTTTCTGATGGGGCGTACTCGGGGGACTTCTCCATGCGGTTGAACCGTAGGTGGACGGGATTGCCCAGTACATGACACCCCATCAACATGTCCGGCGTTTGTCTTGTATAATATGATGGGTCTCCTTGTGTTTTCCTTGTCATGTAATCAATGCATGGTAGTTTTAGTTGCATTAAAATGTACTGACCTGATTTGATGAGGAACTGATATCGGTTTAAGTCTTTCTTATTTGAATTTTATTTGGATATGAACTTATTTTTCCAAATTCTCCACACGACTTAAAGGAGAGAAGAAGAAAGACAACTTCCTCTTCCTCCTCCTTCTTGTTCTTAATGGAGAGGCAAGAAGCTCCGAAGCCGTTCGGAGCTCTAAATAGGCACCACCCTAATAAATATGTACCGACAAAGAGAAGTCAAGAATACAAGTCAGTTCTTCTGTTAATTAACGATCTCATCAAATTTATCGGTGAATCCAAGTTTCTAATTGAATTTTCCTGTCAATCAAGTCGAAAATTATAAAGTTCCTTCCCTTTCCTTTTTTAGAAGAAAATTTAGTGCAAAATTTCGAAAATTTTCAAAACATAAATTTGCTTTTCTCTGAAAAAATTTCCATCGAGTCCACATTAATTTACTTTGAACATTTAATTACATGTAATTCTTTACTAATATTCTGATCCTTGTTTTCTTTCTTCATTTTAGTATCCTTTTTCATTCTCTACTCATTTAACGAAAACCTCGAATCTCTTCAATTTCCAAATCCCTCCCAACGAATTTAATGTTCTTAAATGTGAAGGAGATGTTTGATATCTATAGCTATTAATTGATTCTATCATAAATACCGAATCGCTTTGAAAAGTAGGAAAAATTATACATATAGATTAATACTGTGTAGCAGTGTCAGCATTAAAGGAATTGTAAAGTATTTCTTTATCTAATGGATACGCAGATAGGGATTTATGCTTCTTCACATTTATAGCTATTTTTGTGCATGGATGGGTCTCTGACTGCGACTAGGTTATATATATACCACTGAATATTGTTGGCTAATCACCTATAAATACCACTTGTCTTCCAAGATAGTAAACCCGAGATAATGACTCAAAATAATCTCAGGTTAATCCTCTTAATGTTATTATATTTGCGGCCGCGCTTACCATGAAGTGTTCGCTCCATTTACCGTAGTTGTTTTCCTCGTGTCTGTATCAACCAGAGGGAAAATTAGATATATTTTCAAGATCAAATTTATACAGGAAGGCAATTTCCTTTAAAATTCTGTTCTTCCTAACGGAGTTCACACCTGAACGTTAATTAAACCTTTGACCCTTCTTCCACTCACCCTAAAAAGCTTTAGATTACACAGTCTCACATCGGAAATTCGCACACATCGTTCGGTTTATAACATTGAATTTGCGTCGTGTTTATATTGAGATTTTGTTTGAGAGAAGAAGATATTAATAGATTTCATTGTATTCTATAGGCACACGTTGGCAGATATTTTTTTCATATTTACTTTGGTTGCGACAGCATGACCCAAATTACTAAGGTGGGTAAAAGAAATTTAGAAAAGACACAAACGACTAAATGAATTAAAAGTAAAAAATAATGGGACTTCCCATAAGCCTATTCGCTGAGATCTGTGAGGATCACTGGTTCGCTGGTGGTTCGTGAGCATGGAATCGAACACCGATAGAATGGCTAAGATCTCCATTGCAGTGGGTTTATGTGGTATGAACAGTAAGGAAATTCTAGAATATTTGTGATCTTTTCATGGTTCATGTACAGAATGAACAAGGGTTTGTATGCGTATGGACGTATCTGCCTTCGTAAATGTTTCTCCTTAACAAAGAGTAAGCTAAATAAATTGAGCCTCACACTTTACAGATGTTCTCGAATTTGTGGCACGCAGAAACAAAAGATATTAAAATAATATGGAAAAGCCGATAATGACATTTAAAGTGGGGGAAGGAATGGTTAAGTAAGAAGTGAAATTTGTAGAGGCACAAAATTGACAATCTTTGGTGGGATAGGATAGAAAATTTAGATCATTAACGACTATAAATTCAAGTTAACCTAAAAAGTAACGAGACAATTTCACATAAATCATTCCACACCACTTCATATCCAAAATGAGCAGACGTTAGTCAGCTTGAGAAGTTTCTTAGTGAGAATGAGGAGTAAAGTGGTCAGCAACTAATAGCGACTCTAAATTGGTCATTGTGATTAAACAAGGATATTAGGTGATAAGGAACAGAAGGAAGGGCAAAGTTCTTTTTCTTTGCTGTGGTAGTGACTTGCTATCTTTAACTCAAACCAAAATCGTTGTACCTTTGAAGAGTGGAGATGAAATAAAAATTTGCTATTTGTCTTTGAATCCTACATTCTTAAGACCAACTAATGATAGCGATCAGAATACAACACTTAATGAAAGGAGTCAACAGTGTGGTCCCTACAGTAAAGCAATGAATATTTAAATATATGTAATTCGAGAAATGACCTTGTTTAAATGATTTGATTTATTTGACCCTACAACCATTATTTCATTTTGTCAACAGATATTCAATTTAATGGACAGCATTTTGTCAGTTGATTCTCTGACAAAATTTTATCAATGTGTAAATAAAAAAATATCTAAACTAATCTAAGTCCGCTAATGTTTTTTACCTAGATGCAGTAGGCTCAAAATAAAATAGACTTTACGATACAGAAAAGAGATAAATTTTTGAAGAAATGTGTGACCTTTACAAATTAAAACTGTTGGATAACAGGAAGCAGTGTGGTAAAGGGTTAAGCAAGAATAAAAACAGTTCACATTCCAAACTATTGTTGCAATCGCCAAAAAGATATGATATGCGATAAAGATTAAATCCCCTTTTTAAAAAATGTCTGACCTTTGATGACAACTGGATCATACGAAATAACATCGAAGCGGTCGTCTAAATGATGCAACAAGAACAAGAAATCATATATCAGGGCCATCAAGGCACTCAAATGGTTTATTTCTACAGTGTGTTGGAATAATGAATGCTTCATCCATTTTGTATTGCTTAATTGAATTCTAGATTGGTCATCAAACAGTTTGCATAAAGCTTCAAGACAACATCAAGCCTGACACCCCTCAAATGGCTGTCTGAGCCCATAAATTGGTATATGAGGTTTCAGAATCTTCTATATTTCCTTGAAATTTCTTTTATAGATTGCCATCATTTCGTGAATTTTCAGCTCAAAATTCTCAACTAAAGTTGTAATAATACGCGAGAAGAGATTTGTTTTTTTCCTGCGTTTGTGATTTAAAAACCAAAAGAATTTTACTTGAAGATGATGTTATAATTAGATGGTCGTTGGCCAAAAAGTTATTAATCCACATATATAGCTGATATTTTGATTAAATGCTTACTTCTTCATCCAATTTTATAAAGGAAATTTGATCTAGAACCTCTTATTACTAATACAAATTTCTTATAATATTTGTATATATTTGATAAAATTGGAATGTTGTTTTTTGTAAAAATGTAAAAGGATACTTCTCCGCACAGTCGCCTAGTTTAAAATAATATCCTTTGTTAAGGGTCGTGTCTCACAGAAACACACCCTCCCTCATCAACCAAGTATGCTAACAAGCGTGAACAAACGTTTCTCTCTTTTCTAGGAAGAAGCTTCTAGAAGGGAAGGTTTGCATCAACGCTGAATCGCGTCTCGCTCTCGGCTTATACATTGCGCAGACAAAGAGACGCAGCACATTTCGAATGAGGATTAAGATCAAGTACAGACAAGTTTGACTCACTAGTGTCGCGTTGTTTTACTACGCCCTTATTTCGATTACAAGGATAGGAACATTAGCAAAAGATTCTTTGTATTTCATAAGAGCAGAGAAGATTTTCCATTCGTGTGTTTTTGCCCATATTTTACTTAGCTAAAGAAAAAAAAAGGATCCGCACACAACCATCAGATTCAGTTTGACATTCGCACCGGCCTACTCTTAGACCTGTGTGATCCACAACATGTCCAACGGTGGTGAAGAAGAGCTGACTATAGAAAACTTGTGAGCATTTTTTACAAGCGAAGGGAAGCAGGTGTTTTTCCCTCATTTTCTCATGCGGCTAATTTATCCTCGCATATCTATGTTCTCCATTTAAATGCAACTTTATCCTATCCCTGTTTTCTTACAGTAACATCTCATTTGTAATCTCTCTCTGCCGGTGAGTTGATTAAATCGCCTTGACATGGTCATCGCCACGTTCTCTCTTTTTCTTCGGCAACTACGTCTTGGAAAATCTCAACAAATAGAACAAAACGCATAGGATTATTAGCCATCATTCATCAAATCTAAATTACCGAATAGATCTGAACTCATTGTCGATTTTTTTCCTCCAGAATATTCGTGTGGCGTTCTACTTCCCCCAAAAGGGCATACATTTGCACTTACTAATAATTAGCCTAAATTCATCAAATTATTTACTCTATCACAATCAATATGTATTAATATATTATTTAATTAACTTTGGATCTAGGTCCTAAATATTAAATGAATCCATTAACTATATTGTGTATTCAATAATGCTACGAAATAAACAATTTTTTGGCATATTCCAAAGAGATTTATTTAATGCCATTAATTGCAGTCTGAGTAGTTTCTACCTTAGTTACGTTATTTCTCTGCTTTTAGAATAATATTTATAAAAAAGAGACTGTCTGAAAACATTATAGTCGTTTGAACTATAAGAAATATTAGGTTGAGGAATAAATTCTTGTGTTTTTTTTAATGTTGTGTTTATTTAAGTTTTGTTGACGTGATATGTGCACATATTAAGAAACAATAATGAATAATGAGAGCAAAATTTTCAAAGGTTAGGCTACGTCTCTTAACAGCGTAGACTATTAGGCTTTTGCTTAGGCTACGTCTTGAAGTTAAATAATAAGTCATTGCGGTTTATTTAAAAGTGGTGTTAATTTAATTTTTGTTCTGTACCCTCAAAATGGAATATCAAGTTGAAAGAAAGGCGCATTTTTGACACTTGTTGTTATTCATTTTCAATCAAGACGGGAACAATGCAAACGCAGCCAAAGCTCGTGGTGATATTTGTGGTGTGTACGAAGAAAATGCTTCATCAGAAAGGACAGCTCATTGGTGGTTTTCACGTTTCAAATATGGTCATTTCAATCTTAATAAAGAAGAACGTTCTGGTCGCCCCCTTAAGTTGGATGAGGATCGATTGAACGACCTTCTTCATGAAAATCCTCGTCAATCGACTAGAGAATTGAGTGTACAATTTGTGTGTGATCAGGAAACTGTAGTGAATCCGTTTCATTCGATGAGAAAAGTTAAAAAACTCGGTGCATGGGTTCCGCACGCTGTGATTGAAAGCAACAAACTTCAACACTCCATGATTGACACAAGTTTGCTTGCTCGTTACAAGTTTACTTATGGATATAAGGACAAATTTCTTCACCGTATCATCACTAGGGACGAAAAGTCGTGTGTTTATGTTAACATGAACCATCGAAAACAATAGCTAAGACACAATGAAAAATCACTCCAGCGATTAAAGCAAGGACTTCATCCACGAAAGACGATGCTGTGTGTGTGGTGGGATTATGAAGGCGATATTCTTTATGAACTTCCTGTGAAAAACGAGATTATCAATGCAGAACTCTACGGACAACAAATGTTTCGACTCGCCGAAGCTATTCGGGAAAAGCGACCTCATCGACGTTGTAGAATCCTTCTGCAACACGACAATGCTTGTCATCACATTGCCAATATGACGAAAGACGCCATCCAAACGCTTAATTTGGAAATCATGCCGCATCCTCCATATTCACCAGACTTGGCTCCATCGGATTTCCAACTGTTCGGATCGCTCTCTAACAATTTGGACGGCGTTTCGTTCAATACTGATGTGGAATTAAAAATCTGGTTAGACCAATTCTTCGAGACAAAATCAAGAGATTTTTATTGCAGAGGCATCAAAACCCTATTCAACGTTGGAAAGAAGTCGTAAATAACAACGGAGAATACATTATTGATTAAATTGCATATTGTTATCAATTAAAAATGAGGTTTTTCTAAAATTGTTAATGGTAATGAATAAATTAGATAAAACCGAAGGAACTTATTCCTTAATCCATTAAGAAGAAAGTTAGATATTGGTTATGTATATGAAAACTAAATTTGAACTAAAATTAATGCAAAAATATGATTGGAATTTTGTTATTCTGGCTTAGCATTAATATTATTAAATAAATGAAAGTTTTACAGATATTAAATGAGAATTTATTTGCTAAAATCAGGCTTAATCCTTAAGACAACACAATAAGAAACACTGTAAAATGTAATTAGTTTTCCGATCCCTTAGCTCTCCTGGTGGTCTTATCCCTTTGACCATCTAAACAACTGTTATTTCAGTATAGTAGTGGAATCTACTTATAAAAGCTCATGAGATAAAAAGAAAGTGGACTTTTCAAAAATGGCAACTTTAGTTTCACTTGTGCCACATAAAAAATCATTATTGATTCAAACTTGTTCAAATTTAGAATCTACCGATGAATTTGAAATCGAAATTTTGGATTTTGAGGAGGATACTGAAAAAGGTGAATCAGTATACCCAAGGCAGCAAGAGCCTGATGACCTCTTAAGAGACTTGCATTACATTATATCACGTGCAGATCTTCTGACTTCCAGAATGAAGAAATGGAGTCTACTGGATAAAAAGGGAACATTTTCGAAATACCATACTTGGCATACAGCTTTTGCCTAGTGCTGTTTATTTCCAGAGTCACTGTGCTTCTGTACTGATGTAAGAGATTTGTTTTAATCCATAGAGTTGAGTCTCAAACCAGATCAATGGTATCTTTCATTTGACAGTTCTACAAGAAGGCAGAAAGCAGGGCTGTTCACAACTGCAACTAGCATCCATCTATCGTTGATGATCATTCCGTACAATCGAAAAAACATTACAGAAACGTCAATGTCTCGCTCAAAAAGGTTGAATATGATGTCTACAAGTTGGATGTATTAAGCGATTTTAAGAGGATGGAATTCGGCTCGGAATGCATGGTAGATATATTAAGCAATAAGCACCCTTGCCTTTTGTGGTTGTGGCATGGCAGAGATAAGCAAATCGTGGAGCGAGAAAAATCATCCCTGCTGCCAAGTAACCACAAGTATAGCCCAATGCCCTTATGGCAGTGGAGAAAATCCTACTACTTCCGCTTCGCATTTAATCGGACCTAATAAAATATTTGGCGCTGCACTAGATCGTAATGGTAAAACCTCTTACAAAATACAAAGAAAGTTTCCGAGCTTTTCCGAAGCATAAGGTGCTGCTGGTGTGGTTGTTGGGACCGCAAGTGAAACAGATGCTTGAATCCGGAACTCTTAGGGCGAAAATGAGAGTCGTTGCGAAAAGAAACTTGGAATGAACTCAAGAACACTGTCACTGTTTTTGAAGGCAACATAAAGCTAAGAATTACAAGGATCTTATCAAAGAGGTGCATCAGTGCTACAACAGGATGTGATTCAAAATGGCAGAACCTGCATTAATTGCATTCTCATTGAGAATTCTTCCAAACGAACTTTGGTGCTCTATCGTAAGAGCAAGGTGAACGATTTCATCTGCACATCCATGCAGTTGGTGGATAAACGATTTCAGTGAATGTGCGATGAAGCAATTTTGGTTAGGTACAAATGGAACTTGGTTAGAGAATACAGTACGAACCACAAAAGACAACCACTGTCCATTGTTTACTTCTGAGTTTAATGATATTTATTTTCCTCTCATTGATCCAATATAGTAATTGAAATTTTGTTGTAGTATTCGTGTTTTCAAGTTAAAAAAATATATTTTTACTGCAACATTTTATATAATGTAGTTGTGTTAAAATAAATATTGTTTAAGATTATTGTATATGAATGTTGGTATAAAAACATATAAGGTAATTTTAATATTCAGGCATGCCAA
The DNA here is from genome assembly GCA_963969495.1 of Ceratothoa steindachneri. Lineage (NCBI taxonomy): Eukaryota > Metazoa > Arthropoda > Malacostraca > Isopoda > Cymothoidae > Ceratothoa > Ceratothoa steindachneri. Next base: position 151,316,477 of record OZ018317.1, on the reverse strand, counting down.
ACATGACAGGGAAACATAAAATGGAAAGGAAACAGAATTTTGATAAAAATATGTTACACACGTTATCGATCAGTATTGGATTTACATGCGAAGAAGTAGAGTACTTCCTATACTTTGTGAAGTTGGCCAAAATAGAGGGAATAAAAGATGTACAATGAATATTTAATATCGGTCTAAGGGTGAAAGTTTTTCTTTTCTTAGTGACGATTAAATGGCCTTATCCTGTATTTTCTCACATGATAATAAAATATTTTTTTTTATTTTTTCGTATTTGAATGGCTGGCTTCTTCCGAGAGCTCTCATCGGGCATTCCCTCATTTTTATTGATTTCTTGCGTATGGACCACCAGCTTAGATGCCTTCTGGGTTCATTTGGGGTGTCAATTGGCCCAGCATGCATGTCTGTATGGCAAGGGAAAAAGCTGAAGATTGGTCAGACATTCGCAAGTGGATGTGGCAAGATAACCCTATCTGGCTGAAATCCTGTCTTGGATGTACATATTCCACGTGAGGTTAAGTTGCAATAGAACTTCCACTTTCTAGCATTTGCATGGGAGTGCTAGCAAACAGACGTGCTATAAAAGTCCCACAGCATGCAACAACCTGGTTCCTTGGGAGAGTCTCAAAGAAAGCGAAGCCTGATTTAATTTCGGTAACGTGACAGGGCCTACATCACAGCTTGTAGGATCAAAGCTTTCTCCCTTAACCTTTCACGCGGTTGGAGGGAGTAGAGATGTCATCAGCTCCCGGGAAGTTAAACACAACAATAATTTTGGCTTGTCAAAAACTGAATTTTATTTTAATACAATGAGAGAATTTCTAATGTTAAGCAGAAGTGTTTTGGATTGATCCTCATTCTCTTTTCAAGTTAACATCTCTTATAAAGAGCGAGTGTTAAGTTTATTTGTAGGGGCTTCCCTTCTTGTTTAGCTCTCGTGAGTTCTCGGGTTTAGCAGTGATCAGTCAGAACGGGTCAATTTCCAACAGACAAAGAGTGATGTAACCCTTGATTGTATTCAACTTTTATTTATAAGTTTGTGGTATTGATTTTATGTTCCTTTGTTTTAATATTGAAGATCATCTCATAGCTGCTCAAAAGCTGACTTTGGATAGGTCCAAGCACTGCACAATTCAAGAATCTGGGGTTTTATTAAATCCCTTTTACGTTCCTTCTATGCTATGTTGATTTGTTCCCCTATTTTTAGGGTCTTAGATTATGACCTCTTTTTTAAAATTTCGTCTTTTTTATTACTTCTTTTGTTGTGGTTCTACCAGGTTTGTTGCTAATGCAGAAAGCCAAAGTACTGTAGTTTGTGGTACTTTCTGTTTTGTTAGTAGCCCTAAGAGTAAAATGTTAATTTAGTTAAGTAATATATAAGATGGCCTTTATTTGAGTTCACATTAGTATAACTTATTAATTATTTGAAATTGGGCATTTCTATTTTCTTATTTGGAGTGTGGCAATGAGGTAAATTGTTTGCCTACTTTCAGTTGCAACCATAATGACCTAGAGCCAGAGTACCAGTAATAATGTCTCGGAATTAAAGATATAGAGGGAAAAATTGCTCTTATTTTATAATGGAAAAATAAGCTTTTATCATTTTCTACCCGATTTCAGTCTATTTGATACCGTCGTAACAGAAAAGATAAAATTGCTAAGTATGTAACACTGAGTGGCCTAACACAGAAATCCAGTTAATGTGTCTAATATTTGGTCTATAACATTATTTTCCCCTAAGTTCCTGAGAATATTTCCTTCCCTTTGTTTAATAACAAATCACCCATGAAGGCTATTTTCTTTTGCTTAAATAAAATTTTTCTTTCTTCCGAGCTTGAAGAATAAATTTATTTAGTTTATCTCATAAATAAATATTAAATTCAGGGTTTATAACGACTTTTAGTTTATTCTCAAAATAGTGGCTACTTTATATATTTCTGACTAATAAAAAAGGTTTATCAAAATGTCATCGTTAGTTACATAACACGACGTGGTAATTAGCCGCTGAACTATTTTGCTGCTGAGTAAATTAATTAATAATTGAACATTTTTATAAAAGTGATCCTTAAGAAGAGCTTTTATAATTAATAATTGGTTGAGTTAAAGGTGGTCAACTTGTTTCAGGGCTGAGATTAAATAGATAAAGACCATTAAATTCTCTTATTTGGAATGACTAGAAAATTAAATAATAATTTTGAAAGAATAAAATGAAATAAAATAAAGTGAAATAAGTATTAAAATGAAAATAAAACACTTGAAACGGGTAAAGTTGAACCTTTGCTTCCATAACCTACTCTTCACTCATCACACAAACATTGACTTAGGCTCTTTTGCCAGAAAATAGGGTCGGCGCAAATCAGCTCTGTGAAAATAAACGTGCACATCTCTTTTTGCCCTTAACAGACTTCTCTCCTCTTAACTTCGACAGATTTCTCTGATCTTGACTTTATCAAATTCTCTCCAGCTGATACAACTGTTGAAGACAAACCGACATAAAATGTCTACGTATACATATTGAATTTATGTGCATAACTAACTTCCATAGAATTTCCTTTGCATTTAATATTCTTCAAGAAATGTTTAGGACAAAAATGGTATGACATAAAACAAAAGAACTGTTTCCTGACCTGAGATAATTAACAAGAATGTAAAGACTTCTCATCCTAAGAGAGAAACTAAGTCACAATATTTAAACTGATAATATAAATAATTAAGTTGATTTTCCCTATAGCTTTATACTAATTAGAGAATAAAAAACTCAATTTACATTAACAATGTTTCCTCAACCATGTAAAATAGAATTGGCAAAATACTTATATGGGAGTGTCTCAATTATTTGTAATAAAATTCTGAACTCTATTTTTTCCTGTATTTTCTGCCATCTTTAGCACATAAAACTGCGTCGAGGTTTAGCTCTTAAGTTTCTACAATTTAGAAAAGTTTCTTTAATTTTGAGGTTTACCCAAAACTAGTTTAATACGATGTCAATTCTAGCATTTTCTAGTTTAAATCAACTGTTCTAGGCCATCATTACAAGAGGAATCAAGATGGCGGTCATTTATTTTACAGCTTATATTAACTTTGCAAAATTAGGGCTCCTAAATGTTTCCGTTCACTGCGGAGGAAGAAATGGTAAAAGCAGTGGAAAAAGAAATGTATAGCGTTTTCCCACCGATCTACCCTCATTTAAGATGCCTTCTATTTCTCAGTTTGGGATCTATTGATTAACGCGTGATCCAAACCACGGGTATAAAAGAAATTAATAATGGGTTTACCAATGATCTACAGTCCCTTAAGATCCTCCCTATTATTTCTTAGTTTAGGACCTTTTGATTAACCTGGGTTCCATACCACTGGTATCTTCTATGTAGGCCAATCGCAGGGGAGGCTTCACGAATCGCGATTCCATCCAGCAAGTAATCACACCCAATGTGGCCTAACTTCATCAAAATGGGAATTGGCCATTCAACTAAGCTAAGAAGTAAAGCTTAATAGGGTCAAAGTCGGACGAACAAGGCAAGGGTAGGGTCGGATGGTTAGGGAGGGGGGGGAAGCAGAATTTCCAAATTTAAGTCATGATGAAACTGTTGATTGACAGCAGAGTCCACAAGAGTTGTTCAGGGCTTTCTTTTTCAGAAGTTTGCACAGTAGAGCGACAAGAGTGGCAAAATTGTAAATGAATCGCCGATATGTGCAAAGACAGTGTTCACCATGGCGTTGTCGAGATGACAAATAAATAATGCAAAATCCAAAAATGTTTCCCTACCTGAAAAAAGAAGGAGGAGTGAGGAAAAGAAAGATTTGAGATGAATTAAAGAGCATAGTATAGAAAACAGTAGGGATAGAGTAAAAGCAGAGGGATAGAGTGAAAGAGCAAGGAAATAGTAAAAGGGCAAGAATAGAGTAAAAAAGCAAGAATAGAGAAAAAAAGCAAGGATAAAGTAAATGAGCAAGGATAGAGTAGAAGAGTAGGGATAGAATAAAAAGATTTTAGGTAAATGGAAAACATTTCTTTGGTGTAATTCATAATAGTATAAAAAACGAGAAAATATTGAAGCAAAGAGAGCGAAGGGAGAATGTGGAGGACATTTTCCTCCGAGGTGTCGGAAACGCTAATGTGGATCCCCGGACCGCTAATGAAGTTCAGGGGGATGAGGTGACCAATACCTTTTTGCCCCAGGGTATCCCCACACTCTCCACTTCAGGGACAAGTGGGTATGCAGATTTCTTCGGAAAATTCTAAGACTGAAAAGTGATGTGTTATGTGCGATGAAATTGAGATGGAAGAAGAAGCGGTGTGTGAGAACAGGGGTAGATGGAACTGTATTCCCCATGATTCAGACTAATCTTCTACCATTAGGTAATTAGTTTCCTAGGAACGACAAATGTTTTTTTATTTTTGTTTCTTTCACGCAAGGATTTTATCTGCGCCCAGGCTAAGAAATTCAACGCCTTGTCCACTAAGCGAAAGCTCTGAAGAAGAGAATAAAGAGTATAAACAGTGAGAAAAAAAATCCTAGACGACTTAGCACAGAAAGTGCCTTGAAATTCATCTGAAGGCCTCTTAAAATTCATTATATATTTGTTTAAATTGATCAGAAGATTTCTGTAAATTCCTCATCAGGTACCATTTATTTTTTCATAAGGTACAATTGAATTCAATAGAAGTTACATTTTAATTCATCAGACAGTACATTTAAATTGATTACAATGTGCCTTTAATATCCTTTTAAAGTTCTTATAGATCCCTCCAAAGTTATTGTTAAGTTGAGCATAAGGTAACTTTAAATTCATCAAAAGTATGATCAATTGATCCGACTGTACCTTAAGGTCTTTCAGGTTCCTTTAATTCGCCACAAATTACCTTAAAATTCATCATAATATACCAATAAATTCATCAGTAACTGCCTTTTAATAATTCTATAGACGGTATCTTTAAATTCCTTTTAATATATCTTTAAATTCGTAAGAAGGAGATAGGAACCTAACGCTACCATGAGTTAATAAAACCCGTTGCGATGGTCACGAAAATTCTACATTGAAACTAATATAATTTGTGATCACACAATCCTCGGCGTTAGATTTTCTGCTCTGTAAAGTATATTTAAAAACAACAACATAACTTTAAAATTTAGCGAAATTTTTTTTAAAGTTTCTCTGATTTTATAACAAAAATTTTCAGACTTTGCTTAACATACGATCCCCGTTAGAGGTTCATTTTGCCATCAATTAACAATTAAATATAAAACTTCCTTTGAATTTAGAGTCAAACTGTTTTTATAATTTAATAGAAAATCTAATGTTCTTTATAAACCTCAGTGCTAAATTGCGGGTTAATCTAAGATGCAAAATATCTGTTTAAATACTTCGTGTAATGCATGGATTAATTATTTTGTAAAAATATAAGACGTTAGGATGATAAGGCGAATAGAGAAAGTGAGGCTGATGTAGAAAGTGGATTGTATGAAGACTGGAAATAAGATGAAGAAAGGGAAAAAAGGAAAGAATTACTCTAAAATAAAACCAAAAAGAGATTCGACCAATTAGGATTACAGTAATTAGCATAACTGGACGAGAAAATAAGCCCAATACAACCCTGAGAGACGCAGTAATTAAAACAAGGAAAAGTAATTTTTTAATCCCTTATTGAATAACTTGAGTTACTTTAATTGGGAAATAAATACCTCTGACCTTATGCCAATTAATAAAAACTAAACATACTAATTGAAATTAATTACCAAAGAAGTTAAGTATAGCAGCATGATTTAGTGAAATAAAAAACGAGAGGGAAGCTGCAGGCTTTAAGCAAATATGCTTCGATCCAGAGTCGAATAAAAACAAGGTGACGGACAAATTTGGGCAAAGCTTTTCAGAGACTTGAGAAACAACAAAGTGAGAGAGTGGAACTATATGCGTTCTTTCCCTAGGTTTTTGACTGCTTGTGGGTCGTTTTCTTAGAACGGCGGATAAAGAGGGAGGTGGAAGGCACTTGGTTAATTATAGAATCTCCCTTCTTTCTGAATTTTTCTTTTGAATTTTATGGAAGTAATTTAAAATATTCCACAAAATGACAAGATAAAAAACCGTATATTTCTTTGCTAAACTCCTAAGAAATACCAACTTGTTTTCATAGAGGGATAGTCTCTACGGACAAGGGTCAGTTCGTAGCGGCCACCAGATCCCTTTCTGTGTTTGTAATTGTTTGAGCGGCTTATACCCCAATTTTATCCTTTATCCGGTCTATTCGGACTTGCTTTATTCCATAGTCTTTCTTTTTGATGTTTTAAAGAATAGATGAGTTATATGAAGTAAATTTGGGGTTTAAAAACATTTGCTAAGTGAAGCGGTGAATCGTAATGGATGCTGAAATGAATATGTAAAGGTGACTGGAGTGAAGTGATGGGGGTAGTGATGGGACAAAGGATTGAGGTGATTGGTGCATCCAAATGGAGCCAAAATGAATAGATGGTTTGACGAATAGATGGTTTTACAAGGATGATCCAAATAAGTTAAATGAAGTTGATTTTTATAATCTGGTTAAAAATATTGGTTTCTTTTAAGTATTTAATTAGGTTGTTTATCATGTGTGAGTAAGTGTTGATTCCAGGCGGCGGCTCCGTGGCTATGCCAGAGTGGGCAGTCTATTAACATATGTCTGATGGTTAATCTTCCATTGCAGTTGCTACATTGAGCGGTAGCCGTTTAATCACTACTAATGCATATTCTTACGCTGATTCCAATTATGTATTTCGTTATTTGAAGATATTATTAGTTTTATTGTTAGGTTTGGTTAGGTTAGTTTGAGGTTAGATTTTTGTACTTTCTCCGATATTTTAGTACATTTCATTCTAAATGCTGTTTCTTAAGATGATTCTAAATTTAGATCTTCTCCGATCCGTTTGGTAAATTTTACCAACAATGCCATTTTATTACGCTGATTCCCAATATGCATATATTTTGTAGAAGTAAATTGTTGAAGAAAAGATCCAAAGTCCTTCTAGAATAAAGATTTAAGGTGATTGCAAACTCGGGATCAAGAAAGCTGGATTCCTTGACTTTGCGTGGTCCACAACTTAGTGTGAATTTGTATAGCGTAGGAAATACCAAAATACAAAGATATTTAGGAAGAATTTGCGAAGAATTTTTAAGTTTAATAATTAAACTAATACTATTTGTATCATAATAAGATAGCCTAAACTAACCTTAATTAACGATACCTTGAAACTAGGATCGGAGAATGTCCGTTAATATATATATATTCTGCCGACACTAACTTCAAGTAAGTAATTGCAGCCAATAACTCCGGCTCCATTTATTGAGCCTGGTCGCAGTTCATATATTTTCGTTCAGCGTCTCGCGGTCGTCTTAGGGGTGCCTTGGGTCAAAAAACTTCATTCGTAGCATACGTTCTCCCGACATCGTTCACACGCGCTTGACTCGGGCTCAGAAGTTACAGCCCGAGTTGCTATATGTAATCGTAAAAAAAAAGTAATTAAAATTCAATGTTTGCTTTAAACAATAGATTTATATACAGATTATAATTTAAATTCAAATCTATGAAAGGTTTGTGTTCTACAATATTCTTATACGAACGCAAAATTAACGAGCCTGGTAGCTGTAAAAGGCTAGCTGGCATTCCTTGCCAAGAGTACAGTCAAATTATCTCTGGCTAATGTTTAGGTGCAGCGTCTGTCGTTATTTGATTGCTCTTAATCTTTGTGTCTGTGTGTAAAGATTAGTTGTGCTTCGTAGGATTGTTTTAATTTTACCCTTAACCCCTTCCTCACGATGATGACCGTGCGGTTGTTACATAATATGCCAGTACGTATTTCAGTTACGCTCGGCCGGGCGTCGAAGAAAAAGACGGTTCCAATGGATTTATATGAAATTTAGAAGCTGACTCTCTGATACTATATAAACTTTGGTGGAATCTGCTTAAAAAATGTGATGTCATTTGTGTATGCCAATCACAGATGTAGTGGGTGGAGCCTAATGAACACATGGCGAGTCGGTTGCAAAATAGTGCTGGCCTACCTAGTTCTTCTGTGAAATACACATATTAGTTTTTAAGTTTTTTAATTACTCATAATGTCAGATAGTAACATAGATAATAGTGATAGTTAATATTTAGCTATAGAGAGTCAATATCAAACAATAGATAGCTATGATAGTGATATGTATATTCAATATATCAAATGAAGAAGGTAAAGCAATTACGTTGTCCGGAAGGTGGCAAAGAATTGATAATATTTTGGCAGACACTAGGCCTTAACCATTACACAAATTAGTTCGTTGTCCTTGCATTAGCAAAGATCCCTCCAAAACGAGGCAGCTCTGTAGATCATCCCATAGTTCGTTGTCGCGTTTGATACGATAACACATTGTATCGAATGTCCAGACAAGCTTGGACTTTGTTCAATTGAATATTTAAAAAGCTTCAATAGTGATAACAGTGGTAAATAAACGTGAGTTAAATATATATATATATACATATATATATATATATTTATTTTTCTTTAATAATCATTAATAGTTTAACCATTTTAGTCAATAAGAATTAACGTGAGTTAAATATATCTATTTTTTATTTTTCTTTAAAAATCATTAATTAGTTAACTATTTTGGTGAATAACAATTAACGTAAGTTAAATAAATATATTTTTATTTTTCTTTATTTTTAATTATTCATAGGTTAACCATTTTTGGTAATATCAATTAACGTGAGTTGAATATATATATATATATATATATATATATATATATATATATATATATATATATATATTGTTTTAGTGTCCATTAGTAATCATTAATAGGTCATTCATTTGGTAACACTTCAGTTTAGGGGCGCACGGTAGGTGGCGCTGTCCTTAGACTACAATTTTGTGTTACAATATATGTCTTATGACGTCAGATGGTAGCGTCAGATGTCACCATTCACGGCGTTATATTTTTTTCTATACGAGTATATACTGGACGGGGGCTGTGCTACCCAGACACCCCAATTGATTGAGACTTAGGATCATCGTATGGTGGTCCTCCCGCAGTGATAACTCCCCCACGAGCAGTCCAGTTCAATTTAGTGTAGATTAGCGGCTCGGCCGAAAAAGTGGAATTTTGTGTGTTCACCTTTCGTTCACCCCTGCCGGAATATTCATGCGCGTTTGAATGGTCTGACGTCAGACCCTAACCCCATTATAATTCGCAAAACGATAAAAGGCGCTTACATAATTTGGTTAAACCATTCACCTTTGTAAACGTTAGGACATTAGTCTATAAACAATTAGGATTATTAGCTGGGAAGCTGTGCCCCCCATACCCCTCCAATTTTTTGAAACTCAGGATCATCGTAGTGTGGTCCCCATTGTGTTTACTCCTACACAAGCCGTCCCCTTAAATGTACTCCAAAAACGTGAAACATTTTGGAACATGGACGAAATAGTACTTCACATCGTTCGAGCCGCTAGTATAAATATTAACCGGTTTTTTTTATTTCATTTTTCCTATTTTTTGTTTCACTGCGAACGACAAAAGCTTTTTACTGACAGAAAAAACCTGGTAACCTAATGACAAACAATACTTACTTACATAAAACGATTAATTACGAAAAAATATGAAATTTGAACGAGGTCTTTTAAACTTAAATGGGGACCCGCGAAAAATTACCCCTAAGCGCAAATTGTTTGAAACGGCATCGCTGTTACTTACTGTTTTCGTTTACATATATTTTATCGCAACAAAACATTATATCTTCTGAAAAATTTAAATTTGCACTGCATATCGGGTGTAGAGGTATAATAATAAATAAGTATATATATATATATATATATATATATATATATATATATATATATATATATATATATATATATATATATATATATATATATATATGTATATATATATATATATATATATGTATCGAGTCTAAGGAAAAAAAATAACTAAAGACATCTGGGTTAAGCTTTGCCCCTTCGAGGTTCTTCGGTAACATAGGAGAACAGGCAAAAGGGTATGTGATACGAGACTGGTTCCTGACCTCAGCTCAAAGAGGCAGGCCCTTCGAGGGTGCACTTATAAACAACCCATTCAAAAGTGCAAATTGCTTATATCGTATTGCCCCCTCTCCGAGCCATAAGACGCAAAAGTGCTGGAGACCAACCTGAGGTCCTACCTTGCGAGGCCCCTCCCCATCCACCTCCCCACCCACCTTAGTGGGAGTAAGTTGGGTATATAATAGGATGACCCGTGTAGACGTGGCTTTTTGTTCGTTCCCATTGAAGAGTCAAGAAAGTCACCGGTTGAGAGAAGATTTTTCAAGTTCGACCAGAAGACTCAAAAATCTCCGGTACAAAGTTATTGCAAGTTAAGGAGAATTTTCAGTCCTTGTACAATACTAGACTGTACCAAGGAAGCTCGGCGCCGTTCGAGCCCCATGATTAGTGAGTATCAACCGACACAGATGGAGGACTCCAAATCTTATTCTATCTGAGTTTGACAACTCCAAACTAGATAGATTTCTCATCCAAAATCGAAATTATATAAGCGAGACCCAAATCGCTAGAAAAGAATATATGCATATCCTAAGATTAGAAACCTTTTCAATGTCATAAACGTACGAGAACCAACCCGCCTCCTCGGCGCCTTTGTTTTGATTCTCTTACGCCAACTAGAAATTCCGTTTGACGTCACTTATCCACCTTTAGGCCGGAGTAACGCCATCTTGGAGAGCAAACTGCAAGCTACTCGAGCTACGCCTCTCAGGAATAAAAATCACCGAAGATATTCGAACAGGAAACTGGTATTAATCTATATTACCTTATGTAAGTAAAGAATAATCCTGCTATTTATGTCTCCGTGCATAAAAATTACTTTATTAGATGTCTGACTAAGGACAAAGCTATTTACTTAAAAATTGTTCCCCCCGTAAAATTTTATTTCGAAGCAAGCTGCAAGAGCTCACCCAGTAATCCCATTTTCTTTTTTGTAAGTGTATTAGATCTGTATTTATTGTATGTTATTTAGAGAGATGGGTTATGTTCATTAAATTCTATTCTTCTTCAGTAAATGCACAATGTAATTAACCCCGAACGAGTTGAAGTGGCAATATTTGATAAACTCAAGAAAGAAACCCAGTTTATTCATTCACTAGAATAAAAATAAAGTTTAGCACTCTTAGAGCCCGTTCCTCAAGCGATCACCGAGGCACGAACCTACGCCTCAATTTAAAGTTATTTTGTTTATTAAAAGTTAATAAAAAAATAAATATATATTAGCTCGGCATTCTACGACATCGGGAATTTTATAGTATTCTCGATTAGTTTATGCGCCTCTAAAAAAGCTAAAAGTTTTTCGCGGTCATGTGAAAGAAACCTGAATTCGAATAACTAAGAAACACAACTAGAGCAAGACGGAAACTAAACATATGCGCAGCAGGTTCTATTTATAGCTACGACGTTGCCAGTAAAAATCTGTTATCGTTCGCAGCGAAACAAATCATTGGAAAACAAAAAAAAATAGGAAAAAACAATAAAAGGCATCAAGAAACCTTACCTAACTTAGAAAAAACTATAACCGAGCAGAGGCGCAGATATTTAGTAAATAATACAGAATAAAGGTTACAACCCCCCCTCAAAAAATATATGTATATATGTCTCCGTGATTAGCCACATCCTTAGCTATCGTATGACGTCATAAGACATACAAGGGTGTTCAATAGGTTTTGCAATTCGTATATAAGGAAACGAGATATGAGAAAAAGTGTTTTATTATTTTTCAATATAACTACCCTCGACTTCAATGCACTTGTGCCACCTGTCCCTGAGGCTTCAAATTCCCGATAACCAGAAATCCCCCGACTGCTGTTCAATCCACTCCTGGACGGCGAGGTGGACATCTTTATCGTCCCCAAACCGGCGTCCACGCTGTGCAGCCTTGAGCTGGCGGAACGAAAAAGTAGTCGCTAGGTGCCAGATTGTAACCGTAGGGGGGATGGTTGAGCTCCTCGAATCCACACTCACGCAGGGCAGCTTGTGCAACTCTGGCCTTGTGGACTGTGACGACTTTGAAGTCGATCATGGGTCATGAGGTTTCTAGGGACCCAACAGGCAGAGACCATGGTCATGGCCAAATAGTCGTGGATGATGTTGATAACACTTCCATGTGATATTCCAAGTTCTCGCTCAAATTCTTAGACCTTCACCCGTCGATTTTCGAGGTTCATCCTATCCACACGGGCCATATTGTCCTCGTTGGTCACGTGTGACGGCGTCCTGGACGAGGGTTACCTTCAAGTGACTCACGACCATGGTAGAACACTTTATTTCAGCGAGCAATGGTTGCATGGTAAGGGCAGTGTCGGTGTACACTGCAACCATGCGTTCATGGATCTCTTTTGAATTCTTGCCTTCCTTGGTCAAAAGTTTGATCACTGCGCGGTACTCAACCTTCTCCATTGTTGAAAAATTTGTGACTGACGATCTGCGATCAGCTACTGCTTCTTAAATAGACGAGTCATGAGCATGCGGCTGCAGGTTCTGACTTGTAAAAACTTGTCCTAACATCCACAAAAACAGCCATTCCCCTTCCTCTGTTTTGCCCTTCCGATTCAAAAACTTATTGACCACTTCTCGTATATTGTAGCCCAAAATTGTATCCTACTAACAGCGCCACCTACCATGCGCCCCTAATCTGAAGTATTACCATACATTTTCGTCAATAAAAATTAACGTGAGTTAAATATATCTATTTTTTTATTTTTCTTTAGTAATCATTAATAGGTTAACCATTTTTGTAAATAACAATTACGTGAGTTTAATATATCTATTTTTTATTTTCTTAAGTAATCATTAATAGGTTAACCATTTTTGTCAATAACAATTAACATGAGTTAAATATATATATTCTTTTATTTTCTTTAGTAATCATTAATAGATTAACCATTTTTGTTAATAACAATTTATGTGCAAAAATACAAAAGAAAGTTCGTAATCCTCATTTGCAACGTTGCTACGCCACCTCGGATGAAAGTGGTTAACTTAGAAATGGAGAAAGACTGTGCTAGATATAAAAAATAAACCATTCGGAGCTAGAAATATTGCGGAAAAACGTGAAATCCTTCGACTAGGCAGGCCGACCCCTTCACTGTCCTTAGGAGAGAGATTTTCTGGAATTCGAGGTGTGCATTTTTCTTATTATATTAATAAGTATGCTAGCTCATTTTCCCTGCAACATATGGACTTTTTTAAAAAAAAACAAGTATCCCTGTATTTTTGACTCTAAGAGCTTAGTGAACTAGCTAAAATATATGTATATTAACAGTGATTGGAAAAAGTGCGTGTCAATTAACTCGATTTTAGAATTACTGTTTCTATAGGAGTTTACTTCAACTATGCCGGAATCCATGAAACTAATTAAGCTAGTGATGACTATCCTCTTAACAACAATCGCCAATGAGAGAGGTTTCTCAACGTTGGATAGATCCGCTCATATCTAAGAAGCAAATTTGCCCCAAATCCGCTGTCTTCACCGGCTCGTATTTCCATCGAGAAAAGCATTTTGAAAGAATTGGACAAGAAAAAGGAGCTGCACGACAGGATATTATATGAGTTTGCTATCAAACCAAGACGACTGGAGTTCATACATAAATGAAGTGAGTAATTTTTCTTTTAAAAGTATATTTCTGTCTTATTGTTAAATTATCAGTGGACATATGCATACGTCTCCGCTGTGCATTACGTCTCGTACCTTTTTTATACAGTGTTTTATGCAAAATCTGTGATGAGTCCGAGTGATGCTAATGACCTTGGTTCGCTTCTGATATATATATATATTTATTTGTGTTCATTAAAGATAAAAGCACCTAGAGTAAATCTGTTAATTTGCTTTGTAGGCTTTGCAGGAATCCTTTTTTCATGCATGTAATGAAGTCATTTCTTGCTAAAAGCTGCTCCAACATATATGTGAGAGGTCGAATACCATTAATGCTACGTGCAGATGATTTGTTTGACCTTCCATTACATTCTTTGTATAATATGTAACTTTTATAAATATTAGTGCTAATGCAAACATTTTGGATAAAATTGTTTCTTTGAAACTTTCTTGAATTCGGAGCGTTCAAATATAGTTTCTTGACTAAATAAATTATCATTTTTAACTTTCATAGAACCTGGAAACTCCTTAGTCCGTTCTCTTTTCTACGAGAGATTTTCTTTCAAGCGTTAACTTTCTTATGTATTCAAGGCAGCAACTTATATCGCTGGTGAATATCAAATAGAAGAGCCTCGATAATAAGATTTATATTTTAACGGGGTTTCTTCTAAGAGCCTTACCCAATCCCATAGTTAGCAACGCTCCTTGCAAATGGAATCACTGGGAAGACATTTTTCTGCAGTTGCGGGTCTTCCGTTAATCCGAAAAATTACTTCGCGTCGTGGATGCAACTCAATTTGTTTTGCTTGAGTTGCGTTTTGCCTAAAAGGTGATGCAAATGTTTCTCCCTCATACATGTCCCTTGGTATTACTATGCATTTTTCGACATTACTTATAGGTATTCTTAGACTAAGACCTTTACTAATATATATGTGGTCAGGACACCCCTTAATTTTGTCTAAGCTTTCAAGTTTACATAAATCTTTGCCGGAAGATCTACCTTCAAGCTATCCATCTATACTTTTTGGTCTTCTCTTAAATATCAAGAGATACAAAACACTCACCAGGAACGTATCCATCTTCAACTCAAACTTCAATTGAGGTCTTTTATAATGTTTAGGAGGCAGAGGTTTTGATGAGTGCTATTGTCTTCGATCGACATCATGTCATTTAATCCATTAATTGCCATTCTCGTGTTTCGATTTAGCAGTTTTTAAGGTTAAAAGTAATATTTAGAAAATCCTTTGAATCTAAACTTTGATTTCAAGGGAAAATAATACATTTAAAACACTACAAAATATAGTCAATAAAAATCGGTGTGTCGGTTATCTATGTTAAAAATTATATAAAAATAATAATGTCACATCATAAAATTCAAGGATAAAATAATCACAAATTTGTGGTAAATATTAAAGAATTAGAGAAGTTATTAAGATTTTCTCCTTAAATAAAATTACTTTAATAACAAACTTTGATATCTCTATCTCAAGTTAAGGAACTACATTCCTTCATGAATGAAAATAAATGATTTTGTTGGGTTTATAGCAAGTTATTTCTCTCATGAGAAATTGTATCATTTTGCAAATCAGCTTGAGCTCCTTGAGGAGAAGCAGCATTAAAAAAAGATGAGATTACCCTCAATGAATAGAAGATTTCGGGAGTACATTAAAGTCTTTTTTTTCATACGAGTTTATATACAAAAATGCATATCCTCAATCGAACAGACGTGCCTGACCTGACTTTACTCATAGCCACTGTGCCCATCCACTGTTGGGGATTTCTAGAAGATGGGGCATGACGCCACAGAATCCACTTATCTTTTTTAATCGGATATTCCTTCTAAAAAGATTAGGGAAACTCAAAACAGAAGTTCTGACTACACGTGACAATGTTGGCTGGAAACCTAGGCCCTTTCACAAGGCGAGATCCTCAATCTCGAGCGACGTAGAAAATTTTGCTTTAGATACGAAAAATATGAGCAATTTTTAGATACTGATTTTATCCTAAGTCGTGATTAAGGCAAAATAATATGGCTCGGAGGATTCCGGTCACGGTTTCTTTTCAATTTTAGGAGCCCATCTGTCGACTCCTTGCTAGGGCAAAAGTCGAAGTACTCACCACAGCCTACTAGTAGGTTAGATTAAAAAAAAACAAAGAAAAAAATATATATAGCCAATAACAACGATAAAAGATACAAAGGCTAAAGAACAACACCAAAAAAGATGAAGCAAAAAGGCAACAAGAAGGAAGGGTCATCCGGCGTCGGGGGTAGTATCGCCTCTGCACGACCCAAAAATATGTGACCTACAACGATAAGTCAAATAGAGTGGCGAAAGTCAGCCTCCTCCAAAAGGTCGTATAGTCCGCAAGTCTGTGTGCATGCACAACTCTCGAGTACATAGGAAAAACTGTAGCATCCCCACTCGTCCTGGTACCGAGAGAGGACACATGAGCGAAGATCACCCAGACTGGGACATTCTAAATGAATGTACCTAACAGTCTGGGGGACAACATAGTTGTCACAATAAGACGCAGACGAGCACTCAATCGAATGGGGGTGCTCGTCCCACGAATGTATCCAATTCGGAGACAACAGAAAGCAACATGAAGCCGTTATGGCATTGATAGGTAGGTGCTCGACCGTCTCCCATCTTCATTGCCAAGCAGCTCGGAGAGCTGCCCGTATCCGTTTCATGTAATCGGTGTGAGGAAGAGAAAATCGCTGTTCTTTTTCCCCATCCCTCGCCAACTTTTAGCGCCCTCATCGATGCACTCATTCCCCGCATATCCTACATGTTCAAGGACTCAACAGAAGATAATCTCGATATCCTCCGGGCGCCAAAACCGTAGCGTCACTTATATCGCAAAACAGGGGATGCGGGGATTTCAATGCTCCGACAAAACTTAGGGTGCTTTGTGAAGACAGATGCCGCACCTGACAGAGCTCCACTGACTTCAAAAAGAGTGGATATAGCGTGAAAAACGACCACCTCTTGGGAATTAGAGCCATCCGTATCCACTAGCACGGTTCCAGGGTGACATGAAGTCTGCTCCAAAAATGCAAAACGTAATACTCCAGGCGCTGTAGAAGGTTTGGAAGCAGAGGTGTAGCGACAAATAGTCAAAGGTGATACCATTTATGGAAGAGTTCTGGATAGAACCAGCATCTAGAAGAAGGCTCTCAATGTGGGACGTGCGGAAGCCACCGGTCACCAGGCGAAGGCCGGTATGATAGATTGAGTCCACATTTCGCAATACACGCTTGGCTGCGAAAGCATAAATCTCGAACTCGTGTTCTAGCTTCAAACGAAGAAAATATCGAAAAAAAATCAGGCCCTATGGTGCTACCTCACAGAACGAAGAATATCAATGGCACGGGTACAAAAAAAGTGAAGGCTGTGGATATGAGCCTCTCACTTGAGGCATCGGTCATATACAAGACCGAGGAAACGATGCAGTCCACTACTTCCAGGCGAACCCCATTTAGAAAAGGGTTTGGGTCAGGGTGGAGCCATTGATGGGGGCAGAAGTGAATAACCTTAGTCTTGGTCAAGGAAAACTGAAACGTGTACGGTTCGGCATAGCGAGAGAGGTGGTTTAATCCCTGTTGGAGTCGACGCTCTAAGTTGGCATCTGGGCCGCGCCAAAAGAGATCGAAAAGTTGTCTCCGTAGAGCGTTGCATGAACATCTTCCGGCCTAACATAGGTGATTCAGTAAAGCTCAGAGCGAAGAGTGCGACAATGACGGCTCCCCCCCTCCGTACGCGGAATCGACGATCTCGCAAAAATTCATATATGAAGATTGTGAGGCGTCTCTTCCCTCCCATCGTGTGGAGAGTCTTCATGATCCCGTTTTACCATGCGGTATCATACGCCTTATCAAGATCAAAGAACAGCGTGGCGTAGTACTTTCTACGAAAAAATGACTCGCAGACGGCATTTTACCGTCGGAACAAAGCATCCTTTTTTTGTCCATAAAAAAGGGTACTCTAACATTTACCAATGCCTCCATCAACTTGCACACGCAGGAGGTTAAATAAATTTGCTAGTAACTCCCTGGGGTAGGGTGATCTCTCTTCGGTCCCTGGTTTTCGAAAAACGAGCGCAGTAGCAATTTGCCTAGAGTCTGGGAGGATACTCTCTACCCAGATACTGTTCAACGAAATAACCGAAAGGCCATGCCTCCCTCACCCAGGTGTCGAAACATGGCGTACGGGTCATATTCCGGACCAAGAGCGGTGTGCGCGCATAAAGCGAGATTGGAACGCAACTCGTTCAATGTAAACCTGTCTTTGAAGGGTTCAACGCCTCTGGAGGTAAAGTCCAGTCGGCTGCTTTCTGCAACATCACGACGCGCACAAATGCTGGCGGAGCATTATCCTGGCTAGAGAATGCGGAGAAAGCGGTCGCGAAGGACTTCACCATGGCGCCATTCTCCTTTAGAATGGGATGGGGGCTCTGCGAGAAAATGCCCCAAATCCTTTTGACTCTCTTCTACACCTCTGCTAAAGGGGTCTTCCCGTTAAGTGAAGACACGTATATCCGCCAAGAATAGCGGCAAGAGGGATTCAAAATATACAGTAACCTAGCCCTACTTTGAACAAATCAACGACAATGAAATGGTTCGGGAGGCGTAAATAGCGCATGTTGGCATAAATCTTCTGTTGTGGAGAAGGGGGGGGGGGCTCACGCTCGGTTTACCACCACGGAAGCGGTTGGCGTGAAAAATAGCCGGACCTTCTAGGAATAGTAGTTAGATCCACGGCAATGAGGTTGCCGGAGAGCTCAACGGTCTCATCTATCGACCTAAACTTCTTAACTGAGGCAGAAAAATCAGTCATTTCCTGAAATGCAAACCACCGCGCCTACCTTAAGCACAAACGTGGAAGGATCTCAGAAGGCAGTGGCCCGAAATAATATTTGATTGGGAAAGTAATCATTACCATGGAGGTTATTGAATTGACTACAATCCACCCAAAATCAGGCTGTGCATATGGAGAGCCCAAATATCAAACAAGGAAAATGAATGAAACGGTTTTATGACAGTAATGCGTAAACTCATCTACAATTTGGACACCTATCACCTGCTCCTCGATCAGGTCAGCAAGGATCCAACCTCTAAGATTGATCGAGAACTCTCCGCAAGATGGGTGTCTACCCTTCAGATCCCTGAGCTAGCGAAAGAGCCTTGGCAAACGTGCCACGACGCGGCTGCCGTCCCCTGCGCTACAATTAGCTAACAGTAGAATGTTCACAGAAATAACATTATATCTCCTATACATGTGCAGCTGCACAGATAATTCCTGAAAGGATGTATTCAAAGCAAGAGAAGCACGAAGACATTTTGTCGGGTGTAAAGGGTGCATCCTCCCGCCCGGCTTCCATTCGGTAGTGCTGGGGTCGCAAAACCCTTCTACCCAGGTATGGTGGACAAGAGAAACGCCGCAGCATGGACTCGAACACAAAAATAGCTAAGGGAAAACGGGAGGAGACGACCCTACGCAGATCCTCCCAGTTGGCTCAGTAATGCTCCTTTGGAGCATCCACCGTCCTCTAGTCACTCAGCCCTCTACTAAGTGTGGGCGTATGAGCCGAAGCTCCTTTCGTGCTGTGCTCCTTACGGTAGAAAGCATTAGGAACCCCGGAAGATAGCTTCACGACCAACTTCAGGAATGTTGCATCCAGTGAGTCGAACGACTTAGTGGAAAATGTGTTGCCGTTTCGCCTTACGGGAAAAAGTCGAAATTGGGGAAGGGTTGGAGCCCTGGTTTTACTCGATGCTGGGTGTGAACCCTCTGTGCCGCTAGCTCTACCAGGAGAGAGCCCGGAGTGGATAGGGCTTGCAGAAGGGTTCTAAATGGGCACAGAAACGACAGTGCTCGTAGGCCTGGAGGGGCCAGGAAGTGAGGAAGCGCCCGTGGAACCAGAACCAATTCTTTAACCTCGCAAAATGAGAAAAGATCCTGGGCCTGTACGGTGTATATTTCCTTCTTAGAGAGGAAGGCACCACATTGCTGCGAAGAAGTGGGCCGCGGCTCTCGGCAATTGACACACTTGGCCACACATGATTTAGATTTATTGTGTGCAACCTTGTAACAAATTACACAGAATTCGGGTAACCCTGACTTTGCACCTCTACAGGAGCGATTTGTATGGCCGAAGCGGTGACAGTAATAGCCCCTCACAGGGTAGCGATACCAACCAGCACGCACCGAATCAGGGAGCTTGTCACAGGTGAACTTGACGAACAGTGTAGTTGTGGGTATCGAGGCCCCTCCCTGTTTTCTCAACACACGTTCGACATTGACCGCACCATGTTCGGAGAGCTCTAAGGTGATGTCATATTTGGAGTATTCCACAAGTTCCCTTGTATTAACTACTCCCTTTCGCAGAGTTCATATAGAGTGACGCTTCACACTCATCGGCGTGCCATTAATTGTACGAATCAAGGCCATCTCGGAAGGATTCGACGCATTTTTCTGGCAAATGCCAGGTAATCTCTGAATGAGGAGCCCCGACGTATTCGAGGCTCCGCTCAACGCACTTGCAATTTTGGTCTTAATCTGTGACTTTCCATTCGGAAAGCACCACAGCCGGCCTCGCCGATCTTGGCTTGGTCGCTAACCAAAAAGCCAGTAGACCCTTCCCTCCCGTCGCTCCCGCGGAGGTATAGGTGTCCTTAGTCTTTATGGTCTTACGGTTTTTTCTATTTAGGAGAAGAAGGTGAGGAATGAACACACTTCTCATCCCCCCCCCGGAAGGAGCCCCTAGGCGATTGAAACGGCCTCAGCAAGATGCTTCTCTGATATGGAGGTCTTGCTCTTCCAGGGGCTCCAGCCGGGGAGGGAATTTATTCTCTCCTTTGAGGCCCCAGGGGCTCGATCAGTCTGAAGAGATGCTTTTACAGAGGCGGGCTCGGGTTTTGTGCTTGACAGCGAGCCCGAGTTTGAACCCAGGGAAGATCCAACCATCTCAGGCTGTGATACCCCAGAGATCATGTCCATCTCAGGGGTCATGCATCCTGTAACTCCCCTCCCAAACACCACGGATCCCGTTCTAGGTACCTTTTACCTCAATTTGGGCCGGTGGACTGGCATTCGTCGGGGAAGAAAGGGGTAGGAGCATGTACAGTGACCCACTGTAAATTTGATAAGCGCGCCAGCAGGACCTTAGAGGGCACAAAATGGAGGGCACTGTCATGCCTTGACCCTTAATTGGGTTGTCCTTTTTTAGCAGCTCCCACCGGGAGTGGTAAATTCTGGTCGGCTGGCGTGCTTTCTTGGCAGTCCCCTGTGAAAAAATTGGGGGATCTGCTGCTGGCAATAGAGAGTCGCCCAAGGGCGACAGGTGGAAGTTCTTTTTCTAGTGTGGAGCTGCCATAGGGCGGCTGAGACGATGGTACCCTGAAAGTAGATAGGGTGTTTTTTACATTTTCATTACAGGGCATGGAGTGCCTATTAGTATCACGGGACGCAGCGCGGGGTGCATACAGGGACTTTAAAGCCAGTTTCCGCTATTAAGCTATTTAGGACCATTCGTCCCGGCCAATTGCCAGGCAGCCCTTCGGCATGGTGGCTACCTTGGGTTCGGCGTAAAATTTATATATCTTGAAAGAAGAGAAAATGGGTATGAGGAAGGTGTGGGAAGTGGTTAAGCAGGTTGTTAAAAGCCCCTCAGCCCAGATCCAAGATGGTTGGTTGACACCAAAGAAAGGTGTCGGGAAGGTTGTAGGGAAAGCGAAGAGGTAGGGTAAGAAGATAGGCTGTCAGAAAGAAGGAGAAGAGGCTAACCTGGGTTGGTCGTGGCGATAAGTCCCGTCAACACGATTGCCACGAAAGTAACTTGGCGTGCCCCTTACGGGGTTCCGGTTTCGAAAAGAAGATCTTATATTCCTGTAAGAGTCAAATAGATGTGAGAGAAAAATGGATGACATTGCCATAAAAAAGGGGGTTGAGTGAGAAGATAAAATAGCAGAAATTTTATTTTGTGGTGGCATAATCAAGAGATTTGAAGCTAAGCACGAAAGGAAATTGAGATTTTAACAGATGTCTTACACGACACTGAATCTGATCCCTAGAACATCGCTTTTGAGCTTTTCCTTAGAAGTAGTACACTGACTATGGGGTTTAAAGTTATTAAACGCCTATGTAGATGTGTCACACATATAAGGACAAATGAGGTGTGGCTAGAGGGTCTTAGTACCGTCTTTGGAAGTGTATTGTAGGTGCCTAATAATGTGTGTTAAGTTGGTTCTCAACTCACATGTCGTACAAAATATTTTGTGGCTGGAAGGGACCCGTACACACTTCGAGCGCTTTGCTTCAAATGCAAATATGTAAAGCCTTATAGTGGTACCTTCTTTGGGAAGTACCATTGAGGGAACAGGTTTAAGGGGGGTATCTACTTAATCATTGCGTTGAGGGTAGCCAACTTCACTTTTATGGAGGCCCGGTGAGGGTAAAGATGAAATGATGGTCCGATGAAGCCAAATGCGAATTAGCGTCTGTCTATCCAGGCCAATGATTTTTCGTCTGGATAAAAATAGAAAGAGGAAAAGAAAAGAAAGCAAATAGCGAATAAAATAAAGGAAGAAAAATAAAATAAAGGGGAATAGTAATGAAGTGGTGTGCTATAGCAACGACATTAACCTAATTTCTGTGTCCGGGAAGAGGTATCAAATGGTTCGAGTAACCGGTTTTTTCAAAGACCGCTATCATCAACATACCAAGAGAAGGGTCTAATAAGTTTCGTCCAATCTTTCTTCCATTGAAATAGGGTTTCCTAATTATTTACCATTGCGCATTTATAATTATGCGCTTAAGAAGGCAATTATTAGCTAACTTACCATCTTCATCGAACCCCTGAGAAGGACCTCTTCTCTCATACACGAGAAGATAATACATAAAATGAGAGAAGAGCTCCTTCCGAGGGGTTCGATGAAGAGCGTAAGTTAGTTAATAATTGCCTTCTTAACCCCCTATATATATATATATATATATATATATATATATATATATATATATATATATATATATATATATATATATATATATATATATATATATATATATATATATATATATAAATTCACCCATCTTCTGGGTGAATTCACAACATAGAAATAATGGAATTGATGGAGATATTTATTCGACTAAATTCTCGCACTTTAATTAGGATTAACATCAAAGGTTTTCGTAATAGAGTAAGATTAAGATAAATGGTTAGTTTACCTTACAATTTAATTTGTTCCATATTCTAATGCCAAACCCCTCATATGACACTCAATTCACTCTCTCCGTTTTAAGATAATTAAAAATTGTAACCGGGAAAGAAATCCCTTGCGCATTTTAAGAGATTAGGGCATTTAGAACTTACGAGAACAATGTAACATTTAGAGAAAAATAACAAGAACCACAAAGACAGTTTAAAGGAGTTCATTTCAAAAGCAGCATCAAGTTAGTTATCGATTTACGTCTTTTTTATTTAAAAATGGTTGAACTTTATTTGTCGGTTTAAATGCCCTCTCTCTCTCTCTCTCTCTCTCTCTCTCTCTCTCTCGCTCTCTCTTTTTTATCTTGTCAGAAAACTATTACTAAAATTTACAATATACTCGTATGTCTTTGATAGCCCAGCTTGTACTATTTCCATATTTTTTTATCTCAACGCTTATTCAAAGCGTTTTTATTCACACACACACATCCGATCATTTGGCCTCTTCGTCCTACCGTCTTTCCTTTCTGTTCAAGTTTTTTTCTTTTTGCCATTCTTATTTTTTATCTGTCTCTACCTATTCATTTTGTCTTCTTTCTTTTCGCTATGATTAAATTAATATACAAAAGTGAGGAGCTTGTTATTCGCACGCAGACCTTCCGTCTGTAACCTACTGTCTATTAGGCTTTGGCAACACCCTAATAATCTACCCCTGGTCTATTTATTTTCAATATGGATGATTAATTTCAACGCTAAAGAGAAAAAAATTTTTAGGGAATCTTTTTAAATACGGATTGAAAAAACGATTCTCCGGATTCTCTTTTCTTCCATCTAAATTCGTTGTAATAGTTTCATTTTGCTTTAATTGTTTTGATTAGCCATTAGCTATTTCCTTCTAATGAGGTTTAAAATTGAAAATCTATTTTAGAAATAACTTCGACAAAACTTTCAAATATAGTCACAAATAAAATAAAAAAGCAGCCATGGTTAAATTTTTATAAATTTTCTCAACTTCATCATTTGTAATTCTTTGGGTTTTAAAAATTTCACAAAGTTTCGATACTTATATTTATTTCTGAACTTCACCATTTTATTTTTTCACATCTTAAAAGAATTATTAGAAATAACTTTGTTAAAAAACATAATTCATGACCAAACTAAGATGAAATTATTATTCAAATACTCAAAAAAATTCCCTTCTCAAATTATAGAGTTAGTGATGAGGATGATGATTACTATCTGTCGTAGGTTGATGTTAGAACCCAACCATTTTCAAAATTCTTCAGCCCGAGGGAAAGAGGCCTCGGAATGGATTAGTCCGTTATAAGCGTGAGAAAATTTATAAATACAAATTATAGTACAATTAAGTTTCAGAGTGTAGTTCAGGTTGGCCAGTGCTTACCTTATCTTGGAAACGTTCTATGGTAATAGAAACGGAGTACAAAAATATACTTCAATACTATGCAGGTAATATATTTACAAAATTAAAAGGATTTCAATTAAGATATTTAAACATAAGAGACGCACACGAGTCTCAGCTTCCAAGAGCAAGATGAGCGGGTCGCCCACAGTAAACACAAACCAACTATGACAGACGGGACGCTCAAATAATCTTGAGCGCAGCGAAGTCAATTGATGGAAGCATAAAACGGAGAGGGGGGGGGTTGCACAGGAGAGTTGGGCGTTGTGGTTACGGCGGGGTAGAGTCCACAATAATAGCCTCTTGACAAACGACTATTACGCAAGATGAACGTAGAACTTTTCTTTGGGTCGAGAAAACAAAATCGAGAATTTGACGCGTCAGGTTCAGTAGATGAGCGGGTCGCCCACAGTAAACACAAACCAACTATGACAGACGGGACGCTCAAATAATCTTGAGCGCAGCGAAGTCAATTGATGGAAGCATAAAACGGAGAGGGGGGGGTTGCACAGGAGAGTTGGGCGTTGTGGTTACGGCGGGGTAGAGTCCACAATAATAGCCTCTTGACAAACGACTATTACGCAAGATGAACGTAGAACTTTTCTTTGGGTCGAGAAAACAAAATCGAGAATTTGACGCGTCAGGTTCAGTAGAGTGTACCAACAATTACGGGGTTGACTCTCGCAAGTTCTAAGAGAAAACAAGGAGCTTGACAGGTTTTACATGGGTTCACGTAGAACTATCGGCAACGGGAAGATTGGAGATACTCTCGGATACTCGGCACACAGGCGGTTACTTAGTGTCGTCCCAGTCTAGCTTCAGACATTTTATAGGTGTGAAACGATGGGGCTTTTTCCCACGCGCGAAGGAGGAGGGTTCGAGTCGACAGACGCTTCGCCGGTCGGGGTGAACATGGCCCGATTCCCGCCGTCGCATGATTATGACCAGCGGGACCCATCGTACTCTTAAGCACATCTCAGGCTACTGCGAAGTTGGGCCTTCAGCCCCTCACGAGATTCGCGCTTTTGCGCCTCGTTAGCCTGGATTTAAAATGGCTGACCAGGTGTGTCCTTTCTCTCTCTACCTAGAAGAAACGAGAGCGCGCGTCTTCTCCCTATCCTTCTTTCTTGGACACTGCTCAATCCTCAGATGGAACTTCAGTGTAGGAAATTAAATGGAAAAATAATTAATAGGGGATTGTAGCTTATATTCACCTGATAATAGAGGTTAAAGTTAAGGAATCTTGGAACATATTTTCAGACGGAACAAAAATACAAAATAGTGGAACTAGTGGGGGTTTTTTTTCTACACTTGTGCCGTACATATATACAGGTTATATAATACTACAGCACGGTTGCCTAAAGATACGTTTCGTCAATGATATACTTAAATGGGACTCACCTGCCTAAGGGTAATGTCATCCTAACGTTATACAAAGCTAACAATAAAATTATACAAAAGGAATTCACAATATACAAACAAATAAAAAAAAAAGAAGTTTTGCGTTCCCGTAATCAAGGTTAAATATACAAATTTACTTTACGAAAAAGAAATTAATACACCCTCTCTTAAAAAAAAAATTGCTCAGAATTAGTTTGGAAGAGGGTTCAACGGGTTTATAACAATACAACTTCAAATTTTGGAGACCCTAAACTATAGCGAGCTCCTCTTTTTTCATCACCGCATAATTTCTTTCGTGCGCGATTAAGTTTCAGCTGGCAAGAGCGACGGGAAGGAAGAGCAAAACTTCTCCGTGGTTAAATTTCGTTTCTATAGACTTGCAATCAAATTATGTTTTATAATTGTCCAAATTGATGTCGGCGTTCTGATATGCAATTTCGTTGTACTTTTCCAACCTCTGTCTCAAGTCCAGTACTTATGTGTAAGAGGTCCGCAAGTTTTCACCTAATTTCGGAGGAGCAAAACTTCTCCGTGGTTAAATTTCGTTTCTATAGACTTGCAAACAAATTATGTTTTATAATTGTCCAAATTGATGTCGGCGTTCTGATATGCAATTTCGTTGTACTTTTTTAACCTCTGTCTCAAGTCCAGTACTTATGTGTAAGAGGTCCGCAAGTTTTCACCTAATTTCGGATTGGAGTAGAGTTTCCTTAGGATCTTCAAGGGGCTTTTAACGTTCGCTCCATGTAAAAGCTGAAATGGGGCGAATCCTAAGGTACGATGGAGGATTTCACGGTAG
Organism: Ceratothoa steindachneri; assembly: GCA_963969495.1. Classification (NCBI taxonomy): domain Eukaryota; kingdom Metazoa; phylum Arthropoda; class Malacostraca; order Isopoda; family Cymothoidae; genus Ceratothoa; species Ceratothoa steindachneri. Next base: position 151,290,000 of record OZ018317.1, on the reverse strand, counting down.
GCAAAGATAGCTATCAGATGAAAACGGCGCCATTCAGTGGGTTGATTGGTTCACAGCTTTTCGAGCATGGCCTTGAGACTACCATTTAGCCTCTCACACATTCCATTTTTAGCCGGGAGAAAAGGGGCGGTAAACAAGGGCTTAATCGTTACTAATTTACCGAAGTACTCCATCAATTCAGGGGGTTAATTGGCCATGAAGATCGGATAGAATTTCCTTGGTTAGTCCCACAAGATAAAAGATGGAAATAAGAGCTTCGGCGCAGGAGATAATATCAATTTTCGTGAGGGGCAATGCCTCCGGGAACTTGGTGGCAACAATACCAGAGTTAAAATGTAGCAATGGCTTTCGCTCGACGGGGGGTGCATCAGATCGATTAAATCGATTGCTACTCAGGAGAATGTTTCAAAGATTAGGGGTCTGTCCTCTAAAGGTGCAAGTTAACTCGCCCTTTTATTGAAGTCTTTTGTTAATTTTCGCACGTACGACAATATCGCAGAATTTTGTCGGTCGCGCCAGGCCAATAAAAATATATAAAGATCATTTTTGCGGTCTTCGTGTTGCTGAAGTGAGCAACAAACAGACTATCGTGAGGAGTTTTAAGAAGTGCAGGAAGATATGTTAGCGAGGTAGACAGAGTGTGCGGGACTCTAAGTCGTTTTCCTCGATGGACACGCGATAGAGGAGGTTGTGCTTTGTGAGGAGGGAAATCACCTTATTTCCTCTGATAGTTACTCATGTTTTGTTCTAGGCCTTTGGCCACAGGTGTCAAAGAGCCTCGCATTCCCTTTGACTTTCACTGCTCATCGCACTCTGGAATTCAAGGGCACACGGAGGTTCTAACGGTGTAGGGGCATTAAGTTTCTTTTTCACGTGGAAACGGGTACTAACGGGTAGAGGCACGAGGCAGAAGACACCAGGGAGGCACTGACCAATTAGGTCCGCACAAAACTTGATGAGGGCTGCAACGACTTTAGCCCAACCAGTAAAATATGCGCAATCAATATGACAATTAACAATGGAGATTTTATTGGCGGGCCCTAAGTAATCATGCACTACGGCAAATGGCAAACTTATCATGATCCGAAATCACAGAGAGATTAGTTCATCTGAAACAACAATACACGTACACCCTGTATCACGGACGGGGGGGGGGGGGGAGATCCGGCACCCATTTACTGCTCTAATTTCGATTTGGAGTTCCCCAGGGGTACTTTTATCAAACAAAATTTTTACCTGGTGTCCAGCATTACTCAGCGCATCTGAGGAAGAGCGATCTTCATTTCTAGACAGTGGGGGCACAGAACTGCCACTGATTTCGGGCACCTAGTGAGAATAAGTGCTTTTAAACTGCGAGTTCTTAGGTAATCGGTTCTTACGTGACTTTCAACTAAACTGTCAAAACAAACGCTGGTCCTCCTGGGAAACGAAGAAGCAGGGGTTTGGAGAGCAAAAGGCTTACCATCGCGGTGCTCCGACGAGAAGCAGTGTTGGGGTTTGGCAGGCCGCACTTTGACGAGCTTTTTCCAGTGTTAGAAACAAATTGGATCTTGCTTGTTTTGGACTTGAGAAATGGGGGTTCTGACTTCCTCCCTTGTTTTGGATAGCAGTTGTGGCTAGCCGCGTAGACGTTTGCCTCCTCGATGCACTCCTTGAGGGTATGGCACTTCCGATCCTTCACAAGGGACATGATTTCCGAAGGGAGCATTGCAAACATTGGTCCTTGAGGACAAAATCGGCCAGAGCCTCGTATTGATGAGGTACTTTAGACGCATAAATCCAAAGATTAAAGTAACGCTGCAGGGACTAGCCAAACTGACGGAAGGTCTGTGTCGTATAAATTGCCTATAGTGATTACTCCACACCTGACACCACTTTTGTCGTCGTATACCTTGTGGTCATGATGTACTTCTTTGATAAAGTAAACTTTGATTTAAGAAGGAAACAAACAGGAATTATCCCAAAATAAACATATATTTTAAATTTAACACTTAACTATGAAAAACAAACATTAATCACATTTATATCCTCGTCATTAGCTAAAACTCGATTATCCCATCACAAAAATAAACAAATAGGCTACACGTAAACACACCAATTGCCGATTAGTATTTTTAACGTGACCCATTTTGATTATCGTTAAACAGTAAATTAAAGTACTCTCGACTACTAGCAAATATGACAGGGGTTTACGCACAATGGTTTCTACTTCCCTTAAATCGAGAGACGTACTAAACTCATACTATCGCAATATGAATATAAATGTTCTTTCTAACTTAAATGAAAAGAGGGATCAGAGATTGCTGGATGTCGCTGGAGGGCTTATTTGCGCTGTGGAGGGTTGCCGTGGCCGATGATAGACTTTCGTAGCGGTGGGAAGGCGAAAGAGAAGTGTGTGTGTGGGGAGGGGGTTGATTTAAACTTCTTATTGCAAATTTGCCTCCGGTTACGTTAAGAAGACGGAAAGAGTTACGGTGCTCTTCGCTCCAAGAGTCCTCTCCCGAATGATCTTGACGCCTCTTGGTGTCTGATTCATCAACGTAGAGTGTCTAACTAGATTTTAGGGTATTCGGCGAAATTTTCACCATAATTAAAGAAAGGAACCTCTTAGGGGCTGGGTTCTTCTACTCCCACTCTTACGGAACTTGATATGTGAGAGTCACTTGAGTGTGAGCGGGTTTACTTTTCTCTAGTCAAACTTCTTCTAAGTCTGTAAAGGATCTTTTGGTATGGCACCGATACAAAACTTGACGATTTATGTTTATTCGGCCCGGGGAGGGGGGATCGATTTTTCTCAATCTAATCCTATCGTTTCTCACGGAAATCGTCTTTTATAACTGAAGGATCGATCTTCACAAACTCAACCTTCTTCTTTCTTATCGAATTCTAATCCCTCTCGTCTGGCTGAAGGATCGATCTTCACGAACCGATCCTTCTTCTTTCTTGTCGAATTCTAATCCCTTGTCTTCCTTTCCGGTGCTTATTTATAGGCGGCCCCCTGCCCCATCTAAGGGGCGAGGCCACAGAAGGAAGCGCGAATGGTGAGTTCGCATCTGGTGAGAGCGAGAAGTTCAAAGGTTGGCACTGAGGTGCCCAAGTCGGCTTGCTAAATAGAAAGACTCCCAACCGCCACACTCCTTGACGTGCCTTTTGACTAGCACGGCTTTTTTAGTGACATAACCACGGGTTTATGGATCTCGTAGGTAATTGGATCGTTAGAGCATCGTTTAAGGGCCTCATGTGGTCGCCTTAGCACAGATGGTTGCTCCAACTATCTAAGCGGCGGGGAGATCAAACAGGGTAGGCCGTTACTGTTATTTGCCAGCTACCGTTCGCACGATTCTCTTCATGGGGCTCGCTTCTCCGGCTCTCTCCACAAGGGGGGCGGAGACTTTAAGGTTTATGTCCACCTCGCCCTCCGAGATGCTTTATGTAGCCATTTCTCTACATTCTGGTTTGGTTGAATGCGAGAATGCCTAAAGTTAGCTCGGTAGAAGTCCGGGGTCATATTATAAGTGGCAAGCAGGCTGGCTTTTAACGAAAAGGAATCAATCGTTGCTCTTGATAGAAGGGATACGAAAATATCCCTTAGTGGGGAACTCAGTAGAGGCAATAATTGTGTTACGCCGTCAGTCTTGATGTTACAATGATTCACCTTGAAGATTCCCTCGAAATGGATGAGGTAAGACACGGAGTCTTCTCCTTCTTCAAATACTTGTAGTTTTATGGTCGCTGACTACAGTGCGCCTAGAATGGAGGTTGCAGAATTTATGGAGAGCGTCTCGCTCCTAGCGCTGCACATCTCGAATTCGTGGGAGCGAATCCTTTATCTTTCTTAGCGTTCCTTTTCTCTTTCCTCGGGGACGGGAGGATGGGAGATACTCGCAGATACTCGGTACACAGGCGGTTACTTACTCCCGTCCAAGTCTGAAGTTAGACGTTTAATAGGGCTGAGACAGAGGGCCTTTTCCCCCGCGCCAGAAGCGGGAGGGTTCCAGGTGAGAGAGGCTTCGCCGGAAGGGGTAGACTTTGCCCAATTCCTGCTGTCTTAAGATAATTCCGGGTGGGACCCTTCGTACTCATAAGCCCATCACGACCTTCTCGCCTTTGCGCGTTGTTAGCGTCGATTAAAAAAGGGTCAACCAGGTGTATCCCATCTATCTCTCCTTGGAAGTGACGAGCGCATGCTTCTTCTCCCTCTCTCTTCCTCTCTCCCTGACACCGAACTAAGAGGAAAAACAAGGTCTGCCTCGCAAAAAGTCGCATCTTTCACTAATTTTGATTATGTCGTTAGGACTTTAAAAACTTTGATTAATTCACAAGGTAACTTTAGAAGAACTTTGGCAATTCTATTATTCGGAAGAGAATATAAACACCTTAAGGGTTTCAAATTTTGTTAGAATCGGACGAATAGTTATGATGCTATTGCCAAAACAATGTAATTCCCGGGCTAATATGGGAAGACTTTGCCCATTGTATCATTCGAAATAGAATGTAATACAGCATAATAAGGGCTTCAAATTTCGTTAGAATTGGCTGAATTGTTAAAATGTTATTAGAAAAAAAAAGCAAAACGTGGACCGACCGACAAATCGACATAGCGGGTTGTAGAGTCTCCCGAGACTAAAAAGTTACAACTTTCTAAAAGCTTTTTAAAAAGCAGAACTAAGTTATATTAAAATATATATTTTTTTAATTAAAATAGAGGGCCTTAACTCTTTGTCACCCTCATTTATGGAATTGGAAAGGTGAAAAATGGTCAGACCCTAATTGCATAGTAAAGAATAGTATAGCATAGCACACTAAGGCATAGTATAACATAGCATATTATTGCATAGTGGTGTTTATCATATAATAGCATAGTATAACATGGCATAGTATATTATAACATAACATTATAGTATAACACAGCATAGCAAAACATAGTATAGTAAAGTATAATATAGTATAGTATATGTAGTAGCCCTGCCTAGCATATCCTAGTATAGCCTAGTATTGTCTAGAATTGTATAAAATTTTATAGCATAGCCTAGAATAGTGTCAAATAGTAGACTGGCAATACTTGGCTTACTTTTGGATAGCCTACCATAGTATTATCTCATGTAACATAATAAAGCCTAGCATAGTAAAGACTAGCCTATATTTCCTAACATAATAAATCCCCCCTAGGCTAGCATATCATAGTATATCATAGCATAGCATAGTATATCATAGCATAGCATAGTATAGCATAGTATATCATAGCATAGCATAGTATAGCATAGTATAACAGAGTAAATTATGTCATAGCATAGCCTACAATAGTATAGATTAGCCTAGCATCGTATAACCTACTCTAGCCTAGCCTAGCCAAGCTTAGTTTAGTATAACCAAGTCTAATCTATGAATCCCTATAATAGTAGAACTTACTATACCATACTCTAGCGTAGCTAGGCATGATATAGTCTCGCCTTACATAGTATAGCTCAACCTGGCATAGTATGACTTACCCTAGACTAATCTTGCCTGCCTAATAGAGGATGGATAATATGGCCTATATTAGCCTAGCTTAACATAGCCTAGTACTGCCTTGCATATATAGGAAGGTAAAGCCTACCATAGTATAGCATAGTATAGCCAAACCTAGTAGTGTTTAGAACAGTTTGGCATAGTATTGCCTAGCCTCTCATCGTTTAGCCTAGGCTAGCCTAGCCTTGCAAAGCCTAGCATAGTATAGCCTATCTACCATAGCCTACTTTACCCTAATCTAGCCTAGCATAGTATATGATAAGCATAATATAACCTAGCCTAGCATAGTATAAACTAGTCTAGCATAGTGTAGCCTAGCTAAGTATAGTATATCCTATCCTATCCTAGCATGGTATACTTGGAATAGCACACCCAAACATAGTCTAGCATAGCCTACCCTAGACTATGCAAGCTTATCATGGTACACTATATTCTAACTTAGTATAGCGTAGTTTAGTCCAGCATAGCCTTGCATATCATAGCATACTCTTGTATAGCCCAGCCTAGTATATCATACCATAGAATAGCCTAGATTAGCATAGTATACCCTAGCCTAGCCTAATAAAGACTTGCATATATAACCTAGCATATTATATATTAAAATAACCTAGCTAGTATAGTATACTTGAGTCTATAACTGTGTATCCTAGCCTAACTTATTAAAGTATAGCTTTACCTGCCTATCAGAATATAACCTAGCAAAGCTTAGTGAAACCTACAATTGTATTCTAAAACTTAGTCTAGCCTAGCTTAGCTTACCCTAGTCTAGTATATCCTAGCTTTCCCTAGTTCACTGAAGCCTAGCCTAGTATATTCTATCCTATGCTAGCCTAGTTATAATATTCTAGAATAGACTAGCATAGCTTAGTTTAGTATATCATAACCTAGGTTACCATACCCTAGCATAATTAGTATAGTATAGTATATCATAGTATTGCCTAGCCTAGAATAGATTATTAGATCTTAGTCTAGGCTTGCATAGAATGCATAACATAACCTAGCCTAGCTTAGCAAAACTTCCCTTATGCTGGTATGGTATAGCGAACACTAGCCTAGTATAGCATAGCTTAGTATATCAGATCCCAACCTAAAATACCATTTCGTAGCTTAGCCTAGTATAGCCTTTCATGTACTGCCTAGCCTATCCTAGCATAACCTTGTTAGGATTAATTATCCTAGACAGGTATAGCCTATATTATACTAGTATACCCTTGTCAGCATAGCTTATTAGTTTCTAGCCTAACATACTATATGTTATCCTAGCATAGCATATTATAACCTAAATAAGCATACTATATCTTACCCTTATAGCCTATCCTATAATAGCCTAGCGTAGCATAATCTATTTTAGCTTAGCATATTATAGCCTATCCTATAATAGCCTAGCCTAGAATAGCCTATTTTGAGCTTGCCTAAGAGTTTGTAGCATATTATAGCCTAGTCTAGTCTAGCAGAGCATCGGCCGAAAAGCTATGACGTTATTGCCCCAAAAAATTAATTACCGGCATAACATTGATAGGATTTTGTCAATTACATCAGTGGAAGGAGAAGGTAAAACAACATAATGGTTTTGAATTTCGTAAGAATCGGCCAAATAGTTACAATATTACTACACAAACAAAAAAAGAGCTAAACGGGGACCGACCGACCGACATAATGAGATGTAGAGTTGCTCGCGATCTAACTCGCACGCGACTAAAAATCTATTATTCTTCAATCCCACGTCAAAAATCCTGCTCTTAAAGTTGTTATGGTTAAATTGACATTTTTATAAGATTACACTCGAAAAAGGAATAAAATATCACTTTTCGAATGCAAAATGTTTCCTGCCTATAATTACATCTATATAACTTTCGTTCGCTGTCACTCGAGAGCGAGGATGACCTCCTCTGGGTGGCCATCGATCCTGTAGGTCCTCAGGGGGCCGAGGAAACCCAGTCGCAACGGTCACTCTTTCTCGCACGTCCCCAAGAGGGTGCCGGGAAAGGAGGGGGTTGCCGCAGCCTTGGGTTGGTAGCTTTTGCATGCTTACGCTCTCGTCGCTGCTATTAGTTGTCACGATTGTCGCACCAGAAGAAACCTGTGCCTATTCAAGTCCTCTTTTAAGGTGGAAAGGATACGCAGCACGAACAGCCTTGATAACGTATTGGTGGTCTGTTTCTTTTGATCCAGTGGCAAAGAGCGCTCGACAGCCGGTAGCATCAAGCTATTTAGGATGTTGAGCATCCCATGCCTGATCCGTCGTAGACGACTTTGGACACGAAGGTTGGTGATCAAAGCTTTCCTTCTATTTGCTATTTAAATATCTCTCTTTCTTGTCTTTCGAATATATCATATTAACTACAAATTTAATGGATAAACCGGCTAATGAATATTGATTTATTGAAGAAATTTCAAAATTGAGAGGATTCACCCTATATTTTACTTTAACCAGCAAACGAATGGAATGTTCAATTCCGAAGGTAAAGAGAATCATAGTCTTGCAACAAATAGGACAATTAGTTAAATGGGCTCTGGTGTGAGAAGAGAGGCTTCATATTCTATAGAGAGAAGTTAATAGTGTTTTCCACCACATAATTAGCTGTAATTTACACTGGCGAAGTTCTTTTGTAAAACATCACAATTAAAAAGGCTCGAATTTTTAATGAATTGCTTAAAGAAGGTCATTTATGCAAGTGGGCATTCACTAGAGCTGTTTTATTCCCCAGGTGCTGTCGTAATCATTTTGAAATTGTATTAATGTTAATCTAATTAGAAAAGGATTTCTTCAACATTTTAAGTAACTGAATTTGATGGAACAACAATATCAGAAAGAGTTTAAAAACAGATTAATAGGGTAAGGGAAAATGTGAGAGCGATGCTTAGCTAAAAGATGCGATAACTTGCGGTGCTTAGTCGAAATTGAGATCGTTTCGGGCTTCTTAGGGCTGAGACAAAAGATGTGATCGTTTGTGGTTTTAAGGGCTTAGACTAAAGATGGGATCCCTTGGGGTGCTATGTAAGAGCTTAGGAAAAGATGTGATCGCCTGGGCTGCTAAGGCCTTGACAAAAGATGTAATTACTTTGGATGCTAAGTCCTTAGACAAAAGATGTGATCACTTGTGGTGCAATGTAAGAGTTAAGGAAAAAGATGTAATCACTTGGGGTGCTAATGGCTTAATCAAAAGATCTTATCGTTATTGGTGCTAAGGGCTCAGACAAAAGATCGAATCAGTTGGGGTGCTATGTAAGATCTTAGAAAAAAGATGTGTTAGCTTGGGGTGCAAAGAGCGTAGACAAAAGATGTAATTAATTGGGATGCTAAGTCCTTAGACAAAAGATGTAATCGCTTGGGGTGATAAGGGCTTAAACAAAAGAACTTATCGCTAGGGGTGCCAGGTGTGAGCTAGGATATGACAGAAGTGGATCAACTCTATCCATTTTGGTGAGAAAAATATCTATTTCTATTCGGAGCTTATACAAGCGAAACAGGACTTTACCGCAGCTGAGCCCCCTCACTGGTGTGTAATTAGGCAAGTCACAGAATTGAGAATGATACCTATAAGTGTTTAGAATTTTACACATTGATTATTCTTCGCAAATAGTTTTAGAAAATAATAATTTTAGGCAAAGTTGCAAGTTGCAATGCACAAGTTATATGCACATAATTATACTCTAGCTCGTTTGTGGCACAGTGCACCGGCCAGCCGTAGTTTGGAGACCGCTGCATTAACCTAATGAAGAAAACAGTACCCCTAACTTCATTCAATGGAGAAAACAAAGTTTTTTTAAAAGAAGAGAAATAGACATAGGAATAACACAGAGATAAAAGGATGGCACAATGAAGGCAATCCATGCTGAGGAGACAAAAATAACGGCCTTGCGAAAGCCCCGTAGTGATTGTTACCACCCGCAGAACTTGTATTTGCTCTTTCTTTGTATGTGACATGGATAATGAGCCTTTACATTGTTAGCGGTAAGAAGATATGGTATAAAATTCTTTTAGGCTCCTAGCATAGGAGGATATTGGGATGATAGGGTCACTTTTGGGGTGGAATTTAGTTACTTTGCCTTGTAACTTAACGGTAAAGCATCTGACCAGTAATCAGCAGAAAAGAATTCATGTCGCGGCCAAGATTATTGACATTTTTTTCCCCTGGTGTTATTTCTGTCTTCTCAGTTTGGATTGTCTTCATTGTGCCGTCCTTTGCTCTCTTTCATTCTTTGGTTATTCCAATGTCCATTTCTCTTGCCTTATTTAAATCCCTTCCTTTTTCTTGTCTCAATCCTCATTTATGTCAAAATTTCTCTTTCTCTTGTATTTTATATATATATATATATATATATATATATATATATATATATATATATGAGTGTCTGTGTGTGTATGTGTTTGGGTCTTTATCCCAAGTCGGCATCCACCTCCTTAAAAATAATCTGAAAAGATTTTCTTATATACAAAAGTTATTTTAAATTCCATAAAGTAAAAATATTTCGGCCGAAATTTATTGAATTCTTTTTTAAATCTTGTGCGACGTCCTACTTTAGGTTGGACGAAATACGCTCATCTCCTCTTTCGAGAAAGGACGTGGCTAAAGATTGAGGCATATACAGTAGACCTTGTTTAAAATAAATGTTGAAGGTATTATTAAAGAATATAATAATTTATTTTTTATATTCTACGCTTATTATTAAAATGTTTATAGATGAAAGAGTTTGAAAAAGATTTATAGGAAATGATTAAGCGTGGTTAAAGATAAACAGCAGTTTCCTGATTAAAATTGCAGGGACTTTTAACCTAAGTTCATTTTTCAAACACTTTCGAAGAATAAGTTTGAACGACGAGGGAGAGTTTCACATATATTTCACATTTACAATTCTGCACTTTGCCAGCTTGGTACCATATTACCAAACTTCTCATTTTGAAACAAACTTATAGAATGATGGTTGTTCATGTTGGATCAAAGGATTTGAAGTAAGGTTTCGTTAGATAGTTTGTGTTCCCAGGGGTTACGCGAGCCATACTGCGACTAATTACTAAAAATTCGTAATCAATCATGAAGTAAAACACTTAAAGGAAGATCTGAGAGTTGCAGCATGAAACTGGGGAACAATGGCGGAAGAGATACATTTTACACAAATATTTTATTACAAAAGATAATTCTAGTTAAAAATAAGAAGTCACAAATTTAAAGAAAATCTCTTGCAGCAATGAGTGAACTTTGTTTCCTAACGAGATAGTGAGAAATACATATCAAAGATATAGGGTTGTGCCTTAAGGCGTTTGTACGTTATAGGTAAAATACATAAGTGTGTTTGCATGATGTTAGACTAGTAGCGGCGGTGCGGACATTTGGTATGACAAGATCGTCTCCTTCAATGTATATATATATATATATATATATATATATATATATATATATATATATATATATATATATATATATATGCAAAAAAATCCAAGAAAATCAGTGAGTTAATGTATTTGCACTATTAGACAACTTCCTCTACCTTAGGTCCAGTTTGACACCCTTGTCTTCTTCGAACTGGAAGATAACTCTTAACGAGCCCTTCCAATGTTCCCCCGAAAACATATTTCCAACCGCAACAAATTTGTCTTGGCATTTTAAAAATATCAATTTTTTCATGACGGTAAACGAGACTAGCATAAAAGAGTTGCTTTAAAACATGGTTTAAGGGGCATTTTAGTAGGGCTCCTAATGTGATATCTTCCAGTTCGAAGATGAGGGTCTCGTGCTGGACCGGAAATAGAGTCATCTGTTTAATAATGCAGATACATTAACCGCACTAATTTGTCTTTGAATATTTTCCATCTTTCGAATGTATTTATCTGAGACAGCGCTGTAATATTTTAAGAATATCAAGTTTTCTGTTAAGGTTTAGCGTTAGCTTATGCAAAAGGTTCCTTGAAATTTCTCCTTTTAGGAAAATGGATGGCTGCCTTGTCGTATATGTAAGGCTCCTGAAGACGGTTGAGGAACTCCAACAGGCTTCTCTAGCGGACTAAGTAATTCTTATTATTATCCTTACCTAAACGAATTTGACTAGAACGTAAGTGTTCATTTCTTTTATATATATATATATATATATATATATATATATATATATATATATATATATATATGTATATATATATAGTGAAATATAATCTAAGTCTGTCAGTCTGTATATATATATATATATATATATATATATATATATATATATATATATATATATATATATGTATATATATGTCTGTGTGTTTGTTTGTATGTCCCGGAAAAATCACATTTTAACTCTCTCTTGTCCCTCTCTCTCCCCCCCTCCCCCTCTCTCCTCTTATCTCCCACCCCCCCCCTCTATCTATCTTCTTTTATCTATCTGTCTTCACCTTTCTTCCCTTCTATCCCCGTTAAACAAGGACATCCAAGTCAAGAGAAAAATTTCTGCGCTTCTCTTCCCCCTCTATCCTTTCTCTCCACTTGCATCCCCTCTTTCCCAATCTTTTCTTCCCTATCCCCCTCTTTTCTCTCCCCTCTCCATCCTCTCTCTCCCCCTGCCCCCTTCCCTAAAAATTGCCCTTTAAATCAAGAGAGAATAATTTCAAAAAATCCCGTTCAAATACCGAGTTAGAGATAAAATATTTTCGCTGAAAAAACTTTTAAATTTCACTTCCAGAAAACCTAAAAACATCATTTTTAGAATTAAATTGGCTATAAATCGTAAACTAAACAAAGTTCTATAAAATAATAGTAGGGAAAATTAAAAAAGAATGACCACTTAATACAAAGGCGAAAACCAGAGGTTGCTATCTCAAACTATCCTCGAGTTATATGCCCAAGAAGGGCGAAACCTTACATCAAAATTCCGCAAAATTTACTGAGTTCTCAGATATGTTGGAATTCTGGGCCAAAAAATTACATATAGGAGGACAAAGAATAGAATGAAATTGATGAAAATCCTCCAAGGAAAATATGGTGGATCTTTTTTTTATTTGACTAAGTAGGCTTCACGTGAATCTACAATATAACTATAAATTTATACAGAATTTAATTAAGAAATAAAATAAAATATGTATAACTATAATAAAATCTCTATGCCTTTCTCATTCCTGTGCTGCCAGATGACTAACTGAAAGCAAAATAATTTCATCTTAATACGATGTCTCCCCAAAAGGCCCGTTTTGAGCCATCTTGGCATGCCTAAAAAAAGAAAAGAGAAACAGCTGCCTAACATGATGATCAGAAGAGCAAGAGAAGGTAGGAAGATGCAAAAAAGCATGCATCTTCACGAACAATAGAAAGTCCCGAACAATAGGAAGTAAGACCCAGACTGGAGCAGCTAGACAATCTCAAACTCGAGAAGAAACAGAAAGAAGATGCAGAATAAATACTCAACAGAGGGGCCGAGCCTCCCTTCATTCAGGTAGCCAGAATGAGAGAGGGTCTGGCGAAGGCACGGCACTCCCATATTGTTCTTCGAACCCTTCCTACTCAGAGCCTTACCAGTCTAAGATCGGTAGAAGTAGGGAAGTGGGAGTGAGAGACAGGGGATGAAGTAAAGTTCAGGATAGGAAAGATACAAGTAAAGTAGAAGTCAAAAAGGTGACCTTGGCGCTCAAAGGACCAACAGCTTAACGTGAGGTCTGAAACACAGTGTGTGCAACTCGTACCTTTCCCTATTTACTATCGCTTCTAGGCTTGTCTCAAGTGACCTCTGTAAGTGTCATGACTGTTTTAGATAAGAGAAAGTTAACAGAAAGAAATTTGCAAAGGTTTGCCAATTTTCCTGGAAAACAAGCTTATCATTGTCCATTTTATTTTCTATATTTTAAAGTAGAAGCTTATTAAGCATGAGTATAGCGCATATCTGTATTAGTAATCAATTTATGTCGATTTTTGTTTATTTACTAATTTAGGCGGTCAAGCATTTCTTTTAGCTTCCTTGTTATTATTAGATTTACGTATCTTCTTTTAACTTTTCTTTCTGTTTTCTCATCCAGTTATCTCTATCTAATGTTATAACTTGGTCATTCACCTCATATAGGTTAACATATTTGTTATGATGTTAATCAGTAGAAGTCCTAATTCGTTTAATAGTTTATGTAGTCAAGTTCTATCTTTGTTTCCTATTCAGGTAGATTTTTGTGATCAAGTATGTGTTTATATGCTGCATCCTTTCGTTCTCCACATGTAGATTTCCTCTTCTTCTTTTCAATAATCTAGGTATGATTGCTAATTATAGAAAGTGAGAACTCCACACTTCTCGTTGGGCTAACTGTTAGCTAAATTTATTGCTATTTTCAATAAATTTCCTTGTTTTCTTTGCTTTTCTTTATTGAGCAGTTTTATTTTACATACTTCTTTATGTAAGTATCTTTGTCTTTTATGTTCAGCTCTTCTTTGGTCATAATTATATATATTGCTATGCTTTGAATTATTTTAAGTTTGATCAGCTGGTGTACGTACATAGATATTGTCAGGGAAACTATCGCAAATTGAATCACCGTTTGATAGTATCTTTCTCTTATTTTTACATTTAGGTCTTCTTAACTTGAAGGTGAGTTGAAGTCTTTTTTCTTTACATAGTCTTTGCCACCTGCTTTAGTAATTATTAATCTCAGCATCTTAAATTGGATATTATGCATCTACCTTTCACCTTTGCATATCTGCCTGATAGAAGTTTTCTGTAAATCGGTGAAATTTTAAATTTATTCTTTGATTTTTATTCATCTTCTCAGTTCTGGCCTTGTAAGTATGTGTTGTGACGCCAATGACCCGTGGTGGCACTCGAGCCCCACAGTCGGTAGAAAGGGTACTTAGCCAATGTGAGCAGGCAGACGGGGCACTGTATTCTTATTCTACGGAAGTACTGACTGGGACTTTTATGCCCTTTGCCCTATGACGTGAAATGACGCATCGTACAGGGTGTAGCAGAGTCGTGTGAGACCCTGAATAGTCAGTGTGACTCGACGCAGCGTTTTCCGTTTCCTGATGTAAAATTTGCACGACGAAGTGGCGCTGTGCAAAGGAAGATGTTTGCCTTTAAATTTCATTCAGATTAAAGGATTTGCCAAGATTGACCCTCCTATCTAAGGTTTGCAAGACTTTTATACAAGATTTAAATTGGTAGGATCTAGGGCTCATCTTAATATGGTTTAGCCAGAGATGGTTACTTAAGAGGAGCGATTGTCCAATTTAATGAGAGTTTTTCCAATTTTATAATTTTGCGCAGGAGTTTTTACAGGTTTAGTTAGAAATGTGTTCACCAATTATACCCTAAAATTGATATAACAGTTTTCAACATTGCCGGTTGATTTGCGCTCTTTGCAACCAGTGGGCAGTCGTACACTTTTTTTTTCCCTATGTTTAAAAGTTTGTGGTACGGAAATTTCTGATGTCCGGCATAAAAAGATTTTGATCTTATGGAAAATTCCAAAACTATTTTTAGAGAAATATTTTAAAACTGATTTTTTAGACGTATCTTAGATTTGGTGCCTACTGGCGACTTTTTGCTGTGATAGTATTTAAAAAAAATCAGGTAGAGAATTTGATCAAGAAGTAGAAAGCTTGATACAAAGAACGAATGTGTCATGAAAATATAAATATAATTCACATTTCTGCGAACTGCTAAACTCCTAATTTACATATTTTTATATCTAATTATCTCTCATTCTCTCTCTCTTTCTCTCTCTCTCTCTCTCTCTATATATATATATATATATATATATATATATATATATATACATGAAAATGTATGTATCATAAGGATTACGGAGAGAAGAGGTTTTTCTGTTTCATATAACGGTCCATAGTTTTGTTATTGGTAAGGCACTTAGAAACAACCTTTGTTTCAGCGAATTAGATGTTTAGCTAGCTCTCCTTGCTTGTTGAAGGTCTATCGGAGGTGTGGATTGAATATTGTTGTGCTTAAACACTCACCATTTAGAAGTCCGTGCTCTAGTTTGAATATTTATCCTTGGGTTACTGACCATCTCTTTGGATGAATATCTATCCAAAACTTATTTGCATAATATTATTTCTATCTTGATCTTCATTCTTAGTTTCGGTATATTTTATTGCATACCCATCTGCCATACTTTGTGGAATACCTAGGACATGTCTTGGTAGGCAATGTACATGCTCATTTTCCCTTTAACTTTCGCTCTCTTTTCCATTAGTGCAATATCTACGTGTCTTCGTCTTTATAAATCCAAATTGACAGTAGTTCTAAAGATTGTTATCCTGTAGATGCTTAATCATCTAGTTATTAATTGCTATTACATATAACTTCTCACTAATGTCGAGTAGCGAAATTGGGTGATAGTGTGCCCTCTGATCTGGAGGTTTTATTGCTTGGGGGAAAATGATCATTTTGGCTACTTTTAATCCATCAAGAATGTATCCTGAATTAATGCACGCCTAAAATTATTCTTTTTATCCCTCTAGTATATTATAGGACAGTTCTCTATACTTTCTCATTGTGTAGGCAGATCTTTCCGGAGCTTTTTTTTTATTTTTTATGGTTATATTTATTTCCATTGTAGTTATGGTGGCTTCCGTTCCAACGGTAGTTTTTCTTTCTTCTTCGACGTAATGGATGTTTAGTTTAAAATATCTTTCGGAAGATACGAAAATAGTAGCAGAAATATCGTTGCATGCTTATAATAGTAGTCGAAATATATTCGGGGCAAAAATATTCCTAACTTTGTTATCATAAGATTAGAATATACGGTGAACAGTTTACTTAAAAAAAAATAAAACTATCCTCAAAAGTATTCGTATTACTTCAGAAGCAATTATTACAATAGCAGCTACCTAGGGCAGTTTCTCTTTGTCTTTCTTCCGTAGTGTCAAAACACCATTGGCTCTATTGGGCCTTTCCTTTCTTTTCACGAAGCGGGGAAAAGATGAGCGGATGCTCGCTCGGAGAAAGAAGAAATGAAAGATGAGATGACTCAACCTGGTAAAAGAAGAAAGAAAAGGCAAAAGGAGGAAAAGAGGAATATGGAAAAAGACCTGGCTTATAAGTCATTGAATACCACTTCTCATTCACCTCAATCCCTGGTGTGGTTGAAAGGTATTAATAGTGTAATAAGAATCAAAACTGAGTTTGCGATGATAGGAAGGGTGAAAGGTGGATAGACAGGGCAAGTTACTAACTTGATTTTCTATATACTAAATGTAGTAATTTAGGTTGTATCTAGCTTACTGTAGCTGGTTAGTTACAGCGATGTGTTTTGGCGAGTTTTCAACATCTTTCGGAGGGTCATCTCAAAATGGTAAATTTGAATTATTCGGCGATGTTCTTGTATAAAACAACCAGGCAATAGTTTCGCCACTCCCACCCTACGTGGTGAACTTTCGCTTCACTACTAAGATTAAAATTTAAATTTTCAAAAAGAGCAGCCATGGTTAAATTTCTATAAATTTTATGAACTTTGCCAATTGTAATAATTTTCAAAAGGAACTCTAAACTAAATTTCCCCGCTTTCAAAATATCACGTTGCTAAAATATAGTTGTAGAAGAAGAAGATATATAAAAATAAATTTTCTCAACTTCGCATTTGTAATTTCTTTGGGTTTAAAAAATTCACAAGATTTCGATTTCGATTTTCGATAAAAAACATAAGTCATAACCAAACTAAGAGATAGTGATGATGATGATTACATTTGAGGGAATCTAATTAATATAATCGTTCCGTACCTGGACACAGGCCTTAAGGTATCAGAATCAGGCAGGTCCATAGGATAATCTATGAGAATACAGAAATAGTAAGAGGAGAAAAAAATCACACAATGAAAATTAGATTCCGAGCCTTTCCCCTTAGTTTGATTAGAGAAAGAACTTAGCTGTCTTTGAAAAGAAACGAATTAAAAAAAGACCTAAGATATTTTCTAACTCCTAATTTTAATAATTTAAAGAGAGATGAAATAGAAGATTTTATGAGAGAATTGGTGTCAAATACAGTATATCATAATGAGAGAGATTTTAGCTTCAAACCTGGTTCAAAGAAGAAGAGATGTTCCTAATTGGATTGGTTGTAGCTCACGAGTCTGAAAATCACAGAAAGTGTGGAGTCTGACGTCTTAAGACCCCATCTTGTGAAGGGCGTATATGCATATATTCTGAATGTTGATACAGAACACCATAGAAAGTTTGGATAAATAATGGAAATTTTCAAGAAAATCAAACGTAATTAATCTCTAGTGTTAGGAAGTCCGTATAAGCAGTGCCTACCCTTGATAGAAGCTTATATATATCAATAACTTAAACTGAAATTTCGTTCCAATGATGACTTCATAGTTACAAAAATATCTTCTGCCTTTATTCATCGACCAGATATTAGTACACAATCCGGTATGCTGGAGAGGGCGACACTCAAGAGTACAGTCTGAGAGGAAGTAAAACAGGGTGAGTGTGCATTAATAAAGCTGACTGAAATGGTGGTGGCTTAAGCAGATGCAAATCTACGTGATGAGAATAACAGGTTTAAAAAATGTTTAAGCTTAGATGCTGCCTCAGCCATAACTTAGGGACGTGAACAAGTGGATTAGATGGTGCCTGGAAATAGACTTCCACCATTCAAGATGTTAATTAGTAGGCGCAGGAAAATTCGGCACTATCATAGACCGTTTTCTTATTACTCTGCCCATTTTCCAATAAACTAAAAGATTCAAAAGTGTAGAGAAATGACGTGTATTTATAAGTGTGCAGGATTCCATGTTTCTTTTTTCTCGCAAAAACTAACCCTCCCCCCCCCAAAATATAGTCTACCATATACTTTGGAATAATGCGAGGACTAATTTATTCAATTCAAATTGATAAAATATTAAATGGCTTCCAATATTTTTATCTGGTACATATCCTGGAAAGTTTTCCGAAAACAAAAATATAAAATAATTGAATTGAATTTCCTTTTGTTGAATGTGATTGTAAATAAGAACAATTAGAGTTACTATTTCAAATTGTCTCTTTGTTAATCTTTTTCTTGTGAGGAAAAATGCTTCAGACAACTTTTGAGTGCATCGATTATTTGTCGGTGCGAGAGGTTGAGTCAGGGATGAGTGGCATGACTGAATTAACACGGACCTATAGGAAGATTGAGCATGATAGGAATGAAACAATAAATTCTCTTTAGCTGTATCCTTTGAAGGAATATTTCTCCTTTTGTAATCGTTTGTATTCCATGACGTTCCACCAATCTCGAGAGATTATATTAACACAAATCTGGCAGTGGAAAATTGGCATCCATCAATAGGAATGGTATTATTCATGGGATAGGAAAATAATGGATACCGAAGGAATGAGGAAAATGAGGAGGAATAATCCATTTTACAAATAAGATGGTTTTATTATATCCATCATCGCGATATTCATTATACCTAACTGTTTCTTTTTTGTTGAATTGAAGAGCACTTTGAGAAATGCTATAAACACCATTTATTTTCGCCTGCTTCGTTGTCTTACACGTTTTTTGATTCCTTTATCTGTTAAGCACAGACAAATAAACGATGCTAATTGCAAATGTAGAAAGGAATGTCAATATAATCTTCTTCCTGCTTTTGTAGTGCTCTTAGTACCCAATCGGAGTGGAGTGAATCAAGGGCTTTTGGTTTTCTCAGAATTATGTATATATATATATATATATATATATATATATATATATATATATATATATATATATATATATATATATATATATAGCCAAATGTACTGAAAGTACATATTTCAGATGGCCTATTATTTTAGCTGGCTTGCTTAATTCGACCGCCGTATTAGTATTTTGTCCATAGTTATTTTGATTTTATAATTTTGGCATGTTGCTACGATAGGACTCTTTGTAATTTTATTCTTTTGACCTCGTCCTTTTGTTTTATGGGCTGATGTTTGGTCCATATTTCTTGTCCTATTCCATTTTTGATATTCTGATAATTTTCAATATCATAGTGACCTTTTTTTCGAGCGTTAAAGAATTTGGGCTTGGCAAGTTTTTGGCCTGCTTGCCAATGATTGGGAAGCCCTTCCCTGGTTAAATCGCGCCAAAGGTTTACCAAGGACTACTTCTGAATTGGTTTTGTTTTTATGTAGGAGAAGAGTACCGCCAAGAGAGTGTGGTTTCAAGGTTCGGATGAACTGACGGGGCTCGGACTGGGTTTAAGCAAAGGAAATGGTTTGTGAATTTATTCTTAATGCACTCGTCAGCAAAGTTATTCCTGCTGCGAATATAAGCGATGTTGAGAGATGATCGTCGGAAGAGGCGTGAGAATTTTCCTTGAAGGTCATCGAACATTTTTATCAGAAGGGAGAGGGAAATCTTTTCCCTTACGGAATTAAAGATCGCCGGTGGCCATTAGGCCACCGTTTCACTCTCAAAAATAAAGTACAGGGAGGAAGAGTGCAGGGGCCATGCAACTGCATTTTCCTGGGAAGAGACTGCAACGCCGGTGGGGCTTGCGTCGCAGTGAATAACCAGCAGGGGGCATTCGGGAGAACCATATGCCCGTTATCAAGGGTATCAAGGGAATAAAGTCTTCCGGTCTTGGGGAAACAGGTTGTTGGTAGCACAGCTGTATCCAAAAGAAGGGGAGACGGATAAAAGGCCTTACGAAATTAAAGAGGCCGGTGACCCTCATCCATGCCTTTTGTGAGAGGCGATGTTCTGTCGCGATCTTTATCACATCTCTAAGTTCATTGCACATGGGTGACGAGAGACCAACTTGTTTCGGCTTTAGGTTGATGTGCACCCTGCGGTATGCTAGGCAAAGTGTGGGGACTAGCGTGTTCTTCTCTTTGTTGATGTTAAGACATGACTGTAGGATTTTTCTAACACAAGCACCGACGCGCTTTTTTGTACCTATCAGCAAGATGTCCGCCAGTTATACATGTGCCTGCACCCGTATGTTTTTTGCGAAGGCTTCTATAGTAGATGCGAGGACCATTTGCATTAGGTATGGGCTTCCAGAGAATCACATGGGAAGACGAGTCAACCTATAACTTTTCCGATTGCACATAATGCTGAAGAATCTTTAGGCCTTTTCGTGGATGCCAAAGGGATAGAATCCATTTTTCAAGTCTAATTTAGCGGCCACACTGAGAAGATAACTTTGTCTTAACACTTTACTCACACTGGAGAGTTGGAACGCTGGAGGTCTGTAGTGACCGGAGTCTAGCGCACTCATATCATATACTACACGTACAATATTGTTAGATTTTGGCACTGTGATTTTATTGCCATGGGTAATTTCGTCGGATTCCTCAATAACTCGGAATTCAAGGAGCTGTAGCCGGAGATAGAAGACGCTAGAGTTTAAACTTCTCCAATGATAGTATGATGATTTAATGAAGATCATCAGGCCGTTCTTCTGTAAGGCCTTGGTAATATGACACTCTTCTTAAGAATTCCTTTTACTCGTATATTATTAATTTTTTGTTTTGCATTGTACAATCGTAGGATAACTAACTCTCGTGCCAGTGAATCCCACTGTGTTTGTTTATGGTATAACCCCGCCCCCCCAATAGCTCTACTATTCTGTACTTTGGCTCCATTTTTCAAATTTGTCCTAGCTATTCTCAACTCTATCCGCTATTGTCATGTGACTTTAAGTTCTATTCTTTACACACTAATAATTCTCCGACTTCACTTCTTTCCCTAAAGTTCCATCTGGGGATGGAGTATTGTCACAGATCACAGACTGAGAGATGCAGATAGAGAGAGAAAGAGAGAGAGAGAGAGAGAGAGAGAGAGAGAGAGAGAGAGAGAGAGAGAGGAAGATACGCGCCGCCTCGCCATTCAATGGCGAGAGAGAAAATGGACACCTGGGCGACCCGTTTTGCCTGCGCTAATATAGTCACGAAATTATGAGACGCCGTGAGACGCTGCGATGACCTGAAATGCCACCATCACAGAAAGCTGCGACAAGTTTGAGAGACCAAAGGGGCCTATCTGAAGTCGGACAAAGTTTCGCCCCTCCGGCTAAGGAACCTTTCCACGATCGGGCCAAAAAGGGCGAGACTATTCTCGTCTGCTTGGATCCTCTCCTTCTGACGGAGGGGGGAAACTCCATTCGACTCCGTATAAATCCTCCGGCGCCAGAGTTGCAAGTCAGTATCGGCCACCGCACTGCCCCAGCAGTATCCGCCGCCGCCATGCCTGAGCAGTATCCGCCGCCGAAATGCCCCGTCAGTATCCTGTGCCCCTCATCCCTGTTGGTACCCGCTATTCGCGTCCCGTTGGACTCTTCACAATTCTCGCAGAACCCCTCAAGCTCCCGGTATTCTCGTTAATTCACCTGAGTCTACCTCATATTCCCTTCCGCCCGCAGCAAAAAATGCAGCGCACTTAGTCTCGATTCGTATTTTACGCGAAAGCAAGATTTAAGTTCACCCCGTTAAGAGTAAGTGCCAAGAGACTATTATTTAACTTTGCGCCAAGGCAAGGATTACTCCCTCGATCAAATCTTCAAAGTAATAGTAACGCACAACTCTCCTGTACAAGTGCTCTCTTTGCCCCCCCCCCCTATATACCCAGTGTGGGCCTTCATCGTCGGCTTTGTCTACGCTCAAGGTCCTTCAAGCAACCCTCGGTCAATATTGTTCGTTTGGTTGTATTGTGACCGTCCTCACCAAGTCTCTTCTCTTTTAGCCGCTGAGATGCTTGTCAATTTAATTTGTATATAACTCATTTTAAAGCTCCTTATAACCCTGTAAACTAATTGATTTGCATATTATTAAGGTTATTTTTGTACCCGCTCTTCTATTATCCCGGAACTTCCAAGAGAGTCAACTATTGGCCAACCTATATTCAGTTAATTTGAATTGTGCTCATATTATAAAATTTCCACACACTCGAAAAGCAGAAAGGGTCAACTTAACACAATTATACGGCATTTTTCTTCTACCTTTTTTTCTTTTTTAATATGTAATCTACCCCAGAATTCCTTTGTTGAGATTTCTGTAACGATTCTCTTAATTGGTCTTCATTTCTGTCTTTTTTCACGGTTAGTCGTATGAGTGCCATTTCCTCAACCATTATTGCGTGGTATCTCTCTCAATTTCTTTCTTGATCTCTCATGAGACTTGTTGCGTTTTGAATTTCTTTTGTCTCATATCTAGAATTCAGTACTAGTTTATTTCAGAAAGCTTTTAGTTGATAGTCGCCTTACTTCAGAGTTGTTTTGTGAAGTAGGTTAGGTATGTATGCTTATAATTGTTCCTTGCAAGTTTCCAAGTTCTTCCTGCTAGATTGTTTTTTTGGCATGATCAGGCACTTCTATAGGACATAGGTTCATATGGAGCTTTTTGGCTAAGTTATCGCTGCAGAAAATTACGTAGGGCTCTTTTGGTGCTTTTTCCAGTATTTATTTCTGCTTGTATTTTATTCCTTTTTTGACAGAAAATGCGGTGCCGTCATGGCTCTCCTAAGTGCGGGGTTTGCAATGGTGTATTTGTTGCAAATCTTAAATATTTTATCTCAGTTTCGATCCCTTAATCGGATAATATCATAGTCGACTTCTCTGAAGATTTTCTCGTATGTCGTTGATTTTCATTTTTATTGAGGGAAAATATTTAGCTTTAATCTTTCTATTCTGCGAAGTTAACGAGAAGATAAATGGACTTCAAGAGGTTACTCCCTTGAACGCTGGTTTTTTTTCTTCCTGTTTTTATGTTCGTGTGGTGATTTAGGATTCATTATGTACATTATTGTGAGAGAAGAGAACTGACAAAGGAGTACAATTCCTCACTTTAAATTGTATTGCTATTTGTACATATTTTTTTATTTGCGGACGCACAAGGGGGTACCTTAAATAGCATAAACAACTTTGTTGCATCTAAATCTGGAAGATTCCGATTTCTATGTGTCCCAAATGCAGAAGTTTATACTCCCGGACCCAGGGCCTTTAGGATGATCTGGACCGTAAATTCGAAGAAAAGAATGATCTTAAGGAGCTTTAATACATCATCAAGTAACAATTTATTTATTGATCATTTAAATATGAGCGTACAGTTCTAATGAGCCACAAGTAATACTTAATTATCAGAAATAACATTATAAACACTTTCTCATTTTTATCCCTTACTAGAGCAGTAAAGAACAAAATCTGTGTTGAAATAGCGAATCCGAAATCTGAAGCCATTAGTAATTAATTACATTATGTATGTTAAGAGACGGGGTGAGATAGAAAGATTGATAAGAATATAATGACAGATCAACTTGCATCCAAAAAATAAAGATTCAAAGATAATGAAACTGAATGAGTAACATTCGATTAATCTAATCTGACTTCTCGACGTCCTGTGTAATAAATCCCAGCGTTGTTGAATGAAACCACAACCAGTACCACAACATCAGTATCCACAGTTTGAAATGGCCACCCTCCGCATTCCCTTCTGCACAGCAACAGCCACATGTAAAAGCATTGAGCGAGGCTAATCAAGCCGGACTCGGCAGGAGAGCAGAGAACCTTGTACCATACCCTTCCTTGCCATCAGCTACCGGAATAGGAATGGTCTCTCGTGGTAGTAAACCAAAGAGCTCAGTGTTTAGTCTTATTTTCATCAACACGATAAAAGTCCTTCCAGTTCTTAGGCATTACTGTAGAGGGAGCCACTCTTTTTCTGACACCATTGCTCTTCTCTCTGGTTGTGTCTTGTAGGCTGTTAGAAAGATATGCATCCCTAACGAGGTTCACTATGTGCAGCTTTTCTAGTTGAGTGGAGATGTAAGGTGTAAAGACTATGCTCACATACGCTTAAAAGGTTTTTACTGCTACAGTATTGAGCATTTGAACAAGGATTGTGACATCAACTGCTGGTGCATTTTAAGTTTCGGGTACCTCTAACTTCAGGTAGTGTAGTCGATCTGCTTTCACTGTAATGCACAGTTTTCCTCTACTAGACAATGCAAGTGGGGCTGCCTGATTTTCTGGGCAGAAGAACTGGTCGAAATCTCTTACACGTGATTGACATAATCTCCAGCTTCGAGAAGAGACTACCATCACTCTTCACTGCGGCAAGTTGTATTTGCTGCTCTGACTGCGTTTTTTTTTGTGGCCGACTAGAGTGGAAAGTTGTTCTTGTGAAGTTTGTCTGTAACTGGCTTCGTGCATAGTTCCAATCTTTTTTCAACACACTTTCTGTACTGCTCTTCACCAATGGAGTCTTCGCCATAGTGAAGATCAGGACTGGGGTACTTATATCTTAGCTTTGACCATCAGGCAGGGATCCACAACACACAAGAACAACAATTGTGTTAGTACCAGCCATTACAGTCTGTATGCATTAACATAATTATTTGATATGTTGTGGTAATTGACCTCTCACTGTCCTGGAAAAAATAGACAGATTTGGAATCGTGAAAGTATTTTGAAAATACATGGTTCGTTTTTTTTCCTTCGTTTACAGTATCGACACAGAATAACGAAAAGTTAACGATACCTGAGGAAAATTTTAAAATTAAAATTTTTAGTAGTTTAGTTTTTATATTTTCCTTAAAAACGATCCATATTTTGTTCTAAATGCTTTCGGGATCTTAAATCTGTCTTTATTTTTTTCTTATGATGAAAACTGATGGAATAGTAGCAATTTTAAAACTTTCCAAATATGGTTAAATTTTTTTTAAAAAAGCCAATCTATCAAAAACAAATTTTAAATGCTAAGAGGAAAATTGGTTTTACTTTCGTTTCTACATGTTCTCTACGAGTTTCATGATAATTGACCTGTAAATAAAATAGGTTGTCTGAAGTCATAATGTGAACAATTATTCATATATAAAGAGATTATTAGCTGTACTATATTTAGCGTAGGTATAAATGGACGGATAGAAACATTCTTATTATGATTTTCATTCTAATCAGTAGTTTATTATCATTCTTATTATCACATTTAAGTCAACTATCCACAGTCAGACAGAAAAGTTATCACAAGAACAGAATCCAAGCTAAACATAAATTAGGCCTTGTCGCTGGTTATGGCGTGCTCCACTCCCAAGGAGCTAGAATCCAAGAATATAAGAATAGCAATCCTAAAAAGGTTTCGGATAAGAATAATGTGCATACAAATTCCAGTGCAGACTAGTTTACCAAAGTAAATCCAGTGTGTATTTAGTTTAAAATGTACAAATGATAAAAATCCATTGTCTGGTTGTGGAAAGAATAACTAATTTTAGTCTAAAAAATCGAGTGTATAATGTATGGAAAACTATTAATTTAATATAACTTAGTATTAAATGTGCAAAGTATATTAAATTATTAAATTAACTCCATATTAATTATAAAAAGGCTGTGTGGATATTAATTTAGAGTTAACCCCGTATTCACAGTTCAGTCTGGTTTAAAGAATGTAGCTCAGAGCATACACAAATTAATGTATATAAAAAAAAAAATCGCGGATTAGGATATGGAACTTAGAAATCCGAACCATCAAATGTAAAAACACTTGGCATTCCATGGCTTGAACAAAGGATCGCAGGATTGCTGCTACTTTAAAATTCATGTCTTGCAACTAAGCATAACAAAATAAAATAAGAAAGTAGATTTTTTGTCGTGTACGCGTACACAAGTCTGTTAAAGTTAACAATAATAAAGTAGTGGCGCACACACAGAAGCACACGAATCTTTTTCGAAATAAAGAGCTGCAGTTCACACTTCCAAACGCTTCAAATAACCGCTAACTACTGTGCCTAAATATAGATATAAGACTCCATTTTGTAAGACTCCATAACTCTAAAGAATCCAAACTCAAGGTGAAAATGTACTTGAAATAATGGTTTACCTCTAATTCTTTAATTTTAAAACCGGTTGCATTGTAAACTAGTGTGATCTCAAAATATAAGATGTACGTATTCATTCGTTTGCCACTGCCTATTATAATATCAATGGGGTAAATTGTTCCCATGCCTCAATATTTTATACATATACTATATAAAATTAATTAATTTTCCCTTGTGAATCAAAGTATATACCATATATTATAATCATAGGGGTTACCTAAATGGAAGAAAGAACTTAAAATGATAAGGGTATATATATATATATATATATATATATATATATATATATATATGTATAACATCAAGGCCATGTAAAGTCTAGCAATTGTTGATGCAACAAATTGTTTACATCCCGAGACGGTGTATATTAGAAATCAAAGAACCTCATTGGTTTCGAAAGTCAATCTTTGTAGTGCACAATTGCAGGCTGGAGTAGAGCCAACAAGGAACCTCATAAATATGCATCCCGTTGTGCCATCTTTTAACAATTAACTAATGTAAAACAAATAATGTTATCTGCAATTTAATATGAATCAATGCAAAGCAGAAGATTTTGTAATGAGGCATGTGAAAATATTGTGTTCCCACGCGACTATACAAACATACGCACATTAGGAAACAGATGCTTTTGACTGTCTTGCTTTAGAGATAACGGAGACAGTGTAAAACGGCTGTGCACACATTGAACGCAATCTTATCTGACCAGCCACAGTGTACATGAACCTTGGGAAAGACGAAATCAATCTTGCTATGGATTTTGTGTGATATGTCCGGTCAGGTTTCCAAATGCAAATACTCTTTTGGTGCACATGGGCCTATACTGAACATGCACACACCCTTTGACTCCGACCAGCATTTTAGTAGAAAACACACGCACATAGTTTTGACCCTATAAGCTTCGCTCCGCGTTCAGATTAAGAGAAGAGGAGTCACGCCCCCTTAATTGGGGTTAGGATAAATATAGATTTTAAATACCTTTTCAATTAAACTAAAAGGAAAACAGTAGGGTATAATAAATATCGTAATGACGGATATAATAGAAAAAAATATTTGTAAAATATAAATTGATAAAAAATATGTATAAATGTAAGTAGGTCTAAAATGCTATAGCTGTTAGTGTACTGATTGAGGATATGGCTATTGCATATTTCTTTAATTCTAGGAACATTACCATTATGGTTAAAATTTGTCGAGTCAACACTATTTGATAAAAGACTTTAATAATGACTACTTTGATAACAACAATGCTCCATAGAAAGAATTCTTTTTACAATGCTTTGCCACGGATACTAGAGGCCCTTCGATTTTTTCAAAACATAAATAAATCTCAATTTTAAGAGTAATCTAAAGGGTGTTCCATTAAGGCGGATCGAAGTTAGCAGTAAATAAAACAGTGCTATTGGTGAAAATTTATTGATTTCACTATTGGTTCAAGTTATTCGATTCATGGCAATTATGTGCGAAAAATAATATCGCATAAATGTCCGCCAAGGCTTCAGCGGCACACCTCCACTCGATGGTAAAAATTCTGATGACGTCTCTGCATAGTTGCTCCTCGATCTCACCAATATGCCTTATTATCTCATCCTTAAACTGTTGAATTGTTCTTGGCTTGTTGGCATAGACCCTACTTTTGAGATGAACCCAAAGGAAGAAATCTAAAGGCGTCAAGTAACACGATCGTGGTGTCCATTCGACCTTGCTGTTTTGAGAGATGATGCAATAAAGCCATTGTTGCATTGGATCTGTGGCATGTGGCGCCGTCCATTTGAAACCACAAATCTTTGACATCCATAGAATTTAATTTAGGCCATAAAAAGTTGGTTAACATGGCACGGTATCGCTCGCCTGTCACTGTAACAGAAGTCCCGGCATCATTTTCAAGAAATACGGCCCAAGGATTCCACTAGCAAAAAATGCATACCAAACAGTGACCTTTTGTGGATGCAGTTGCTTTTCAACAATCTTCCTGGGATTTTCATCAGCCCAAATGGGACAATTTTGCTTATTAACAAATCCACCAAGATGAAAATGGGCTTTATTACTAAATATGATGTTTAGCGAAAAACCAACAACGGCTTGTCTTTGCTCGTGCACTCAATTGACAAATGTAGGGCGCTTCAAATAGTCAGCAGTCTTCAGTTCTTGTGTCAATTGGATTTTGTAAACGTGTAGAGACAAATCTTTTGTCAAAATTCGATGTAACATTGTGGAGAGGTTCAATTCCTGCGTCCGATGACGAATAGAGATGTCTGGACCTTTGGCCACATTCTCGCGCACTGCAGCAATGTTTTCAGCTGAACGGCGTTACCGAGCACGCAATGGCGTTTTCATATCTGCCACCGACCCCGTTTGTTTTCATTTACGAACAATTTTCCCAATTGCACTAGCGGTTGGTCGATTATGTTGACCAAAAAATCGCAAAGTGCCCGAAATGCGTTTCTGTTTGAACGTCTATTTTCGTAATAGGCTTCGATAACTTTAACACGTTGTTCGATTTTTAATCTTTACATGGTTGAAATTGCCAAGGACTGAGGTTGTTAAATCTGAAAGAAAAAGAAAAATTCATTAGACACTTAAACTTAACTCACATTTAAAATCAGTCTAATTTATTAGAACATACTGTTTTGAAAGCCTCATATTACTTCTTAGATATCGTACAAAATGTTTGTCTAAAGAATATTTTCAAACTTTTTGTTAGGAAGACCTGTTTTATGTTCTTCAAAATATGTAAAGTCGGTAGTAAAAGAAAAACCTTGAATATTTCTTTGCTAAACAATGGCCTAGAGATAACCGAATGATCCAATTACCAATCATGAATAAATAGATTTCCCGCTAAACTGTGTAAACCCCGTATGGGTGTGTCTAAAAGCCTCATTCATTGCTCCTAATTATGTATGCACATATGAGTGATAAAATCTGAAGATCCATCCCACATAACTATTCCTCCTCGTTTTACTAAGTCCTCCACTATCAATATTTTCCACTTCATTGAACAATAAAATTCCCATTGATGGATGCCGGCTTTGACGCTCAGGTTTTTGTTAATATAATCTTTCGAGAGTGGTGAATCTTCGAGGGATACCAAAAGAATTAAAATGGAGAAATATTCCTTCAAAGGATACATCTAAGGAGAATTTATTTCTTTCATTTCCTATCAGTCTCAATATCGATATAGCGCCGAGTCAATTTAGACGTGCCCCTCCTCATTACTCGAACTTCCCGAACCGAAAATGAATCGATGCACTCAAAAGTTGTTTGAAGATCTTTTCATCAACAGATATAATTTTTACCAAAAGACTCTTTGAGGTAGCAACATTCTCGGATTGGTGTTATTGACGTTCACAGTAAGGAAAGAAATTCAATTCCATTGCCTTAAAATTTTGTTTCTGGAAAGTTTTCCAGATATATACCGGATGAAAATATTGAATTCGAACTGATAAAATATTATATAGGTTTGTGTATTTTTAACTGGTACATATCTGGAAATTTTTCCTAAAAATTTTTGGGAACAATGGAATTGAATTTATTTCCTTGACTGGGACCGTCGCATTATTCCAAATTATATTTTGTTGGTTACGTTTATGAGAGAGAAAAACAAACATAATATCCCACACCCCCCAAAATTACAAGTAATTTCTCTATACTTTTAAATGGTTTAGTTTATTGGCAAGCTGCAGAGTAACTAGGAGAAGAATAAAAAAGAAAACGGTCTAAGGTAGGGCAAAATATCCGGTGCCTAGAAATTAACATCCTGAGTGGGGAAAGTTTATTTCCATTCACTAGTTAATCCACTTGTTTACTTTCTTAACTTATAGCCATCGAGTCATCTAAGCTTGAAACTTTGAAGTCTGTTGTTCTTATTACGAGGATTTGCATCTGCTTAAACCACCACCATCTCACACCGTTATAGTTCCTTTTAGAACATAGAGGAATGTTTACTAAGTTCTGGCCGATGAATAAAGGCAAAGGATATTCCTGGAGCTATGAAGTCATCATGGCAACTAAAGTTCAGTTGAATCTCGTGATATAAAAGGCTTGATTTCCAGTAGTCACTGTTTATGCGGAACTTCTAACACTGGAGATTTATAATGTTTTCATTTCTCGAACTTTTCTATTATCTAATCAAACTTTGTATGTTGTTCTGTATTTTCTTTGATAATATATGCATATACACCCTTCCCTGTTACAAAATGCTGTTTTAAAACGTCCTAATCCAAACTTTCACTGCAATTCAGACATGCGAGCTAAAACCAATACAAGCAGAAACATCACTTTCGTCCTTGAACGATGTTTAAAGGTACCAATTATGATCTACTCTATTTTACTTTAATTCTCTCCTTAAGTTCCGCTTCTCTCTCTCTCTTTAAAATATTAAAATCAAGAGTTTGGAAATATTTTACTGGATATTTTAATTCATCTGTTATCAAAAAGAGCTTTAGTTCTTTCCCTTTTATAACCAATTAAAATTAATAAGAGATGGAAAAGGGCTTGGAATCTCTTTTTCAGTCTCCATTATGTAATTTTCTGTCCTCTTCCTATTTTTGTATTCCTCATAGTCAGTGTATTAGATTATCATATGTAATTGTCCGCTTCTGATAACTTAAAGAGTGTGTTTAGGTACATATGATTATATAAATTACCTCAAGAGAAATTGCTTTATGCAAGAACATCGCCGTAAATTTACATTTAGCTTTTTTATGATCCCAAGTAAAATTCTAACAAATATTAAATAAGACGATGACGACTATTCCTCGTGAAATCCATGCATAAAAACTCGCCCCAAACACATTGCTGTAGCTATCCAGCTACAGTAGGCTGCATACTAATATAACCTACTATATTTAGAATTAAAATTTAAGTTAGTGAGTTGGCTGTGTCTAACCCCCAACCACCTCTCCCAACTTGGCAAACTTAGTTTGGATTATTAAAACACATTTAAGACCTTCCAACCACACCAGCGATTAAGGTGAATGAAAAGTAGTATTTAATGGTATTTTTACTGCTATTACAGGCAAAAAACTATGTTTCTGCTACTTTTTTCATATTTTCGAAAAATATTTTGACGTAAACACCTGAATTTTATAATTATTATTTAATTGTTTATTAATAAATTTGGGGAGATAAGCTGTCGAGCCTGAAGGAACTTTAATAGAATAAACGCTACTGTCAATAGTTTTATAGGGCTTGGAGTAAACGTGAATAATGGAATAAGACTTTGTGGGCTTTGGGTAAACCAAAAGTTGAAAATTTTCTTGTCTTTAACGCAGTTTGGAAAAAAGTTCCAAATACACCTAGGTGTATTGAATTATATAGGAGTTTGTATGCATTTATCATCAGAAAATTGCTTGGAAAAATGAGTTCTGCATATATTATAAGCCAATCGATCTGTGGTCTTGCAGGTACTTGTATTTATTTATCCTGTAAAGTAAGAAGAATGATAATGGAAAGAACTAGGAGAAAAATGGAAATAAGTAAATAAAAGGAAAAAAGTTGAATGCTCGAAATTTTTCGTAAGGGGACCACTAGGCCCCAGCAAAGGTAGATAAAACAAAGAAAACTTAGAGGTAAGTGGCTTAACACAGTTGAGAAGGGCGGAGGAAACAGGAGGAGTAAATTGTCCTTATGAGAATTAGTGTATGGATTTTGGAAGATTATCCCTGAGTAAAAATGGCGCCCCATAAAAACTTAATTTGCCTCTCATGATGGCTGAATCAAGTTTAATTAGGTCTGTATCTAGCTTGTTGCGCCAGCTCACACACCAATATCACAAGTATATATAATTTTTTAGGCAACAAACGTAAAAAGTAATAATGGTTATCCCAATACATAACTAAACAAATTATATTCAATATTAACTATTAATTTCTACAATATTTAACATAATAAAAGACCTAACTTGCTTCTCAATATCTTAAGGAGATTTGTGCCCATGAGGGATACATAAACCACAGTTAAGAGAATAAAAAGAGAATTAGTAACGATAATCTCCGAGAAATAAAAAGAAAATTGACTGATTTCTTCGAGAAAATAGCTGAATAAGCATCCCCTAAGGAATTTTGGAATGCATAAATAGGTTAAACCTAAAGCGCGGAAATGAAAGAATAAAAAGCAAAGGACTCAAGAAGAGAAAATGTAGAAGAGGAAACATTAAATTGAGATGTACAAAGAAAACTGGAAATACAGTTTAATATAAGCCTAGAGGAGAAAGAACCTTTTGCCCTCGAATTTGGATATCAAATAATATATATATAATCCATTATGTCTAAAAAGAAAGAAAAACAACCGTTAAAACGGAAGCCACCTTACCCACAGAGGAAATTAAGGAAACCATAAAAACTCTAATCAAAAAGCTCTTGGAAATTCTGGCCACACGAAGAAAAAAACTGGAGAACCATCCCATAAAAGTGTATAAAGAGACAAGAAATATATTAAACTCGTGATTTAATACAGGCTACTTTCTGGATGAATTAAATGTAACTAAAATAATCTTTGTTTCCAAAGCAGGAAAATCTCCTGTTCAAGTAGCAAATTGTCACCCCATCTCGCTCCTCGACATTATTGGGAAGGTATTTGAAAAAAACGATCAATGAAAGAGTGACTAAGCATCTACATGATACAATGTTCAGAAAAACGGCCAATTTGGATTTTAAAATGGCAAAATGATTACAAAAAAGGATGAAATATAAAATAGTAAACCTAAGAATGAACAAGAGTATAGAGAGAATATTATGAGACTATGTCCTACATAGATATACAATGGCAGAGATGGGCAGTCAACAAGGATAAATGTTCAAGCTAGAGCACGGACTTTCCCAAGGTGAGCTTCTAAGCCCTAACAATATTCAATCTACATCAGCGATAGACCTTCCCCGCATCGCTAAGAGTTGCATAAACATCCAAATCGCAAAGGATATCAGCCATGAATTGGTTTGTACATGAACAGAGAGATAAAGGCTAAAATGGGGGCAGCTGAAATGAGAAGATTCAGCCGTTATTTCTAAGAGCCTCAACAATAAAGTAATTATGGCATAGTTAAATAAAACGGAAAACCAGCCATTCACTTTTCTAATCGTAATAAATTCATTTTCCTGATTAATAATAGATAATTAGATAGAAGGATCGATAGATAAAGACATAGAAATGTACATTATATTACAAAGATTATCTGTTCGCAAGATATAAGAAATGCGTTCTCTGTATCCAAATCTCTAGTACGTCAAGTCCTTGTGACTAGTCACGATCACACGCCACTCTACTACGATCGACGCCCCTGCAAGAAGCGTCATTCCACGGTAAATAGCAAATGGCACTAAAGTGCCAGGCAGTCCTTCCGTAGCAATAAGTATTCCGTGCGCCGAATGCCTGCACACCTTGACACGTACCTCATGTACCGACAGAGAGTCTTGGCTGCCACCACGGATCATTGGCGCCACACCCCATACTTACAAGACAGGAAGGCAGCACGATAATAGTATGAAGATAATGACAAATAAAAACTAATACAAATAAATTTAAAATTGTACCAATTTAAAGAAAACTATCAGGCATATATGCAAACTTGAAAAGTAGAGGCAAAATATCGAAATAAAAATGCTGAGATTAAGAATAACAATAGTTAGTTACAATACCTATGTAAAGAGAAGAGACTTCAACTAATATATAACCTCAGAAGACATAAATATGAAAATTAATAGAGTAATAGTATCAACATGTGATTCAATATGCGATAGTTTACCCGACAAAAGCTAACAACGTACAACATCTGAACAAACTTCGAATTCTTGAGAACATGACACTATATAATTAGCGACACTAAAAGAGCTGAACATAAAACACAAAGATACCTACATAGAGAAGCCATGTATATTAAAACAACTCCGAAATATAAAAGCAAAGACATCCATTGAAAATAGACATGGAATATGCCAATACCAATCACAGCTAGATTACTAGAACAAAAATAAGGAATCTACACGAAAAGAAAGAAGAGATGCAATATATCTACAAATACATGATCAAGACAATATACCGAAATAAGTAAAAAATACCCAAACTTGATCACAGGAACTATAAAATAAATTCGGACTTCCAAGTTGATTAACATCATTACAAATATGTTAACTCAAATGAGAATTCTAACAGAGGTAAAACTTTCTTTACAGAGCTAACTAGATTAGAAAAAATACAAAGAAAAAAGTTAAAAAGAAAGACTCTTAAATCCGGTTGTAACAAATGAACTCCGAAAAAAGATCGCATAAATTAAAAACAAACAAACAATCCACATAATTAATTATTAATAGAGAAATGCGTAAAACTAACGCTTACCACTCTTCTATTTATTCAAAACGGAATTAAAATAGACAAACATAATACTGATTTCATGGAAAATGGTAAATCTTTGCAAATTTGACTCTAGTAACTTTATCCTATCTAATCCACATACGACACTTAAAGACGTCAACTGTGACAGGAGTAAAGAATCAATAGTAATTAAGTAGAGGTTTTAGGTCTCCATACCGTGGTTTGGATCACAGATCACTTGTTAAGTTGTTGGTCTTAAGAGTGCCAAGGTCACCTTTTTGACTTCTACTTCACTCGTAGATATTCTATCCCAAACTTGGCTTCGTCTTCTGTATATCAGTTCCATTTCCCGTACACCTCACACCCTTATTCTGGTGAAGCTCTGAGTCGTAAGAGTTGGGTGACAGCCCGTTGGGTGACAGCCCATTGGCTCACTCAGTCTCTCGCTTTGGCTAATAAGATGAGAGACAGAGTGGGAGAAAGTGGGCTCGGATGATTTCTTTATTGTCTCTCAATTTCCTTTCTTGCTAGTGACATTAAACGGTTAATATCCATGAATAAGAACTTATGATTCAATAAGAAAGTTAGAAATATAAACATTTTAATTTCCGAAATTTTAAAATTGAAGCTTTAACTCAATATTTCACCAATAATAGATATCATTTCTCGTCTATATACAAATACCTATTTAATCTTCTAATAACATTTAATTTCCCAAACTACCAACTATTGATGTATCCTAAAAAAAACGATATATGGTGCTCCCTAAACTTGGCCCATCAAATAAAACTGCTCCTGCCCAATTCACTAAAGTAATAAAAAAGTTTTATTTGCATACTGATTTTAATATTGTCTTTGTCAAAAAATTTTAACGAAAAAGGTTTTGAATTGTAAGGATAGTCACTCGCCCGACAGTGCGAGCATGCTCGTTAATAATTTCAATTGTCTTGGGTGTATCCAAGGAAAATAATTAGGGAGCACTCTGCGTTGCTTGCAAGCAAGAGTCTGTTCGCATCTCAGCATTTGACTTAGAACAGTTTAATCCCCTTCGTAAAAAAAAGAAAATTCAGAGATCTAGGAACAAACTGTCAGTTGTAAAATCGTGCAAGGTATCTATCAATAATTATGATGTATATATATATATATATATATATATATATATATATAATAATAATAATAATAATAATAATAATAAAATGAAGCCTGTCTATGTGTGTGACTGTCATTATAGAAATAACATTCCATTGCCCTCTGCCCCTCTCTTTCCTCCTCTTCCTAAAGCCCTCTACCCCTCCACCTCTACCCTCCTCTCCCTCTCACTCTATATTTTAAATAAATAACTCACAAATTAGCGCGTGACTTTGGCAATGAAGGCAATGTCCTGCTGGAAAATGAAACGGTGCTTCCGAGTACTTTCGAACTTCATTCTGTTCATTCTCAAGGATAACTACAAGTAAAAATACTATGATAATGTTATATATATGACAGTAAAAAATAAAGGACAACTTCTAAAACAAGAAATCACCAATGAGGAAGTACAATGGGGAGTACAAACGGGTTGTTGATAAATCGATAGTACTACTTAAGTTCTTGTAGGTTAGGAAAATAATGAGAAATTTCTTCACTAATAATTGATACATGTTGTTTCATCCGCTCAAGTATATCGTCATCGACGTTAAACTTATTTACATCGATAACCTATGTATTTAGTTGTGAAAATGGGGCAAAGTTCTTCTTCTCTAGCTTTGAATGCCATGGTTTGAGGCTCTTTTTTAAAAGCTGTCAATCTGTCATTATAATGGAGCACTGCGATTTCTTTTCCTTTCAGCGCCAAATTGATAAAATTTACGAATTCGAATATGTCCACCAAAAATGACAGGAACGAAAGGAAGCGGACAGCAGATAATGTGGCGAGCTTGTCTGCTTTAGCGTCTTTTGAAAATAGTTGCATTTCTTCATTGTGTATGAAAACTCTTTAAAAATTTTTTTTTTCGAAAGCCACCTCACGTGTAAGTGCAACAAGAGTTTTTGAGCTTCGAAATCACTTTCTTTGCATAACTCAGAAAATAAACAAGAGTTGAGTGAATTCGCTTTAATAAGGTAAACTGCTCTAATAATTTCACCTAGAACATTGTCTAACTTATCAGGTACGGTTTTTATTAATATGGATGGCGATGAATAGTGCAGTGTGTACCAATATTATCTGGTGATTTTTGGTTAACCAAATTTTGAAAACCAGAACAGCAAACAAGCATTGCTGTACCGCCGTCAGTACACACGCCAATGGCATGTCCCATTTAATACCATGTTACTAAAAAAAATCTAGCCACTTTGTTAAATATTTGCATTGCACTTGTTCTGGTGCTGAAAGTTTTGCTAAACAAAATTCGTCTTCCAGGTGCTTTTCTTATACCACTCGTACGTATAAACAAAGTTGGGCTGAGTTGGCGACATCTATTGTTTCATCAAGCTGGATCGCAGAAGAGTTGAAAGTTGAATTCTGAATCTTTGAGACCACTTGCAACCGTATTGAATAGGACATCTCAGCTATTTGCCTCCTCGCAGTATCGTTTAACAGCGACACATGCTTTAGCATTTAAAGTTCAGAACTTCCCAACAAATTTGAGATATCTTTGCAGCAAGGTAATATTAACAGTTCAGCAATGTTATGAGTTTTTTTAGGAACCTGTATTTTCCTTGAAACCTCATAGGAAGCTTTCAGAACAGCTTTAATGTTCTGCGAAAACATTCCGGTGTTATCAAGCCTGGATTCGTGCAATTGTTCGGCTTTGCTTTTAAAAAGTCGACATCTTTGTTTATTGAACTGGGATGTTTCGTTTCCAAGTGTCTCTTTAAGTTGCTCGGCTTTGGAGAAGTGGATGCCAAAACCTCAGAACACAAAACACAGTTTGGTTCTTCTTCCCCACTAGACTTTATTACAGTAAAACCTAAGTTAAAATATGAATCATCATATCTTATCTTTTTGAAGCCATTATAAATCAGAAAAGAGGCAATAAAAAAATTAATTAGAAAAATGAATTAATAATTTTTATGTTAAAAATTGAAAACGAGATTGAATACGCCTATTAATTAACATTATCGAACATCCAAACTTTCTAAGTTCGATTATCTTAATTGTTGTAAATTGCGACTTACAGGTAGACCGTTCAACCCTGAAAAGGTCTTTCTAAAATTAGGGTTCGACGTGAATGGCAGGGATAAAAGTGAGACAGCACTCTAACCAATCACTTGAGCTTACACCACTTAATCTAGTGATGCCGGTTATACTTTGGATTCCAAAGTATAATCAGCATCACTTAGTCATTGTTACTCCTCTAATCAAAGCAACTTAAATATAATCACGCAATCCACCACACCTCCAATAAAAGCAACTCAAATACAATCACGCAATCTGTAAAACAGCCCCATTTCTGTCATAACGCTACCATTATTACTGCCAGAAGTAAGTAAAATATTGCGCCAAATAATTAACTGATAACCACATTTAGCGTGTTACACCTCTCACACTGAGAAATAAAACTCTACCTATGCAGTGCTCTCAAATTCCCTAGTTTAATAAATTCAGGCACATAAATTAAAAGAAATGCAAATAAATAAAATTGGACTTGGTAACAATCGCAAATAGACAAAAGTTTTAACTGAGTGAACCTTTCGCGGTCCCATAGGAAAATTCGGACCCCAGTTTTATAATAACTGGTCTAAAGAGTGAGATTAGGAGAGACATGAGAAGCAAGCAGATACGTTGGGGGAGGGGGGCAAAGAGAGAGGGAGAGAAATAAAATAATGTTAGTACAAAGCCAATGAACTAATTAAATTGACAAATCGGGTACTCATAACAATGAATATTGCAAACAAACCTGAGAAAATAAGTCAAAACTAATTTCTTAAAAATAACATTTTTTATAACAGCATCAATTTTGAAAGGCCAGGGGAAATTTTGAAGTTATCGAATTGACTTATACATGAACATTCAATAGTTTCTTTTAATTGCGTCATTTGAGCGAAAAATAAATTTGGTTGAACTCCAATTAATAAGTGGTTATTTTCGGACATAATGAACAAAAAATGCACTATTGTTTACATCTCTTTCCTGTCTGTCGAAAATATTTACATGGACAAACTGAACATTTGACTGAATAGAATCCATCGATATTATTACAATTCTTTTGAGCCAGTTTATTCTTAAGAGTCGATTCTTATTTGAAAGCAACCGAAATGTTAAAGGTTTTTAAAAAAACATGAAAGGTCAGTAGAGCAATCAGAGAAGGATAAAACCAGAATGTTTTAAGGATTAAAAGGGTAGAGCCTTCTTTGATTGTTTCATTGGCATTCCCCGTCTTTTAAAACATTTAATATTGTATTTACTCTACCCATTCATATTGTAAATCCAAATATCAGGGATTCAGCGCATTTTTTCTCCTTAAAGCACCATAGGGCTTATAATTGGGATTTATGGCTGTGGAAAGTTGTGTAATAGGAAAATATAATTGCCTACACTTTTTCCTTATAAAATCTTTTAAACTTGGAATACTCTTCCAGCTACTGTAGTTTAAATTACGTTAATCAACATGCTTATAAATAAATTAATGACGTACTCTTGCATTTTATTTGATATAAATATTAATAAATTACATTTTCATTGTGATTTGCACCATTTGTGATTGAAAGTTCGATGAGCTTCGCAAGATGCAATTGAATACGATGCATTAACTCTAAGTTTTCTACAATTTGAGGCCCAATCATTTATGATGCACTGTTTCCTCAGGTGTCTCTCACTTGATTTACCTCGAATCACCTTCTCCTTTCGCCTATATCCCAGAAAAAGAACTAATGTTCCAGACTTTAGGGACACCCTGTACTTTACCTTATACCTATAATCTCGTTAATGTTGTTCATCAGGCAATCAACTACATTCCACTTGATTTCTCATCTCTCCACTTATCTCACACTCAGCAAGCACTGCCGTTCTCTATTACCAACTCTCATCCTTTTGCTTTGTTTTTCACAACTATCTTATCCATATAAATATCCAAGTGGTATTAAATATTTCCATTTAGAATTCTTCGGCAAACAGCTAAAAAACCTTTGCCATATCGAAGAGTTACAATAACGTTTGTCATTTCAGAGTAGGTTATAACATTTTCTACAAAGTCTCTCATTCAACACCTTACAATAAATATTACTGATAATTATTATCAGTTAAATTTTCCTAAACTCTTTACGCTCTACACTTTAAAATTACCTTTTGCAAAACGAGCACTCTTTGTCTCTCTACACATTCGTGTATACTGTTACATACAAATGCCTCATAACACATTCTTATTTACCTTCATATATTTCCTTTACTTTCATCTCCCACACAAGACACTTTTGCCATTTTCTTTTTATTACTACGAAAAAGGCTAAACATCAATAAATATCCTATTAATCGCTTTCAAACCGAAAAAAATTTTGCGCTCCATATAAATCCTCCTACCTTTTGTCGATATGGTCCTCTTAAAACATATCTTCCGCCTCTGACCTTTGTAATCTAAAGGTCAAATATTATCTATGAAAGAAGCGAGAGCATTGCTTTATAGGTTTTCCGCCTTAAAAGGCAGATATCAATTTTTTATATCCTTTGTATTCTTAAATCGATTAAAGCCCTTAAAAGGCTTTCAAATAATCGAGAGAATAGCTTAAATGAATTTTGGAGATGTCTATAAAATCACCTTTTAAATCCTCATAATTCCCAAATTAATTCAATAATCCTAACAAATAATGAAGCTTTTGACACATTTAAGTTTGGAAACTTTAGTTAATTAATTTCTCGTTTCGGAAGATTTTGTTAGATTCATTCAATTGTTAGTTAATCTTAATTAGCTCAAAGAACTATGTAAAGATGATGGATTACAGAACATAACTCTAGCATAAAATGCTATTGGTAATAAATAAAAGAACAAATCAAGAGATTCAAAAAGATTGTTTCATTTTCCAGTATCGGATTCGGGAATGAATTGGGAATGAATTGGCCAAGATATTGAAGAAATGACAAAGACCATCTAATCAAAATAAAAATAGGAATTATTATTCGAAATAAATGTTAAGATCTTTCCTTCTTTCTCTTTTAAAATTTTTTCCACGTAAATATCGATAATTCTTCCATATCTATAGTTTTTAGGAAAAGTGTCATATATTGCCTTAGCAGAGAATTTCCGCGATTCGATAAAAATACTAATTTTACGCTACTAACTCATTTCTTCAAGCGAAGGCTGCCCTACGATTCTTAATGATTCCAATATATTTTGCAATCCCCATCTCATTTAACGTGCGAATCTACCATAAAACATTCAGCAACTAGCACATTAAGCATGCACAAAATATTGCACACGACAAAATCTAAAACAAACAACCGGGAAAAGATTTCGTCTTCCTCTTATCTCGGGTGTGAAACAAAGAAGCAAAGGAAGATTTATTGGGGAATGAAAAATAATACGAGGAAAGCCATGCATATACATACTTTAATTCCTAAAGGCAAAATATATATACAGATGGACCAGAAATTTACATACACCAAGCACCTTTGTCCCATTTAGTAGTTTGCATACATTTCTCATTATTAAACAGTTATTAATATCGTTTATAATTTATAAGACACATGAACGCTGGATCATTCAGTGCTTGTATCTATTTACACTTTCACCTACATCGAAATTGGTATGATTATGTATATACATAAGTACGAAACCCTATGTATTCATAAATCTGTTAAATTCCCGCAAACGCATTGTTGAAATTCAACATCTAGTTCAATATAACGTTAGAAGGCTTTTGCCACACTTAGTGATTTTAAGGAACACACGAGAATAAGTTAGAAAATTAAATTGTGTTAATATGAGGCGTTTTTGTTATACATGAAGCGTCTTTTACCGTACGATTGTTGGTCTACCTATTTTCCACAGTTCTTCAGAGTGAATGAAATGACTAAGAGATAAACACATTTGGTGAAACGAGGCATTTTGAGACGCCAAGAACAAGTATGGAGAAATATTCAAGCGAAGGAGCATCTCACGAACATCAATTCAGATAAAAAGACGAAAGTAAAGGGATCCCGCTACAGTGAAAACTCTGCCAGAAATTGTATGCAAGTAAAAATGATCCCTAACTGATATCATAACATTGTGTAGAAGTATGAAGTTTAACTACACAAGACAAATAGGAAAATATGGTAAGGTAAAGCTGGAGTTCGCTTTAATGTTTCAGAGACAAAACAGAAGAGATCCCCGCACCAATATGTGCATTTTTACTCTTTCCTTACCAATATTAATTTACCAACTTTATCCACCTTTGTCTCTTCCCGCTTTTACACTTATTATACTCTCTCATCTGTCTTGTTTTACCGATCCCATTGTAAGAAGTGGAGAAATGCAGAATTATTAATTTAACTCCAACCCAATTAACTTGATCGATTAGCAAGTCAGATGGTCAAACAAAGCAAAGGAGCAAGTTATCTCAAGGAAACCAATACGACAATCGATTAATTATGCAACTGCTGATTTAGCGAGGAAATTGAGAATCTATCCAAATATATAAAAAAGCAAAAATTATTAAAGGACATTGGCCATCCAAGGATACAGAAACTGCGAGCTAAACTAACCAACATAATCCCCTAAAAGGAAGTACCAGGATTGGAAAATGTGATGGTACATGTTGCCCCTCAAACCTCATGCAAAGAATTTCGGAGAGACTAAAATCAATGAAAGGGATCCCACTGATATCCAAAATCAAACTTAAAGAGAATACTTGAAAAATGAAAGAAAAGCAAAAAGTAGAAGAGTTACAGATGAACTAAATAACACCTTTAACCCTGCTTGAACACAAGATATTATCCTAATTACATCCAACTAGCAAATATGATCTTTATCACAAAGTCCGAAAAACCTCAAAACGTGAAAGAATACTACCCTCCATTGTTCATGGGGAAGAAAACTCTTTAGATAATGTTTAACAATACTGTTCTGGAAAAAATCTAAGCAAGGAAATGGCCATATATTCAATTAGTTGAAGCGAGAAGAGTTAAAGCTCCACTTCAACACCATGTGTAGAGACATCCAAAATGACATCATTTGTGGCAAAGAGGGATGCAATCGAGGATTTCGCAGCTGAGCTTATTTCAAAATTTTAAAATATTCTATGACACTTGGTCTTGATAAAACAGCATATTTAGGCATAGAAGAAACAATGAGATCAAACTTCGATCTAAGGTTACAATAACCTAAAGTAGATAATTAATTAAGCACTAATCTTTACTCGATATTTTCTACGTAGGTTCCATCACTTAGAAATACAGAGAATATAAACACCCATTTCGGCGATGAAATATCAGCAAAAATTGAATACCAGAACACAAACTCTATGATGCAGGTCCGAGATGCGGATGATTAATGAGGTCAATAAATGATATGAAGACAAATAAAAAAATAAACTATAGCAATTTGTGCAGTGTACTATAATATATCCAGAAGGTATGCTGCACAGCTTACCCAAAATACAAAAAGGAATGGTGCAGAGAGTACAAAATATAATCCTATACTCTACCGAGGAGGAACATTTCATCTAAAGAGCCTCCAAAAAAAGAACAATTTATGTTAATTTTACGTTAATGAACGTACTAATATATATAACTATACATAAAACCAATGCTTCATTTATATAGAAAATAAAATAAAATAATTCCTAGTAATATTAATTAAATATATCCAAAATAATATTTAAATAGGACCAGCAAGTGATAATAAACTAATATGTTGAAATAATAATAAGAAAACAATAACAGCTTTAGCATATAATGAATTAATATAAATAAGAGCATCATCATCCCTCTGACCCATCGGTTGTTTGTATACATACTCTAATACAATATTTAATTGAAAAGTTAAAGCGAAATTATTACAAAATAATTAGTAGATTTTATAAATTTACGCCATCCCCCCGTGGCTCAATTGGCAATTTGTATTTCATAGCCAAGGACGATTTTCAAAGCGTCAATTTAGAACCGCCATAATGTTCAGTTTTGTCTCTCTTAAATAAGATTTTCATCGTAAATTACTTTCGATTTTTTTGTATTTTTAATAAACAAACTTACAAATATGCCATTAGAAAACGAATAGGTACATACTCAATTAAAAATAATAGCAGCAGGTGAGCAACTAGTTACGGCGTCAGCAGGATCTCTAGGTTTGCCAGAAACGAATTTCACGAGAGGATTAGGCTTTGAAATCGTTTGAATATTTAGTTTTGTTGTAGTAAATTAGCGAACTATAAAGTGGGGCCAGATACCTCGATGTTGTTGAAAAATTAAAAATACAAAGGGAAATGAAATATGAATAGTAAAAGAGAGTCTTCAGAACGAACTACTCGTATCCCACTACGGAACTCACCAGTACCGAACTTTCTTAACGTCGATATATATATATATATATATATATCGACCATTAGAAAGTCACAGAGAGTGAGAAAAGAGCCACGTGGCAGGAAATCTACTTCCGGTAATAACAAGAACGATGAATGGACAGAGCGAACACCGAGGGTAGTGGCGTAAGCTCCGCGAGATTGTGTGAACCAACCTAACGTTCACTTCTTTCTGTGCCGCGTCTGATAAAGTGAAACCCCCTTCCGGGGACGCGAACCAGGCATTTCCGGCGAGCCCATATAAAAGATCAGATGCAGGCCTCAAGAAAGTAGTATCAGCCACGGTCTTGAACGTGACGCGTAAACTCTCGATTCAGTTGTCGCAACCTTCGAGTC
Source organism: Ceratothoa steindachneri (assembly GCA_963969495.1). Lineage (NCBI taxonomy): Eukaryota > Metazoa > Arthropoda > Malacostraca > Isopoda > Cymothoidae > Ceratothoa > Ceratothoa steindachneri. The sequence goes on along the minus strand of OZ018317.1, from coordinate 151,245,629 downwards.
CGAAAGCAAGAATTATCTCCAGATTAACGATAGTCTAAGCGACAACTAACTATTTTTCTGTTAGAGCTACCTTCCCGACTACCGTAATACTCCCTAGATCCATACCTTCGAGGTTAAGCGTGGCGATTGCGATTCCCATTTTGTAATCTCTCTCTCTCCGCGACAACTTCCCAAAGCATACCGCTAAAAGTCGTCTATGCGAGTGACTCAATCGTGAATCCAGTTTCTCGTGTTCTTTGAATTGTTTGTTAGTTTGTTGACGCGCCCATCCACCTCATGAAGTCACTGGGATCATCCGACCTTGTTTTTTGTAACATTGCGTATGCATTTTATTATTTGTAATTTGTTGTAAAAAATTAAAGGTTACTTTTGTTTTACTAGTTTCTATGCACAGAACCTCTAAGAAGTTATATTAATTTGGCCAACAGCACTTCGGAGTTTTAAATTCCCCCATAAATTTGATCTCACTCCCCCTGCCTTGACCAAGGCGAGCGAAGGTCAAGGATCTGACATTGAACTACGACATAGAATATATATATATATATACTATTATTATTATTATTTTTAAAAGGGGGGCAGATTCTCAAGGATAATTTTCTGGATTAGAAAACTGTGGAAGACATCTATATTTACCTCATATATTAAACTGGTAACTTTCGCGCTTAGACTGCTTGCAAACTAATTTTCTGTTTACCAAATTCTCATTGTTTTGTACATTTATTTTTGCTGATATTTTGTGACTATATCACGTTTATTCCCCCGTGGAATTTTCTGTCCTTCTTGGACACATATTAGTCTGCCATAATTCCAAGGTACAATACGAATTATATTATTGTTGTAGTTTTTTTGTTATTTGGCGTACTTAAGGGGTAAAGTAGACGCTAGGATCTCGCTTCAATCTCAGTGAGGCAATTTATTCCGAGTGAACGTACGGAATATAATTCGCTTCGTGAAAAACAATTGCGTTTTTTTTACATGTTTTTTGTGTGAGTTGCGATTTTATCTTGGGTCACTCAAAACCCACCGTTACTCCTGCTGCGAATTACACTTAAATCAGGCTCGACAACTTCCTGAGTTTTTCTTTTTTGTGGTGCTTTGTATTCACGCGTAAAAGTTTGTAAACCTCGACAGCATGCCTTCCTTCGAAATCTTCAAGTGAGATGTTGAGTCTCTTACACTCAATGAAAAATAGTTACTAGCATACATCCAAGAGGAGGATATAAAAAAAGAGAGAAAAGAAGAGAAAGAACAAGAATAAAGAAGAGAAAGAGAAGAAAGGGAAAAAATTCAGCTTCATGTATTAGAAATGAGTAGGACCCGGAATGTGACGCTTTCCATCAATTCAAGGTCAAACATTCAGTAAACAGCGTCTATAAAATTACCTGTATTTATAGGAGGTGGTGATTTTGAAATATTGAGCCCGGCGGCGTAGTTATAGTGTTACTATTATTAAGCACTCAGCTCATGATCTATACATCTTACTCCGGTCAGAGGCAACTATTGACTACTGTAAGTTGAAATTCGAACTATCGGCACTCTACTTTATGACTCCGAATTTCTCCCGCGCAAAATTCCAGCACTACCCTATACAGCCAAACCAAACTTTGCGTAAGCTTGGTTATATTTTGCAACGCCAATTCATTTTTTGGCTGGATGCATCCAAGATTCCCCGTGACTATAATGCCTTAGTTGAATTAGTCCTGAAGGATCAACTTTGAGGTTTACTTCCTTCAGAATTTAGATCCTTCCTGAAAGGAATATATCAAGGAAGCTGATGTCTATGAGGCTAGAGATAACAGCTACTGTAAAGAAGGAAAGAAGACGGAACCTCCATCTTCCAAATCCATGGCTTTCAACAATACTAAATTTACTCCCCACGACGGAAACAAGTTTGTCAATGTGACTGGCCCTTCAAAACCCAGGAGGCCAATTTTGTCCTACTCTTGTGGTGTTGAGGGACATGTGAGGACCAATTGCCATCAACACTCGCCACTTCGAAACCACCCCTTCGATCAGGTACACCAAATTAGTGCCACAATCGTGCCACCATCGTCGTGACCAGAGCACATCGAGTCTCGCTAGCCCCAATTGAACTTTTTGTTTGATAAAAGCACCCCTGGGGGCCTCAAATTCGAAATAGGTGCAGTAAACGGAGCCATATATCCACCCCCTTACGTAATACAGAGTGTTCCTGCATTGTAGTTTCGGACACGCTACATCCACCTGTAGCCTTGGATCACGAGATAATGGCAGTTGTGCACGAATACTTGGGGCGCGCAAATAGATTTCCCAATGTTAAATGCCTTATCGAATGCACTTATTTTACTCACTAGGTAGAACTGGTAGCAGCCCCATCAAATTCTTCGCTCTCCTAATTGGCCAGTGACTGTAGATATCCTTCATACCCTTGGATCAACATGGCATCACCCGTTCCCAAAAAGGAAAGGAATTAGAGACGCCAGCACCGCTCAAACCCCCTGCGTTTCAAAATTCAAGAATGGAATGAACGAGGAATTCGCAAAAATTCCAAAGGAATGCAATTCTCTTCGTCCTCCTTGGATAAAGGCATAAAATAAGGTTTAAGAGGCCGCTAGAGGTGATAAGGTAATCTCTTATCTCGGTAAGGATGGCTAACTCTATTGCGCTTGTTCTGAAGGTAATAACCCCGAGTCCCGAGCGTTATGTGTATCCCGCTCTCACGTTCATCTCATTCTGCAGTCCACCGACCATATGCTTTTTTTGGAAAATTTTAGCCATACGAAGACGATACAGAGAATTTTCAAGTATTTTTATTGGCTCGGAGCAAGAGAAGAAATTTTAAACTACTGTCGTTCATGCGACATCTGTCAAAAGATGGTCATAAGGGGGTTAGTTAAAACCGCACCTTTACAGAAGGGAGCTCATATCTCCGAACACTTCTACCGCGGGGCAAATGATTTACTCGTTCCCATTCACGTGACCATAGCCACGTGCTAGCCCTGGTCGACTTTGCCACCAGGTTACCCTAGGCTGTGCCTCTTAAGAAAATCGACAGTATCTCATGCGCTCAAAGACTCATTACGATCTTCTCCCGGGTTGGTTTGCCCAAAGTAATACTATCAGATCGTGGCCGATAATTAATTTCGCAACTAATGAAGTAGGTAAGCATTTTGCTTATGGTAAAGCCCTTGTTACCACCCCCGTTCCACTCCGCAGAAAAGAAAATGTGCGAAAGGTTGAACGGTACTGTCAAATCAATCTTAACCCTCGCGATCTCAAGAGCCTCAAGAGTGACTGAGCGCGAAAGTAGCCATCGCCTCCATTGAGGCTCTGATGGTTTTAAGGCCTATGAATAGTCCTTTTGTTCAGATAACGATGCATTTACTTTCTCTTTTGAATTGTTTATTCGGTATTTAACTTAATTTAGTTTTTCTAAGAGGGTTGTAGCTATTCCACGCATTTTACGTTGTGTTAATTAGTTTTATCTTATTAATTAAACAAAGAATAATCCTTCTAAAATATTGGATATCGACTATGAAATTTATTCTGATTTGTAACTAATGGACAGTGATAATAATAGTTCAGATTCATGCAATCAGGTATCAGAGACAATAATTGCGGAAAATAATCAAATTGATGAAGCGTGGCAACGCTACCTCCATTTCTCCCCCACGAACATCATATCTCAAGAGGCCCCCTCATGAATCCAAGCGCACATGGCTTTGAACTCGGGAAGTAAACTTTATGCTTATTTTGAAGCATTTTTTACTTATGAAATCTTATCAGGTATATGCATCGAAACAAATCACTGTTATGAACAAATTTCAGATACCACCTTTTCTCTTTCATCAACCACACATAGATGGAAAAATTTAGCCGCAAGCGAACGATACGTTTTTATTGCCCTTACCCTCATAAAGCTTTATGTAAAGAAGCATAAATTAGCTGACTACTGGTCAACAGATGCTTTTATTGAAACTGCTATTTTAAGAGAATTTAGGTCGAGGAATCGATATCAGCTAATCTTAAGGTTTCTTCACTTTGCTCACAATTCGGTTGGAGGAATAAGGGAGACAATGTGGAAAATATGACGCTTCTTTTATTCCTTGAAAGAAAAATTCCAAAGATCATTTGTCCCATTCCCAAAACTAGTGATAGACGAATCCCTTATTTTATTCAATGGTCGTCTGTTATTCAAACAATACGAGTGGCGGTCAATAAGTTTTGTGAATCGGTAGGGAAAAATAGAGGAAGGGAAATGGCTGTGTGTGGAGGTGTTAGGAGAATTTAAGACAAGTCAGGACCTTGCAGCCGCACGCTCATGCCTCTTCTATTTAAGAAGCAGTAGCTGATCGCAGATCGTCAGTCACAAATTTTTCCACAATGAACAAGGTTGAGCACCGCGCAGTTATCAAATTTTTGACCAAGGAAAGCAAAAATGCAAAAGAGATCCATGAACGCATGGTTGCAGTGTACACCGACACTGCCCTCACAATGCAACCATTGCTCGCTAAAATAGAGAGTTCCGCCATGGTCGTGAGTCCCTTGAAGTTCACCCCCATTCAGGACGCCCGTCAGATGTAACCAACGAATACAATGTGGCCCGTGTGAAGGGGATGATCCTTGAAAATCAACTGGTTAAGGTTGAAGAAATCTCTGTCCGTTGGGTCCCTAGAAACCTCACACCAATGATTGACTTAAACGTCCTCAAAGCCCACAAGGCCAGAGTTGCACAAGCTGCCCTGCGCGAGTGCGAATTCGAGGAGCGTAACCATCCCCCCTACACCCCAGATCTGGCCCCTAGCGACTACTTTTTATTTCGCCAGCTCAAGGCTTCACTGCGTGGACGCTGGTTTGGGTACGATGAAGAAGTCTAGCTCGCCGTCCAGGAGTGGATTGAGCAGCAGTAGGGAGATTTCTGGTTTTCAAGAATTCGAAGCCTCAGGGACAAATAACGCAAGTGCATTGAAGTCGAGGGTAGTTATATTGAAAAATAATAAAAAACTTTTCCTCATATCTCGTTTTCTTATATCCAAATTTCAAAACTTATTGACCGCCCCTCTTACATCGCTCCGGGCTCAAACTTTTTGTTTTGTGCGATTTTGACACAAAGATAATCTTATATATGATACTTTAGTCAGGAAAAACAACATATATTGAGCATAATGATCCAATAGGAATATTTGGGGCATTTGTGAAAAGTCTGATGGAACCATATCTAAGATCAAGGCATATTTTTATACAAATAATTGGTACACAAGCTCTACTTTGTGCTCTTTTCTTCTTAATCAGAATACCTGGGTCTGCGGAACAGTAAAAGGAAACCTCAAAAATATGCTCAACTTAAACAAGAGGTAACTCTAGGTACCAATGAACTACCAAAAGAATGGAATATTAGCAATTTGATGGGTTGATAAGTGTTACGTTTTAATTATTACCTCCGTACACGAATGCAAGTCATTAAACTCTGAGAAAAAATCATATAACCGGAAAAGAAATAAAGAAACCGGATGCAATAATGGATTATAATATAAATATGGGCTTAATTGACAAACCAGATATGATGATCAGTTCCTTCTTATGTGTTAGAAAATACATCAAATGGTACAAAACGCTTTTATACCGTCTTGTTGATGTTGCCATAGTCAATTCATTTAAAGAATTTAGATTGTACACAAAAAGGCTTTCTTTCAAAGTATTTTCAAAGGAAGTACTAAAATAATTACTTGACAAACATTAATCAGTCACTAGTACTTCAAACTAACTGTGTACTCGACCTTCGGTAAATTCCTTTGATAGACTACAAGGGATAGGTTTCCCCGAAAAAACATTATATCACTTCAATGTCAGCTGTAGGTGAATGGATATCGGTTCAAAGGCGTTATGTGTGTGTTAAAAAAATATTAGAAAGCGCACAACATTATGGTGTAAGCAATATCAAGTGCGACTGTGCATGGAGCCCTGCTTTTCTCAATGCTATACCACCCAAGAGTGTAAGCGGTCAGCTTTCGTTCATCCAGAAGAACCAGCTGCAGGCATTAATGGGTATATTTAGTTATGTTATATGCTAAACTCCTGGTTGTACTGCTCATTTCGAGCACAACACTCAAATAACCACACAGGAACCCATCCAAATAAAGACTTATCCCCTTCTCATCCATTTAAGAAAAGCTTTTCCTAATGAGGTCAATAAATTATTAAGGTTAAACATCATAGAACCCTCAGAGTCGAATTATTGTTTCGCTGTTGCCATGGTCAGGAAGTCAGACGGATCCTACCATATGTGCACGACTTCAGAAAATTAAACTCAGTCACTGTGTTCGATGCTAAGCCCATCCCCATCTTTGACCAAAATCTGCATTTCTTCGAAAAGGTCAAATACATCGCGGAACTGTATTTGTGAAGGCCTACTACCAAATTCCATTAAGAGATTAAGAGAAAAGGGAAAAAAGTACACGGCTTTTCCAACAGACAAAGGTTTTATGAAAATTCGTCGGCTCTCCTTAAAGTCTAATTACGGCATGTAGCAACTAAAATCGGATAAGGAGACGAATATTAGACTGGTTACCTAATATAAGATTCTATTTCGATAACATTTATGTGGCAATACAAGAATGAGATCAACATCTGACTGCCCTCCAAGACCTATTGCGTAGACTCCGTGAGCACGATCTCACAATCAGCCCCAGCAAGTGCCACTTCGCCTATGACAATATAGAATATTTAGGCTTCCATATCGAGAATGATTGATTAGCCCCCCAAGAAGACAAAATTCGATCAATTGTGGAAATGCCATTACCAGCAACGAAGAAATAACTGAGATCTTTCATGGGCTCTGCGTCTTTTTATCGATGGATAATCCGAAATTTCGCCTCCCTCGCTGCATCCTTTTGCAAATTATTGAAGAAGGAGGCCCGCGAGTGCCCCATTTGGACTCTGCTGTCAATCACCAGTTTTAACTAACTAAAGGGAAAATTAGCATCTGCACCCAACCTTCATTTGATAAATCCCAATAAACCGTTTGAAATTCGGACAAACTCTATCAATAACGGAATAGGCTGCGTCCTAATTCAGTACGGGGACGGTAACGAGAGGTTCCCCATCGCGGATGCTAGTCGAAAATTATTCTCCCATGATAAGAATTGTGCAGTGATTGAGCAAGAGGCCCTTGCAATAATTTGTGGGGTCCAAAAATGTAAAATGTTTTTGGTAGGTAAGGAATTTATTATAGAGATAGATCATAAACCCCTAGCCTACCTATGTAATTTAAAGAATTTTGTATATAAAAGGCTTTACAAATGTAAAGCCGAGAGTTTAAGCCGGAATCTTCTGGATTCTTTTCTTAATTAACCTTGAGCCAATTGCCTTAATTTTAGGATTATTTTTTCCTGTGTTTGCTTTTGTATATATACTTTGATAATCTTTTTCAAGTTAAAAGAACGTGTATATCTTTTGGTTCATGCTTTTTAATTACTTTGCATTGTATCCCTTTTTGTATGTGTATAACTAGAGGTTGCTTTTGACCCTGGACAAACGAGCATCCATTAAAAGTTAAGGTAATAACTGTAGCTATCGTCACTTAAAGTTTTTCTTTTAATTTTGCTGATAATCGGTATACAACCAGCCCCCCCCACTCCATCTTGTTGAATTTACTTTTCTATGTGTATTAAGTATTTGCGTTTTCTTTGAATTTTGTACAATGTATTCTCCATTGTTATATCGCGTTGATGTTGCAAAAATTAAGACGTGTAATCCCTTTAGTTATAAGTTGGATGTCGCTTCTCCCGGGATGATGTCACAGAGAGTGAGAATAGCGCCACGCGGAATGAAATCGTTGAGCAACACCCTGAGAAAGCCAACCCACTTCCGGCAATAACAAAAACGATCTTCTCCTCTGTAGGTCAGAACGAACTACCTATTATCCTAAGCACCCCATCCTTATCATAAAACACAGATGAAGGAGTCTCATGATTTGGCACTGCTTTAGTGCATATGGCATAGGTGCTGGAAGAAAATCTGCTACCAAGTGTGAACAAATTCTATAGCCGACATCATTGGATATATTTCAGCGGGACAACAGTCCAAAGAACTAGGTCAAATTAACTCAAGAGTGGTTTGAGAAGAGAAAAATAAACTTCTTTCAATGGCTAAGTCAATCGCTTGACCCCAATCCCATTATGCATTTGTGGTGAATATTGAAAGTTGCATCCGAAAAAGAAACCTCAAGAACCTTGCCGCTTTGTGGGAGATTTCCGTAGAAGAGTGGAACAAAATACCAAGAAATGATTGCAAATAGATAATGTCAACCTATGAGAATCGCCTTCGACCTGTAATTGCACATTAAGGACATTTTACGAAATATATAATGACTAAAATTATTATTGGTTGAATATTTTTAACACCTACAAAATTTTATTTATTATCAATAATTGTTATATACAAAGAAAATATTTCTTGTGCGTATTTCTTTTGTTAGATATATGTTTTCTGAGCTTCCTCCTAACAAGACGAAAACACGAAATAATTCATAAATATCGAAATTTAAGTGGTAAATTCTAAAGCCTTAGGGACAAGTGGTACAAGTGCATTAAAGTCAAGGGTAGTTATATTGAGAAATAATAAAACACTTTTCATCATATTTCGTTTTCTTATATCCGGTAGAAACATATTCTTTATTTTTTGAAGCATGTAACAAAGAGAACGATTATTAATCTTGCAAGGAGGCACGGATCTCTGAAAAGTGAGGGTGATTCCTTACTCGTGATGATTTCGAATTTTAATCAATACAGTTGGATAAGGCACTTGAACTCACCCAGAAATAGTCCTAAGATAATTCATCGAAAGGAAGTTTAATTATTTGCTGTCGAATGGCTTGATTAGCTTCTTTGACCTTCAGCATTTCTCAACGTAAACGTCCTTCTTCTAATTAGTCGTATTAATGAGAGATAGTGTTAATATTAGGCAATTTAGATCAGTTTCTTTTATGGAAATTAATTGAATACTCGATCTTACAATTTCAATCAAATTTATAAGACTCTTTTAGTTTAGTAGCACTATCCTCACATGCAATTTGAGTGTGGTTAAATACTTTTGTTACTTTCCGTCTCTTGCCTACGTAAGAGCAAGATTATTGTGCATCAACTAAATTTCATATTTCTCTTATGAAGAATTTCAAAGACTTTAAAAACTTTTGATTTTCTTATGTTGCCCTATTTTAGTAGCGTCGTGGCAACATCGCCGTTCTTAAAAGATCGATTGCCACTTGTATTCTACTGATATGCCACAATGATAACTAATAGTCAGGTAAGCTATCCTTCTTGAGTTTAGGAACTCAAGGCCTTTTCTTTTAGAATCTTTTAAAGTTAGTTTTTAACTTCTGCGACTCTCAGTTTCCCCGGGAAACCGAGTTTGCAGAACTTTCTTGTTCTTTTGTTTATTTACCAGAATTTGAAGTTTATTTCATGTAAAGTTTTGCAGTTGATTCTTATGAGCCACTATTATTTAGGTCCTCTCTTTCAAAGTTGAAATTCAGAAGCGTTACCTTTTATGCTTTGTTGTTAATTCCTCAGTAAACATCGTGCTGTGATTTTCATCTCTTCTGTATTCCCTCTTCTACTTCATATCACATTGTATGTTCCAAAGACATTTTATTGATAATAATAAAATAAACTACGAATTCTGAATCGTTTGTTTTGTTGGATAAATTTCCTAGTGGGCAAAAGTTTCGTTTTATAACGTTTTATGCCGATTTAAATCAGATGAATGCAAATGATATGATTCATTTCTATACTAAATTAATTAATTACTGTACTTGATACTTTTTCATTTACAAATTAAAAATAAACTAAGGATTCGTAAAGTCTAAAGTTTCACTGATGTAATAAACTCTTTAAATAATAAAAGATGAATTCATGGGCGATTATATTTCTGTGCAACTTATGGAAATTTAAAAGATGTATGAATATGATATTTTTTATCTTCAAATCCTAATATATCAATATTGTCAGATATAGTTAGACATCCACGCATAAAAAAATACTCTTCTTCATCCGGAAATGAAAAAATGTTCTCCTTTAAGGTCTTTAATAAAAACTTGTAAGAGAAAAGGATACAATCAAGATAAGTGCCTCTCTCAATCACGAGCCTTGGTACCTAAATTTACTTTCAAAGTTGAAAGTATCTTGAAATTTTAAATTGCAAAATTGCTACTTTGACCGCGAATGATAGAAAATAATTTAAAATAAATTAAACGATTTACATAGAAGAAGTCAACTCCTTTTTAGCGTTCTTGGAATTGATTTTTATGGTGCAAAATTTAGGATTCAATTTGGTATCTTTCCATTTTTCTTTCCTTATCATGGTAGAATTGATTTCTTCAAAGGATAACGGAATAGGAGGAATAATCCCGGAAGCCATTCTGTTTTCATTTATTAGAGGCGTCGAACCGTGGGCTCTTAAATTGCGATCAACGATTCTGTCCATAGAGAGAACACTGAAATACCGATGTCAAGTAAGTTTCTTCGATTTTAGTTCTCTCTTCCACATACCTTTTTGTGTTTTTTTTTGTTTTTTGTGTTTCTTTTGTTGCTCTCATTAACAAATGGCTTCGTGTTTTTAGTCAGACACACCTGTTTGTCAGTTTTGTCAGTGTGGGGTCGTAATTATAGTGAAAATACGAGAGGCGGTCAATAAGTTTTGCAATTCGGATATAAGGAAACGAGATATGAGGAAAAGTGTTTTATTATTTTTCAATATAAATACCCTCGACTTTAATGCACTTGCGTCACTTGACCCTGAGGCTTCAAATTCAAGACAAGCAGAAATATCCCGACTGCTGTTTAATCCACTTCTGGAAGGCGAGCTGGACAACTTCATCGTCCTAAACCGGCGTCCACGCAGTGCAGCCTTGAGCTGCGGAAAAAAAGGAGTCGCTAGGGGCCAGATCTGGACTGTAGGGGGGAAGAGATCCTCGAATCTGCACTCGCGTAGGGCAGCTTGTGCAACTCTGGCCTTGTGGACTTTTAAGTCGTTGAAGTCGATCATGGGCCGTGAGGTTTCTAGGGACCCAACGGGCAGAGTCCTTGGTCATTGCCAAATTGTCGTGGCTGATGTTGATAACACTTTCATGTGATATCCCAAGTTATCGCTTGATTTCTTCGAACTTCACCCGTCGATTTTTAGGATCATCCTCACAACATGAGCCATATTGTCCTCGTTGGTCACGTTTCACGGGCATCCTGGACGAGGGTCATTTTTAAGGAACTCACGACAATGGTGGAACTCCCTATTCCAGTTAGCAAAGGTTGCATAGGAAGTGGTGGTATCGCTGTACACTGCAACCATGCGTTCATGGATCTCTTTTGCATTCTTGCCTTCCTTGGTCAAAAAATTTGATCACTAGGCGGTGCTTAACCTTCTCCATTGTTGAAAAGTTTGTGACTGATGATCTTTGATCAGCTACTGCTTCTTAAATTGACGAGGCAGGAGCGTGCGGCTGCAGGTCCTGACTTGTCATAACTTCTCCTAACACCCCCACAAACAGCCATTTCCCTCCCTCTGTTTTGCGTTACGGATTCACAAAACCTATTGACCGCCCCTCGTATTGATGATAGAATATTAGCATTAGGTCCTGAGCGCTTGCAAATTATCATAAAGAGTGAAAATATTCTATAACCCACTAGCCCTAATATTGTTGAGAATATCGACCGAATGATAAATTTTGTTTGGCCTTTTTTGTTTTAAAAAATTCGAAGGTGATGAGTCGACGAAGGCTAAGCTACTTGCACTCTTTCTCATCTCTTTATCTGAATTTAAGTTTAATAGGAGTTTCCTGTGCTGGTTCCAGACTAACTGATGATTTTTGGCAACTTAAAACGGTGTTTCTCTATGTCGATTCAAACTAAAGATCTTGAACGAATGTCTTTTTCTCCCAGTGAGAGACTTGCTTCCTGATCTTCTTCCTTTTATAACATTCCTAAAAAAAATGGAGCCCCCTTTATCTTGCCCACTGAATTAATCTTTTGTTCAAACAAACGAAGTAGCCCGCAGATAAAAAAAATATACACAATAGACCTTCAAATTGCCGCTTTATGGACGCTTAAGTCAGAGTAAGTGTAGGTCGGAAGAGAGTCAAAGGGAAAATTTTTTAAAATTGAACTCGGTAATCTTGGCCATATGAGTAATAAAGAGGTAAAAAATTGCTGCATTAATGCAAGTAAAAAATCTTGTAAAAAGCCACGACTTTGTTCTGAAAAACTGAAACATCAGAATAACGAGGAAGATTCCGACGGAACAAAATAATATCGAATGAATAACAACATTAAGGAGCGAGAAAACCTGTAGAAAAACCTTCCTCGAACCGCCAAATTATAAAAGCTGTATAGCACTACTTGTATGATATAAATAATTAACAACTGAACCATTAACTCGGAGTAAGTAATATCTTGGTGTTATATGATCTTTCTTCTTGAAATGAACTCGAAACAAGATAACAAGAAAGAAAAAGATAAAGTAAATATTATCAAAGCAAAATGGTCGTGGTACAGCCATTCGTACAGATAGGACGAACGAATGAGTGAACTTGTAAAACTCCCCCTTTCGTTATTGAAATATGACCTAAAACTAGAAGCATTTTCATCGCTCGAAATAGAAATTCTGGGGTTAGCATAATTAAGCTCTCAGGGGGTTCGACGTTTGTCTCATTTTTTCTTTGAGAAAAATTCGTCTCTGTAGTGCTGGATGAAATGGGATGCTGGATGGTGCTTTCCTCTTTTGTCGATACAAAAACCTTTAGGTAAAAAGAAATTTATTACCTGGCTCGGGTTTCTCGGGTAAGAATTTCAGGTTTCTCTTTGAATATTTTCAGTGAATTCTTTTTGTAGGGAAATGAAAATTCCTGTGACTCTCTTCCAATTTAAGATTTTTTCATAAAAGAATCGTTCATCACTGTATGTTTAGTGTAAAGTAAACTTATAACCCTAGGATTAGTGAAAGAGATCGTACTAAGTGAATTTGGAGTGACTTAAAAGAAGGATATGTTTACCTTCTAATTTTGACGGGAAAAAGTTCTTTAAATTCTTTATTGAACTTTGGGGAGTGTTTTTTTGAAACATTAAATAATGTCTACATTCTCTTTGTCGTGATGTTTGCGAGTACACAAAGAGCAAAACCTCCCTATGTCTACTTTTAAATCTTCAGCATCTCATGTAGAAGCATAAAGAGATTAGTAACAGAAGATAGAGGAAAGGACCAACACATAAAATGCCGCATAAAGAGTTGGGGCTGGAAAGATAGATAGCATAGTGTGGGTTCGATATCCGAGAAGTTCACTAAGTAATTTCTCTAGCCATTGTGGTGTTGTGCACCAGTTATCAATGTTAACTTTGAGAGATTAATTCAAGATTTGGCGGGATAACTTTCCCTGTGATTGTATAGCAATGTAAATATATGCTGAGTGCCTCTTAATGATCTGCTAAAGCAAAAGAAAAAGGCTAAGCCATAAAATGCTTCCATTAAAAAAAAAGTATTGTCTAAAAAAGCGAAATAACCTGAATGAATTTGAATGTGGATATATCTCCGACACTATATTGAAAACTCTATCAAAGTCTTGGAAGAGTTTGTTAGCGTTACCCATTGAAACAATCACGATATTTTTGTTACGCCTTAGGCATCGATTGAGTCAGGATGTTAAAAGAAAAAACTTAGGTATCATTTAGCCATGTAATTCAGTGGGAAATGCGAGTGAATACAAATGAATACAAAGGAAAAAGGAATAAAATATTAAAAACGACAAAATGAGCCAATGTTTTCGAGAAACGCTAAAACAAAGCTATCTAACAACAGAACCTGCAAAATAGCACTAATTTATTGGAACATCTGCTCATCTATGCGAGATGAAGATTAATGATAAATACGTTACGAAATTAATCTATTCATTCAAATTCGTAATACGACCCAATTCTTTACTTTAAAATGAAACTTTCGGAATTGTGAGATATCTGGTGGCAGGATTTCCCATCCCTTTAATTACCAAAGTTCCAGATTCCATTTCGACAGCGAGGAATTTTGTTCCTAATTTACGGCTCTTCATTTTGATTCACATTAAATCAGTCGAACACACTTTTAAATGAAACCTAAATGTATCAGCGCACTATACCTTGTTATGTATATATATATATAAATATATATATATATATTTATATATATATATAGCTGTAAAGACTTTTAGTAATAGAGATTAGTTTTGAAATTCCAGTTTTGTATTAGATTTTAAAAGGAAATGAACAGAAGGATTTAATTTTGTACTTATGTTTAATCTATGCTTCGTCACATACTTATTACTTCTGTAGACAATTTGGTTTTATAACGTCCTACAAGCGAATATATGTTTATAACCAATTAAAATGGGGTGCAGTGGCACGATGAGGGGACTAGGTCTTAGGCCGTGTTGACATTAAACTGTAAGCTTCATGGTCATCTAAATTTCATGAAGTAATTAATAGATAAATCCCCAGGGTACATAAATATTGATACTTCACATTTTCCTTGGTAAAACACTTTTTAGTCGCGTGTGTCTCTATATATCACTATCTCGGTCGGTTCCCGTTTTGTTTTTGTTTTTCTTTTGGTAATAACATTTTAACTATTCGGCTGATTCTAACAAAATTTAAAAACCTTATGTTGTTTTGCATTCTTTTTTAAATCCTATAACTGTTAATGTACTTTAAAGGTTATTTCGGGAATTAAGGAAAGTTTTGAAGGTGGTAAGGTCATAAATCAGAATAAATGAGAGCACGCGACTTTGCTCAGAGGATTTTGTTTCTTAAAACCCAGGTCAATTCTCTGGGTCATCAGATTACAATTTCACCTGGAAAAGATCAATAAATCCACCGCAAAATCACTCTGGGCTGAAAAGCATTTCGAAAGGCAAACATAATCTTCAAAAGCAAAATTCTCATTTGCCTGAAAATAAAAGTATTGAACCAAAATCATAATCCGAACCTATGGAACATAAACCTGGGACCTGACCCAATAACGTAGATTAAAACTTATAACGACACAAAAAGCTCATGAAGGCATTACGGTCAGGATAACTTGGTTTAACATAAAATCAGACACTTGAACAAATCAAACATGAGGATATATTAGAAGGTATAAGAAACATGAAGCGGAGCAGGACAGGCCATTTGATCAAGTTTCCAAGACCGTAAAATTGACCACATACATTCCATTTAATAAAAGACGACCACAAAGAATCCCAAAGTCAAAGGAGAGAGATGATTTTCAAAATATGCTAAATATTGGAAACAAATTGCGCAAGATTAACAAAAATTCGCTCAAGATGAGAAAGAATTTCTCTCAACGGTGTGAGTCAAATGCCTGAAATGATGAATGGGAAATTTTTATGGTATAATTATTAAATTTTATGAATAAAAGATTTCTTCGAAAAATAATGAATCGCCTCACACTAGAAAATAACATCTTTAATCATTTTTGGAAAAACAACGGAAAAATAGATAAATGAATTCGCATTGTCTACAAAAAAATCCTTCTTTCAATAAACAAATCAATCGTAAGGACGCACTTGAAATATACCTTCAAACTCTATTGGTTCTATATTCGAGAAGATTTACAAATATAGGAAAAGGTCAACTGCCACGCAACTTAGATATTTTACAGATTGCGACCGTGATCATTTGCATTTTCTGGAGGCACGTAGATTGAGGGGTACACTTATTCAAGTATTTGAGATATTAAACGCTTTTCCCAATCTTTAATATAATTCGTGCTTTGAGCTTAATAACTCAAATAAGAAAAGAAACAATAGATTAAACTTTCTGGCTACATGTAAGGCATTAATCATTGGAGTTGAATGCTTGAAAATATGGAATCAAATATACTATCAAAAGGTGTAATAGTCCCTATTCAGTATTCAGGTGGAAAGGGTGGGTTCTACCTCTCAAAAATACTTAAGTGGATTCCATGGTTTAACTAGTCCTTATTAACTTATAAATTATATTTGTTTCTGGACACAAAATGAAATACATATTTTCCTTTTAAAAATATTAAATATTTAATTCATTGAAATATTAATAACTAAAATATTCCACTAATGCAAAGTCTAATGGTCTTTGTGAGATTCAAATAAACCCAATGCATTAACTCCAAATTTGCGTCAGTTTGATCAGATTATTTCATTGATGCGTTCCATCAAGTGTTTCGCATCATTAATTTCGATTGATTACACTTTCTTCTTTAGCATACTCTATAAAGTAGAGTCAATTGGGATAAGGTCTATTGAGTGAGGAGACCATTGTGAAGTTTCTTATGTGCCTAGAATTTAGGGACACCCTGTAGAACCTATACAAATCTTCATGAGTGAACTGCGTTAAGAATCTTTGCACGGGGTAATGCATTAACCTGTATCACAGTTTATATGCTCTGTATCACACTACACTTAAAGTTTGTAATTTTCATCGGTGAGTGATGAATTGTGGTTGTTTTTAAATTTTCATTCCATCTAGTGTCTGTTATAATTAGAGCTTTTATAATTTTGTCATTACAATCTGGATGGATAATTCCATTAATTAATTTCCTGAATACTTCAGACCTTAAAAACCAAAACGTTTTGTGCTGCTTTTAAAAAGACGAACTCACGGCACTACATAAAGTTAATCTCTACTTCAAGTAATCCTCAAAATAACCTATATAAAAAGGAAGATAATTTTATCATAGGTTTTGTAGGAAGATTCTTTTTATTTTATAATTTATAAGGGCATATCAATCCTACAAACTATTAATCTCATGCCCTTGATAGGATCGTAAGAACGTAATCTTGCAGGATTTATAGCATCGCACAGGATCTTACATTAAACGTTTAAGATCCTTTTGCTGAATATTCAAATGATTCTAGAACTAATTCTGACCTGGACGCATCGTTAACGAGATTTTATTTGTAAAATAATAATTCAATAACTATTTATTATATCAGTACAGCCGAGCGACTGAAAATACATAGTAGATTCATATATAGTTAGGGTATAATATTTATAAGAATATGGTAAAATATGAGATTTGCTTAGTCATAATTAAGCATTAAGTATTTCAAAAATATATGTACAATGGGAGTATGAATTTGTATTAACTAACACCTAATTGTAAAGTACTGATTTCATAACAAATATATTTGCATTGGCACATGCATTTTACAAGCGGGGCTCAGAAAGGTGAGTCCAGGCAAATGGGGGTGACTAAGGGGGCGAGGGCAGCCTAATGTTGGTTAGATAATTTTGCCATTATTGGGACTAAACTGTTTGCATATTGATTTGTTCTGGCTCTTATAGGAACTAATATGTTTGTAGCTCGGAGGTTGTGGAGGGAGTAGGTCACGCTGCTGCTCGTTGGACAGAAGCTTGTAAGAGAACTGCCTCAGGGTGTGAAGGTGAAGGTCTGAGATACTTGCAAGGTTGAAGGCGTTGAGGGCTTGCTAGTGACCCAAGAAAGTTTTAAGGCTGTTTTTTTCACGTTTTCTACCTTGGTTTTCTGGTCTGGGTGATGCTGCATGACCACGCAGGTGAGGCTTAATTGAGCTTTGATGTGATAAGGGTTGTGTATATGTTTATTCGTTTGGAATTAGATAGGCCGAGGGATTGGAGGTGTCAAAGCATAAATAATTTGTAATTCACTGCTTTTGAGATACCCTAGATGGGCAAGGTCCATTCCCGCTGGTCATCAATCATGACTCCAAGAAGTTCGGTGGTGTGCACAGACGCTAGGGTGTGGTCAGAAATGGTGAGATCAGGAAAGCAGAAGAAGGAGAGGGAGGGTTTGAACAACATAGTAACTGATTTGTTGTTGTTGATTGTAACGTCGTTAGCCGTGGTCCAGTTCTTCAGTGTCTCTAGTGTAGTAGGGCTCGTTGTTGTTGTTGTTCGTGGATCGTGTGGCACTCCGCACATGATGGGGAAGGGGTATGAAAAGCGACCCCTGTACCGTGCAAACTGTTAATGCCCGGTCATGAGGTCGTTAATACATGGCACCCTGGATGATCAAATACCTGAAGCTGTTGCTTTAGTAATAAGGGTTGTATTAATTATTAAGTCAAATGCTTTGGTTAGGTCGATGAAAACCAAAAAAACTGATGTTTTCGAGGTTTTTGTAGGCAAAATCTAAGAAGCTAATGAGGCAGTGGGTTTTGGATGAATATATCATACTCCCGAATTGATGTTAGTCCATCTGGAAGTTGTTTGATTTTCCTGTTGGGTCTTCCCGTTGGATTTTGCCTGTTGGCCTGTTCTTATTTATTTATTTTTTTCTTTTGTTTGGTACCCAGCCCCAATAAGTATGGAAAGAGAAATTCAGTTCTTCAAACTTTTTGGTGTTTTCTTATGTCATAAGAGTATATTTAATATGGGAGCGAGAACAAACTAAACCATCTATAACACTTTATGAGCATTTGAATTTTGCGGAAAGATGATCCAAGTGGCTTTCAATCGCTATTCTCATTTTAGCTTTTAAGATAGAAGAGAGCGGCTCTGGTAATCCTTTTCACTATTTATCCTCTTTCGTATCCAAGTTCTTTCCTTCCCTCCCAGTCTTTTGCAGCATTCTCCTTGCTTTAATCCCCAGTCCCCCCTAGTAATTAAATACAGTCCAAAGTACAGAAGTTTCCTATTTCTTCTCACTATTATTATAATAATTATCTTCCTCACCTTTTCTCGTAACTTAGGGGGTCTTACAAAATTTTCCGTGGCATTTTTCCAAATGTATAATTCGGATTAATTTAAACTTTCCACACAAATTAGAGGTTAATCTATCCACTAGAAAGTTGATTCACAGAGCTGAATAAATCGTAGATTGATTCAAACAGAGATAGAGTGGAAAATCAAAGCAAGTAAATTTTGAAATGATAATAAAGATCACCAGAGAATGATCATGACAACAATGTTTGCGGGAGTAGTTTTTCATCATTCTAAGGGTAAAATATCAACAACGCCATCTCCACCAGAAAGTTTTGTAAAAGTGGTAGAGTTAGGTAAAGGGAATTAAAAATGAATTCGAAACATGGTGTCAAAGTATAATAATTATTTTCCTTAAGTAAGATTCGCTTCAAACATTAAAGTAAAAGTCAAACGAGTGCGGTTGGTAGTAAAATTTTACCTATAGTTATTAGGTATTTAATCGACATCCACACTCAAAATTGTCGACATCTTAAGATAATCATAGTTTCTTCTATGGCCACCCGGTTCTTAAGTATCTCTTAACCGTTTAAAACTTTTAAACTAATCGGTGTTATGTCCATAAATGTCGCATGAGGAAATAACTGGTTGAAATTGTTTGTGTATTTGGTACCTTTCTATCCAAATAATCGGTTGAAGTTCTGTGTGATTTTGGAAACTTCTTTCCATAGTCAGGCTTTATACCAATAGAATTGTGAAAGTGAGTGTTAAATTGAAATAAAAATCCCTAATAAATAAGTTAAGAATTTTGGGGTGTGGTTTACTAACGTTTCCCTCAATATCGCACATGTGGCCAATTATCTGTTTTAATTTATATGCAAGTTTGGGATCATCCACCAAAATTAGTCACATGGTCAAGTAGCCGGTTAAGGTTAAATGTATTATTGGTAGCATACTACCCAAATCAATCATGGACAAGCATTTGGTTGTAATTTGGAAACATTCAGAAGCTCTCTGATCATTGAAACGAATGCTTGATGTTAAATGAAGTTTTGGAACCTTTTATGTCAAAAAACCTATTGATGCTCTATTCGGTTTAGGAAGCTTTTCGCGCAAAGGATGGAAGATGCATATGGTTTATAAATTTTCACGTATAAATCATAGAAATGGAAAACAGTCTATCCTAAAGTGAAAAGGAATCTCTGACCTTCTCGTTCACGAGTTGGTGAATAACATAAAATCAACACTAGGATTATTTTGCAAATCTTTGGCTCTACTCTCTTTCTATCTGATATATTCTTTCATTCATTTTACCCTACGAATTACTCGAAAGGAGATAATTTTGCAGAGGCTTGCGTAAAAACTATTATAGCAGCTTAAGCTCCTTACTCTCTCCCTCACCTGCCTCCTCGCACGTGGTTGCGCGAACCGAAAACATAAGCTAGTTTAAACTATGCCAGTCCCTTAACAAATCATGATTTGAGGCCTTAGGGTAAGCAGGTTGGAGAAATAGCCCACTCTGGGTTCCAGTGTAATCAGCCAACAGACAAGATGCAAAGCTGTAGCAGTTCCGGAAGAGATCACTCTATCCCTTAAATCCCGTTCATGATAATAGAAGGACAAAAAACCGTAGGTGTGTATGCTGGAAGTAGTTTCGATAACCAAAACAACTGAGGAGGCAGCACCCCAGGTGGTGATAGTTTATTCATCCGCCCACCATCAGCAAGTCCGCGGTTAGCTATCTCTTGGGACAGCTTTCCGCTTTAACCACTCAACCATTAATTATCTTCATCCTTGCAGTAACTCTAGCTTGGGCCGGAGTTAGGAGGGAGACAAACTAATCTCATTTACCATAAAAGTAAATTCTCGCCAAGAAAATATCCAGTTATTAAACAAGAAAAAAGAGCTAACCTGGAAGACCAGAAAAGAGAGAGAAGGGTTCCTCTTCGTGTACTCGCAGGAAGAGAGAAAATGACTCTAGAAAAGATACTTCAAACTCTCTACTCAGAAATCGGCCTCATATTACTCCACCTAAAGGAGCAATAAAACGAATATGTCACAATTGCGACAAGGAAAAAGACTTCGACCAACAACTAAGCGAAGATGCATGCAAAAAAATCTCAAATATCTGATTAGAACTTAAAACCCCACTTAATGAGACAAAGATAAGATTGATGGTATGTAGGCACCTCGATCTATGGGTAGGAACAAACACAGCCAATTAGATAAACCAAGCTATTGAAGTACAAAAGAAATGGCAAAAGTCGTTGGGTGATATTCTTTAAAGATCAAGATGGAAAACAACACAGTCACGTATTCAAAGGGATAGTCAAAGTCACGGAGATAGCACAAAAGGCTACAAAACAAGGATCATAGCGTTCTATAATACGACTTTATCAGATCAAATAGGACCCGAAACTTATTTTGGACTACAAGTGTGTTTCAAATGCTAAGACCCATACAAACACACAACTAAGGAATGCAACTTTCAAGGGGAGGTTTGCTTTAAATGAGGAAGCCCAGAGCACAGATGGGATGAATGTAGAAATATGACCAAAAAATGCCTCACCTATGGTAATTCACACTAAGCCATGTTGCTATCCTGCTCGTTACAAAATAATTATAAGAACTAGAAAGACCGAACTCACCAGAGAAAAATAAGAAAATTAGAACACTACTTTCGCAGCAGCAACCAAAAGAGCATGAACGACTCCCTGAAAGAGAGAATCCTGCGATCAGGTCTGGAACTAATCACTCACACATGGTCAACATCGGAAAGAACATCATAGGCTGTTAATCAAAATAGAATATTGGAAAAAAACGGCCTAAAACCAATTTGGTTGGCGAAAAACCCACCCTCAATCAAAATCTATAAAATCTACTTGAAATCTAACCAAAATGAGGACAAACACATTCAAACAGACTAATAAAGACCAAAGACAGAACAAGATATCAAAGAGAATTCAACTGACATAGATGGCCAAATTGAAGAAACAAAAATATAAATTACATACAAACGAGAGAGATAAAAAAACAACCCAAAATCAAAGGCGCATCAAATAATAATAAAAATATGCGGATCCAATAACAAATTACTTCTCGAAAAATGTAAGCCAAAAGAAATAATCGACGGCCAAGTAAAAGGAAAGTATATGAGGGAATATGAAACAACGCACTAAAACAAGGAACCCAGGGTGTGATAGAACGAGTTGAATCTGTGTTAAATTCAACTCCTATCCCATATTAGTTAAAACCTCGAGGAGGCCCACGTGCATCTTCGATTCGAGGCTTGTAGTCTTATCAACAGCTACCGGACGCCAATGTTTAAACAAGGAGGTTATCGTCCCCCCCGTTCACCCCCATACGCCGACCTCGCCAGATCGAGTTAGGCTTATGAACAGATAAGGCATTGTTCCCCGGCTCGGCTGTGCGTTCCCTCGAAGCTTCCACCCCATTCTCCCCCACGCCAAGGAGATTTCCTGGCTATTTATATGGAAACTTTACCACTAAGATCAGATTGGAGATCCAGATTTTCGTCGCAAAACATCACCACGACCCTCTCTCCCTTTGTGCGCCAAGGTACCTCGACCTCGAGATTCACCATCACTTGTCCAGAAGGAGGACAATATTCCTTGAGTGCCAAAGGTTCGAGCCTTTCCGACGTCAAGTCCTCAAGGCTTTCCCCCCTGTTGTTCAAAGGAGAACAGCATTAGAACAGCCATTGTTCCTTTTTGAGCCCTTCGCCAAGAAACGGTTCTCATCCCCCCCCCCTGTTGTTCAAAGAGAACAGCATTAGAACAGCCATTGTTCGTTTTGAGCCCTTCGCCAAGAAACGGTTCTCATCCCCCCCCTGTTGTTCAAGGAGAACAGCATTAGAACAGCCATTGTTCGTTTTGAGCCCTTCGCCAAGAAACGGTTCTCACCCCCCTGTTGTTCAAGGAGAACAACATTACAACAGCCATTGTTCTTGAGCCCGTAGACAAGAGACGGTTCTCATCCCCCCCCTTTGTTCAGAAGAGAACAACCTAGAACAGCCATTGTTCGTTTTAAGCCCTTCGCCAAGAAACGGTTCTCACCCCCCCTGTTGTTCAAAGGAGAACAACATTAGAACAGCCATTGTCCTTGAGCCCGTAGACAAGAGACGGTTCTCATCCCCCCTTTGTTCAGAAGAGAACAACCTAGAACAGCAATGTTCGTCAAGCCGTTCGTCGAGTAACGGTTCTCCTTTCCAAGACGCCACGTCAGGATCCTTTTATCCCCCCCCCTTCGGCTGGAACTCGCCAGCGGACCGAATATTCCTTCAAGTACCTTCCACTGCACCCTAATGAAGTTACGTACGCCAAGCGTCACCTTTTGAGTATTGATCCCTTATTTGTCAATTCTATCCTGTGCTTTAAATGGTTTATCGAACCATCCCATCTCTTTAACTCCATATTTGTTTTACCTTCTTTGATCCCTTAAATCCTTGGATTAGCCCGAGTCTCCACGACCCTTTCCATTCTGTTTGTCAATATTTTCCGTTCTTGTGTTTGCTGATAGTTATTATTAATAAAACTCTATTTTATTAATGATAGCAATATTATTATCCTTGAGCTCAGTTCCACTTCTTAAGCATTTTGAAGATACATAATATCGGCCGCCAGACAGTAAAAACGCACTCTAGAGATAATTAAGGAAGTTCCCTCAACGAATAGTGATATATGGTATATCGTCGGGAGTCATTCTACGACATATATATATATACAAATTTAAATTTGGCATCAGGTGTGTAAGGTTTAACGCTATATCTTTGCAAACACTGGTCTTAGTCGAGTAAAGCATAGTGTTATTCGTTATAATAATAGAATATAGTAGTTCCCTTTTGTTTTAACGATTGCTATCCCCCTTTTTTTTAAACTTAAGAAGCTGGAGTAGCTCAAGGAACGGTTATAATAATTTGTTTGTGTTTTTTTTGTGATTTTAGTCAGTGGTTATTTAGATTGAGAAACCAAGTAAGAATAGGTCAGTGCCCATATTTAGGTAGGCTAATTCTATAGAGGCATAATTCTGTTGCAAGGAATTTTAGTTGGTTGACTAGTGCGCCTCAAGTGCGGAGATGACTCAGTTTGAAATCTTTAAAGCACAAGGAGAGTCCTGCGGACTTTCCGGAAAAGAACTAATTGAGTACATTCAAGAGGAGCAAAGAAAAGAGGAAGAAAGAGAAAGGGAAAGAGTAATCCGACGAGAGGAACGTGAAAGAGAAATACAACGAGAAGAAAGAGAAAGAGAGGAACGGATAAGACAAGCTGAGCTTCAGATTGAATTAGCTCGGATTAAAGCAGAAGTTCAAAGAAAAAAGGTAGAAAAAGAAAGAGAAAGAGAGGAACGGGAAAGAGTAATCCAACGAGAAGAACGAGAAGGAAAAATCCAACGAGAAGAACGAGAAAAAGAAATCCAACGAGAAGAAAGAAGGACGGACTCGCGCTCCTTCCCAGGAAAGCTGACAAAGTTTCCGAGCCCCGTAAAACCCCAAAACTTCTTTCCCCAAAACCGACAACGGGACTCCAAACCTCCCGTTAAGACTTCTCCTCCATCTCTCTTCCCGAAGCGACCAACCATATGCTTCACCTGTGGTGTAGAAAACCACATGAGCTGGAATTGCCCCCAAAATTCTAGGCTTAAAAGCGGACCAGCCCACCAAGTTCACCAGATTAATGCGACCCCGGCTCCCCCGGTGGTGCAGACCCAAGCAGAAACTTCTCCCCCTCCGTCAGGCCACCAGGTAAATTTTGTTTTTGGTAAAAGTTCCTCGGGAACTTTGAAATATGAGGAGGGCAGCGTGGACAGCTGTCGAGTATTGACTCTCGTCAGGGACACAGGATGTACGTGCTTCATCGTGTCCGACGAACTCCTCCCAGTGTCCTCTAACCACGAAAAATTTACGGTGGTACGTGACTACCTTGGGAGGGCGAACAGATTCCCCGTCGCTAGATGTTACCTGCAGTGTTAATATTATAATGGCTGGGCTGAAGTCATTGTAGCACCCATAAAATTCTGTTCCGTACTTATAGGACAGAGCCCCCAAGTAAGTTTCGACCCTGTGTTTCAGGCCGCCCTTCCTCAAGGCCGAGATAAGAAAGAAGCCCAGGAGCCCGTACCCATCCGAACCCCGTTAGCGTCCGATTTCTCGGAGACCCCTAACCAGGACTTTAGGACGGCAAAAGAGGAGTGTGAATCACTAAAACCCTTAGGTGATAAGGCCCCAGACAAGGACACGGAGACTGTCCCTGGACCCCAAGAAAAAAAGAACCCCCAACGCGCCCATGGAGATACCTTCGTAGAACTGGACGAAGCATCGGCGCTTGAAGAGGATTGCCCCGCAGAGTCCCTTAATGTAATCCAGACAGTGTGCATCCAACCTGATGCCGATTACCCTCCTCCTTCCCTACCAGGCGAGTCTTTAGAACCCTCTGACCTGGATAGTGACGCGCAGCTGACACCACGTCCGAAGAGTCAGCTACTAGAACTAATTAAATGGAATCACCATTTACCCACCCTATTAGCTCTTTTCGAGCAACTGCGTGAAAATGGCCTCACCATTGGCCCCAGCAAATGCCAGTTTGCCCACGAAACCATCAAATATTTGGGTTTCAAAATAGGACAAAACAAGTTAGGTCCCCACGAGAACAAGATTAAGGCAATCGCCGACATGCCCCTCCCGATTACAAAGAAGCCATTAAAATCGCTCCTAGGATCAGTTTCTCCCTATCAGCGATTTGTTCCGAATTTCGCTGCAATTTCGGCCCCCCTATGCCCCCTTCAGGAAAAGAATTTCTCCGATCGTTTACGTTGGAATGATGTCGCTGTTTCCCATTTCAATCAGCTCAAAAGTAAGTTCATTTCTGCCCCCATTTTTAAGTTGCCCAACCCGGAAAAATCCGTTGGGGTTAAGACCGACGTGATCAACGAGGGCATTGGAGGTGTACTCCTTCAATACGTGGATGACAGAACGAGTCATCCAGTTGCATATGCTAGTCGTCAATTATTACCACGCGGAAAGAGATATGCCACTAGAGAAAAGATAGCTCTATCAATTATCTGGGTCATAGACAAATTCAAGATGTACTTGGTAGGTAAAGAATTTCAAATAGGAACCGACCACCGTCCGTTAGCCTATATTAGGAATGTGCGACACTCAAACGGCCGCATCATGCGCTGGAGTTTACTCTTGCAAGAGTATCAATTTAAAATAAATTATATCAAAGGTTCCGATAACCAGGTCGCTGACGCACTCAGTAGGAATGTGTTACCGAATAGCGTAGAATAATTGTATTCATAGGATTAGTATCTCCATGTAGGTATATACCGTCTTGTACGACTTAATTTAAGATTCTTTTGTAATATAGTTAATTAATGTATATGTCTGAATTTTGTAACGCTCAATGTCTAATTTTTTTTTATGTATATATATTTGTTCTTATTAATTTACGTATAAATTATTTTGTCCCGTATGTACTAAGTTTATAACATTTCATTGTTCCATGCCCTTTTTTTTTTATTAAGTTGTATTAAAGTTTATTTTCCCCTGTAATCTAAAGATCAAAATAATCATGTATTGAGGTAATACTAGTTAGGTGCAGGAAGATACGGTTGGTACAAAAAACGAGTTCCCTACAACGGAGCTCTATCGTTGTCCCTTCTCTCTTTTTTTTCGAAGTGACAACTTCCCCTGGAATGGAGGGGTGTGATAGAACGAGTTGAATCTGTGTTAAATTCAACTTCTATCCCATATTAGTTAAAACCTCGAGGAGGCCCACGTGCATCTTCGATTCGAGGCTTTGAGTCTTATCAACAGCTACCGGACGCCAATGTTTAAACAAGGAGGTTATCGTCCCCCCCGTTCACCCCCATACGCCGACCTCGCCAGATCGAGTTAGGCTTATGAACAGTTAGGCTTATTCAGAACAGTTTCGGTGTATCTCATACCCTTTTTCAACTGACACTGGGCAGAAAATATAAGAGAAAAGCATAACACAAGATATTTGGAAAAGCATGTATTAATCTAGCCTTTAAATATAATAATTCCTTAAACCAATTGATGATAGCCAAGGGACCAAAAGAACATCATAACATAGGAGTAAATGCAGTAGCATGCAACGATTGACATAAAGTTTATATAGGGAAAACGGGGAGAAATCTAGACAAGAGATTGTACGAACACAAAAGATATATTAGAGTGGGCAGCGAAAGTAGTGGAATATTCTGCCATGTTAGAGACAAGAATCATACGATCAATTTCAATGGAAGTAAAATGTTATTTAAATCGGCTAACTATGTTAAGAGAAGAATCGTAGAATCGAGCTTGATATCGTCAGTTCCTAATTTAAATCTATCTGAGGGTCAATTTTCTTTTAATTCGGTAATAAGATCGCAAATAAATAAAATAGTAAAATGTCATCCCTTCAATATGTTTAGGCCTAACCCCCCCAGATTAGCGACAAGTAGGGGATTAGGGGGAAAAAGAGAGGATCTTGTGTTATGCTTTTCTCTTATATTTTCTGCCCAGTGTCAGTTGAAAAAGGGTGTGAGATTCACCGAAACTGTTCGGAATTAAATTGTCTTCGGAGAATGTGGTTTAATTCATCATATATATATATATATATATATATATATATATATATATATATATATATATATATATATATATATATATATATATATATATATATATATATATATATAAATATATAAATATATATATATATATATATATATATATATATATATATATATATATATATATATATATATATATTTATATATATATATATATATATATATATATATATATATATATATATATATATATATATATATATATATATATATATATATATACAGGGGTTAGACAAAATAATTGGAACACGTTTTATATTCAATGAATATTTATTTAATATGGAGATGGTCTTCCTCTTGCTTTATGAACAGAGTCGATGCGTCTTGGAATTGATTCATACAGCTTCTTGAATTAATTAAGAGAAATTTGGGAGGGTAACGATTTCTAACTTGTCGCCCCAAGATGACCCCCCCCAAATGTTTAAAAATATTAAGGTCTGGAGATTTGGGGGGCAACTACATGTGTTTTAGCTACTCTTATGCATTTCATACCAATTCCTCAACAGCTGAGCGGTGTGTATTGGGGCCTTCTCATCTTGGTAAAAACACTCAACATTAGGGAATAATGTCTTGACCATGGGGTGGACTTGAAATTCCAAAATATTCAGATATTTGTTGCTGTTGATCCTACGATGCAAGGCAACGATGGGACCAAGAGAATTCCAAGATATAGGTGCCCAAACCATACTAATCCTCCTCCGTGTTTAACTGTAGGAAGAAGGCAGTCACGATTAAAAGCTTCCCCGGGTTCCCTACACACATAAACTCGCTCTGTAGTGGAAAAAGAGAAAAAGTGGAATTGTTGGAGAATATTACTTGCTTCCACTGGTCTGCCGACCACCCTCTGTGATCTCTATAACAGTTCAGCCTTTTCTGAATGGTTCGATGAGGAAGCAGAAGTTTCTTGATGGCGGCTCTTACATGATATCCGGCTTTCTTAAGCTCATGGCGAAAGGTTTTGGTCGAAACTGGGCTTGTGAGACGTTGATTCATCTGTGCAGTCACTTTAGGCACAGTTGTCTGGGAATTTTTCATCACAATGCGTTTCAATACTTCCTGGTCTCTTTCAGCGAGTTTCGAAGTCCTGCCGGACTTCCTCCTCCTAATAGCGGTTTGTGCTGCTTTTTGAATTCTGTCATGGTCTTTAATATGGTAGCTCCCGAAAATCTAAAGAGTTTAGCTGCTCTGGTGAGAGAAGCTCCTGTGATTCAAGCTCCAAAATTTGCCCTTTTTCGAACTCAGTGAGGTCACGCATCTTAGCATCTATACCACGCTATGTAAAAGAAATACAAATAATCATTAGAGTTGATATATAGAACTATGTATGTACAATAAAAAAAAACAATCCCAATGAAATTTGGATGGATATTCGTAATATAATTCATACTGGTCCAATTATTTTGTCCAATCCCTGTATATATATGTATATATATATATATATATATATATATATATATATATATATATATATATATATATATATATATATATATATATACGAATGCAATGTCCCGCAGTAAAAATAAAAACTGTTTTCGAGTACTTTCGAACTTTTTTCACTTCAGGTGAGAATAATATAATAAGGGTATATATAAGAGTAAAAAATAAAATACCACCTCTAAGAGAGGAAATCACCATTGAGGAATTAGGAGAGGGACGGATAAATTCACGTTAAGATTTAGATATAGAAGGTCGCAAGGTCAAACCAAGAGACAGAGAGGGTCAAAAACAGAGTCAAAGGGGTTAAACGATTGATGGAAAAAGAGGTAGCCTAAAGAGGGAGATTATGAGAGATACGCGAAGCAATCGGCTACGTTGTTTGTTGGGAGGGGGCAAGGGGAGAGAAGGAGAGTAATAAAATAATGTTAATAAAAAACCAATGAGATAATTAATTTCACGAATCGTGTACCCATAACAATGATTATTGCAGATAAAACTAAGTGCAAAGGTGAAAAACTAATTTGTTAAAAATAAGATTTTTTATAACAGCATCAATTTTGGAAAGGCCAGGGAAAATATTAAAGTTATCGTATTGTGTTATACATGAACATACAACAGTTTCTTTTAATTGCCTCATTTGAGCGAAAAATATTTTTTCCTAAATTCCAATTAATTAAGTGGTCATTTTCGGACATAAACAAAAAACGTACCGTTGTTTTCTGCTCTCCTAACTTTGTATATAAGCTGATTAATAAGGACAGATAATTGCTTTCCTGTCTTTCTAAAAGATTAACTTGGACAAACAGAACATTTAACCGAATAGACTCCAGGAATATTATTACCATTTTGGGGAATCAGTATATTCTTACTAATTGACTCGGATTTGAAAGCAACAGAAATGTTAAAGGTTTTTTTTTAAAAAGGGAGGGTCAGTGAAGCAATCAGAAAAGAGTAAACCAGAATGTTTCTAGCAGTAAAAGGCGAGAGTCTTCTATGATTGTTTCATTGACATTCCTCGTCTTTTAAAACATTTAATATTGTATTTACTTTACCCATTCATATTTTAAATTCCAATATCAGGAATTTAGCGCATTTTCCCTCCTTAAAGAACCACGAGGCTTATAATTTGGATTTAGTGCTGTGTAATGTGGAATAATAGAAAAATATTATTTCCTTCACTTTTTGTACTTATAAATTCCTTTCAAATTAGACCGCTATTTCAGCTACTGTAGTTCAAATTACTTTAATCAACATCCTTAGAAACCACCTGCTGACTTACTACTGCATTTTCTTTAATATAATTATTAATAAATAAGATCTTGATTCTGATTTCGACCACTTGTGAGTCAAAATTTAATGAGCCTGGCGAGATGCAGTTGAATACGATGCATTAACTCTAAATTTTCTTCAAGTTAAGCACACTCATTTATGAAGCGCTGTTCCCTCAGGGGGCTTTCATCCTTGATTTACTTCCAGTCACCCTTTCCTTTAGCATACCACAGAAAAAGGAGTCAGGTGAAGTAAGGTCTGGTGAACGAGAAGAAGATTTTGATATTTCATTTTCTAGACTTCAGGCAAACCGTATAATAATCTATCATAGAACATCATAACTAAAATATATACAGATTTTTTTATCGATATACCTATATCTTCGTTAATATCTTCATCAGTCCATTGAATACATTCAAATTCATTTCTCATCTCTCCACTCATCTCACAATCAGCAAGCGCTGCCGTTCTTTGTTACCAACTCTCATCCTTCTGCTTTGTCCTCCACAACTATCTCATACATATAAATATCCAAGTTGTCTTAAATATTTCCAGGGAGAATCCGTCCGCAACTAGCAAAGAAACCTTTGCCATATCGATGTGTTACAATAGCCTTTGTCAGTTTAGAGTAGGTCATAACATTTTTTACATAGTCTATCATTCAACAACTAACAATAAATATTACCTCTAATTATCAAGAGTCTAATTTTCATAAGCACTTTAGGCTCTACACCTTTGCAATTACCTTTAACAAAACGAGCACTTTTATCTCTTCTACACAGTCGTGAATACCTTTACATACAAATGCCCGATACGAGGGGCGGTCCATAAGGTTTGAGAATCGCTATGGTAAAACAAGTTATGACAAGTCAAGACCTGCAGGCGCACGCTCCTGCTTCATTTATTTAAGAAGCAGTAGCTGATCGCGGATCGTCAGTCACAAATTGTCAATAATTAATAAGGTTAAGCACTGCGCAGTGATCAAATATTTGACCAAGGAAGGCAAGAATGCAAAAGAGATCCATGAACGCATAGTTGCAGTGTACACCGACACTGCCCCTTACTATACAAACATTGCTCCCTGGAATAGGGAGTACCGATATGGTCGTGAGTCTTTGAAGATGACCCCCATCCAGCAAGCATGACAGGCGTAACAACGACGACAATGTAGCCCGTGTGGAAAGGATTGTAGGGGAATCGTCACTCACCCCCCCCCCCCCGTTCACTCGTGCTGGAGTCACGAGGCGGTTACCGCAAAGACATCCGGCACAAGGCATCGTCGGGTCTAGCGCGTAACCGCAGCGCCGCACCACTCGACGCTATGAAAGACCTAAAGGTTAAAATGCAAGATCTCCCACAGCAGAGGGAGATTCAATTTCACGTCAAATAATAATTGGAGACGTGTTTCTCCCAAGCTCGAAGGCTAACGAGAAGCCGATGTAAAACTTGTTAAGGAATGACCGTTGGGCATAAGAACCCTCCTGGGCCCTCTTAGCACTCTTCCAGTGGGTTGACAACTTATAAATAAAGAACACTAAGGAAAATCGAGCTAGTATACGTCAGTCTCCAGGTGACGAAGTCTTTGAATTAAGATCTGGCTACCGAGACTGGACAGGTAGATTACTTGGCTCGCCAGACCCAGAATTACCCAGCAAGAGAGGCAGGGCTACCTACCTTAAGGGGCTAAGAAGCAGCTCATCCTTAATCTATTCCCTGGTTATCAAACCAAACGTAAAGATAACTTTGTTAAGTTCAACTTACTCTCGTCAGAGAGACTCCTCATATCCTGGTGCATCTTAAACACCAGGGGTATTCCTCGTCCTTGAGGAATTAAGAAAAGAAGAAGAAAAAGGCTTCCCCTCGAGCCAGTTACTCGGTGGCCCCCCTGAACTCATAAATTAACTTAGTTGAGGAACCAAGTTCAACTTATTCTCGTCAGAGAAATCCCCCTCCGTTATACTCACCCTTGAAGCAGACTGGAACTAAGAAGCAACTTATCCTCGAGCTAGTTCCTGGTTACCAAACCGAACTTTAAGTAACTTATTCTCGTAAGAGAAACCCCCACTCATCGATCCTCGCCCTTGAAGAAGACCCTTCCTGAGTTCAGTCCTTGTCCATGAGGAATTAAGTATCGGAGGAAAAAAGCTGCCCCTTGAGTTCGTTACTCGGTTGTCACACCGCACTCTAAGTTAACTTTGTTTAAGGAACAAGTTGGACTCACTCTCACCAGAGAGACCACAACTACCTTGGTGCCGCATAAAGCACAGTAATTGTTCTTGTCCTTAACTGACCCCCCTTTCCCTGGAATACCGTGTGGACCCCCAGCTGCTACCCTCGCCAAAAGGACATCGTGATCCTGCTCACCTACATCTGGCCAGGCGTGGGGTCGTGAAACAATAACTAGCCTGAGGGATTTAACTCCAGTAGAGTCCGTAAGCCTAAATCTTATATTATTAAGGTGTGTAGCGAAATTAACCAATTTAGAGGGTCAAAGTAATTGAATTAATTTTTGTTTATGATAATATTCAGAGTATTGCTGTAGTTAATCTTTAAATGTTCTGTATTCAATTGTTAAAGTTAAAATATAAGTTTATTTCTGGAATTATTGTGCGTTTTTCTATATCCTTACGAGTTTCCAACGGCTCTATTCTTCAAAATATTATTATAATATCAATATATTAGACACTTAGCACTCTTAGAACAAAAAGGGGGGCATTCTACGACATATTATAAAAGTGGTCTTAGGTGTGGGGTTTTATATTAGATAGAACCCAGCAGTGTCTAATTAAGAAAGAGCTAACACGTAAAGGACTATCACGTTTAACAGATTAATTGACGAGAGAAAACTTGGTAATGGTTAGGGGAGGTAACAATCTAAAGGTAATTGGTAGGCCAAGTGGTAAATTTGTTGTCAGGAGTGGTATTTTAATCAGCATAGTAGTGGGATTAAGGGTAAGTTATGCTGAGCGCTAACTGGTGAGTGGAGGCATACGTATCTCAGATTACAGAAAGGAAAATCGACGAACCAACACAAAATGGATCCGGTCGAAAGATTTTACCAACAAGCTTAAAGTCTGGGACTTAAAGGCAAAGAGATGCATTGCTACGTCATGACAGACCTGAGAATAGATTGCGAAGAAAAAAAAAGAGTTTGGGGATATAGAATAAGAACAAGAATTAATAGAGTTTAATAGAGAAACAGAGGATATAATAAAAGAGGATAAAAGAGAATGTGAATCAATGAAAATACGGATGAACCGGAAAAGTGAAGAATCCCGAATACGGCGGAAAATCGAAATAAATGAAAGAAGATTCTCAATTGGAAGTCAACAAACGAAAGAATAAGACAATTTAAAAGAGAAGCAAAAGGTTTCAGAATAAGGATAGAAAGGGAAGATAAAAAAGACAAATAAAGATAAAGCTGGAAGATGAAGCAAGAAGAACCCGACGGGAAAACGAAATAGCGAAAGCAGAAAAAGAAGCCGAGGAAAGGAGAATGAAGAGGGAAAAAGAGTCAAAAGAGAGAAGAATAAAGATTAAAAAAGAACTCTATGAAAGAAGAATACAGAGGGAAAAAGAACTTGCTCAAGCTGAAAGAGAAGAGAGAGAAGAAAAAGAAAAGATTGCTCGCACTCGAAAGAGCACCTATCGAGAATCTGATAGAGACTGAGGAAGTTGTAGCTTGGCCTGGACCTAAGAAAGGACCATCGAGGGAAACCCAGCCAAATGGGGTAACGATGGAAGAAGTAGAAATTAGGGATGAGGTACAATCAGTAGTACCTAAGGGAGAACCTACGAGGAGAACCCAGCCAAATGGGGTTATCAGGGAAGAAGTAGAAGGTAGGGTAGAGGTACGAGCAGGTGTACCTGAGGAACTACCTGCGAAGAGAATCGAGTCGAATGACTTGACAAGGAAGGAGGAAAGAGGTGTTATTGCGATACACCCAGATAAACTTAGTCAAATGGTAGACGCGGATGAGTATCCCCTACCCCTAGTAGTCTCTTCCACGAACGAAACGTCCACGGAGTTACCGCTAATACGCCAAGTCGTATTGAGCGCCACGCCCATTAACGACCTCGCAGGGAAAAGTTTTTTTGATCCCCAAAGATCGAACCCACACTTGATCTTACAGTGTACCTTGATAAAGAAGGATTATGGGACTCAAGTTCTCATTAATTATGACCTGCTGCAACAGGCCGCTCTCACCATAATGTTAAGTTTAAAGGTAGTCAAGTACCATAAGAAGGGTAATTCGAGAAGCATGAATCACCACTACCATTTACTGACATACTTGGGTAGACTCCATAACCCTAACTGCCGACTCAAGCGCGGTAGGATAATAGTCACAGAGCACCATTTTAGTATTAGCTACATCAAAGGAGCCGATAAAGTACCGCTGCTCTATAGGCGGAGACGAAATTCCATTGAGGGTTATTTCAGTAACTTATAAGCGTAAAACTATGTTTTCATTTGTTTTTCTTTTAATAGTTATCGGTAGGATTTAAGGTATCAAAAGTTTAGAAATGTAAGGAAGTAGTTTGTTTTTTTCTTTTGTTTTGTTGCGGGTAAAATTGTATTGTGAGTAGGTCTAGTTCGACACATTGCCTGTGTAAATGCGCACGAGGGCGCTCATGTGTAAGTAAACTTAATGTAAGAGAGGGCTCAAAGAAATACAACTTTTCTAATCTCGACTAAGTGGAGTAAGTTGTTTTGAGTTCCCAGCAGTCCCCCCCCCCATTAATTTCTTCGATGGGGGGGGTGTAGGGGAATCGGCACTCTTCCCTCCCCCGGTTCACTCGTGCTGGAGTCACGAGGTGGTCACCGCAAAGA
The DNA here is from genome assembly GCA_963969495.1 of Ceratothoa steindachneri. Lineage (NCBI taxonomy): Eukaryota > Metazoa > Arthropoda > Malacostraca > Isopoda > Cymothoidae > Ceratothoa > Ceratothoa steindachneri. Next base: position 151,210,778 of record OZ018317.1, on the reverse strand, counting down.
CATCCGGTCCCAGGCATCGTCGGGGCAAGCGCGTAACCGCAGCGCCACAGTACTCGGCGCTGTGAAAGACATAAAGGTTAAAATGCAAGATCTGCGCCAGGAGAGTCAGATTCAATTTCACGTTAAATAAGAAATTTGAGACGTGTTTCTCCCCAGCTCGAAGGCTAACGAGGAGCCGATGTAAAACTTGGTAAGAAAAACCGTTGGGAATAAGAACTCTCCTGGGCCCGCCAACAAGCCCCCTTTCCTCTTAGCACTCCCCAAGTGGGGTGACAACCTATAAATAACGAAAACTGAGGAAAATCAAGGTAGTATACGTCAGTCTTTGGGTGACGAAGTTCCCGAATTAAGATCGGGCTACCAAGACTGTACAGGTAGATTACTTGCTCGCCAGACCAAGAAGTACCCTGCAAGATAGGCAGGGCTACCCACCTTAAGGGGCTAAGAAGCAGCTGATCCTCGAGCTATTCCCTGGTTATCAAACAAAACGTTGAGATAACTTTGTTAAGTTCAACTTACTCTCGTCAGAGAGACTCCTCATATCCTGGTGCATCTTAAACACCAGGGGTATTTCTCGTCCTTGAGGAATTGAGAAAAGAAGAAGTTAAAGGCTGCCCTCGAGCGAGTTACTCGGTGGCCACATCGAACTTATAAATTAACTTGGTTAAGGAACCAAGTTCAACTTATTCTCGCCAGAGAAATTTCCCTTCGTTATACTCGCGCTTGAAGAAGACTGAAACTAAGTAGAAGCTCATCCTCGAGCTAGTTCCTGGTTACCAAACTGAACTTTAAGTAACTTATTTTCGTCAGAGAAACCCCCACTCATCGATCCTCGCCCTTAAAAAAGACCCTCCCCGAGTTCAGTCTTCGTCCATAAGGAATTGAGTATCGAAGGAGAAAAGCTCTTCCTCGAGCTCGTTACTCGGTGGTCACACCGCACTCCAAGTTAACTTGGTTTAAGAATCAAGTTCGACTCACTCTCGCCAGAGAGACCACGACTACCGTGGTGCCGCATAAAGCACCGTAATTGTTCTTGTCCTTGAAGAAACTTTCCCCCACGGAATACTGTGTGGACGTCCAGCTGCTACCCTCGCCGAAAAGACATCGTGATCCTGCCCACCTACATCTGGCTTAGGAAGTGCATCCGTCAGATGCGGCGCGGCAATTTGAAATGCTGTGTCCTGCTCCTCCAAGACAATGCCCCTGTCCACAAGGCCAGAGTTGCACAGACTGCCCTTCGCGAGTGCGGATTCAAGGAGCTCAACCATCCTCCCTACAGTCCAGATCTGGCCCCTAGTGCCTACATTTTATTCAGCCAGCTCAAGGTTGCACTGCGTGTACGCCAGTTTGGGGCCAATGAAGATGTCCAGCTCGCCGTCCAGGAGTGGATTGAACAGCAGTCGGGAATTCAAAGCCTCAGGGACAAGTGGCGCAAGTGCATTGAAGTCGAGGGTAGTTATATTAAAAAATAATGAAACACCATTCCTCATATCTCGTTTCCTTATATCCGAAATGCAAAACCTATTGACCGCCCCATGTAACACATTCTTATCTACCTTCACATATGTTTTTCCCCCCATCTCCGACACGAGACCCTTTCCTCATTTTCTTTCCTATTGAAGGACACACACGACAATAAAGGTCAAATATCAATCCATAGCCCATTACCCGCTTTCAAACCGAATAAAAAATGGCGCTCCATATAAATCCTCCTACCCGTTGTCGATATGGTCCTCTTAAAACATATATTCTGCCTTTGCTTTTTGTAATCTAAAGGTCAAATATTATCTATGAAAGAAGCGAGAGCATTGCTTTATAGGTTTTCCGCCTCAAAAGGCAGATATAATTTTTTTATATCCTTTTTCTATTCTTAAATCGATTAAAGCCCTTAAAAGGCTTTCATATAATCAAGAGAATAGGTTAAATAAATTTTGGAGATGTCTATAAAATCACCTTTTAAATCCTCAAAATTCCCAAATTGATCTTATAATCTTAGCAAATAATGAAGCTTTTGACACATTTAAGTTTGGAAACTTTAGTAAATCAATTTCTCGTTCCGGAAGATTTTGTTAGATTCATTCAATTGTTAGTTAATCTTAATTAGCTCAAAGAACTATGTAAAGATGATGGATTACAGAGCATAACTCTAGCAGAAAATGATATTGGTAATAAATAAAAGAACAAATTGAGAGATTCCAAAAGATAGTTTCATGTTTCAGTATCGGATTCGGTGGGAATGAATTAACCAAAATAATGAAAAAATGACAAAGACCAACTAATCTAAATAAAAATAGGAATTATTATTTGAAATAAATGTTAAGATCTTTCCTTCTTTCTCTTTTATAATTTTTTCAACGTAAATATCGATACTTCTTCTATATCTATAGTTTTTAGGAAATGCTTTCCATACTGACTTTGCCGATATTTTCCGTGATTTGAAAAAAATACTAATCTTACGCAACTAACTCCTTTCTTCAAGCGAAGGCTGCATAACGATTGTGAATGATTCCAATATATTCTGCAATACCCATCTCATCTAACGTGAGAATCTGCTATAAAACATTCAGCAACTAGCACATTCAGCATGCGCAAAATATTGCACACGACAACATCTAAAACAAACAACAGGAAAGAAATTTCGTCTTCCTCTTAGCTCGAGTGTAAAACGAAGAAGCAAAGGAAGATTCATTGAGGAATGAAAAATAATACCAGGAAAGACATACACATACATAATTTAATGCCTAAAGGCAAAATATATATACAGCTTGGATCAGAAATTTACATACACCAAGCACTCTTCTCCAATTTAGTAGTTTGCATACATTTCTCATTATAAAACAGTTATTTGAGGAACACACGAGAATAAGTTAGAAAAGTAAACTCTTTTTATATGAGGCGTCTTTGATATAACTGAGGCGTCATTTACCGTACGATTATTGGTCTACCTATTTTCCAGAGTTCCTTCGAGGGACTAAAATCAGTAACAGGAAAACAAATTTTGTGAAACAGGGCATTTTGAGACGCCAAGAACAAATATGGAAAAATATTGAAACGAAAGAGCATCCCACGACCATCAATTCCTAAAATCAGACGCGACAAAGGGACACCGCGACAGTGAAAACTCTGCCAAGAATGGTATGCAAGCCAAAATGATCCTTGACTGATATCATAATATTGTGTAGAAGTATAAAGTTTACCTACATGAGACAAATAGGAAAATATGGTAAGGTATAGCTGCAGTTAGGATTAATGTTTAAGAGACAAAACATAAGAGATTCCCACACCAATCTGTCCTCTAGCGCTTCGCGTTTAGAAATAAATCATATCAATTTGAACTTCAGATTGCCATTAGTGGGTATTTCTTCATAATACTTACACGCTTTTCTACTCTCTCCTTGCCTGCTCTATTGGCCTTTGGCTCTACCAGCTTTTAAACTTATAATACTCTCCTATCTGTATTGTTTCACCGATCATATTGTAAGAAGTGGCGAAATGCAGAATTATTACTTTACCACCCACCCAACTAATATGTAATCGATTAGCAGGTCAGATGGTCAAATCAAGGGGGAAGCCATCTCAAGGACACCAATACGACAATCGATTAATTATGCAACTGCAGATTGAGTAAAGAAATGAAGAGTTTATACAGATATACTCGTAGATGAAAATTCAAAAATTATTACAAGGACATTGGCCATCCAATGATACATTAACTGCGAGCAAAGTAACCAACATAATCCTGAAAAGGAAGTAACAGGATTGGAGAATGCGTTGTTACATGTTTATCCTCAAGCCTCATAAAAAGAATTTCGGAGAGACTAAAATCAATGAAAGGCATCCTACTGATATCCAAAATCAAACTTAAAGAGAATAGTGAAAAAATAAAAGAAAAGAAAAAAGGTTAGAAGAGTGACATATAAACTAAATAACACCTTTAACCCTGCTTGAACACAAGATATTATCCTAATCACATCTAACTAGCAAAGATAATCTTTATCACAAAGTCTGAAAAGCCTCAAAACATGAAAGAATACTACCCTCCATTGGTGGGGAGAAACCTCTTTAGATATTGTTTAACAACACTGTTCTAGAAAAGATCTAAGCACGCAAATAGCCATATATTCAATAAAAATGGGAAAAAATTAGTTGAAGCGAGAAGAGTAAAAACTCCACTTAAATATCATCTGTAGAGACATCCAAAATGAATTCATTTGGGGCGAATAGAAATGCAATCGAGGATTTCTCACCTGCGCTTACGTCAAAATCTCCAAATGTTCTATAGTACTTTGACCTTGATAGAACAGCATATGAAGGCATAGAAAAGACTATGAGACCAAACTTCGATCTAAGGTTACAATAATCTAAAGTAGATAGTTACTTAAGCGGTAATTTCTACGCGATAGTTTCTACGTAGATTGCATCACTTAAGCATCCAAATAATATCAAGGTCCATTTTGTTGATGAAATAACACCGAAAATTGAATACCAGAACACAAAGTCTATAATGCAGGTCCAAGATGCGTATGAATAAATGTGGGCAATAAATGATATGAAGACAATTGAAAAATCTAAACTACAGGAATTTGTGCAGTGTACTCTTGTATATCCAGAAGGTATGCTGCACAGCTTAACCAAAATACAAAAAGGAATAGTGCAGACAGTACAAAATATAATTCTATTCCCTATCCAGGAGGAACATTTCATCTAAACAGCCTCCAAAAATGAAGAGTTTATGTTAATTTTACATAATTAACGTACTAGTATGCATAACTACTATACATACAACGAATGCATTATTTATATAAAATTAAAATAAAATAATTCCTGTAACTATTAATTAACTATATCCAAAATAATATTTAAATAACAACAGGAAGTGATAATAAACTAATATGTGGAAATAATAATAAGGAAACAATAACAGCAAGTATAATGAATATATATTATTTACAAAATAACAATAATAATGAATAATATATAGCACAAAAATAATATAGAAACAATAACATCGTCACTAAGACCCATCGGTCGTCTATATAGATACTCTAATAGAATATTTAATTGAAAGAGTAAAGCTAAATTATTAGAAAATTATGAGGATATTTTATAAAGTTAGGCCATGCGACCGTGGATCAATTCCGAAATTTTATTTCATAGCCAGGAACGATTTTCAAAGCGTCACTTTAGAACCGTCATAATTTTCAGTTTGTTTCTGATGAATGAAATATTCATCGTCAATTAATTTTTATTTTCCTGTATTTTTAGTCCACAAATTTACAAAGATGCCATTAGAAAACGGATAGCTCATACTCAATTAAAAACAAGGGTGGCAGGACAGCAACTAGTTTCGGCGGTAGCAGGATCTTTAGTGTTGCCAGAAACGAAGTTTCCGAGAGGAATAGGCTTTGAAATCGTTTGAATATTTAGTTTTGTTGTTGTAAAACAACGAGGTTTAAAGTGTGCCAGATACCTCGATGTTGTTAAAAAATACCAAGGAAATTAAGTGCCGCAAGGCAATTCGCTATTGAAATAAATATATATATAAATATATATATATATATATATATATATATATATATATATATATATATATATATATATATATATATATATATATATATATATATATATATATATATATATATATATATATATATATATATATATATATATATATATATATATATAACAAAGGCCCACGAGGAAAATTAATACGAGGATTCCAAGTACTTTCGAACGTTATTTCGAGTTCTTTATCCTTCCTTGATAAAGAACTCGAAATAAAGTTCGAAGGTATTTGGAATTCTCGTATTAATTTTCCCTGTGGGCATTGTTGCGTATACTGCTTAATCACGCGATACTTTGTGAGTTTTCCATATATATATATATATATATATATATATATATATATATTTATACATATATTGTCCCAGTGAGAGAGAAAAGCGCAATGAGACGGAATTGTCGAGCAGCGAGCGCCCTGATAAAGCCGACCCACTTCCGGCGATAACAAGAATGAAGGATAGACCGAGCGAACTGAGGGTAGTGACGCAGCTCCGCGAGATTGTCTAAACCAAGCTAAGGTTCACTTCTTTCTGCTCCGTGTCTCATAAAGTTAACCTCCTTCCGGGGCCTTAGGCAAGTCACTTCCGACGATCCCGTATAAAATATCAGATGCAGGCCTCAAGAATGTAGTATCAGCCAGTGCCTTGAACTCGACAAGTAATCCCTTGATTCGGTTCCCGCACCCCTCGAGTCCGAAGGCCGCAATTATTTAAAGATTAAGGATAGACTAGCGACAACGTACTATTTTTCTGGTATCGCTTATGTTTCCGTCCGGCGTAATACTCCCTCGGTCTATACCCTCGAGGTGAAACGAGGCGATTGCGATTTCCATTATGCAATCTCTCTCTTCCTCCGACTACTCTCCAAAAGCATACCGCTAAAAGCAGGCTTCGCAATTGACTCAATCGTGAATCCAGTTTACCATGTTCTTTGCATTGCTTGTTAGTTTGTTGGCGCGCTTTGCCGCCTCATGAATGTCCCATAAACGTCACTGAATTTATCTGATCTTTAAATTGTAACTTTTCGTTTTTATTGTATTATTTGTAAATTGTCTGTATAATAGTAAATCTTATTTTTCTTTCCTCAGTTTATTTGCCCAGAACCTCTAAGAAGTTATACTAATTTTGCTAACCGCACTTCGTGGTTTTAAATTCCCCCAAATTTTATCTCCCCGACATAGAATATATATATATTTATTTTAATACTAATTTTTAAACTTGGGGCCAGGTTCTAAAGAGTTAGCTTTTGGATTTGAAAACTGTGGAGGGGCAATTATATTCACCTCATATATTAAACTGGTAACTTTTGCGTTTGGACTGCTTGCAAACTAATTTTCTCTTTACCCATTTCTCATTGTTTTGTGAATTTGACTTTGGTGATATTTTGTGACTATATCACGTTTATCCCCTGTGGAATTTTTATCCTTTGGGGCCCCATATTTGTCTTCCATAATTCAAAGTTTTAAAACTTATTGTATTGTTGTTGTAGTTTCTTTGTGTTTTTTGGCGTACTTAAGGGGTTGAGTTGAAGCAAGGTTTTCGCTTCAATCTCAGTGAGGCGATTCATTCCGGGTGAGCGCACGGAATAAAATTCGCTTCGTGCAAAACAATTCCTGTTTTTTACATGTTGATTGTGTCAGTTGCGATTTTATCTTGGGTCAATCAAAACACACTGGCACCCCCTCGGTGCATTTAAGTGCTTCGTGTGAATTTCAATGAAATCGGACTCGACAACCCCGTTACGTTGTTCTTTTTTCTCGTGCTCCATATTCACGTGTACAAGTTGGTAAAACTCGACAGCATGACTCCCTTCGACATCTTTAAGTCACAAGGTGAGTCTCTTGGACTCGATGAAAAAGTTTTATTAGCGTACATCCAATACGAGGATAGGACAGAAAGAGAGAAAAGGAGGGAAAGGAAAAAAAAGAGAAAGAACGAGAAGGAAGAGAGAGACAACGAGAAAAAGAAGAGAAAGAGAGGAGGGACAAAATTCGTCTTCATGAATTAGAAATGAGTAGGGCGTGGAATGAGATGTTTCCCATCAATTAAGCACCGATAATCAGCAAACAACGTCTATAAAATTACCCCCATTTAAAGAAGGTGGTGATTTGGGGTCTTATCTGACACACTATAAAAAGATTTTTGAGGTCAACCATTGGAAAATTGAGGCTGACGGCGTGGCTAAAGTGTTGCCATTACTGAGTACTCAGCTCAGGGATAAATACATCTCACTTCGGCAGAGGCAAGTATTGATAACTCTACGTTGAAATCCGAATTACCGTCAGTCTACAATATGACCCCGTATTTCTACCGCAAAAAATTTCCAGCACCACCGTATAATGCCAAACCAAACGCCCCTCAAATTTTAGGCTAGCCGCATACAAAATTCCCATGACTATGATGCCTTAGTTGACTTTGTCTTGAAGGATCAAATGTTGGCTTCACTTCCTTCAGAAATTAAATCCTTCCTTGAGAGACTGGAATTGTTTTACCTTCAAGGAATGTATTGAGAAGCCGATGTCTATGCGGCTAGCCATAACAGCTACCTTAAAGAAGCAAAGAAGACGGAACCCATATCCTCCCATTTCAAGGCTTTCAGCAAGACTAAATTTACTCCCCACAGCAAAAACAAGTTCGTCAAGGTGAAAGGTGACTGGACGTTCAAGACCCCAACATTACTTCTCGTCCCACCAACGCGACCTCAAAGCGTTCTCGTCTAGTCCCTCTGCTTCATCCTTTTCAGGAGGCCTATTGTCTGCTACTCTTGTGGTTTAGGGGGACATGTAAGGACCAATTGCCCTCAGAAACCGCAACTTCAAAACAACCCTCTTAATCATGTACACCAAATCAGTGCCAAAACCGTGCACATCTCGTTGCAACCGGAATCTTCTCTTCGTTCGAGCATATCGAGTACCGTTTGCCACCAGGTTAACTTTATGTTCGATAAATTAATCCCTGAGAGCCTTCAATTCGTAAGGGGTGCAGTAAACGGCGGCCATATCTCCACCCTCGTACGCGATATAGGGTGCCCCTGCATCGTGGTTTCGGACAAGCTACATCCACCTATAGCCCCGGATCATGACGTATTTGCAGTATTGCACGAATACTTAGGGCGTGCAAATGGATTCCTCATTGCAAGAGACAAAATTTTATGCTACTTTCGTTCGTGCGAAATCTTTCAACAGACGGCCATAAAGGGGCTGGATAAACCCACACCTTTACAGAAAGGACCCCGTGTCTCCGAACTCTGCTCTAGAGTGGCAAACAATTTAATCGATCCGATTCAACCCTAGTCAAGTGAAGGCCATAGCTACTTGTTAATCCCGGTCGACTTTACCAACAAGTTCCTCGAGGCCGTGCCTCTTAAGAAAACGACATTATCTCCTGCGCTGAATCACTCATTACAAGCTTCTTCCGTGTTGGCTTGCTCAAGGAAATACTATCAGATCGTAGCCAATAATTAATTTCGCAACTAATGAAGTATGTATGCAATTTTCTTAAGGTAAACCCCTTGTTTATCACCCCGTTCCGACCCGCAGGAAATGGAATGTGCGAAAGGTTTAACGGTACTGTCAAAGCAATTTTAACCCTCTCTTTTGAAATGTTTATTCGGTATTGGGCTTACTTTAGTCTTTCTAAGAAAGTTTTAGCTATCATACGTATTTTAACTTGTGTGAATTAGTTTTATCTTATTAATTAAAAAATGGAAAACCCTTCTAAAATATTAGATATCTACTATGAACTTGATTCTGATTTGGAACTAACGGACAGTGATAATAATCTATGTGACTCATCCGATGACGAATTAGAGCCAATTATTGCTGAAAATAATCATATTGATAAAACGTGAAAACGCTGCCTCCATTTCTCCGCCACGAACATGATATTTCAGGATGTCACCTCAGGAATCCAAGCGCACATGGCTTCAAACTCGGAAAGGAGGCATTATGCCTACTTTGAAGCAATTTTTATTATGGAATCCTATCAGATAAATATGCAGGGAGCAAATAGCTATTATGAACAAAGTTCAGATACCCCCTTCTGTCGTTCATCCACCGCACATAGATGAAAAATTTAGCCGTAAGCAAGCTTTACGTTTCTATTGCCCTCACTATCCTAATGCCTCATGTGAAGAAGTATAAATTAGCTGACTACTGTCAACTGATACCTTTATTGAAGCTGCTATTTTTAGGAATTTCTATCAAAGAATCGATATCAGCTAATCTTAAGGTATCTTCCCTTTGCTAACAATTCGGTTGGAGGAATAAGAGCAACAATATGGAAAATAGGATGGTTCTTTCATTCCTTGAAAGACAAATTCCAAACAGCATTTGTCCCATTTCAAAAACTAGTGCTAGATGAATCCTTCGTTTTATTCAAGGGTCGTATGTCATTCAAACAAAACATCCCTTCAAAAAGACATCGCTTCGTGCTCAAGTTTTTTGTTTTGTGCGATTGTGAGACAGGGATAATCTTAGATGTGATACATTACACAGGAAAATCCCAGATATTAACCACAATGATCCACTAGGAATATCTGGGGCAATTGTGAAAAGACTGATGGAATCATATCTAAGATTAAGGCATATTTTAGATACAAATAATTGGTACATAAGCCCTGCTTTGTGCTCTTTCCTTCTTAATCAGAATACTGGGCTCTGTGGATCAGTAAGAAGAAACCTAAAAAATATGCCCAACGAAAAAAATGGAATGTTAGCTATTCGATGGGTTGATAAGCGGGAAGTTTTAATTATTACCTCTGTACACGAAGGCAAGTCAGTAAACTCTGGGAAAAAATTATATGACCGGAGAAGAAATAAAGAAGCCGCATGCAATAATGGATTATAATATAAATATGCATTTAATTGACGAATCAGATTTGATGATCAGTTCTGTTGAATGTCTTAGAAAATACATCAAATGGTACAAAACGCGTTATTACCCCCTTGTTGATGTTGCCATACTCAATTAATATAGCATGCATTTGATAAATTTAGATTGTAGATGAAAAAGCTTCCTTTCAGAGAATTTTCAATAAAGTAATAAAACAATTACTTGACAGACATTACTTAGTGACTAGTAATTCAAACCAACTGTGTAGTTGACCTTGTGTAAATTCCTTTGATAGACAACAAGGAATAAGTTTTCCAGAAAAAAAACATTATATAGCTTCAATGCAAGGTGTGGGCGAACGGAAATCAGCTCAAAGGTAGTGTTATGTTTGTGCTAAAAAAAATATTAGAGAGCGCACAGCATTATGGTGCAAGCATTACCAAGTGCGACTGTGCATGGAGCCCTGCTTTTCTCAATGCCTTCCATCTAAGAGAGAAAGCATGTGTATATTTATGTATATCCGTACTAAAAGTATAATTCAGTAACTATCTTGTCTTTTTTATTAATGTAAAGACTATTATATTTTCATTCTATTTTCTGTAAAATTTTGAACAATTTCTTTAGTTATATTAGACTCTTGTTATATGTAGGTTTGGATGTTCAAAAGTATTTTTTGCGGTTAATGAGAACGATTGTTCATAGTAGGCCGCTTGGTGGGAGATTGCCCGAAAGAAGAGGAAAATGAATGGTTGGTGCCACAAGCTACATCCTAACTCAAATAAAGCCATTTAAATGACCATTTAATCTTCATCTTGTAATGCATTTTCTGGGAGACTTGTTTGATAAATGTGTACATATTTTATAGATATTTTATTGCTAAGAAATTTTCTTTTAAACGAAGTGAATTTCAAATAACTTTTTAAAATTACATTTTGGGGGTAATAAAGGAGCTTCGAGTTTCCAAGGCGTGGTATTTGAAGGATTAAAGAAATTTGGAGCTGAACAGCACAGAGAATGTCACCGATACCTGACGGTAACTCTCTTCTCATACCCAGAAATCCTGCACCGCACATTAGGGTTTGCTCCATTTGAACTGTTGTACGGACGCAAAGTTCGAGGCCTTTTAAGCATTTTAAAGGAGCTATTCACTAATGAAAAATTGGATCAAGAAATCAAATCCCCATACACCTATCTCCAGGAATTAAGACAGAGACTAGAGAAATGTGCTGAGATCACTTACCAGAACACCGATACTAACTTAGACAAATACAAGATATATTTTGAATGTAACTCCAAGAAGAGGAAGCTCAAGTCCGGTCAGGAGGTATTATTGTTACTCCTGACTGATCCTAATAAACTGCAAAGGCTTTTGAAGGGCACATATTAAGTTTTCGAAATTCACGGCCCTGTCCACTATCTAATTTAAACAACTTCGGGGAAGAAAACTTTTCCACGTGAATATGTTAAGAGGATACGACCGTTGCGCATGTGCTAACCATATCGGGGCAATAGAGGAAGAATCGGCCATGGACTCTAGCTATCCCTTAGATCCTATAATTATGGTATAAGTTGCCTGCGTTGAGCAAGATAATGAATATCCATTACACGTTTTGCACGACCCCATTGATTCTCCTTCGGCAGAATTAAGGATAAACGGTCAGCTTTCGTCCACCCAGAAAAAACAGCTGCAGGCGCTACTGGCACAATTTAGTGAATTCATTTCCGAAACTCCTTGTTGTACTGCTCATTTCGAGCACACTATTCAAATAACTAGGCAGGCACCCATCCTATAGAAGACGTATCCCCTGCCCATACACCCAAGAGAAGCTTTCAATAATGAGGTCAAAAAAGTATTAAAGTTAAACATCATAGAACCCTCAGAGTCAAATTATTGTTCCTCTGTTGCCATGGTCAAAAAGTCAGAAGGATCCTACCGTATCTGCATCGACTTCAGAAAATTAAACTCAGTCACTGTGTTCGATGCCGAGCCCATCCCCATCTTTGATCAAAATCTGCATTTGTTTGAAAAGGTCAAATACATCATGGAACTGGATTTGTGAAGGCCTACTAACAAATCCCATCAGAAGAAGAGGTAAAAAATTACACAGTTTTTCCAACAGACAAATGTTTTATGCAATTTCGTCGGCTCCCCTTTGGTCTTGCTACGGCTTGTGGCAACTATAATCGGATGATGATATGAATATCAGACTGGTAACCTTATATAAGATTCTATTTCGAATACATTTATGTGCCAACACAAAAATGAGATCAACATTTAGGGTTCAATATCGAGAATGATCAATTAGCACGCAAGGATGACAAAATTCGAGCAATTGTGGAAATGCCATTACCAGCGACGAAGAAACAACCGAGATCTTTTATGGACTCTGCGTCTTTTTATCGACGGTTTATTCGAAATTTCGCCTTCCTGGCTGCACCACTGTGAGAATTATTAATGAAGAAGGCCTCCCAGTGCATCGTTTGGACTCCGCTGGCAGTCAATCACCAGTTTTAACTAACTAAAGGGAAAATTAGCATCTGCACCCATCTTTCATTTACTCAATCTCAATACACCTTTTGGCATTTGGAAAGACTCTAGCAAGGAAGGAATAGGTTGCGTCCTAATTAAGTACGGGTAGGGTGACGAGAGTATCATCATCGCCTATGCTAGTCGAAAATTACTCCCCCGTGAAAACAATTATGCGGTGATTGTGCGAGAGGGCCTTGCAATAATTTGGGGTATCTAAAAATTTAATATGTTATCGGTAGGTAAGGAATTTATTATAGAGATAGATCGTAAAGCGCTATTTTACAAACGTAATCTAAAAATTTTTGTATATGAAAGGCTATAACAACTGTATAACAAAGATTTTGAGCAGGAATTCTATTGATTCTCTTACAAATTAATCTTGAGCCAATTGCCTTAATTTTAGGAGTTTTTTGTGTATGTGTAATCTTTTTCAAGGTATCCAACATATACATTTTTTGGTTTGTGAATTTTAATTTTTTTGCATTCTATCCCTTTTTGTATGTGTATAACTCTAGGTTGCTATTGACCAGGAGCAAACGAGCATCCATCGAAATTCAAGGTAATAACTGTGGCTATCGTCACTTAATGCTTTTTTTTTTTGCTTTTGTTGATAAACCGTATAGAATCCCACCCACCCCTCCCCAGTCTATCTTGTTGAATTTATTTTCTATGTCTTTTAAGTATTTTCGTTTTCTTCGCATTTTATACCATGTATTCTCCATTATTATATCCGCGTTGATGTTGCAAAAATCGAGACGTGGAATCCCTTTTGTTATTAGTGGAAAGTCACTTCTCCCAGAAGCTCCATCTTGAGATGGAAGATGTCACACCGAGCAAGAAAGAATATCGCCACGCAGAAGGAAATCGTTGAGCAGCGCCCTGAGGAAGCCAACCCACTTCCGGCGATAACAAGAACTATGGACGGACCGAACGAACCGAGAGTAGCAGAGAAAGCTCTGCGAAATTGTATGAATCAATCTAAGATTCCCTTCTTTCGACGAAGAGTCTGATAACGTGGAATCCATTTCCAGAGCCTCCAACAAGTCACTGCCGGCGAGCCCGTATAAAATATTAGATTCAGGTCTCAAGAACATAGTATTAGCCAGCCCCTTAAACGCGACGCGTAAACTCTCGATTCGGTTCCGGCGGCACTTCAGTCCGAAAGCAAAAATTCTCTCCAGATTAACGATACTCTAGCAACAATTGACTATTTTTCTGGTGTCGGTTACCTTCCCGACCGGCGTAATACTCCCTCTGTCTATACCCTCGAGGTTAAACGTGGCGATTGCGATTCTCATTTTGTAATCTCTCTCTATCTAACAACTTCCAAAAGCATAGCGCTAAAAGTAGACTCCGCGAGTGAATCAATCGTGAATTCAATTTCCCGTGTTTTTTGAATAGTTTTGTTAGTTTGTTGGCGCGCCCAGCCACCTCATTAACTTTCCTTTAACATCCCTAAGTTCGTCTGGCCTTTAAATTGTAACTTTTGAGTATCTATTCTAGCATTTTTAAATTGTTTGTATAATAGTAAAGCTTATATTTGTTTCCCCAGTTTCTATGCCTTGAATCTCTAAGAAGTTATATTAATTTGGCCAACCGCACTCTTAGTCTCTGCCTCGACCCAGGATCTGAACTTGAACTTGGACATATATATATATATTTTTTTTCCAAAATCTTTTCTTTCTATATAACAATATTGGCGAAAAATTTCCCTTTTTTTAACCAAAAAGGCCCTTGCCAAATCTGGATAGGACATAGGAAAGAGACAGAAGGTCACAAAAGTATTCTATCACTCTAATAACATATCAGGATAGTTTTATTAAACCGAAAAAATCTTATAAATTTGATGAAAATTGTAAGATCGAGTATTTAATCAATTTCTAAAAATAAAACTGATCTAAACCACCTAATATTAACACTATCCTTAATTGATACGCTTTCTTAGAAGAAGGACGTTTACGTTGAGCAATGCTGAAGGTCAACCAAGTTAATCAAGCCATTCGACTGCAAATAATCAAAATTCCTTCCGATGAATTATCCTAAGGAATATTTCGGGGCGGGTTGAAGTGCCTTTTCCAACTGTATGTTCTAAAATTCGGAGGCATCACGAGTAAGGAATCACCCTCACTTTGTAGAGATCAAGAGCTCCTTGCAAGATTAACAATTGTTCTCGACGTTACATGCTTTGAAACATAGAGAATAATCCAACGATTCGCAGAAGAGATCTACAAAGCAATCATGAATTATCATGGACTATAGCGAGTAAAATGAACTATTAGTAAGTACAAAGCTTCATGCAAATAATCTGAATTTTTACCATTTTAAGTTTGCCAAAGAGCAATTTGAAAAGTGACGAGTATTTTGCAACAATTATATGGTCAGATGATACTAAAATATAACTCTTCGGCTGAAATCATGGTCTTCTTCTGTGTAGGGAAGAACGAACTGCCTATTATCCTAACACACCATGCTTCCCGTAAAACACAGAGGAGGTAGTCTCATGATTTGGCACTTCTTTAGTGTATATAACATAGGTACTGGACAAAAATCTGCTACCAAGTGTGAACAAATTCTATAGCCGACATCAATCGATATTTCAGCGGGACACCAATCCCAAGAACACGGTCAAATTAACTCAAGAATGGTTTAAAACAAAAATAAACTTCCTTTCATGGCTAAGTCAATCGCCCGACCCCAATCCCTTTAAGCATTTGTGGTGAATAGTGAAAGCTGCATCCAAAAGAGAAACCTAAAGAACCTTGCCACTTTGTCAGATATTTCCGTAGAAGAGTGGAACAAAATACTAAAAAATGATTGCAAAAGATAATATCAACCTATGAAAATCGCCTTTGAGTGTCTATTGCAGAAAATGGTAATTCCACGAAATATATAATTACTGAAATTATTATTGGTTGAATATTTTTAACACCTTCAAAATTTCATTTATTATCAATCATTGTTATATACAAAGAAAATATTTCTTGTGCCTATTTCTTTTGTTAGATATATATTTACTGAGCTTCCTGCTAACAAGACGAAAACACGAAATAAATCATTAATATTGAAATTTAAGTGTGTAATAATCAGTCTCCTTATAGAGTGGAAACATTAAATCTAGCCTCCTTTTTACATACCCTTATTTAATTACTTTCTTTCAGAATTTATTGAGTTGTGTAAATAAGATTGTTCATTCTTTAAAAACAACAGCTGTTTACAAATATGAATGGTAAACGTGAAACAATCGAGTACCTGTATAGAAGCGATAGAAAGCAGGCAATATTTTCAAAATCGACCAAAAATGTTAGAAGATCTGCGGAATTTACAGCTATCAAAAGGTTTAAAGATAAGATGCAGTTGTTTTATAATAGTGAGGAATACCCTGCCTCGATCAGTAATAACCACATACCTGATCAAGAACAAGATAAAACAAAGCAAGCAATATAAAAGTGAGAGTGCCAGACATTTTGCTGTGGATGCAAAGTGAGCCGTGTGACTATGCAATAAGTGCTAAAAGATTTGCTGAAACTCTGTCCATTTAAGATGGCTAAATAACATGTGCTTTCTAACTAAACCAAAAAAGAGATTCAAAAGAGCGAAGTTGCTCCTACAACGGCTCTTTGAGCCCTTGCAGTCTCTAGTTCTGTGGAAGGATGGGAGGTTGTTGAATGTCCAGGCCACCCATAACATACCGATTGATCCTATTTGGGCACAAAGTATAAATGAATTTTGTGTAAACAGTAGAAATCGTTCAGGAGATTGAAGCATGTTTATGTGATGGTGTTGGTGGGTGTAACATCAATGGGCAAAGAAAGATATCTTCATTGAAGACGGATCAATGATGAATTGACCTGTATTTTAGGAGATGTTGAAGGGTAATTAAATCCCCTGGCTGGAAGCTACCACAGGAAGGTCGGTGTTACACTTCAACAAGTCTAGTGCAAGGCATTTTTTAAAAATTTGCCTTACACTAGACTTGTTGAAGTTTGGTCGATGCTTGCACAAAAGGCCTGTACCAATTTTCTTTCGTGACGAAGTTCTGAAGTGCAAATTGGAAAAGTACTGAAAGGAAATGCGACCTAAATCACTGTGTAACACGTGTGTTATCATCTTGTAGCAAATAATCTTGTCTCATGTTATATTTTAATCATTATGTAATATTGAATTGTATTCGGAAAACAACACTCAGTAACAAAATTTCGCCTTTGTCTTGTCCTTGTGTTAAAAGTGGTATTTCACAAGTGTTTGTGGCTCTATTAAATAAAAAAGTCAATTTTAATTCCCAACCTTTGCTTTTGTGGCTAGGACATTGAATTTTTTAATTAGTCCATTTATGGTAAATGTGGAGAAATGGCTACATTAAGCCTCCTGGAGGAGTATAGACACATTCAAGCCCCCCTCCCTTCATGAGGAGAAGCGTGGGAAAGGTAGCCGGCGAAAATGCTTACCATGTGTGATCGCCTCGCCGCTGTGGGCAGTTGGAGCTAACATATGTTTGAAGGCGACCACCTAAGGTCCTTAAACGACGCTCTAACGATCGTATGACCTACCAGACCCATAAACCCGTGGTTAGGAAAAAAAAACGGTGCGAGTCAGAAGGCACGCTAAGGAGCGGTGTGGTTACGAGCCTATAATTTGCGAGCTGACTTGGGCATCCCAGTGCCACCTCAGGAATTCTCGCTCTTCCCAGATGCTAACCCACCATTCGCTCCCCCCCTTTTGCATCTGTGGCCTGGTCACTTCCCCCTTTAGATGGGGCGGCAATCCGCCTATAAATAAGCCCCGCAAAGAAAGAGAAGAGGAAGATCTGAAGTCGATACGCCAGAGTAGGATTAGGTCGTGAAGATCGATCCATCGGATAGACAAGAAGATTATTAGAAGTCGATTCGCCAGAAGAAAGATTAATTCGTAAAGATCGACCCTTCAGCCCTACAAGACTATTTCCGTGAGAAACGATAGGATCAGATTGAGAAAATCGATCCCCCCCTTTCAGGGCCGTATTAACCTAAATAGTCAAGTTTTATATCGGTGCCATACCGAAGAAGCCTTTTCCGTCTGCAAAGAAGTCCGACTGAAGAAAAGCAAAGCCGCTCACACTCGAGTGATTCTTACATCGCAAGCACCGTAAGAGTGAGAGGAGAAGAACCCAGCCCCAACGAGCTCCCGTTCTTTAATCACGTTGAAGAATCACCCCCCTCCTCGACGAAATTTCAACCTTCGGCCACCACACTTCAAGGCGAGAGAATAGTCCTCCAGCGACATCCGGCAATCCCTAATACCTACCTGTAAGTTAACAATAACATTTATATCTCTATTGCGATAGTAGAAGTTTAGTACGTCCCACGTTTTAAAGGAGCGTAGAAACCATTATTCTTGAACCTAGGTCATATGTGTTTGTAGATGACAGTACATTAATTTAATGTTTTATGCTAAACAAATAGGGTCGTGATAAAAAAATACTAATTGGCAATTAGTTGGTTTATTGAAAGCCTACTTGTTTATGTTTTGTCATTCAAAATTCTTTGAGGCCAAATATAGAAATGCTTTTACTGTTGGTTTGTAATATTTAATTTAAAATACATGTTTATTTTTTGGTAGATTCTGGTGTTTCCTCTTATCCTTATGTGTTTAAAAATAGCTCTTCCTTAAGGACTAAACCACAAAAATAGCACTCTTAGAACAAAGCCTACTTCATCATAGAAGTAACTCACGCCCCTTAAAGTATACCGTTACTAAAAGGGTGTCAAAGCGTAAAGTGATCAAAGCAAGGGTCATTCTACGACATATTATAAAAGTGGTGTCAGGTCTAGAGGTTTTATATTAGAAAGAACCCAGCAGTGGCTATTTAAGGAAGAGCTAACACATAAAAGGAACACCAGGAATAATAGAATATTTGACGAATGGGAAATTGGTAAAGTTAGAGGTGGATACCATCTAAAGGTAATTGTTAGGCCAAGTGGTAAGTTTCGGTGGTGGAGTAGGTCAGGCTTGATTAAAAACAAGGTAGATGACTGACATAAGCGCGATGGCATTGTTTGACCTTTATCGGAAGCAAGGTCAAAGCCTCGGACTACAAGGAACCGAGCTGAGTTCGTTTATTCAGGAGAAAGAGAGAAACGAAAGAGAGTTTATTCAGGAGAAAGAGAGAAACGAAAGAGAAGAAAGAAGAGAAAAGATGAAAATGGAAGCAGAAAAGACGAAAATGGAAGCTGATGAAAGAGAGAAGATAAGGGCCCACGAAAGAGCTCTTAGTAAAGACCAGTTAGAGGTGCAGTCAGTGTCATCTAAAACAGGAGTATCACCAGCGGCCAGCATGAAACTCCCGGAGTACAAGGACGAAGAAGATTTATGCTCATATCTCTCCCATTTTGAGAAAATATTTGAAGTCAATAATTGGGATCTAGAAGAAGATGGGGTCGCCAGACTGTTACCGCTACTCAATCGTAGGATGAGAGAGATATTCGTATCTTTACCCTCAGAAGCGACTGTGGACTATTCCACTCTCAAAGCCGAACTTCTCTCAGCTACAAACCTTAACCCGGAAGAATATAGGATGAAGTTCAGGCAGTCTCGTATAAGACCTGGACAAACGTACAAACATTTTGGCTTTGAGCTTCGTCGAAGCCTACAGTTTTGGATGGAGTCAGAAGGGGTAGAGAATGAAGTCGCTGCGGTCGTCGACTTCATGCTTAGAGATCAGTTACTAAGTACCCTACCCCAGGAAATCCGTGCATTCGTTAAGGACCGAAAAGCTTCTACCTTCAACGAGTGTCTGGACGAGGCTGACCTCCACGCGGTAAATCATCGGTTATATCCTAGGGAGTACAAGAAAGAGAAGGCTCCCTCCCCAAAGAAAATGGGCCGCCACCCAGGCATTTACAGAAGAAGCCCTTTAAGTTCGCAGCAGCAAAAGGAACTTATAAACCAAATTTTGGAGGAGAAAAAAATCAAAAAGAAGTTAGGATTCCACAAGGATCATACCCTAATACCGGCACGTATCCCAGGAAGCCCGTCACTTGTTATACCTGCGGGATAATAGGTCACCTGAGTTTCCAGTGCCCACAGAACTCCCGACTGAGGGAGACCTCGAGACAACAGGTGCAAAACCTGACTGCCGCGATCCCAGCAGGACAAGCTGATTCGTCCTACGTCCCCGCGCCAACATCCGAAGGGCCCCAGCAACAGGTAAACTTTCTATTCAACAAAAGTTCGCCAGGCGGCCTACAATTTGAAGAGGGCACTGTTAATGGGTGCCGAGTATCCACTTTAGTCAGAGACACCGGGTGCACGTGCATAGTGGTATCCGACAAGTTGCTGCCCCCAGTAAACCCTGCCCATAAGAAATTCGCAATCGTCCACGACTTTTTAGGACGCGACAATCGATTCCCCGTCGTGAGATGTCATATACAATGCAGATATTTCACCGGTTGGACGGACGTGGTAGTAGCCCCGATTAAGTTCTGCGCAGTACTAATCGGACAAAACCCCCTAATTCCCCAGCAAGAAGTGGCCCAACAAGTAGTCACCCGGGCACAAGAAGCCCAGAGGAAAGAGCAACCTGCTAAGTTGACCCCGAGGATTACCCTCGAAGACAATGGGTTCAAATTGACTTCCTTCGCCAGTGCTCAGAAGGAATGCCCCACTCTTAAACCTCTATGGGAGAAAGCTATTAAAGGTGAAATTCTCCAAGTGAAAGGAAAGAAGCCGATCCAGTATATCGTAGAAGACTCACTTCTCTACCGTACTATCAGCGAGGAGGATAAGGAGAACAAGAAAGCACTGTGTGTACCTCAAGAATACACGCAAAGAATTTTGAATACCGCGCATGATGGAATATTAGCCGGACACTTTGGGCACAACAAAACGGCGCAGCAGATATTCCGACACTTTTATTGGCCCCAGGCCGCAAGGGAAATTGTGGCCTATTGCCGATCATGCGACGTGTGTCAGAAGGATCCCTCCAGAGGACGGGTACCTCCCGCTCCCTTACAAAAGGTGCCCGTTATAACCGAACCATTCTTTCGAGTGGCAATTGATTTGGTGGGACCAATTCACCCCCCTTCAAGTGGAGGACACTCCTACATCCTCACTCTAGTGGATTGTGCCACCCGGTTCCCAGATGCCGTGGCCCTACGGAAGATTGACACTATTTCCTGCGCGGAAGCATTAATTTCAATTTTTGCACGAGTAGGCCTGCCTAAAGAAATTCTATCTGATAGAGGGCGCCAATTCACCTCAGAATTGATGGAATATTTTAACAAACTTCTGTTAGTCAAGCCAATTTTTACGAGTCCATTTCATCCAGCCGCTAACGGAATCTGCGAGAAATTAAACGGGACTCTCAAAAATATATTGAAGAAGTTGTGTCAAAACAACCCTACACAGTGGCACAGATTCCTGCCTGCTGCCCTTTTCGCCTGCCGAGAAATACCTCATCGGACGTTGGGATTCTCGCCCTTTGAGCTATTATACGGGAGAAATGTGCGAGGTCCTATGAGTATTCTTAAGGAATTATTTTCCAACGCGAAGCTCGAGCAAGAAATCAAATCGTCTTACGCCTACGTGATGGATATGCGCGAGCGCCTAGAATACTGCTCTGGCTTAGCTCGAGAGAACGCCGAGAAAAATTTAACCAAATACCGGGACTATTTCGATATGAAAGCAAAGGCTCGAAAATTAAAGGCAGGAGATGAAGTCTTATTATTACTCCCGACCGAAAATAATAAGTTATGGGCCCAGTGGAAGGGACCGTTTGAAGTAATCGAGGCACGGGGTCCAGTCGATTACTTAATAGATACCCCAACAGGGCGAAGAACCTATCACATAAACATGCTAAAAAAATATCACCGCCGCGCGTGCATAAAGAATATTACCCTTCTAGACGAAGAAGAACCGATGGATGCCGTTTACCCGGGTACGCCCCTGCAAGTCATACACACCGTGTGTGTGGAACAAGACGAGGAATACGAACTTCCCTCGCTCTCACCTACCCCGGAAGACCCTCGGGTGGATTTAAAGATAAATCCCCACTTAGAAATTCAACAAAAAGCGGAAATGTTGAACTTGCTCATGGAATTCCCAGAAGTCATTTCTGAAAACCCTGGATGTGCCAAGGATTTTATCCATGAAATAAAACTAAAAACTAATTCAGTGGTTCGGAGCAAACCATATCCCTTACCAATCCACCTACGAGAAGCCTTCAATAAGGAAGTCCGGAATTTACTAAAATTGGGAATTTTAGAGCCATCGGAGTCCGATTACTGCTCCCCCATAGTAATGGTTAAGAAACCTGATCAATCATTTCGGATGTGCGTGGACTTCCGAAAATTGAATTCAGTGACCGTTTTCGACGCCGAGCCCATCCCACTAATAGATCAAAATCTCCCTTTATTTGAAGACGCTAAATTCATCACCGAATTGGATTTATGTAAAGCGTACTATCAAATACCTCTCGCTAAGGAGTCCAAAAAACTGACGGCTTTTGCGACCGAGAGAGGTCTGTTACAGTTTACCAGGCTACCCTTCGGACTACTTACAGCCGGTAGCAATTATAATAGGATGATGAGGCGAATTATCGCTGGACTAAGCGACGTGTCGTTTTACTTCGACAACGTGTACGTAGCTACCCGTACATGGGAGTCACACTTACACGCCCTACGCTCATTGCTGGAGAAATTGAAGGAGCAAGGTCTAACCGCCGGGCCGACCAAGTGTTATTTTGCCTACGAATCCATTGACTACCTGGGATTCAAAATAGGACAAAAACACTTGACTACCCAGCAAGAAAAAGTGGACGCCATAGTCAAGATGCCCCGGCCGAAAACAAAGAAACAACTCCGATCGTTTATGGGAGCGGCCTCGTTCTATAGGCGTTTTGTACCACACTTCGCTTCCATTGCGGCCCCACTGAATGATTTGTTAAAAAAGACAGCGTCAGACCCTGTCACGTGGAACCCCCATGCAATAACTCAGTTGGAGATTCTAAAAGGAAAACTCGTAACTGCGCCCATTCTTCGCTTACCAAATCCCAACAAGATCTTCGGTCTTCGCACGGACGCTAGTCGGGACGGGCTAGGCGGAGTATTGCTTCAATACGAAGATGACGAAACAGCCTATCCCATAGCTTATGTCAGTAGGAAACTGTTGAGTAGAGAAAAAGCCTACGCTACTATCGAAATCGAAGCTTTGGCCATAATATGGTCCATAGGTAAATTCAAATATTATCTAATAGGGCGCGAGTTCAAGTTGGAATGCGACCATAAACCGTTGTCATACTTAGGTAAAAATAAGTGTAAGAATGGAAGACTCCTGAGATGGAGTTTACTCTTGATGGAGTACCAGTACTCCATTCACTACATAAAAGGGTCCAACAATTGTATGGCCGACTCGTTAAGTCGGAACCCTGTCGACGATTAAGGAGCAGCCCAACTATTGTATTATAGCAAAGTTAAGTGTAAATCAGTAGAATTGTAAGTAAGTAGGGGCGAGTAACCCGAGTGGTAGGTAAGAAAATCCTAAGATGGCACAGTAATATAGGAATTAATGTAAGGTCAGGTGAAATGTTATCGAGGCATTCCCGAGTGAACTAGAATTTATTGTATAATATAATGTTCCGTAAGTTACCCATGTATATTATTGTAAGCGTCGGATTGGAACCCCCATCCCTACCGTTATTTTCTTAAGAATGGAGGTAGATGTGGAGAAATGGCTACATTAAGCCTCCTGGAGGAGTATAGACACATTCAAGCCCCCCTCCCTTCATGAGGAGAAGCGTGGGAAAGGTAGCCGGCGAAAATGCTTACCATGTGTGATCGCCTCGCCGCTGTGGGCAGTTGGAGCTAACATATGTTTGAAGGCGACCACCTAAGGTCCTTAAACGACGCTCTAACGATCGTATGACCTACCAGACCCATAAACCCGTGGTTAGGAAAAAAAAACGGTGCGAGTCAGAAGGCACGCTAAGGAGCGGTGTGGTTACGAGCCTATAATTTGCGAGCTGACTTGGGCATCCCAGTGCCACCTCAGGAATTCTCGCTCTTCCCAGATGCTAACCCACCATTCGCTCCCCCCCTTTTGCATCTGTGGCCTGGTCACTTCCCCCTTTAGATGGGGCGGCAATCCGCCTATAAATAAGCCCCGCAAAGAAAGAGAAGAGGAAGATCTGAAGTCGATACGCCAGAGTAGGATTAGGTCGTGAAGATCGATCCATCGGATAGACAAGAAGATTATTAGAAGTCGATTCGCCAGAAGAAAGATTAATTCGTAAAGATCGACCCTTCAGCCCTACAAGACTATTTCCGTGAGAAACGATAGGATCAGATTGAGAAAATCGATCCCCCCCTTTCAGGGCCGTATTAACCTAAATAGTCAAGTTTTATATCGGTGCCATACCGAAGAAGCCTTTTCCGTCTGCAAAGAAGTCCGACTGAAGAAAAGCAAAGCCGCTCACACTCGAGTGATTCTTACATCGCAAGCACCGTAAGAGTGAGAGGAGAAGAACCCAGCCCCAACGAGCTCCCGTTCTTTAATCACGTTGAAGAATCACCCCCCTCCTCGACGAAATTTCAACCTTCGGCCACCACACTTCAAGGCGAGAGAATAGTCCTCCAGCGACATCCGGCAATCCCTAATACCTACCTGTAAGTTAACAATAACATTTATATCTCTATTGCGATAGTAGAAGTTTAGTACGTCCCACGTTTTAAAGGAGCGTAGAAACCATTATTCTTGAACCTAGGTCATATGTGTTTGTAGATGACAGTACATTAATTTAATGTTTTATGCTAAACAAATAGGGTCGTGATAAAAAAATACTAATTGGCAATTAGTTGGTTTATTGAAAGCCTACTTGTTTATGTTTTGTCATTCAAAATTCTTTGAGGCCAAATATAGAAATGCTTTTACTGTTGGTTTGTAATATTTAATTTAAAATACATGTTTATTTTTTGGTAGATTCTGGTGTTTCCTCTTATCCTTATGTGTTTAAAAATAGCTCTTCCTTAAGGACTAAACCACAAAAATAGCACTCTTAGAACAAAGCCTACTTCATCATAGAAGTAACTCACGCCCCTTAAAGTATACCGTTACTAAAAGGGTGTCAAAGCGTAAAGTGATCAAAGCAAGGGTCATTCTACGACAGTAAATAAGATTATTTTGATGCAAATAGTAAAAATATACCAAAAGTTTCAATGGTGTTTTTTGTCAGTTTTTGTATAAATATGTTATACTGTATTTAAAAAGTTTTAGAAAAAGTAATACAGTAGTAATAGCTATAAGCTCCCTTAATTTTAATTTTTTTGGCAACCTTGACAGCAATGGCAGTTCTCTTATATTCCACACGGGTTCAGCACTAAATTGGTGAAAAATGAACTGTAGAGCTTTCTAGAAATTTGGAGACCTTTTTACATGTTTGAAGAGTTTCTTGAACATTCTGGTAACGTAGATGACTGTATAAATACAAACAATGTCTACACAACAGATCAGTTTATCTCGAAGCGTCACAGCGCAGACATCATCACTCGTCACACATGGCATCAAGAGGTTGTAAGTATCTGAAGGACACATTTTGTTACTATGTCTGCAGTTAATTTATTGAGACAGGAGAGAAAAAGTACTCTGTAGAGAGATTTGCTAAATTGTGTAACGCCTACAAGGCATATTGTCAGTTGGAGATCGAGAAAAACCTTGGGCACCTCATTTCACCTGTGAGCTCAGCAAAAGAACTCTGGAAGGTAAAATATATATATATATATATATATATTTATATATATATATATATATATATATATATATATATATATATATATATATATATATATATATATATATATATATATATATTATATATATATATATATATAGATGTATATATATATATATATATATATATATATATATATATATATATATATATATATATATATGTATATATCTATCAAAGTAGCACGAGAAAGTGATGAAATTGAATCCATTAAACCACATTGAAAGAGAAAATGGAATTACTTTTCCTTGCAGTAATATTTTTATTAACTGTTTTTTAAAAAAATCCGTGCAGGAAAGCAATTCGAACCAGGCACACTGAGGCAGCGAGCACCGCTTTGATTACTTTTAAAAGTATGCCGTTAGTACATTAAGCTACGCAGAGAACCAAAAAATCCTCTGAATAGAATAGCTTTTAAGGAACACTTTCGCCAGCTCGAACGGAGACTATGAAAGAAATAAAAATATTACTGCAAGGAGAAATTATTCTGTTTTCTCTTTTAATGTGGTTTAATGGATTCATTTTTATCATTCTCTCGTTATAATTTGAGAGATATATATATTTGTATATCTGCCATGCGTTTACCTATTCCTCATTTATTCTTTGAATTCCCAATTAATTTTCTATTTGTTTCATAGTCTCCGTTTGAGCTGGCGAAAGTGGTCCTTAAAAGCTATTCTATTCAGAGAAGTTTTTGGTTCTCTGCGTAGTGCAGTGTACTAACGGCATACTTTAAACTGTGATCAAGGCGGTGCTCGTTGCCTCAGTGTGCCTGGTTCAAATCGCTTCCCTTCACGGATTTTTTTCGAAAAATGGTAATAAAAATATCACTGCAAGGAAAAATTATTTCGTTTTCTCTTTCAATGTGGTTTAATGGATTCATATATATATATATATATATATATATATATATATATATATATATATATATATATATATATATATATGTTTTGTTTATTTGGATACTGGATTTTTTATTTTTGAAACATTTCTAATAACACTAAGTGAAATGTATTTGTATATTTATTCTAAGATTGGTACCGATGATACCAAGGAGAAAAGAGACCTGTGAATTTGCAATCTGACGAATTTGGAGGGAACCCACCGACCACTCAAGCAATGGTTTATTCTGCATGGTGAAACCTTCCAAACGTTGAGCAGGCAAAAATGCACCTGATATCATGTATCCAAACCTTCAGTTATCTGTTGCGCCACCACCACACAGCTCCAAGCTCCCCGTGCCCACTCCTCCAAAAATCGACCAGCAGTTTTAAAAAGGAAAAGTAGTTCAGATGAGGATCGGGGTCATTGATCCAGATTGCTGAGGGGCAACTTAGGAGAGAAACTCATACTACCCTTAACAAAAATAACTCAACGACCTTGTCAGAGGTCTTGGTGCCACAAGGTCCATATGCTGAGCTTTGAACTTCGAAACTCAAGCGCTGGGATTTGTTGGTTGACAGTGTGCAAAATCAGGTCAGAAAAAGCGTTACCAGTGTTTTTTAAGCTTATTTCTACGTCAAGAAGAGTTTTGCTTTTGTTACAATGTGACCTGTCTGTTTGAGTCAATTGAAATCGCCTATATCCCCAACGAGTGGTGCCTCTTCAATGACTGCTTGTTCAGAAACCTCAAAGCAGTGCTGCACCATAATGGGAACATGTATCCATCTCTTCCCCTGAAATATGAAGAGTACGGCTGGGAGGTTATCGGAGAATTAAAATTGGTGGCCTTCTTGATGGGCCTTCAAGACGGCTTTACCAGGTTTCCTTGTTATCTTTGCCTTTGGGACAGCAAGGACACCATGGCAAACTTCCATCATCGGGATTAGCCACCACACACCGGATTAGTATGTGGAGAAATAGCGTCAAATGGGAGGGTTTGGTGAACACCCGAAAAATACTGTTTTCTCCTCCACACTTAAAATTGGGCGTTATGAAACAATTTGGCAGAGCTCTAGATTAAAAGTAAGCAGCTTTCAAGTATCTCCAAGATTTATTTCCTAAGCTACTGCGGCAAATGTGAAAGCCGGGGTCTTCGTCGGTCGAAAAATAAAACAAGATTATGGAGTGCAAGGAGTTTCCCGAGAAGTTCACTAGGACCAAAAAAGCAGCGCGTGACAGCTTTATCGCAGTGGTTCTTGACTTCCTAGGTAATCACAAAGTAGAAAAGTAGGTAGAGCTTGTTGAGATCTCGGTGACAAACTACGGCAAGATGGGTTGAAGATGTCCCTGAAAGTCTACCTCCTTGACGCTCATTTTGATAAATTTAAAGAGAACATGGAAGCATACTCCCAGGAGATCTACTGGACTTTTAACGCCTCTATCAAGGATCGTATAGTGAAAATTTGATGGGATACAATATTTGGGGGCTGATTCATGAAAATAATTTACAGTATAAGCGTAAATCACTGAGAACTACTCATTTCTAATATTGTATTTGCCTCATTTATGTAATTCTAGAATAAATAAATGCTATTTTTTTATCATGCATTTGTTTCTACTTTATGCAAAGGAATGTCCAAATTCGCCACTTCCTTAAATGACGAATAGGTAAATTTCATATAAATATCATTATCCTGGAAACAAAAGCCAAGTTTGAAATAAATATCAGTGTATTTTCATGTATTTTAGACACAAGTAAAAAGATGGGTTGCCGATGTCCCTGAAAGTCTACCTCCTTGACGCTCATTTTGATAAATTTAAAGAGAACATGGAAGCATACTTCCAGGAGATCTACTGGACTTTTAACGCCTCTATCAAGGATCGTATGATGAAAATTTGATGGGATACAATATTTGGGGGCTAGTTCATGAAAATAATTTACAGTATAAGCGTAAATCACTGAGAACTACTCATTTCTAATATTGCATTTGCCTCATTTATGTAATTCTAGAATAAATAAATGCCATTTTTTTATCATGCATTTGTTTCTACTTTATGCAAAGGAATGTCCAAATTCGCCACTTCCTTAAATGACGAATAGGTAAATTTCATATAAATATCATTATCCTGGAAACAAAAGCTAAGTTTAAAATAAATATAAGTGTATTTTCATGTATTTTAGAAACAAGTAAATAGAAAATAACATTTGTTACCCAAAGACAAAATTCGTGATATCACTTTGTAGATATATGTCTATATATATATATATGATGAATATTAATGCAATATCACAAGAAAAGATGAGAAATTAAACCACATTCTCCGAAGACAATTTAATTCAGAACAGTTTCGTTGTATCTCACATCCTTTTTCAACTGACACTGGGCAGAAAATATAAGAGAAAAGCATAACACAAGATCCCTTCTTTTTCCCCCCATCCCGTACTTGTGGCTAATTTAAAAGGGGGGGTAAGGCCTAAACATATTGAAGGGCTGACATTTTACTATTTTATTTATTTGCGATCTTATTACAGGATTAAAAGAAAATTGACCCTCAGATAGATTTAAATTAGGAACTGACGATATCAAGCTCGATTCTACGATTCTTCTCTTAACATAGTTGGCCGATTTAAATAACATTTTACTTTCATCGAAACCGATCGTATGATTCTTGTCTCTAACATGGCAAAAAATTCCACTACTTTCACTGCCCACTCTAATATCTCTTTTGTGTTCGTAAAATCTCTTGTCTAGATTTCTCCCCGTTTTTTCCTATATAAACTTTATGGCAATCGTTGCATGTTACTGCATATACTCCTATGTTATGATGTTCTTTGGGTTTGCTGGCCATCATTAATTGGTTTAAGGAATTATCATATTTAAAGGCTAGATTAATACCCGCTTTTCCAAATATGTCCTTCAAACTATTTAATTAATTATTAAATTGCAATGTTATACATTTGTTGAAGTCGTTAGTGCGGGAAGGCTTATTACCATAGAATGTTTTCCAAGCTGCAAAATGGGCAGACGATTTGAACCAATCGGGGTAATACAAATTAGAAAAAATGGTCCTGATAATGACAATTTCTTCATCTAAATAGGAAAGATGACATATTTTGTATACTCTATGAAAAAGTTTGGAAATTACCGATTTTTTAACAGTATTATCGTGAAACGAAAAATAATGTATATAGGCATTTGAGTGGGTTGGTTTCCTATACACGTCAAGTTTTAATTCATGGTGATCTTTATTAATGAGGACATCTATAAAGGGTAATCTATTATCATATTCCCATTTATATTGAAATTTGATGGAGACATGCAAATTATTCAAATTATTAAAAAATGTATCAAAATCATGGCCATTAGGCAATACAGAAAATAAATCCTCAATGTACCCTAACCATATAAAGTTAGGGGGAGAAATTGTGGGAAGGAGTTCAGTCTCAAAATATTCCATGAAGAGACATGCCAATATCGGAGATAAACTATTTCACATGCTAATGCCAAATATTTGTCTATAAAACTCATTATTTACTCGAAATCATTGTCAGAGAGACACAATTCAACTAAATCAATAAATTTACTCGTAGAAATGGGAAGATCCAAATTAAGTCTTGGCATGATTCCCCGCAGAAGGTCCATGGTTTGGTCAACCGGAACTTTAGTAAACAAAGAGTTTACATAAATGCTCAAAAGTTTTCGATTCAGTAATTGCAAGTGGTTGAGGTGGTCAAAGAAATCTTGAGTGTTCTTAATGTGTGCAGATGAGATTCTTTCTACTGCTGGAGATAAATGCTTGGCGAGCCATTTGGAGAGCTTATAAGTGGGAGAATTAATATTGGAAATGATTGGGCGTATGGGACGTCCCTCTTTGTGGGTCTTTGGGAGCCCATACATATAGGGAAATAAAGGGTTCATACTCCTGAATTGTTTAATTAAATTTGCGCTTTTTAATATTCTCTTCAATTTGTTGTTGAAATTGCTTGTTTTTTTATTGAGCGGATTACTTTGTAGCTTTTCATATGTGTTCACATCATTAAGAAGTTCATTTAGGTTATCATTATAACTATGTTTGTCCAAAATGACTAACTGATTCGTTTTATCGGATTTGGTTATAACAATGTTCTTCTCACTAGACCATTTAGTATCCATAGCCAAATCCTCACATGAGCAAATAAGTGAATTTCTTAGTGGCCCTAAATTCTGAAAAATCTGACCAAATTGGTTTTCCCAAAAGATTTCAGATTGCGTTAAATAAACTTAAATTTAATAACAACATTGTTATAACCAAATCCGATAAAACGAATCAGTTGGTCATTTTGGACAAACATTAGTTTAATGATAAACTAAATGAACTTCTTAATGATGTGAACAGATATGAAAAGCTACAAAGTGATCCGCTCAAAAACAAAACAAGCAGTTTCAACAACAAATTGAAGAGAATATTGAAAAGCGCAGATTTAATTAAACAATTCAGGAGTATGAACCATTCACTTCCCTATATGTATGGGCTCCCAAAGACCCACAAAGAGGGATGTCTCTTAGGCCCAATCATTTCCAATATTAATTCTCCCCCTTATAAGCCCTCGAAATGGCTCGCCAAGCATTTATCTCCAGCAGTAGGAAGAATCTCATCTGCACACATTAAGAACATTCAAGATTTCGTTGACCGCCTCAACCACTTGCAATTACCGGATGGAAAACTTTTGAGCTTTGATGTAAACTCTTTGTTTACCAAAGTTCCGGTTTACCAAACCATGGGCCTTCTGCGGGAAATCATGCCTAGACTTAATTTGGATCTTTCCATTTCTACGAGTGAATTTATCGATTAAGTTGAATTATGTCTCTCTAAAAATGTGTTTCGAGTGATAAATGAGTTTTATAGACAAATATTTGGCCTTAGCACGGGAAATAGTTTATCTCCGATATTGGAATGTCTCTTCATGGAATATTTTGAGACTGAACTCCTTCCCACAATTTCTCCCCCTAACTTTATATGGTTAAGGTACATTGACGATGTATTTTCTGTATAGCCTAATGGCCATGATTTTGATACCTTTTTTAATAATTTGAATAATTTGCCTGTCTCCATCAAATTTCAATATGCATGGAAATATGATAATAGATTACTCAAAATAGATGTCCTCATTAATAAAGGTCACAATGAATTAAAACTTGACGTGTATAGGAAACCAACCCACTCAAATGCCTATATACATTATTTTTCGTTTCACGTTAATACTGTTAAAAAATCGGTAATTTCTACCCATTTTCTTAGAGCATACAAAATATGACATCTTTCCTATTTAGATGAAGAAATTTTCATTATCAGAACCATTTTTTCTAATTTGTATTACCCCGATTGGTTCATATCGTCTGCCCATTTTGCAGCTTGGAAAACATCCTATGGTAATAAGCCTTCCCGCACTAACGACTTCAACAAATGTATAACATTGCCATTTAAGAACAAATTAAATAGTTTAAAGGACATATTTGGAAAAGCGGGTATTAATCTAGCCTTTAAATATAATAATTCCTTAAACCAATTGATGATGGCCAGAAAACCCAAAAAACATCATAACATAGGAGTATATGCAGTACCATGCAACGATTGTCATACAGTTTATATAGGGAAAACGGGAAGAAATCTAGACAAGAGATTGTACGAACACAAAAGAGATATTAGAGTGGGCAGTGAAAGTAGTGGAATTTTTTGCCATGTTAGAGACAAGAATCATACGATCGGTTTCGATGAAAGTAAAATGTTATTTAAATCGGCCAACTATGTTAAGATGAGAATCGTAGAATCGAGCTTAATATCGTCAGTTCCTAATTTAAATCTATCTGAGGGTCAATTTTCTGTTAATCCTGTAATAAGATCGCAAATAAATAAAATAGTAAAATGTCAGCCCTTCAATATGTTTAGGCCTTACCCCCCCTTTCAAATTAGCCACAAGTAGGGGACTAGGGGGAAAAAGAGGGGATCTTGTGTTATGCTCTTCTCTTATATATTCTCTCCAGTGTCAGTTGAAAAAGGGTGTGAGATACACCGAAACTGTTCTGAATTAAATTGTCCTTGGAGAATGTGGTTTAATTCCGCATATATATATATATATATATATATATATATATATATATATATATATATATACATTTATATATATATATATATATATATATATATATATATATATATATATATATATATATATAATTGTTAAATGATCGGCATTAGAAACAGCTTTGTTTGTAGCAATTTTAGCAATCTAATGCCAAAGATTATAAAACAAATCACGGTAGTAAATGCGATTAGCTCATTACGGCGTAGCGGTTTTAACGAAATTGGCATCATTATGTGTTTTTTAAATTTATCGTTTCCTTATTTCTAAACGTTTTTTGCTATTACGCTGCATTTTTGATATATTGAATGGCAACCAGCGAGGAACCAAGCAATCTGTGGTTAGTACCAATACTGTCGCAATGAATAAATCACATTCCCTATTATATATAATTAAAAGTGTATTAATTCAAATTATGTCTCGCTCGTGGGGAGGAGGGGTTGGGACAAAATTGTGGATGCGGTGGGCGGGGACACGATCTCCTATGAACATGAATTCCTCATCAGATTATTTCTGGCGAGGGTCAAAAAGCACATTTAGCTAAAAGTTTAGGATTGTTTTTTTTTGGTGGGGCGTTACTACTGATCTGCCCTAGTTTCGACGACTTTAATTGTTACGGTTTAATGTGGAGTTTCTATGAAATCGAATGGAAGCCCTCTAAAGGCGACCCCCTTCGAACTCCCTCTGGTAAATAACCACAATCGGTGTACTTAACTTTGGGAATCTTCTATTGTGAATTTCAAGGAGTTTGACGCCTTTGTTTTTTAATTTGCCTTTATAAATCTTAAAATCATGTTTGGATTTTTGAAGGGTATTTGTAGAAGCAGATTCACTAGTTCACATTAGAACTATCCTAAGCCTAGATGACTACTGGTAGACCTGCCCTCAAATTTGTGACCTGTAAAAAGAGAATAAATTTGAAATTTGCCACAGGAGGGCGCTACCCTTTGGCTTGTATAGGGTGACTTAGGAGGGTTGCAGACCAGGACGACTATTTCTCCATAATTGAACTTTTCTAATTTTATAAAACGAAACACCCATTAAGGAAAGCATAAACCAATGAGCAAGATTTTATGAGAACAATTGACCCCATAGGAAAATTCCTCGGATAAGACAGATTAGGAAAATTTACTCCCAAATTGATGAAGAAAATTCACTAATCTTTTAGAAAAAGCAGAAAAGGCTCGAGCAAATTTCTATACTCTTTCAAATGGGACACATAAATGTACTGAACTCTTCGAATGCCAATACTTTTTTATCATTTTATGCAACAAAAACTTCATGTAGTCCATTTCCTACCATATAACCAGCATTCAAATGAGTTGCCAAGAATGAGAAGAAAAGAACAAGATTACCCCGCGCAAGTCTTTTTTGAAAGCGTCTTCGCCACGACCTTACAACCGAAATTAAAGCATCGCGAAACAGCCCCGAGTTAGAAAATCTGTCTGCTAGAGATAGTTTTAATGATCACAGCTAAAGAAATTTAAAATAAAAACGGCAAGTTTGAAAATAAAGGACATAAATACAGTACAATTTACGAGTAAATGAAGTCTTGTATTAAATTAAATTCACTGCAAGGGAACGAAACTATGATTCTTTCCCACCCCAACAATAAATGGTCGCATTAGAATTCCTCCATACAGATACCATGAACTACCTCTACTTTTTGGTCCCCACGAGGATAGGAATCGGTACAAAAATAGTCGCAACCGTATTTTTAAATTGTCTCTATCGATTACGCATTCAAACATAACAAACTTCGAATTCAAAAACCCAATTTTATTCAGCCTAATATTTTGGATATCAGTTTAACTTTTTACATCGGACGGATCGATTTTCCGATAGCGAGTAATGACATGCATTTGAGACTGAAGAGAAATCCGAAGTAAAGAATACCAATTTATTTTTAGTGATGCTGCAGTCACCATTTTTATTTCATTGACATAATATATACACGAACACATGAATAAATAGAAAGAATTTTATGATCAAATATATGTTGGAGAGTTTATTATATGTAAATTTGTTTAATTGATAAGTATACACATGAATAGAAAATTAAGGGAAAAATGTGAGATTATCGAGGACAACAAATTTATGATGGATGTGCGTATGGTGAACCAGTAACGAATTAGAGGGGACAAAAATATACGTTGGGCTGCTGCGGTGTTCTTCATAACCATCTGCATCCAGTAAAGCAACTTTGTGGAAAGAGTAAAATACCTACAAATTTTCTATATTATGCAATAGTATAGATATTTCGAAGAATAAAAGCCTTATTTCTTTGGTCAAGAAAATAGGTAAGAAGAGGCTTATAAAATGGGAGGAAAACACTCAAGTGGAAATTTGCAGAAAGAATGAAGCACAGGGTGTTGCAATCTCGTTCGATACTACCTGAGCAGTGAGGCTTGTAGGCGTTCTGCTGCTCTTCCAGGTAAGGATGTAGCATTCTATACAAGACTCCCCCTTGGATGACTTGTCATCTTAAACGTGTAATTACGCAAATTCTAAATTTTAAAAACATGTTTATTATTGAAACATATTCTCTCTTTTTTTCATTTTAAATGGTTTTCATTGTCATAAAACGAAAGTTAAATCTATGGTGCTATAGATATTACGGTAAAATTTATTCTTTATTTCCATATCAAATAAAGAAATTGTTGAAGCGAAACGCATTAAGCCATGTAAGGCCCTCAGTCATTTGTGGAGGACGAACTTCATCTTCGCCATGCTAGTGACTGTATCATATCGACCATTCAAACACTCAGAAAGAATGGTTTCTAATGACGAGTTTAAGATTCAGCTTTGCCGCGGGTTTGAACGAGGGTTTTCCCCCATATGCTTGTATGGACTTTATATTAGTCTACTAAATATGATCACATGGTCGCGCGGATAAGAACACTGCAGTCAGGCTAATCAGTGGTAGAGTAACCACATACCAGCGTTGAATCATTGAAGTTAAATGACATTCAGTCTAGTCTTACCTCGAAGTGTAAGAAAAGATCTTAAAGACATTAATTGAACCCCTCAGAAATATTTTTAGGGCAGTAAAGAAAGGATGTAGAATTTATTTACTCATCACTCGTGATTGTTAAAGACAGCATTGGTTTAATACTAACTGCTGCTATAGCAGATGATATTAAAACAGGTGGATCTCTTTATCCATGTTGGGATTGCGAAGAGGTTTAAAGATCAAGATATAAGACAAAAGTCAATCAGTAAACAACTTCAGAAAAATTTGAGCATTTATTAAAGGTCGTTTCTTTAAGAAAGCCGGAAAAAGCTTATTATTTTTAAGTTCTGTAAAGGCAGTCTCTCTCGCTATCACCAAGAATTCGAATACATCTGGGTTCGTTACCACTCTGACCTGTTTCCAGGAAAACTACCCTGTGTGTTTTGCCTCACTACTTTCGTGACAGGTTTTTGTAGTACTTCTCTTCATTTTACGCCCCATTCTTAGGTTCTCTTTATCGAGACCTACAGTTATTTATAAAGGACGTAAGACGGGGGTATATTCTTGTACTGATTGTACACTGTATTTTTTTACTATGTAACCTGTTTGTGAACTGTATTTATTTAATACATTTGAAGAAACATTCTTTATATTATTATACCTCTACAGATATCTGAACACCTTCCTGTTGGACCTCTGTTTTTTTAGATTTTGGGCCAAGAGAACTTAGTTCTTCGTCTTGTCTTTATAGGCACCAATGTCTTATTCAAGCTAGTCCTGTCAATTCAGAGGCCTCATTTAACATCTTTACTTTGAATTGACATAGAGAAGAACCGGATTACGTTGCCAAAAATTTCAGGTAGTGTCTTGGAGCGAGAACAGCTGACTCTCATCTAACTAAATTTTCAATGAGAAAAAGAGAGCAAGAAGTTTAGACTTCTTTGAATTTTGAAAAAAAGTAAGCCAAACAAACTTTATCATTCGGTCAATATTGTCAAAGATATTGGGTCTAATACGTTATTGAATTCTTTCGCTCTCTATGATAATTTGCAAGTGCCCAAGAAACAAATGCCAATATATGAAAATCAATATTTCCACCCTAACTACGAGTCCAACATTCACGAACCTGACTACCAGGATTGTCTGATCAAAAAATCCAAGCCATGTGTTAATGAGAAAAAGAAAAGAAACAGGAAAAAGATGTGACCAAGTGACCAAAAAGATATGTGGAAGAAAGAACGAAAATCAACGAAAATCACTGGACATTGTTATTTCAGTGTTCTATGGACAGATTCGTTGATAGCAACTTCAAAGCTTACTGTTTTACGCGACTAAAGAATCAAAACAGAATGGCTTCCGGGAATATTCCTCATACGCCGTTATTATTTGAAGAATCAATTTTGCCACATAAAAATCAATTCCAAGAACGTTAATAAAACTTGGTTTCATTTAAATCGGTTGATTTATTTTAAATTCGTTATACCATTAGAGCTCAAAGTAGCAATTTGGCCTTTTAAAATTACAGGATCCATAGTCGAATTTAGCTTGAGCACTAGGGTCGTTTCTTAGTTTGGAAGTAAATATTAGGTCACAAAGCTCGAAAAAGGCGCAAATTGAGAGCGGCGTTTCTCTCTTTTGTATCCTTTTCTCTTACAGGTTTTCGTGAAGGTCTGAAACGAGGATATTTTTTTTCTTTTGTAGAAGGAGAAAAAGGGTCTTTGCAAATTCTGTCATGTCACTAATGTCTCGATTTTTTTATCATATTGATGTTTCACGATATTTAACCATAAGAATATATTACCATTTGAATATCTAAAATGTCATATTCATAAATCTTTATTTAAGATTACGAGGCTAGGATTAATTAAAAGAAAAGGAAAGAGAATAAAAAACCTATTGAAGTAAATATAATCAGATGAGGAAATAAAAATACTTTAATTCTTAAAATTAAGAAAATCAAAATGAATTTCAGTATTTCGAAAAGGTCAGTTCAACGGACCTAAATTTAGCCGCAAAACCAACTATACAAAATTGGTATTTTATTTAATAATTACTTATCTATAAAATGTCCTTGGGGCATACGACGTGATATGAAGTAGAAGCGGGAAGGCAGATTAGATGAAAATGACAGCACGAGGTTTACTGAGGAATTGACAACAAACTAGTTGACGCAGAAGTTCAAAACTAACTTTAAAAGATTCTTTAAGCAAAAGCCTTGAGTTCTCAAACTCAGCAAGGATGGTTTACCTGACTGTCAGGTATCATTGTGTCATGTCGGTAGAATACAAGTGGCAATCGATCTTTTAAGAACGGCGATGTTGCCACGACGCTACTAAAATAGGCCAACATAAGAAAATCAAAAGTTTTGAGTCTTTGAAATTCTTCAGAAGAGAAAAATTTTGTTGATGCAAAATCTCGCCCAGAAGGAGAGATAAGTTCACAATATTGAGTATTTTATATCCTTGAGTACGTGATTGTTCATTGATTAAGAAATTACTTGCGAAATGCAAAGGGTGTGATTTCTGTAGCTATTCAAATTGAATTTGCCGCATCAATTAGTTATTTTAACTACCTCACTATACTATTATTTCCTATTAATTAGCTACTCTTCTTTCCAGTTTTACTGCTTTTACACATAGAGTTTAATGGTAATTAATTCTGTCGGGAGTTGTCATATTTTGCTTTCTTCCGCTTCTAAACCTGACCTCATGATGATCAACCGTAGCATCTCTATTTGATTTAGGTAATAACATCCTCGGTGTGGCCAAAAATTTCTAAAACTTATGAAGATTTTTGTTATCTTAAAATTAAGAAGTTGACACGTAACTAGATATTAGGAATTTCACTCAAAGACTGCCTTCAACTATAGAAAAAAGACCCATGTCGTCAATCGCGTATAACTTAATAAGAGTGCCCTCAAACCGGCAGCAAGTAAACCAGTATATATAGGTTTAATGCTTGCATACAGTATGCAAATTTCGAATATGTATACGATATACTTTAGATACTAAACATTCTCAAATATTTCAAATTCTTATCTTGTAAGTGAAATATGTATTATCAATATCAATTTAATAAAGCTTAATCACTATTATATTGAATCAGAAACAAGGTCTGCTAACCAAAGAGTCGCGTGTCCTCACTTATTCTGATTTATGACTTAGCAATCTTGTAAACTTTTAAATAAATCACGGAGTAACCATTGAAGGACCTTGGTATAGCCACATACCTTAACACAGCATAGTAGAGAACAACACAGCCTAGCATAACTTAGTATAGTCTAATATAGTATAGCCTAAAAAAAGCTTAGCCTAAACTTGCCTAGTATACCATAGCATATCATAGCCAAAGAAAGCATAGTATAACCTACCCTGTATTAGCCTAGTATAGCCAAGCCTAGCCAAACATAGAATAGCCTAGCCTCAAATAGTATAGCCAGATGTTCCGTACCCAACCTAGACTAGCTTAGTATAATCTAGTCGGCCAAGTATAACCTAACATAGCATAGCTTATATTATCATAGCAAAGATGAGTATAGCCTAGTCTATGATATTCTATTATCGCGTAGCCTATCGTATCCTTTTCTAACCTAGCCTTGCCTCGCTTAGTATACCCTAGTCTAACCTAGGCTATTATAGTATAGCCTTAACTAACGCAGCATAGCATAGTATAGCCCTATCTAGCCTAGTATAGCTTAGCCTAGCTTAGCTTTGTATAATATAACCTAGCCTAGGATTAACTATCCTAGACAAGTTTAGTCTATACTATCCTATTTTACCCTACTCAAGTATAGCTTAGTATTTTCTAGCCTAACATACAATATGATATCCTAGTATATCATTTTATAGCTTAAATTAGCCTAATATATCTTACCCTTTTACATTATATCTTAGCATAGCTTAGCATAGTATAGCTTAGCCTATGTGGACCTAGGATAGTATAACCTATTCTAGGCTTGCCTAGCAGAGTAGTTCAAATTATAGTCTAGTCTAGTGTAGCAGAATATATGCCGAATAGTTATGATGTTATTCCCAAAACCAAATAATTCCTAGGATAACCTTGGGAGGTCTTTTGCAATTATACAATTCGAAAGAGAATGTAAAACACAATAAAGTTTTTAAATTTTTTCAGAATCGGCCGAATAGTTATGATGTTATTACCAAAACACATAATTCCTGGGCTAAACTTGGGAAGACTTTGGCAATTATATGATTCGAAAGAGAATGTAAAACAACATTAGGGTTTCAAATCTCGCTAGTTATGATGTTATTGCCAAAAAAACTTAACTCCTGGGCTAAACTTGGGAAGACTTTGGGAATTATAGTATTCGATGGAGAATGTACAACAACATAAAGTTTTAGGATTTTGTTAGAATAGGCCGAATAGTTATGATGATATTACAAATAAAAACATAAAATAGCACGTGACTAAAAATAGTTTTGATATCATTGTTGTCAAATATATTAGGCTCTTTTATGTATGTTTTCTATTGTTCCTATTAATTT
This sequence comes from Ceratothoa steindachneri, assembly GCA_963969495.1. Lineage (NCBI taxonomy): Eukaryota > Metazoa > Arthropoda > Malacostraca > Isopoda > Cymothoidae > Ceratothoa > Ceratothoa steindachneri. The sequence goes on along the minus strand of OZ018317.1, from coordinate 151,170,633 downwards.
TACATCATGGGTTTACTACAGGAAAATTATTTTGGCTTTATTGTTAGCCTAGTTGAAAAAAGGAATTAAATGATTCGAAACAAAATAGTAACAAGGCTATTTATAAATCAATTATTTTCTACAGTTTTCATTATGAAAGATTTTCCATAATTTGGGAGATAAAATGAAAGGTTTCAGTCTTCAAAATGACACCATTCCGATGGACCCCTTCTTGTTACACTCTCTAAAGTTTCTAGAAATTGGAACAAACCTTTACTTTTCCGTTTTCTTTCATTTTTGTTATATCTAGCATATATATATATATATATATATATATATATATATATATATATATATATATATATATATATGTGTGTATGTAACTTTTATTTCTTTTTATTTAGAACTTCTAAAATAACAATTTTACTTCATTAAATCATTATAGCATATTAAATCTCTGCTTTTGTGAATTTTGATATTACTAGATGGAATTGAATAGGACTGATTGCTTCGGTTTCAATTTTATTTTATGATATAAAAATTCATAGATAGATTTAGCAAATGGGATTCGAAAGTTATTTTGCATTATTTTTTATTGGAATATGTAGTCTATGCTGTTGGATTTGTTGCATAAAATAGAAGCAGAAGGAGACTTTTCATGAATTATGACTCACATGTTAAATAGTGGATACACTATTAATCATTAGTTAGAGTTAATGATGGATTTTCCAGCTCTAGTAGCACTTTTATTTGCTCACAAAGACCAATTTTCATTCAATTGGTAAATCATAATTTTTTGAGTTTAAGAATATTTTGTTTATGCCTAATTACCAATTTAATTAAATCTTGGAATTGCCTGAGAGTGATAATAAATTTTAGTTTGGAAGCTTCAAAGCATAAGAAAACAGCAACTGTACCCCGAGTTTATTGAAGGATACCCATTTCGATAACTCGGTATTATTCGAATTTCTTAATGACAGATTGGATGTGAGAAGCGGAGTAACGTGACATAAGGAAGAGTTATGTATGAAAAGGAGCCAATATAACTATAAAGTGGAGTTGACATGAGGGAAGACCAGGATTTTTTATGTTTCAATAAATTACCTCTGACATTCTTGCAGAATTTGGACCATTAGCCTACAATATGATGTTGGTTTGATATAGTATATTATTACTCACTATAGTCAAAGTAAAACAACTGATTTTTCATATAGAGTACAATGATCAAATTATTTTGAAGGAATATATTAGTAGACTTTTTATGATTAGAAATGAGAAATATACTTTCTCAAGTTTCCCGATCCTGGTTTAACAAATGCTCAAATGCAATCGTAAATCTAACTCAAAATTCTACTAATCGTATTTCGGAGAAGCACAAAAAGTTTAATCCAAAATTTTCAATTAGCAGGATGAAAAAAAGATTTGCAAATCTATATTTATACCCTTTAACGATTTCGTTGAAACACATCCGTAGATATAAGTGTAATTTTACGCTCCCATGTTTTTATATTGGTGGATCGTCTGTTTCTTGTAATTTTCTTCTCTGTAAACTTTAGGTTTGAGACATGAGCTCCCAAATAGAGTGAAGTTCACTCATGGCAACACCCCTAAAACACCCAAATGCACTGTAGATGAGCTTTAGTAGCATAAAAATGACTAGAGTACACAATCTTAGGAGGCAAGAATTCACTAAAATATAATCAAATCAATTATTTTAACTAAAACTAAAAGTATGAATAACAATAAGTCTGCCTGTCGCAGTAAATCCAAGCATAGAAATTATGTAAAAAATGCATTAAAAGCAGATTTAAAAGCATTCAGGTCAGCAAAATGACAAATTTCATTTAGAAGATCGTTCCATAGTTTGTTATAATATTGAACAAAACAATTGGAAAAATGACTAGTTCTGGAGTTAATATTGGAAAATTAATATTGATTCAGAGCTAAGGTACGTCTAGTAGGTCTATTGTGGATAAAAGGCGTAGGTAGATTCAAGCACAAGGGACGGTTAACATTTTAGAAAATCTTGTACAAGAGAGATAAACCACGATTTTTTCTACGTTTCTCCAAATCGATTGTTAAATCTGGTAAAATGAAAGGAATACAATTTAATATCTCGGGCTAATAATTTAAGATGACACCTAATTGTAGAAAGCCATATAGGCATACAATACTCAAAATATTGAAAGATGAATGCAAACAAAAGATTTTTAAATCACATTATCATTACCTAGTTATTGCCCAGTCTTTTTGTGTAATAGATTCTTCTCATAAATAAGCTCATCTTCTATCAAAACACCTAAGAGTTTAAGTGAGCAAGAGACCATAAAATTAGACCAACAAATAAAAAATGGTGGATGACGAGGGTCATTAGTCCTCAATCTACTTAAAGTTAAACATTGTTTCTTGCAAAAATTTAGCTTCATACCTCACTTAAGACACCACGACTTTATTGGGGAGAGATCGCACTTCAGGGAATCAGCCACCGAAGCACGATCACTAGAAGAGTTAACTGAGGCGTACAAGGGACTATCCTAAGCATAGGCAATTAATTTATTTTTCTAAATTTGATCAAAGACGGAAGTATACAATGTCAAAAACAGATGGCCCAAAACACTACCCTGTGGAACGCCAGATAAAACCGGTTTTATCTGGCAGGACACAAATTCTTTGAATACATTGATAATTGGACCGCTAATGTCCATCAATTGCAACTTATACAATGAAGCCTTGCAATTAAATCAAAAGCAGAACTAAATTAGAGGAAAATAACCTTGGCCTAAGAGCGATCATCAAAATAGGATTGCATATCATGGGTTAATACCAATAAGATATCAGTAATGCTAAGACATTTTCTCAAACCAAATGGCATAGCAGGCAAACGATTTTTGGAATTTACAAACTTGTATATTCTTCTTACTAATTACTTTTCATAATCATCTGAAAGAAATTGAGTATTAGAAATTTGTCTAAATTCCAAAGGAAATTGTGTAGGAGAGGTTCCTTTAAGAATTAGAGAGACATTGACAGTTCTTTAGGACACTTAAAAAATACCAGAGGGCAAAGGACTTCTAAATATCTTTGCAGTTTTAGGAGCCAGTTGGTTAGATAAAGTTTTCGGAAAAAGTGGAAAATTTAATTTAGATCAGTACCACTGAATGAATCCAAATCATCTAAATAATATTTGAATTATTAGGCAAAATATGAGAGTTCTCGATTGGGATTACAAGTCAAACGGAGATCTAGTTATTGGTCACTTTGCTCTCTCTGAAACACAGATGACAAAAATTGAGCCTTAACAGATGTTCCAAAAATCACTGTTCCATTGTCTATTCGAATCAGTGGTAATGCAGAAGCAATTCCAAAAGGAAAATTATTTAAAGTGTACCACCATTTGTGTGGTTGGGATGCATTGGTCAGAATTTTATGTATATGACAATTATATCCTGCTTGTGCTTAAAGATAAACAGATTAAGCGAGAAATCTGAGCTTTACATAATATTACCATAACAATCTAGATTTATTGCGAGACCAGAGGTGATAAACAGATTGCTTTTCTCGGTAAGCCATTCTACAATCATCAGTAGCCCAAGAACGTATGTTTTTTGTAATATTGTAAAATGGTTGAGAGAAACAATAAAATAATTATATTGGCTAAAACTTGTATTTTAGTCTATATCTTATGATTTTACGAGGAATTCTACGGTTTATTATATTAACAAGGGCAGCATTCAAATTATCAATAGGATTATGAGATTTATATATATATATATATATATATATTTCTTCATTGTAAATAATACTCGGCCGTAATATGGCAGTACGAAATTCTAAGTAAATTTATTTCATTAAGATGGAAATTATTCATAATTTAAAAATGCAATTTAGAAAAATATAGAGTACATCTTTCCTTAACACGTTAAAGTTTATTAACATTGTTTTCATTTAATTTCACTACAAAATAAAAGCTTAAAAATGCCTCAAATCTGATTACCCGTAATTTTTACGCCAAACGTAAATGTGCAATTAACGAGAACGACTATCATAAGGAAGAGGGTGGTAATTAAGCGTACAAGGGATGATAAAGCAAGGTGAGAACGTGGTAAATAGGCTAAAAAGAGGAGAAAAATTTATTTTAAGGGAGTCTTCTTAAGTATAAAAATATTTAGGCGGTTTTCTGCGTCATTTTCACACTCTTCGCCTAATTTCAAGAGAATACGACGTTGTAAAATGAAAAACAATGAGAAGGAATCAATTAATGATTTTTAATATCGTTTTACAGTCAAAGTGCCCATTATTTTTATTATGTAGAGAATAAAGAAAAAATCATTATCTTCAGGCAACTTTCAGTATGCTATGTACTGTTTACGTGAAATTTCTGGCTGATTCCTAATAATTTCACAAAAACAGAGGGAGCCATAGGGTCTAGGTTGAAAACCATTTGAATACCGCATCAAGGCAAATATTGAGAAAATTAATTTTGATAAAGCAAATAAGGGTAGAATTACCTTCATGAATTATTAAATACATAATGAAGAGAAACTCGCCATGTCAACATTTATTATCCTTTTGAAAAAAAGATAATAACGTTTTTCAATATATTATTATTTTATCACTGTATAGAATTATGTAGCCCAAGAACGTATGTTTTTTGTAATATTGTAAAATGGTTGAGAGAAACAATAAAATAATTATATTGGCTAAAACTCTTTATATTTATTGAGGTCTGGCTTAAAACTTTAAATAAAACACTGATAGCTGATTTTCTCCGTCTTCATCTTCATTAGGTTAAGTTTTCAATGCTGTCTGACTTGATTAGGTAAATAAACGTGTCTAAAGCTTAAGACCAACTCTGTCTGTTCTACGAGATTTGGTATAGGATTGAAAGAACGTCCTCTTTAACATTCAATTAATTGCTCACCATAAAAAGTATGTGTGTGTGGTGAGTAGCGAATAATGGCATAAATGTAGAAACTGTTATATTTTGTATTCCTTCCATTTTACCTAAATGCTATCTATCACCCATCTGTTTCATCAATTTTCCGTTTTCCAAATGTAATTAATGGATTCAAGATTAGTTTTAATAATTGTGCACGAATAATCGATATGTTTAAAAGAGGTGCCCAGAGGAACCCATTAAAATATTAGTGTTTCCTCAACTTAAAAGATATTACTCAGGAGAGAAAGGGAGCCGGTACTCCCCTCCACCTCCAACTTCACCCTTTTTAAACTTTCTGCCAGGTTACTTGGAATTTCACACCAAGGCATGAGGCTGAGATTGAAGGCAACCTCCCCACCGTCTTAATCTTCTCACCCCCTCGAGTCGGGAGATTACTCGTCTATTTGTAGTTTACCTCGAACAACATTTATGGCTCAAGCCGCTGGTCGTTCTGTCAAACCCGCAAGGACACCCTCGGTTGTCAGGAGCCGATTATGAAGGTTGAGAAGGCCCCTCTCTCTCTCCCTGTTTTAGAGAAATTCGGGTATACGAGAGGCCATCAATAAGTTTTGCAAATCGTATATAAGAAAACATAGATATGAAAAAAAGTGTTTTTTTATTATTCAATATAACTATCCTTGACTTCAATACACTTGTGCCACTTGCCCCTAAAGCTTTGAATTCCCCAACACTAGAAATCTCCCGACTGCTGTTCAATCCACTCCTGGACGGCGAGCTGGACATCTTCATCGTCCCAAACGAGCGTTCAAGCAGTGCAACTTTGAGCTGGTGGAATAAAAAGTAGGCGCTAGGGGCCATATATGGACTGTAGGGGGGAAGCTTAAGCTCCTCGAATCCACACTAACACATGGCAGCTTGTGCAACTCTGGCCTTGTGGACTTTGACGACGTTGAATGCGATCATGGGGCGTGAGGTTTCTAGGTACCCAAATGACAGAGACCTTTTTTATGGCCAAATTGTATCAGATGATGTTGATAATACTTCCATGTGATATTCTAAGTTCTCTCGATTTCTTCGACCTTCACCTTTCGATTTTCGAGGATCATTCTCTTCACACGGGCTACATTGTCCTCGTTGGTCACGTCTGACGGGCGTCCTGTACGGCTCATCTTTAAGGGACTCACGACCATGGCGGAGCTCCCTATTTCAGCGAGCAATGGTTGAATAGAAAGGGGCAGTGTGGGTGTACACTGCAACCATGCCTTCATGGATCTCTTTTGCATTTTTGCCTTCCTTGGTCAAATATTTGATCATTGCGCGGTGCTCAACCTTCTCCATTGCTGAAAAATTAGTGACTGACGATCTGCGATCAGCTACTTCTTCTTAAATAGACGAGGCAGGTGCGTGCGGCTCAGGTCTTGACTTGTAATAACTTGTCCTAACACCCCCACAAACAGCCATCCCCCTTCCTCTGTTCTTCAGTTCCGATTCGCAAAACTTACTGACCGCCCCTCGTATATGCACCTTTCAAAAGATCACCCACAAATTCGGTTAGACGACGCTTCACCAAACGGAGGTTTGCTTGAACGACGCTCTCATCAGAAAAGTGTTTAGTGACGGTCGTAGGTCATGGAATATCTGAACATCACACTCGTATCTTCTGGTCAGGAAAAAGAGTCTCTTGAGGCAACGTCAGCCCTTCTTTAACCGCCTTTGTATCAAGGATTGGAGAAGTAGTCCTCCGAACTACTTCTGGTGACCTCTTAAGGGAAAAGAGAGTTGATAGCTGGCTCAATCCGAGATAGAGGAGTCATCTCCCGCCTCCCTTCGAAGTTAGACAGGTGACCTCTTGAGGACAAGAGGCCCGATAGCTCGCTCAATCCGTGTTTAGAGGAGTCATCTTCCCCACCACCATCAAAGTTCGTCCGGTGACCTTTTGAGGACAAGAGGCCTGCATCTAGCTAAAGTAGAGTTTGGAGAAAGTAGCATCACCCTCTTCGGGTTCCCGGCTACATCCGTGAGTAACCAAGGTCACCAAGACCCCCCTCCCTTCCAGGTTGGCCCCGCTGTTCTTTCGACGTTCAAAGGAACTAAATCACTCACTAACCTAAATCTTTCATTATAACCATTAAATAACCCTGGTTATTCAAATAGTATTCAGGACCTAATTCCATCTAATTTATGTACCTATATATCCAAATTTATTCTGTACCTTTTATCTAGTAGGTATTTAAATCTATTTTTGTCGTGTTTGGAATATTCCTTGGTCACGCAGCTCCAGCTATCTATTCAAATCGCACTCTTAGAACAATAATATTTCTTTCCTTGCTTACCCTACCTTAGAGCCTGTATGCGTATATTCCTTGCCTTACTTCGAAAGGGTGCACTTTTTGATATTTATTGAAGAGCGAGAAAAATGGAAAGGAATAGAGGGTCGAGTTCAAGTCAAAGTCGGGAGTGAAAATCTAATTGAAAATTTGTTGTTTTTTGATATATAGAATTATAAAAATCAATAATTTCTATCGTGTCGATAGATCGCCGTACTGGCGCTGGAGGTAGCTGAAGTGCAGTAGTCGAATTCTTGAAGAATAAAGTCCATTAGCGAACGATTTTGGATTGCTTCTAGGTCGTGAGGAGTAAGTTGATCAAGGCGAGTAAGGTGAAGCCTTGCGAGAGTTTTAGCTTCCTTTTCTTCTTCTAAAAATAGAGAGAATAACATCGATGCCATTCCACTTTTGTTGTAAACCTATCTGTAGATATTTGTAAAGATCCTTTTGTGTAAAGCAGCATTTCTCTCACTGGTTGTTTTTCAATAAGAAAACTCCTTTTATCTGTGGAGAAGATATATATACGATGTAATGCAGCGGACACGATATTTCCTCTTTATCATAAATTTTACAAACTGCATTCAGGTTTCTGTTGGCTTCTGTTCAATTGATTTTTCGGGATAAAAAACGATCATCGATGTCCAAATTTTGATAAACTTCTGAATTTTTCTCAAAAAAGCACTTTGTATCATGCAAATAAAACATCCGCATTTTCATACTTTTGAGATGCCTTGAAATTCCAAGAATTTAATTCATCAAAAGGAGATGGAAACTAGTTTTCCAACGTGAGAGATGTGAAAAGCCCCTAATTAACAGAAGCGTTATTTAAACCCTTTATAAATTGACGCATAAGAGGTTATTCACTCCCTAGAGAGGAATTGAAGGCAAAGAGAACGAAAAGAGGAAGAAATGCGGGCAAGAAAACATAGAAGGAAATGAAAGGAATAGAAAAAAGAGAGGAGAAAATGAGGGATGAGGAGAAAGATATGAAGAAATAATTGCAACATAACATAGAAATCAAGAAATGAGAGCAAAATAACAAAGAACGAATAAAGAAAAGCAAGTAAATGGATGTACTAAGATGTGAAGCCAATAAATCAGATAGGTAAAAATGGAAGCGAGAGAACAGAGAGAGTAATGAGAGCAATAAATGAAAACAGGAGAACATAGAAAGGAAGAAATGAGCTCATCAAAGCAGAGAAATTTTGTTTCTTAGTCGAATAGTATTTTAAAGACTCTGATTAGTTTATTAAAGACAAAGATTCTATTTTAATGACCAATTTGTATTTATAGAATTCGACTTGTATTTAAAAGGCTTCGATTATTATTCTTATAATGACTACGATTAGTATTTTAAGAAGCGATATATATTTTAAAGACTATGGTTTATATTTTAAAGAAATCTATTTGTATTTTGACGACAATAATTTTTATTTTAAAGAATTACGAGTACATTAGTATTTTAGAGATCAAATTGCATTCGACGTCTTCGATTAATATTATTAAGACTCGGGTTTGTATTTTAAAGACTTCCATTAGTATTTTAGAGACCGATATTATTAAAGCAAGCAATTTGTACAGGGTGATCCCCCTAAAACGGGCCCCAAATTTCGATAGGCTTGATTTCTTAATTTTCTGCAAGGATTTAATTAAACTTTGGTAATAACTAGTTTATTGTGTTGAAAACATCATGCCAAAACATGAGACTCTTTGGACTTTTCTTCTTCATTCTAGAACACGTGTTCGAGATCTTCTCCATTTAGCTCTGTGTATTTCTTGAGGCGCAGCACAAAGTTGTCCATGGCGTCCTTACAAACCAACCGACTAATGGATCTGATCTCCTCTCTGATGGCTTCCTTGAGTTCCGTGATGGTCCTGGGTCTCCCTGATTACACTCTGTCTTTAAGGTGGCCCCAGAAAAAGAAATCTCGGGGGCTAAGGTCAGGGCTGTGTGGTACCGGCTCAATATCAGTTTTGAGACTGATCATACGCCAACCAAATTTCTCTTTTAGCCAATCTCGAGACAGGTTGAAGGTGTTCACCAATAGCGACGGAAACAGGGTCTGTAGCTCCCTCTTAAAGGTTTTAAAGACTCCAACATACTGCTCATTGGTGACTGTCACTGCCGTGCTAGATTCCTCAAAGAAGAGTGGTCCAATGATACATCTGGCTGAGATTGCAGTCCACACCGTGCACTTAGGGGAGTGTAGAGGCTTGGTGGCTACCTGATTTGATCTGGAGATCCCCAAGAAGCCATTTTTTTCGAGTTGAGCTTTCCTTCAAGATAGAAGTGTGCTTTATCTGGGGTCCAAAGGAGGTTAAGGAAAATTGGGGTCTCTTGAATCTTCTTTAGTATCTTGACTGCCATAGCCTTTCCTTGCTCCTTGTCTGAGGTTGTACGGGTCTGTTTTTTTCTGTATTCTGTATGAGTAGGCCTTTATATCTATTACTAGCTCTCTTCTGCAAGTCTAACATGATATACCAAGGGACTGACTTCGCTTGCGCAAAGAATATTTTGGACTCTGCTGAACTGATTCTTTCAAGCACTCGACTAGTTCAGCTGTACGCTTTCTGGGGCATCCTGAATGGCTTGGACGGTTGTCACTAGCTGCATTGAGGTTCTCCACTGTCTCATAGTTCTTGAAGTGGTCCAGCCATACCTGAATTCTGCTCTTGGATGGGTGCTTTTTCACATTCGAACTGATGCACGAAAGTGTCCTGCACTTTCTTGAAATAGCCTGTCTTGTAGTAATGTTTGACGCAGTATATTCTTTGCTAGAGCTAGTATTGAAGTCTAGTTGTGTTTACAGGCATTGCATCTGTCATGTCTTGCAAAGTAAGGCTGATTAGTGAATGAATGAAAGATATATCACAAAAAGTGTGTGCAGGCCCGATTTGTATTTTAAAGATATCGATTTGCATTTTAACGAATTTGCTTTGTATTTTATAGAATTCTATTAGTATTTTAAAAACATGAAATTGTATATAACTACTTCGATTTATATTATAAAACCATGGGTTAGTATTTTGAAGAATTCCATTCGTATTTTAGGGGCCGATATTTATAAACAAGCGATTTGTACTTCAAGAGTTCAATTTATATTTAACGATTTCGGTTAGTATTTTAATGACAGCAATTTTAATTTAAAAACATTGGTTTGTATTTTAAAGAAATTACTTTGTATTTTAAAGACTTCAAATAGTATTCAAGTAGATTGATTATTATTTTGAAGAAGACTATTATTATTTTTTAGGACAATTAGTATTTTGTAGAGATTGATGAGTATTTTAATGACTATGAATATTTCTTAAAGACTTTGATTTGTATTTTAAATGATTCGATTACTATTTTATCAACTTCGATTGGTATTTTAAAGATATGGATTTGTATTGAAAGAAATCTATTCGTATTTTAAATATTTCGATTAGATATCAACTTAAACGATGATTATATCATTTAAAGTAGATTAAGATCCCAATGTAAGTGTACCATTATATGATTTATTTCTAATATATATATATATATATATATATATATATATATATATATATATATATATATATATATCCTAAGAAGTACAATAACGTACATGTAAATGCAGGAAAGAAACTACAGTGTTACGATCAATTTATTTGCAAACCCAGGTTTCGACGGAAAGATCCACCTTCATCAATAGCTGATAAACTAAGGAATACAGAGATGATTCACACATGGGCACACAAATTTTCAACTCAAAATGTAATTATGGGCGCGGTATGGGTGAACAGCGGCAATTTTGAGTAGAGGAAGGACAAATCATCTGCTTATCAAGGGATTAGTGTTGAATTGCCTATCGTAAGTATTAAAGTCTGGGATTCTTTAATAAGAGCTGATTCTATTGGACACCTATGTATATAATTGTGAAAATTGTAAATTGTTTTCCATTACCAATGTCAGTTGAATGGTTTTCTTTCCACATGTGAAGAAACAAACTAGAAGAAAGACTTCCACGGCGCATGTTGCATTTGTGTTCCTTCATTCTCTTGTAGAATCTACTGCTTTCACAACGTACTGCATGTATTTACTCGGTAAAGATAGTTTCCCAAGTGTTGTAGCTTCAAACCTTAACTTAAAATTTTAACAAAATTTGAAATGATAAATACCTTGTAACATAACATATCCTATTAGTAAATACATACAGGTTATTTTTTTAATATAATGAAAAAAAAAGCAATTGTACACATACCGATACATTAATGGAAGGTATTTTCGCTTAAGAGAGTCTCTGGAGTGTTTGATGTTTACAGACTTTCGTGTAAATAAAACAGTAGTCTGCCATCGTGTTTGTGTTCTATCAGCCTTGATATCTCTCTTCCATAATCTTGATATCTATATGAAAACGCTCTCCGTGTTCATCACTCATGTTTCCAAGATTAGCAGGAAATTCATTAAAATTGCACTTAAGGAAAAGAACCTTTATGCTCATGTTCAGCATTAACGATGAAAGCTATCAAATAATGTCTCTACTGCATCCTTGTAGTTAGCAGCCTTATTGTTTCCAAGAAATCCTTTCAAAACAGCCTCAAATGAATCGCATGCTCATTTTTCTATGTCAGTCATCGAACTCGCAAGGTTTTGGTTTTTTATTAACTTTCTGATATTTGGCTCATCAAAAACTCCAGCCCTCATTTAATCATAACTTAAGCCAAGAAATATTGTACATAGGATTTTGAAACAGTCACCCTCCACGTTAAGAGCTTTCACAAATTGTTTCATCAGCCCCTAGTTTAATATGAAAGGGTGAAAAGAAGATTTTCTCTCGCCCAACAAGTGGTTAGTGTATAATATTCTTCTCGTCAACAGTCAAACTTTTTGTTTCCAATGTTTGTCCTTGTCTTGGCTGTCCCATAAACAGAGGAAATGTGGATATTTTATATAACCACCAAGTAAATAATTTACCATTTTTATATGCACACATATGATCTATTTGTGTTCATATATTTGAGTAAATCTAATACAGATCTTATTTGTTCATGTTTCTCTTTTAAATGCACAAAGTGACCAATAGAAATTGCACCAAACGAGTTTCCATTATGGATTAACACACATTCTAAACTCTTCTTTGGACATTAAATAATAGGTCTATTCACCCAGATCATACTCTGAATCACACATCACGTTTAAAAAGTCCCGCCACATCACAACAGTAAAACAAATCTTTTTCAGTTTTAAATAATGCCAAGAGATCTCTCTCCCTTTTCCCATAAAACGTTAAATTTGTTTTTTTGAGCAACAAATTCTTCTCTTCAATTCTAGAAGCTAAAGATTCTGCTAACCTGTTGACGGGCCTAGGTCTCTAACTAAATCATTCAGTTTTAATTGGCTGAGGTTTCCACCTTCTAAAAATTGATGTTTTTACAAGGTCTTGATCACTGTCAAGTTCATTGCTTACATCAGATTCACGTATATTACTCACATCGTCCAGTGAAAGAAGTTCCTTTATGTCGCCTAATCTTGCTATAACCAGAGGTCTGTGTGAGACAAAAGAAGCAATCATTTACACGTGTTTTTGGCTCCTGCCCCACCATAGGGATGCCAAATCATAGTTGTTTCCTTATACCCTTTGTCCATTGGCGTAGATTTTCAACACATGGTTTACAAATAATGTGCGGGGCACACGGTTTATCTTTATCACCCAATTTAATGTTAAAGTCAGACAAATATGCTCTTTTCACAAAGATCCTAATGTTTATTGTTCGAGTTGGTACAGTAAAACAACCACATATATAGCAAAACGAGTCAGGAGAATTCAAACATTTCCTTCGTAATGAGGCCATAGTACTGAATGTTATTTCATAAAACACATCTGAAAAAATGCAAAATTATATTCTACCCAAATGCTTTATATATCTAGATGTGCATACATAAAGAGAAGTCTAAATACAGAGATAAAACCAGTCAATGGCTTCACCATTCCGCTCTACTGGGATTGCTTGCGCTTCGCTACTAAGATTAAATTTAAATGCTAAAAAAAGCAGCCATGGTTAAATTTTTATAAATTTTCTGAACTTCGCCAATTATAATAATTTTAAAAAGAAATCTAAAATAAATTTCCATCATTTCAAAATATCACGTTGCTAAGATATAGTTATAGAAAAAGATATATAAAAATAAATTTTCTGAACTTTACCATTTGTAATTCTTTAGGTTTTAAAAAATTCACAAAATTTCGATACTTATATTTATTTCTGAACGAAACGTTGCTTTTCGTTATTATAAAAGAATTGTAAGAAATAACTCTTATAAAAGGAAACATGAGTAATAACCAAACTAAGATGAAATTAATATTCAATACTCAAAAAAATCCCGTCTTAAATTATAGAGATAGTGATGATGATGATGATGATGAAATAAGAGAATACCAAACGCCTCCACTTCCGTTCATTTGGCCTTAAGATAGCCTGCTACTATGAGTGGGAGCAATATTGACCGGTCTAGAAATAAAAAACTTGGCGTGATAGAAGGAAACTATTGCCATTTTTAAACTCAGTGAGCATGAATTTCACAAGAACCGGTCTCAAATTAAAATTTGTTGACAAGTGTTATCGAATGAGTTGAATTTTATTTAATAAAAATTATTACAAATCGTGGCGTTCAGAAATGTATTAAAATCCAAACAAGGAACGTTGGAAGACAATGATTTTCCTTTTCGTTGATCGTCCCAATATTTTCGTCTCAATTGATTTGGTGAGAGTTGATCATCTCTCCAAACGGCTCTATGGTATATTACTATTCTTGTCCGTAGTTTCTTTCCCGTCTGCCCTATGTACATCGAAGGGTATTCGTGAAATTTGATTCCTTACATAATCTCGGTTTGCTCCTTTCCGCTCCGTTTTGTCTGTCCCTTTAGTAAGATGTCCGCGTATGGTGTTTGTGGGTTTGTGTGGTATCTCTTTGTTCTATGGATGCAGGAGTCTTGTCGCTATTTCTAAAGTTCTCTGTATGTTTGGAGGTGTAACTCTCTTGCTTTGTCTTGTTTCGTCGTCTCGATTTCGTGGTCTTCGTGGTGACTTTATAAATCGCTTAGGAAAATTTTTGGTGGAGAGGAATTTACTAATATGTCTTTCCTCTTGTTTCCGTAGTTGATAGTTGCTGAATTGTGTTCTGCCCTTTTTGTACATACTCGTAGTTTTGACAGTGATTTTCTTGTGTGTGATTGAAAGAACACTGGAAATCCAAAACACTGTCTGTGTGAGTCTTCTTTCTCTATACTGTTGTGTGTAGAGTTCCATCAAAAGAGCGCATCATCCGAACATCAATATGTGGTAGTTTTCGGTCCTATTCTAACTCGATAGTAAACTGTATTTCGGGAAATACAGTTAAACTTGTCTAGCCTTAATATAAAAATCAGTTCTCCATGCGACACTTCTATAAGTTTAAAGAAGAATTACTCAGCAAGGATAATGATGGATATATGGTGAGTTATGGTGTTGAATCATTATTAACTAACATTCCCCTCAATTATACAATCAATTAAAAAATATTAAATAAAGTGTTCCATTCCAAACATAATTTTCAAGGATTTTCACGAAGCTAATTCAAAGAGGCGCTGGAATTAACACTTTTTGAATCTTGGTTCACTTTTAACAATAAAGTTTGTTGCCAGATTGATGGTGTTGCAATTAGCTCTTTAATGGGACCACATATATCTGATTTTTTATGACACATCTCAAAGATGAAATGTTTTTCACTAATTTAAATTATAAACCCTCTTTGAATCGCCGTTTTGTTGATTATTCCTTTGCAATTTTCGATAACCCTGCACATAGCCAACTTTTCTTAAATATTTTGAGCACTTTACATCCCAACATCAAATTAACCATGGAAGTACATTCAAATCATGAGATGCCTTTTCTTGGTCTTCTAGTCACCCGTGATACTCGTAATGAGCAGAGAAAATTTGAAGATCCATTTACCTGAAAAAGACTTTCACAGGACTAGGCTTAAATAACTTTAGTTTCTGTGATTTTAAATACATTATATCCATAATAAAGTCCTTACTACATAGAAGTTTCTCTCTAAAGTCTACATACCATTTAATTCATAATGAATTTATTTGTCTTCAAAGAAATTCATAAAGAATTTCCGTCTAACTTGTATGATAAGAGTTTTAAAAAAGTTGCTTGATAAACTCATTGACCCCCCTCAACGCTTTAACCACCAAATAGTTTTATAAACAAATTATCAATAAAAGGTTTCTTCAGCTCTAAAGATCCTCTCTCTTTAGAGTTCCTCAGTGATGTTGTTTATTTATTTAAATTAAGTTAGAAGAGGTGTTCTATTAGGCAACACGCCATAAATTGTAAAACTGATAATTCTATTGGTAATTTTAAAGTATTAGCCTTTAATAACCAACAACCATGCCTAAGAAGCCTTGAAACTTTATATATCAATGAAGATTTAAGTGCAATATCGTTATTAATTAACTAAATTTCAACTACTGTTTGGCTAGTTGTTTTTTTTTAACTAAATTTAACTTGTGTTTGGTTAGTTGTTTTTTAACATAATTTAACTTGTGTTTTGTTAGTTGTTTTTCCATCTCTCTCAATGGTCACTGTAACCTATAAATATAAGCCCCGTTTCAAATCCCCCATTCACTCTCTATGATGGATTCACTTTACTAAGAACCAAAAGCAACCCATTTTTCTGTTAAATGTTTTTTTACTCTTACAGTTTTTAATTAATTAATTTTTACAAATTTTAAAACAAAGTTTTAATTTATTCTCATTATTGTTGATAATCATAACCATTTTTTTAGTAAGTTTTAAAGCAAATTTAACTACTATCAGGTCAATTACTCTGACAGTTTGTAATTAATTCATTTAAAAACTAAAATTAAACAGATTATAAATTTATTCTTGTTATTATAGTTGTTTATCTTAACTACATTTTTAGTCAGTTTTAAGGGAAATTTAAATATTGCCAATTCCTATTTTAAATTTTAAAGCTAATATTTTTAATTATTTCACATTTTATTGATATTTTATCATTGTTACATTTTAAAGCGTTTCATTGTCTTATTGACCACTACCTTTTTACGTTTTCTTCATATGTATTAATTTTAGTAACCTTAAATTTTAGACTGAAGATGAAAACTTGTAGTTTTCGAAACGTTGTGAAAATTAAGAGATGTTACATCCGTTTCTGGTGGCTCGAGGATTTATCATATATATATATATATATATATATATATATATATATATATATATATATTATGGCGCCAGTCCAGTAACTTCATGTACATAGATTGTGCTAAATATATAGAGGATAGAATTTTATTAAAAATCACGAAATTTGCTGATGATATAAAACTGAGAGGATAAATTGTTACAGTTTTGATGGATATAAAGTTCAAATAGCACTCAAAAAGTTTGTAATGGTCAATAAAATTGCAGATATGCCTCAATACAGGCAAGTTTATAATATCTTACAATCAACGAAAAATTAATTTTATCATTTCACGAATATAAGTGCGTAATATAGGCACTAAATAAATATACTAGTCTCTATCAAAAACGATGTGAATTTTCAGAACAATGTGTGGAGGTTCTGTAAAAAAGCCAAACAAATTCTTAGGTTCTCCTTGTGTTTATGGGCAAAATATAAGTAAATGGTAATTTTATTGGCATTGAAATGTGCTTACCCCATTTGGTGAGGAACTGGTATCGGTTCAAGTCTGCTCCACGATAAAACAGATAAATATTGCTACACCCGTCAAACTTTTGCAAATTTATCTATTTGTATTATACCTAATAAACGTCGAAATAATTATTTCACGGTAGAGAAAGGAACTACAACTTTCTCTTTATTCGAGAAAGAATCAGTCCCTCGCTGGATTACCTGTCAGAGCTGTGTTTGCTTTCGGACGCCACTCGCCCCCCCCCTCCCCTCCACTGCGATAACACCGTGTTCAGCCAGATTAACTCTACCATCATATCACGATGCAAGTTTGACCGTCTGGACGACTCGTTATCACGAAGTGTGCTTGCATAGACTGGCGCCAAAAATCCTCTATTGACTGCCAAGCCCTAAGGTGTCTATCGGACCAGCCACCCGGCTATATAATGGTGAAGCTCACCATTTCTTGAAGAGATTGAAAACCCGCCATGCACTCCTTTTAGACTGCCGGCTGTTCCCGTGAGACCATGTAACCCGTCGTCGAGTTATCGTACTTCGTCGAAAATCTCACTAGCAGATCTACCTTCGTTAAGCTTTGACCCCTGTTCAGAGGGAAGCTATCGAGCCCCCTTCTTCCTGGAAAGTTGTGAGACCCTCTCATCTTTACAATCCCTTCAAAACTCCTGTTCTTTCGAGACTAAGACTCCCTGCC
The DNA here is from genome assembly GCA_963969495.1 of Ceratothoa steindachneri. Classification (NCBI taxonomy): domain Eukaryota; kingdom Metazoa; phylum Arthropoda; class Malacostraca; order Isopoda; family Cymothoidae; genus Ceratothoa; species Ceratothoa steindachneri. The sequence goes on along the minus strand of OZ018317.1, from coordinate 151,153,057 downwards.
TATCTGTAGAATCGTCGCGAGGTGAGATGAAGTCTCTCTGGAACAGAGAAAATCTCATTCTTCATCATGAATCAATATAACCACATCTTCGAGTCCTTCCCGTCCGGATTCCCCGAAGTTACTTATTGAAGACCTGCGCTTTTGTCTTCCACGCCCTTCCAATTCGCCCGCGCTTGAAGGTTAAGCGATCTTGTATGGTCATCTCCAGATTAACTACTTTTATATATATATATATATATATATATATATATATATAGATATATCAATTGCCCCCTTTTTTATATATATTAAAATTATATTTTTAAGAAATGTTCTTTATATATCCTTTGAACTGTAACTTGGCAAACAATTAGTCGAAACCCGGTCAACCGTAAATCGCACGCTTTATTAATCGCCTCAGAACATATCCCAAGCGGCCTTGGTCAGCTGTCTGCCCGTGCTTGTGTACGACTCTCTGCACCAAGCTAGTCTACACAGGCATACCTCGACAAAAGAAATATTACGAAAAATTTGTATTGTAATATTATTTTCCGAACCATATGAGGCCTCTATATTTTTTATGGCTGGATATAGATGAAAAGGCTCGTTCAATATTTTTCTATTTAATGCACTTGATGGTAAGTTAAGCGCTAACATATTAACTTAAAGTATTAGCTAGACTTTATTACAAGTTTCCTCAGCGATCGATTCATGAGTTGAGTATTAACGGCAAGGATGTGTTTGTGTAATGGTCTGAAGAGCTGAGAAACTCTATATTGGTTCACATAAATGCTAGTAAGCTATTATGTTTTGGTTTCGACGATGCTGGGGCCCCACTGGTTGCTTTTATTGAAGGGCTACTTCAAATATAGGATGCGTTGGATGAGGGAGCTTTTTATGGAGATTAAATTTCGCTGAATAAAATAGAATAGGTAGCCCTCACAAAAACCTTTCTTTATGTCAGAATGGAAGTAAGGTGAAGAGAGTGGCAAGCTAGAAAATTAAATATTTAACATTATTTTCCAATTATAACAGTGATTTTCGATGTCTGAAATGTTTTTTTTTATGGAAGATTCGTAGTTTTAGAAGAGTATTAATGAAATAGAAAAGAAAGCTCGGAGAGATCTCTTCCAGATGCTTTCTCCGGAATCGAGAAGTTCCGGTCATTGTGTAAGCATCACAGTGCCGAAAAGTTGTGTGCCATATGGTACAAGAGAGTGTGACTCCTCATATGGAGAAAGGAAAAAGCTAGAGGTCAATAATATTTCATTCTAGTTCAGTAAGGGATTGACGACGGAGCTTGAAAAGAAATTGTTTAGGATTCAAAGGGGAAGAGAATCAAATTCTGTGGGCTTAGAAATCCTTTGATAGATATAATTTCGACTAAAAACGTAGCAATTTAAATTGCTAAGTGTACGGTGGGAACATTTGAAGAATAGCGGTCCCTTCTGACTCTTTTGAAAAGTTTTGGTACTAGGTTTGCTCATTTAAAGCATAATGCTCATGTAAACAACTGAACACACATATATAGAGACATTTTGTTCGGTTGCATAAGTTATTATGGCAATCTTATTCATATTCACCCGAGGAAAATGGTTTAATCTTGTTAGAATTAATTTATTTATGTATCAATTGTATATATATATATATATATATATATATATATATATATATATATATATATATATATATATATATATATATATATATATATATATATATATATATATATATATATATATTTAAACACCACTTCTCTATCCTTTTAACGTGTAATTTATAAATTTACTAAAAAATATTTAATTGTTTCGTATACAAAATCGAACACCAATTTTGATCTCAAATAACGGAATCTTACCGACAAATCAGAGCGCAACAAACACACTCTCTTAATCCCCGCCTCATTGTTGCTTAAGATTCCTGACTCCGCCTGAAAGAGTAGGGTTAAAACTCTAATGGTAAATTTGTTTAACGTGTATTACAGGTTACAAAATTTGCGTTAATTAAATATTATTTTCTAATTATAGTTCTCTCATTTATATATACTATTTCTTAATCCTACACCCCTACAACTATACAAATTCCAATTTAACCAATCCCATTATACTATATTGTGTTTTATTTCGGAGTCGGAGATTGGCCGTGCTGGTGGAAGGAGGTGCATGTCGGTGCTCGTCCTGATTGCAGTGGTACAATATTACTCTGCGGCCTGCCTTAACAAATAACTATACAATGCCATGTGACGCGTGTGAAGTAAACATAGCTCAAAATAAAATGTTTTTAAAATGCACCCTGTGTTTAAAGCAATTTCACTTGAGCTGTATCGGAATTTTAGTCAAAAATTTTTAATTACTCAGAAAAATCAAGGGAGCCCGATGGTTGGGCAGCACATATAATGAAGCTAATTTGGAAAATACACTGGCAGAGTTCCACAACTTCAGATCAAAACTTCCGGAACTTGTAAGTAAAATAGAAAGCCTGGCGAAAAAAGTGGAGTCAAATACACACGGTATCAAAAACCTATCGAATAATCGACCCTCAAATGTTGACCAACCGTCAAATTCTGATGTTGTAACGGAAGCAGTAATAGAAACGCAGCTTATCAGGCGGAAAAAATGAACCTACGCATATATGGACTTACTCCGGAAGCCGGCTCCGAAGACATCGATACTTCCAAAACATTTGTATTGATAATCTTCCAATTTCCCGCGAAGAGCTTGAATCTGGTATTTTGAATGCTGAGCGAATTGAGAAAGGAGAACGCATCGAAACCTAGGCTCTTCGTGGTAAAACTTTCGTCTGAAGATCTGAAGCGCAAAATTTGATCTGCTGCACGCAACTTGAAAAATTATAACGAGTACATTAAACCGCGACCACCAGTGATAATCGCACCAGACCTAACCCGAAGACAGTAGGAAACCCGTTTCAAAATAGGAGAAGAACTGAAACGCAGGAAAGAAAATAACGAAAACGTCAAAATTAGAAACGACCAAATCGTTCAAATCAGTCATAATCCCCTGCGTTCCTGTGCTCACATTGGCGCCCAAAGCCAACTAGCAAGGAACTTCCACTAGGCCTACGCGCCTCCTGCAAATTTAAAAGTATTATTTTTGAATGCGCGAAATATCGTAAACAAACTTCATGAACTAAATGCTTTAGCAGACGATATAAAACCTGAAATAATTTCTATTGTCGAAACCTGGCTGCATAGTGGTGTTGAGCGTTCCATCCTTGGCTTAAAAGATTATATTATATTTAGAAAGGATAGATGCAATGGCTTAGACCCCCATGAAGGGATTCTCATGGCAGTGAAATCAAACTTGAAACCTATAATTGTTACCGGTCCAAGATTTGATAGCGAAATTTTAGCACTGGACATATGTTATAATTCAAATAAATTCAGATTAATCTCGGCGTATAGGCCAGGTTGGGGCGATTCCAATGCGAATAAAGATTTTGTCAAGAACCTGACGACACTGACTTGAGATATCGAAAACACGTATTTTGGGGGAGATTTTAATTACCCAAATATTGATTGGGGTTGATACGAGGGGCGGTCAATAGGTTTTGCGAATTGGTAGGGCAAAACAAAGGAAGGGGGATGGCTGTTTATGGTGGTGTTAGGACAAGTTAGGACAAGTCAGGACCTGCATCCGCACGCTCCTACCTCGTCTATTTAAAAAGCAGTAACTGATCGCATATCGTCAGTCACAACTTTTTTTAATAATGGGGAAGGTTGAGCACCGCGCAGTGATCAAATGTTTCACCAATACCACAAGGAACGTTATTAGGTCCACTAATTTTTATCATCTATATAAACGACCTGACTGACGTTATCAGCGAGCAGACCGAATCAAGTTATATCCAGATGATTCACAACTATACAAAAAATATTTAAATATACAAGACTGCCTTGAACTCTATGACAACATGATCAATATTCGCGAGTGGTTCGAAACATGACAGCTATGGATTAACTTGAGAAAAACCGAAGTCCTCCTCATAGGCCTCGGAAAATGGAACTTGAACTATTTCATCCAACACTATCACATCGGTGATGTGGAATTTTTTTGAGATCTGGGAGACTGCATGACAAATGATCTTTCAGTCAGCCGCATAATTTTGGTTATATCAGTTCCAAAGAGCTTTCGTAACTTCGGATGTGCGATTCCAACTTTTTATTTTCAAAATAAAGCAACACCGAAATATGGAGCCCCTCAAAGATCCACGATATTGAATGTATCGAGGGATTACAGCGGAAATTTACAAAAAACTTATAAAAAATGAGAAATACGCCGTATCTACAGTGCCTTGATTTGCTTGAGATTGAATCACTTCAAATACGAAGAATAAAATCCGATGTAGTCTATTTATATAAAATCATTCATAGGCTGGTCAAAATAGATTTCGACTCCATGTTAAGGTTTTAACCACAGACCAACAAGAGAACACTCCTTTAAAATAAATGTCGAATTTGCTAGAACAAATTGTAGAAAATATTCTTTCGCATGTAGAGTTGTGCCGATTTGGAATCAACTACCAGAATCTGTAGTAATTGCTAATAATGTTCAAACTTTTGAAAGATTATTGGAAAATGTAAACCGGACTTTTTTTGTAGGGGGCGCTCTTCAACGCTCTTTGAAGCTTTGTGCTTCCTGGATATTATGCATAACTATTAAATGTGTATATCATATCTCTACCTTTATGCCACGTAAGAGTTTTATGTACTTTTCTGAAATAAATGTTTTGTTTGTATGTTTATTTGCATTAAAAGTTATTTTCATCTATTCATTTAAAATATATAATATTTGTACTCCTAATTATTATTTTTCCTTCCATCTCACATGCTTAATTCCTGTAGACTAAGTTTACTATTTTTCAGGTAACCACCCATTTATTGAATTAAATATTATTTCATTTATACATTTCTAGTGTATAGTATTTGCTAATCTAATTATATTCCCATACATTAACTAAATCAATCAAAAGATCAAATTTATTATATATTTTTTCTTTTGTTTTCAATAAATTATTTTTATTCTTTATTACCCTCTCTTCATTTTTATTACACATTTTCAATCTAAAGATTTTTATGTGTGTATTCTCTATAGGAATTTATTTTACCATTCTGATTTCCTTACATTATCAGACAAGATATTGTGATAGATAATTTAGTTTATTTCAATAACGACCTTGTTAAAATTGGATACTTTGTATATTTGAAGAGGAGTGATAAAAATATAAGGATATGAAATAAAAAAGTTAAGATAATAATCTAATCCTATGTAGTTGCAAAGAAACTGTCAGGAAATTCCATCAGAAAAGAAAAGTTTGACAGAAAATTAATTATTGAGTTAGGTTGAAAAGTTTGTCTCTTTCTTATTCAGTAACCACTGATTACATACCCGTTTAGGGAATTATTTTTTAAAAATGAGATGACGTGCTGATTAAATGTACATTTTTCTATATTAAAAAAAATTTCCCCGTTTTAGAAAAAGATACTTCGTCCCAATCTAGAATTTAAATTACTTTTATGCAAAACATAACCCAACCTCTCTAAAAAATAGAGCAAAATTTATGCCATCAGCAGATCATTAATATAAAGAGAAAATAAGGATGGCTAGCCCAGGGATTCTTGAGGTACGCCTCTGATAACATCCTTCAATTCTGATTATAATGCCCAAATAGGCGTTCTATTCACGTTCATCAATCGAGAAAAAAGGAATGCGGGAACAAATTTTTACTCGACTTCCAGTACTAGTTTAAATGCTTCTAACCTCACCCCGGCGCTGTAGAATGAGTTTTAAATTTACTACATCGCTTCTTTACAGGATAAAACAGAGGAGGAAGGAAGAAATAATATAAATACATTTTTTCAATTCTTGGATAGGCAGTTCAGGTTTAAATAAACTACGTGGATCGGCGTGTGAGGATATATGTAAATGGCTTAAATAGGGTTTAAGCAGCCTTGGTATCAAATTAAGCTTTCTTGGCCCTTTAATAAATTGAATAATAAAACAATTCTTCTTCTGAAACTTAGAGCCACACATCTCTCCATTACCAGGACTGACCAACATAATCTCACATTTCCCTAATTTATGAATTAGCCACTAATCAGCGGTAGTATTACACATTTTACTAATATTTAAATAAAATGCGCCTATACCTTTTTTCATTGAACTCCCTTGTGACATAATTTAGAAATCCAAAAACACTCGTTAAACATGATGTAGCGGATTGAAACATATACTGTGCGGCAGAATCCATTCTAAGTATTTTGCACTCACTTCTCACAATCATTACTTTGTTTTACATCAAAGACAAGATAAACTCATTGGTCTATAAATACCTGGATCCACTTTCACTTTTTAAAAAGTCGAAAATTTATTGGCACTTTTTCAATCATAAATTATTTCTCCATATCTGAGCGAGCAACACTCTCAATTTTCACTCTCTCTTTCACCTTCGGCAACGTTAAACTCTGACCTCCTGTGTACATTTTAAAATAAAACTCGTAGCGATATTCTGATACTTTGTATACCAAACAAGATTTGCTATGAGAAGAGATCTTCCAATATTGCCTTCAAGCAGTTAATTTTACCATCACAAAAAAAGATACGCATGTATACTAGTCCATGTACATAATCACACTGCAATGCACATATAGGGATTGTCCGAGTTCTCATATAGTCCTACAATATAGTTGTAACTATAAGTTTTGTTAGCGACAAGAATAGAGAGGGTTATTACTTTTATTCTTCCTCAGGATTTGGGACTTTTATAACAATTTTTCTATGGCAGAGTAAAAGGCAATCAAAGATAAAACTACAAGTTTCCTTAATTTAATGCCCCAAATATCCCTCCATGCTGGCAATCAATGAAGAAATTACAGTTCTTACACCTAGAAATTCACACTTTAAATATGTTATTTGCTATATCCTTTTTGTCTTCGGCCGGTGGTTGGATTATGATGTTCATCACCATCATAAGCCAGGACGTTTCCTACCTCCTATAATAATATGGATAATGTTCATAATTTCGTCTCAATCAGCAAAATATGTGGGACTTCTTTGAAGAATTCTTTTATCCAAATTTAAAGCAAAACCAACGAAGGCGTCGACCGCAGAAGGTTTGCAAGGTGGGATCAGTAAGAAATCGGGTGAAGATGAAATAAGTTAAAATATTTCAAAGATATGTAGGTGAGGATCCTCCTACAGGATTTGGAGCTGGGAGGCAAAACATCTGCAGGCGTTGGGGCCTTGAAGGACACGCAGTACTCAAGCAAAGTACAAAATAAACGGAGCAATGCTTGCATATATAGAGACAGGAAAAGTGGGAGAGGAAGAGAGTTATGAACATCGCAGTTAAACATCATACAGGAGACCTAAGAGTTAACTTCCTTCCATATATATACACACCATATCCACACCAACACATAACCATGGGGTTGGATATATTGTGTATTACAGTGACCTATTGTGGTAGGAAAAGTAGTTTAGTCGCTAATTTATCTTGGCGTCCAATTTGATCTCTTTTGTGGGAGTCCTTGAGAAGAAATGAGACGCCATCTGCGAGGAATAATTGGAGCCTCAAACTTTGAACCACTTTTTAGGTTAAATGGCCTCTTATTAGTCGACTTCGTGCCTTTCTCGGTACATAAACCGTAGAGAATGATACTGTCTACTTACCTATCTGTAAGGGACGCAGGGCGTATACGGGAGAAGTCCTACAATCTATTTAGTTTTTCAAAGGCGTTTACTTAACCCCTGGATATTTGGGGCAAAGGGCATAAACTGAGGCATATTAGCGTTCCTCCTATATTTTTTTCCGTTTTTCTTTTGCTTATTTTTGCTTTGCGGTTTTCTTTTTTATATTATAATATAGGTTATTGTTAATTTTCCATTTTTGTCTCCAGCCGTACATAGAGTGGAGGAGCCAGAACAGAACTCTCCAGCAGATAAAAAGACTCCTGTCAGTAACAAAAAGGAAAATTTAACATTCAATTATTACCAAACGCTACACTGAAGCTTGTAATTGAAGCCAGGTAAGAGAATTTCAAAATTTAGAATAGCGCCGCTAATTATATCTGTGACGTCACATCTGTGGAAGAGAGAGAGAGAGAGAGAGAGAAAGAGAATATCGGAAGCAAAATGTCTGGTTTCCCATGAAGTGTGGATATTGAATCTCAATGTCGCCGATGGCGGGAGGAGAGGGAAAATAACGATCGCTTCAATCCAATTTTGTCCTCTGCCTTTAAATTTAATCCATTTATGGATTGCAATATGTATATTACTCTAACCATGATATTTTTGGGCTTTATCTGTCCAAAAGTTACGGGATTCTCCCTCCAGCGATAATGACTCCTCTATTACATGTCTTTGTTTGAGCGCTTGTAAGGGCTTTGTTATTTACATGATAAGTGAAAGGAAAATTAGGTACTTGAACTAATACATAGAGTAAAAATATAAAGATTTGCTGTGAATAGGGAGAAACTGCGGAATAAGTAAAAATATAAAAAGAAAATGAAAATAAAATATCAATTAAAAGAGAATTGAAAATGCCCAAGGGTGAATTCTATTCCTTTTTCATCCTCAAACGCTGGCATCCGTCTTCTGCCTTCGACGCCTCCATGACGAAGATTTTCCCCGTATCGATCCGGCGATGTGTCCTTCTCGCCGCTGGACCAAGGAGACTCAGCCTTCAATTCAACCTTTCTATGGTAAATGGATGACCCTGGAAGGAAAGAAATTCTAGAAAAAAAAGCAGCAAGCATGAACATTATCTCACCTTCATCACAAAGATATCTATTTTGATACCCTGATTCTGCGATGCACGACGCTATTAATAATCATAGATGTTGCAATATGCACAAAGATACAAAAGACAGGAGATATTCATCAAGAGTGAAACACTTTAATAGTGAAAAAGACTACATGGGAGTCAACCTATAGGCAAAGGTGCGGAGGGTGGAACAGGGTTAAAGCCCCTGCAACGACTGAAACCTGGGGGAGCAGCACGTCACCCTACGATCACAGTGCCCCAACGAAACTAGATCTCTCTCTCCCAGATCGTCCTTACCACCTCATTTAAATCTCCTACTAGGTTTTCCAGGCCTACCTAGACACAATAGAGGGCTCAAGATGGCGTTAACCGTTCAAATAGAGGACCAGCGCAAAACACTAATTTATTTTGCGTTATTTGAAATTTGTAAATTAGAAAGTTGTGTGAAAAATCAGTTTGTTTTCTTGACATTCTAAATTCCTTCATAAGCTGGAATCTATCTAAGCCCTTAGCACCCCAAACGATCACATCTTTTGCGTAGGCCAGGGGTGGGCAAATATTTAAACTACAGGATCACTCTTTGAACTTGACGAAAGGTCCAGGTCCACATTCATTACGGAGATAAAAATTGTCGAAAGAAATAACATATATACTCGTAACTAATCGAATAAATATTTTTTTACCATTATTAGATTTTTAACTTCATTTAATTACATGGAGCGTCTAATTTTGATGCAAGTAACACTAACTTTATTTCTTACTGAGAGGAGGGCTTTTGCTTGAGGGTTGCTAAAGATTATAAATCGGGATATTTTTTTTAAAAGTATAAATTCTTAAAGATCAAGATTTAAATTTGTCAGTGAGCTTCTTAATTTAGAATAGGAATTCTTCTTAAAATTATTTAAATGATGCAAATTACTTGTAACGCTTGATCAGTTCAAGCTGACCATCATAAGAAGTTGATTAACATCAAAACGAAATCGCTCAGCTGACACACGAAGGTCACCTTCTAACGACCAAAATTCTTCCAGAAAATTCTTTGTGTAAATTCTCCTACTGGGAACTATATTTTCCAAAATTTGTAAAGGGAACTTAAACCATTTGCAATGTTTTAATTAAAAATGTTATCTTTGCGTAATTTGCTCATTAAAAAGCAGTAGGTTTGTCATGAAGGCTTTTACTTCTAAATGCATTTCAGTAACAAATTTTGCTTTTCCCTGAAATACAGATTGAGATCGCATAGATATGATATGATATCAACGCCAAAAGCTAAATCTGCCATTCAATGCCACTCTTTTAACTACATGTAATCAATTTTTTGTATATTTTTATAAAAAGGATCAATCTCCCCCCTTAGCTCCCATATTCTTTTCAAACGTTGCCTAAACTAAGTAATCTTATCATCACTTCCTCTTCCTCCTCCTCATCATCATCATCATCTTTCTTATCACCAACTCTATAATTTAAGAATGGGATTATTTTTTATTATTTGAATAATAATTTCATCTTAGTTTGGTTATGACTTATATCTTTTATAATATCAAAAACAAATTGGTGAAGATCAGAAATATATATAAGTATCGAAATTTTGAGATTCTTTTAAAACCGTAAGAATTACAAATGGTGAAGTTCATAAAATTTATTTTTATATATTTTCTATAAGTCTATATTTTAGCAACGTGATATTTTGAAAGGAAAAAAAATTAATTCATAGTTCCTTTTTAAAATTATTATAATTGGCGAAGTTCAGAAAATTTATATAAATTTAACCATGGCTGCTTTTTTCGATTTTAAATTTTAATCCTAGTAGTGAAAACGCAATCTCCCTATGGGGGGAGTGGCGAAGCCATTACCTGGTATTATTATGAAAAAAAACATCTGTATGTTCTAATTCAGGTTTTTCGAGAAAATGATTGAACTCTCTATTGTGAATTCCTCTTTATCTGATAAAGTTTACTATTTTTTGATGGGCTTAATAACATGATCTAGTTGAAGAAAAATTGTGAAGACAACGGAAACATTTAAGGATTTGACCTGGATTTATTTTTAGCAGTAATCCTTTATTTTTACATGTAAGACTTGGACACCCATCGCTAGTAATACTTGCGATTTTCTACCAATCTAAATTCCAGCTAATTATTTGGTGGAAAACTATTAACTTCTCTCTATAAAATATGAAGCCTTTCTTTTCATACCAGAGGAATTTAACTAATTGTCCTATTTCTCACACGACTATGATTCTATTTACCTTCGGAATTCAAAATTCCATTCGATGCTGTTTAAAATTAAATATAGGGCGAATAGTCTCAATTTTAAAATTTATTTAATAAATTAACAGTGATTAGCTCGTTTATCAATAAACATTGTAGTTTATATGATGTATTCGAAAGACAAGAAAGAGAGATATTTAAATAGCAAATAGAAGGAAAGCTCTGATCACAAACCTTCGTGTCAAAGTCGTCTACGACGGATCAGGCTTGGGTTTGCTCAACATCCTAAATAGCTGGGAAGGTAGAGAAGGTGCAACGGCTTGATGTTACCGGCTGTCTTTGTTTCTCTGACACTGGATCAAAAGCAACATACCACCAATGCGGTATGAATGCTGTTAGTGCTGCGTGTCCTTTACAACTAAAAAGATAACTTCAATAGGCCAAGGCTTCTTTTGGTGCGACCATCGTAACGAGGAACAGCAGCGACGAGAGCATAGGCATGCAAAAGCTGCTAACCCAAGGCTGCGGAAACAACTTATCACTCGGCACCCTCTGGGGGGCGTGCGAGAAAGGGTGACAGCCACGACTGGGCCTCCTCGGGCACCTGAGGACCCACAGGATTGATGGCCACCCAGAGGAGGTTATCTTCCCTCACGAGTGACAGCCGACGAAAGTTTTATCGAGGTAATTATAGGTAGGAAACATTTTGCTTACGAAAAGTGATATTTTATTCCATATACGAGTGAAATCTTCTAAAAAATGTCAATTTATCCATAACAATTTTAAGAGCAGGATTTTTGGTGTGGGATTGAAAAATAAGAGATTTTAAGTTGCGAGCAATTCTATATCTCATTATGTCGGTTGGTAAGGTTGTCTGTGGCAGTTTTCTTTTGTTTTTTTTGTAGTAATATTGTAACTATTAGGCCGATTCTAACAAAATTCAAAACCATTATGTTGTTTTACATCCTCTTTCGAATGATATAATTGCCAAAGTCTTATCAAGGTTATGCCGGGAATTAATTTGTTTTGGCATACCGATCCCCTCACATAACATGGACAACACAATTATGATTATGATTGACACATAATCTGCTGCCTCAAAAATCTGCAACGATGCGACTACCAAAGCAAGCCAGATAATCGCAATTTCTGCTACGATGTACAATTCGGCCAAAGAATCAGCAATCAGGGATATCGCGTCCGAGGTACTCACCTTTCAATCGTTCTACTAGCTTAGGATGCAGCCAAACCAATCACGTGGTTGGAAATATGCAAGATAATTATGTGTCCACACCACCATCACGTTCCAAGATCTCAAAATTTACATTACGCAGAAAGTCCTCATGGGAATATTTATTTTATTCCGCCGAATTTTGCTTGAAAGTGTGATAAGCGGCGTATAGGGGAACAAAGGATAGCGTTTAATCTTTAATTCGGCAGGTCCAAGGCGATAATTATATATATATATATATATATATATATATATATATATATATATATATATATATATATATATATATATAATATATATATATACATATATAAATATACGTATACGAAAGTCATTCAAGCCTTTATAGAAGAGGGGTTTTTGGCATCTAACGCTGGTGAAGAGTTTTTAATCAGGGATTTTTAGGTCCTGATTTTGCGAGAATTCTTCTTTCTTGTTGTTGTTATTGTTTTTTTTATTTAGGGGGCATTAGTGATTTACTAATTCAAGGGAAAATAAATAAAAAAGAAATTTGGTTTTAAAGTGATTGGCTTTGTTTGTGTTTGATTTGTGAACGGAATTTTACGTTAACGTTGGATTTATGTCGTTGTTGATGAACAGTCTGCTACCTGAAAATGATCTTCTGTGTCTTGCGTAGTTAAAGTCCATGTGCTCGAGCACTGACTTGGGACAGGTACCAGTATATGGCATCCCATATCTTTATAGATCTATTGTGAATGTAGAAGTCTAAATCCCCTCATATATTAGTGTATACATAAAAACCCTGACGCAGCTGCGTGTCTCTCCTTTATTCCAAATTTGCCTTTCCCATCGAATCTCCATAACCCTTTACGCGCAGTCATAAACACGCAGTTTGAGATTAATAAATCTCCGGTTGCGGCGAGGCGTAAATATGTCACATGTCTGGCAGAAGTCAAAAGGTCGTTTGCGCATCGATAGGGATTTTATGAAAACTCGGTGCTCTCTCTAGATTTTTACTCATAAGAGAAATAAAAGGGAAAATTTTCCCTTGAGTCAGGCAGAAGATCTTGGACCTCCGTTGTGTGTGGAGCTAGTCTCACAAAGGAAACAGTTCTCCCATTGCAAGAAAGAGAACTTTGGGGAATTGGTTGTTGCTGCCTCGGTACTTGTACATGGCAAAATCCTCGCAGACCCTTCCCCTTCAGGATCAGATATTACACAAGACCACCCACTGCGTATTACCATAGACGCAGCTAGGTAATCATTTTGGCTACCCACTCCAGGAGCCAATAATCAGAACGAACACTTCGAGGACCAGAATTCCTACTGGAGTCACAGTCTGACTTGTCTTCGGGATCCGGCCTAGGATCATTACATCAGGACATCGCTATAGGATTCCAAACCATTCGCTAACCTCGGATGACTGGGCTAAGGGTGAACATTGTCGAAAGAAGAAGAAATTTACCTTCATCCTCCAAATTCTTTTGAACTCCAATGTATGGTTAAAGTAAATTATCCCCTCCCCTAACTTCACCAGTTTGACCGTTAACTACAGCATCCATCCCGAGCTTAAAACCTCGATTACTTCAAATGATTAATTCAGTGCTTAATTTCATAATATTTTTCAATTCATTCTGTCGGGAGACATTAAGATGCAAGTATCCAACCATGTAGAATTCTAGTGTAATCTCCAACAAATTATATAGACTTACTTATTCAGTGCAAGGATTAATCCAATTTATACCTATATAAGCTTTTTCATATTTCTATTTCATTTATATTAAAGATTATTTTTGTATTTGCAGGTTTACCTATTTTGGACGATTCTTTGGCAATTAATAAGCAATCCCCTCTGCTTAATTCTCAATATTTCATAAGTCCACCCATGAGTGGATTTTACTGAGTGATAACACACTCAGGATCCTTAAATTAATTTTGATTTTAAGGGACACACTGGAGTTATTTTTATTCACCAGAAGTAGCTACGGTAAGTGTATGGGCTACACTTGACCTCCACTTCACCTTGGTGCGGGATTCTAATCTATGCATAGAAAGTGGGGTTGAGATTACCCACTCACTAAACCTCGACATATATAAGTGGTATCAGGTGTGTCAGGTTATCACTAAGAGCAACATTTAGAAAGTTGTGTGCATCTCAAAACTTTACTTAAACAATTCTCAACGTCCAAATTAGTCCCAATACTCGAACATTAAGAGCAATTCTCGCTTTGGGCTCCCCAAAAAATAGTTAGTTAAGGGTGACTATCTAATCTTGTTTTTTTTTATTAATTGTTTTCTCTTGTTTACCATGATTTGACAGTGAACTATAATAACCCCTTTTTCCTTAAACACGTTACGTGAAAGCAAATCTTCCTGTGCATACTCTTATCTTTGGATCGATAAGATGGCTTCCACATCGTTGGAAATATTCTACAAGCAAGGACAGGTATTCGGAGTTAAACTTCAGGAACTCGCCGAATACGTTCCGAACGAACAAATGATTGAATGTGAGAGAAAATTAGAAGAACAACGAAGACAAGAAACAAGAAGGGCAAGGAGAGAAGCGGAAGAATAAGAAAGAAAGGAAAGAGAGAAGCAGAAATCAAAGATCGAAAAGCACAGAGAGAAGGAACTATAATATGGATGAAAATTGAAAGACAAGAAAGGAAAATACTGAGGGACAGAGGAATAGAAGAAGGAAGAATAAAATAGGAAAGAAAAGTAGATGAAACAAGAATACATTGGAAAATAGAAGCAGTAGAAAGAAGTATACCGAGGGGAAGTAAAACAAAGGATAGAATAATACAGTTGAAATGAGAAGCGGAAGAAAGAAGAATAAAGAAAAAAGAGTAGCCGAAGAAAGAAGTATAAGGATAAAAATTGAAGACGAAGAAAGAAGAATAAAGATAAAAGAGAAGAAGAAGAAAGGAGAAGACAGATGGAAACAGAAGCCGTAGAAATAAGAATAAAGATAAAAAGAGAATACAAAGAAAGAAGCTAGATGGACGGGGACTACCAACTTTCCGCTCTCCATTCTACACCGATCCACCAGGAAGAACACTCCCACGAGTTAGACGTGAACCCGGAACTTAGGCCCCTTAAGATGTGTGTCGACTTTCGGAAAATGAATGCTATCGCTGTATTTGACGCAGGATCTCTCGACCTCATCGATCAGAACCTGCATCTATTCGAAGGAGCCGCGTATATCTCTGAAATTGACTTTTATAAGGTCCATTTTCAGATTACCTTGAAACCATGGGTGAGGAAATTTACAGCATTTCCCACAGAAAGAGTCCTCAAACAATTCACTCGGCTGCCCTTTGGACTAGTTACTGCCTGTAAAATTTATAATCGCATTATGAAAAAAGATGTAGAAGGGCTAGAAAACGTCACATTCTATTTTGACAACGCGTACGTTGCCATGCATAAATAGGAAGAACACCTCGGGTATCTTCACCCACACTTAGATTGACTGAGGTCTCACGGCTTAACAAGTAAGTCCTCCAATTACCATTTTTCCTATAGCAGTATTGCGTATTTAGGTTTTAAGATTGGCGAGAACTGCATATCCTGACAGATGGATAAGGAAAAAACAATAACTAATAGGCCGCCCCCAATCTCCTAGAAGCAACATCCGACCTTTTTTAGTAGCAGCTTTCTTTTATCGGCGTTTTGTCTACCATTTCGCGTCCGTCCACTCCTCATTAAATTGCCTGCATAAAAGGAAATCTCCAGACTCTATTAAGTGGAACCCCAGGGGTATTGCCCGTTTCTGCGGACTCAAATAAAAACTAGTAACTGCCCCTATACTTCACTTATCTAGTCCCGAGGAGAAATTCGGCATTCGGACAGACGCACCTCATCATAGAATCGTATGCGCCTTGTTGCAATATGATGCAAAAGTGCCATTCCCGGTGGCTTTTGCAGGTCGAAAACTTTCCGATTAGGAAAAGAAGTATGCCACTGTGGAGCTAGAAGCTATACCTATCGTCTTTGGGATACGACAGTTTGCGTATAATTTATAGGTAGAGCGTCCTCCATATAAACGGATCACAAACCTTAGCATATTTAAAAAGTTGTAAGGGTCAGAATAGAAGACTCATGCGTTGGGCTTTGTTATTATCTGAATATCAATATGATATCCGGTACCTAAAGAGATCTCTTAAGGTACTCGCGGATAGTTTGTCTATAAACTCGATAGACGAACCCAGTGGGTCCTTGTAAATAATCGGAATTATAGCCATGTAAAATCTTAATAATAGTTTAGTGTCAACCCACTAATTATTGTTTTCTTCTTTTTTTCTTGCATGTGGGTCTTATATTTTATACTACCCATATTAATGTATCAAATATAATCATTTATTTCTTTTATACTTAGACATCAGCTCCTAATTATTCAGAAGTTCCCTGTATATGACCGGTAATTCGTGTGTTCTTTTACCGTCATGATTATTTTATGTTGTTCCTGTATTCGTTGAATTCCCGTTTTGTTATGTTTTTATTCTGTTGTTTGTGTAGCCAATGTTGAAGGTATACATTATTCCTAGTTACACGTCAGAATAATTTCTTCCAAAACGGGGAGGGATTTAGAAGTCTAAGTACTCCATAGATTAGTGTATACATAAATACACCGACACAGCTGCGTGTCTCTCCCTTATTCAAAATTCGCCTTTCCCATCGAATCTCCCTCACCGCTTTTCGTGAGGTCATAAACACGCAGTTCGAGACTAAAAAAGCGTGGCTCGCGGCAAGGCGTAAATATGTCACATTTATGGCAGAAGTCAAAAGGTCTTTCGTGCAGCGATACGGATTTAATGAGGATTTGGTGCTTACTCTTGATTTTTGCTCATGGGAGGAAATAAAAGGGAAAATTCTCCATGGAGTCAGGCAGAAGATCTTGGACCTACGTAGTCTCACAAAGGAAACAGTTGGCCTGTTGCAAGAAAGGAAACTTTAGGGAATTGGTTGTTGCCGTCACGGTACCTGTAGATACCAAACTTCTCGCAGACATCCCCCCTTCATAGTTAGATGTTACACAGGACCTCCCTCTGTGTATTAGCCCTAGATGCAGCTAGGTAATCATTTTTGCTACGCACTCCAAGAGCCAATAATCGGACTGAACACTTCAAAGAGGAGAATTACGATCGCAGTCACAGTCTGACTCGTCTTCGCAACCTGGTTTAGGATGATAACATCAGGACGCCGGTCTAGGATTACCCACATTTCGGTAACCTTGGACGACATAGCTAAGGGTGTACATCGTCAAAAGAAGAAGACATTCACCTTCACCCTCCAAATACTTTTGAACTCCAAGGTATCATTAAAGTGAATTATCCCCTCCACTAACTTTACCCGTTTACTTGTTAACTAGAATTTCAATCTCAAGCCAATAACCTTAAGTATTATGTACTAGTGATTATTTTAGTGCTTAATTTCATAATATTATTCAATTCATTCTGATTCTGTCGGGTGCCATTAAGACGCAAGCATCCTTGCATGTAGAATTATAGTGTAATCCCCACGACATTATATAAACTTACTTATTCAGTGCAAAGATTAATTATATTTATAATTATAAATGCTGTTTTATATTTCTAATTCATGTATATTAAAGATTATTTTGGTTTCTGTGTATTTAACTATTTTGGAAGATCCTTTGGCAATTAATTTGCACTCCACTCGCCTTAATTCTCAATATTTCATAAGTCAACCCGTGACTGGCTTTTACTGAGTGAAAACACACTCAGGGGATTAAAATCTTAATTTTGATCAAAAGGGACGCACCGGGGTTATTCTTATTCACCGGAAGTGGCTACGGTAGGTGTTTGGCTACACTTCACCTCCACTTCACCTTGGTGCGGGATTTAAATATATGCCTAGGAAGTAGGACTGGGATTACCCACTCACTAAACCTCGAAAGTAAAGCTCAACGTAATGGGGCTTAACCCCAGTTCAACATGGAGCTCACTCTGCCCTCTTCTCTCTCTCCTTTCAGTCTCGTTATAATTAAGACAGCCCGTATCTGACCCTTTGAAGTTTAAGGATCTGGGTCTTTGAACTCGCGTTTATGGGTACCCGCCCCACCCCCATCAGCCCCATCAGTCCCACCATCCTCTCAAAATCCTTTGCTGATAAGATCGTAAACCTTTTTGCCTCCCTCCCACGACTGCCTGACCAGGCCTTTCACATTCTCCAGGATCTTCCGCCCCCCAGCCGCTAAACCTATTTCGTGCCGTGACTGTTTCCAAGTTTTCTGCCTCACTTTGGCGCTCTAAAAAATCTGGCTCTCCTTATGATTCGCTCTCCCCCAAGCTATTGAGCAAAATATTGCCTGTCATACTCCCAATGGTCTTCCACCTGTTCAATACTTCCCTTGATAGTCTTGTTGTCTCTTCTTCCTTCGAATATGCCCAAATCCGTTCGATCCTTAAAAAGCTAAAGCTTACCCCTTCCGACCCAGCTAGCTATCCCACATCGTTGCCTGTAATATTGATGAAACTTACCAATCAAGTTTCAAAGCTGGGCCTCTACTGAAACCGCTCTACTCAATGTTACTGATGCTTACCGGGGTTATGCCTCAATCTTCATTCTACTTGACCTCTCAGCTGCCTTTGATACTATTGACCATTCCATCTTACTTGATCGCCTCCACTCTTTCCTTGGCATTTCTGGCGCTGCTCAATGGGTGACCGACCCTTCTCAGTAGGTGGCCCTAAGCTTTGTAATGCTCTTCCAGCCGAAATTAGATCTCCTGCCTCACTTACCACTTTCAAGCAACTCATGAAAACGCATCTGTTCAGGATTGCCTACTCACCCACTTGATCTTAGCTCACAGCCGAACATACACTCTGTGAAGGCCTCGGCCTTTAAGAGTGCATTCTAAGAAATTTATTATTATTATTATATATGTGGAGTTGAGAAAGCGTATTTGAACTTCATAGTAACAAAGGTATATTAACGAATAAAGGAAATAAAAAAGTTCGATTTTAACTTTTGGGCATGTAGAAAGAGCTGAAAAAATATTTACATACTAGAGTACTCGTAACATTATAGAATTGGAAAAGTTTGTTGAAGAAGAGTAAAATAAACCCTTCGAGAAACTGGTGCGAATCTTGTGCATTCTTAGAAGAATTTCCAAAACGTCCAATCTTCTGTCATTGTCAATTTCATTATTGAACTAAGAATTCATTTCTGTTCCATAAGTTAGTATTAGACACACCCACAACTTGATTCGTCTCAATTGAAATTGAAAACTCTTCAAAAATATCATAACTCATTCTTACTTTTCATTTCCCCGCCGTTCTTAATGATGTTGCAGTCATGAATGCTTAACTATTCACAAATAATTCTTATCGCGTTTTCGAATTCAATTTCACTTTTCTCACCGCAAACATACTTGCTTCAATTGATAACATTATTTCACTTTAAGAAATGTAAACCGACAAAATATTGTCATCACATACATATCAAGGCCATTATTAGCTATCAGTGAAACAAAGGCTAATAATCTGATTCCATCATATATGAACAACACAAAATCGCTTGATAATTGATCGAAATATATTCCAAAATAATGAAAAATTGCCGGGTAAAGCCAACAGTGAGCTTGTACTCGATTATAAAAATAAATACAATTTATTTGAATTGCATCAAATCGCAGAATCTTTCGCGATAAAAGTTGAGTAAAACGAGGGGAATAGAGACAGATGTAAATTTTCCAATAGCATCAGTTATTATTTTATTCAATACATACAAAATACCTTATATCATTAAGCTTAGTTATATTCTTCCCTTGTTAACTTAGTTTTATCTCGCTACATTACATTAGTCGCAATATGTTTTTTCTATGTTTCGGTTGTCATTGTAGTTGAGGATGGCATCAGCATAAAAAATATTCCACTCCTGGAAAGAAGTTTACGTTAGCTCAACCTAAGCTCCAACCTATCCCCACTCAAGTTATTTAATAGTATCCTGGTTCAACAATTTGATAATCGTCTATACTAGTTAATGATTGAGAAATATACACATTTAAAAAATTGCAATGCTAATTATATGAAAAGTAATAGAAAGAAATTTTAGGATTAACAAAGAATTGCACATTGTAAAAATATCATTTTCTTTTACATTGGGTCAAAAATATTACAGTACAAATTTGGCGCCAATATGTACCGCCATCTTGAAATGCAGGGGATAATTTTGCCAGAACTTTGGAGATTAATTGAGCATGAAATTTATGTGCCACTAATTATTGATTATATTATTGTGAGCTATTGCTGTATTATTATTCCTGCAGTAGGAAACAAGGTTTATGTTATAGTTTTCCATATCATCTCCAACACGACATTTTACCCATAAAATGTATTTCTGCCATTTTTAAAGGACATGAACGTGATTATGATGGTCATTGCTACCACAAATGGCTTCAGATTTATATAAGCAGAGATACCACAAAAAATAAGCAATTTTCGGCGAAAATAAGCGATTTAGGGAGAAAACGACGATCATTTATCCTTAACGTTACCTAACTTAACCTAAGCAAACCAAACTAAATCTAGCATAGCCAAACCTAAGCTTTGTTACACGAGGAACATTAGGTTATATTAGGTTTGCGATGCGACAAAATTCCCTTAAACAAGGCATTCTTTTCAAAATAATAGATGGCAATCTCCTGGGTAAAACTACATGGGTCCACTATTGTTTTATGTGACAACTCTATTTGCTTTCGAGTTTCCTGCTGGGAGGCTTTGTTAAATACGAACCAATAGACAAAATGAATCACGTTAATTAACTTTATTCTAGAGGTTTCAAAAAAATTATTCTGTGCATCGTACACTTTTTGCTCGCATTGATTATACTAATTTTGTTGCTGCGGACAGTTACATAGGTATTCGTAAACTCTCTTTGGGCTCCTTTAGGCAATAATTTGGTAACCAAAATTATTGCCCATATTTCAAGTTAGCGCTTACTATTGGCTTTTTCATTAGTACATAGAAGAAAAATGATTTTAAAAAAGGGTAGCATGAGGTTTTTAGTATAACCAAAGTTTTTTAAAAGAATTTTTTCTATTGCTTTATTCATAATTACCATTAAAAAAGCGTACCTTTATCCAAAAGTAGCACATATAGACCATTACCTAACATTTTATAATGAGAGAGGTAGAGAAAAAATATAGAATGAAGGAACATAGATAAAAACAACCAAGCAGAAAAAACAATCAAACACCATAATAGAATTAGAAGAATTACATGCCAATAATAGATAAACAACACACTATTACACTATAAGCATTTCATGTTTCATTCCTTTTAATTTAGCACTTCTTCCATGGCAAGTGATCTGAGATTTAAGGAAAAAATTGTCAATGACCCAAATTCAACGAGTTATTTTTTAATTTAATAAGCGTACACAAAATTAACCTTTTTCCTCATATACTTTTAAAATAATCGACCCATTTTTTTCTAAAGGCAAGTTGTATACTATTTATCTTTATTGAAAATAATAGGAAAGGTACCAGGGGTTGCTAGGGCATAATAGAGCTATCCTGAACAAATTCAATTCTCCGCTTGAGTTAATTTCACAGTTGATAGATATACGAATGCAGATTTTATTTATATTTTTCAGTAACTGAGTAATATATTATGAGAGACTGACAGAGATTTTGATTTTCACATTATTTTGTGATTTCACCTTCAAATTCCAGGTCTTAGGCTAATAGTTCTCGAGATCTTCTGGATAAAGCACGTTTCCTGTTCATTGGTTCGGTGCAAGGTTGTTGAGTTTTTCTGCGCTGCAAGTGCGGGAAGTGACCACATACCGTTTTCTATTAAAGAAGGAAGATATCAGGAGATCGACCAGAATTCTTTCGATTGTTTGTCCCTGACTTTATTCATAGTGATAGCAAAGAATGGCTTGAATGGAAACTGGAGCTTTTGGAATTGGAAAGACAGCTCAGAGTTCGAAGGGATGAGTGGGATCCTTGGAAGAAGTATTACTTCGTTTTTCTATGAACCACAGTAGATTGTAGCATCAATTAGATATTCACGAAGCCGTATAATGATGGACCGACTGCCAATTTTTGTTTGCGTAAGATCCTGACGGGCACACTAAGAAATCATTCATGGGATTTGCAGTATCCAGTGATGATATGCGTTGGTTACCTTGAAGAGTGTGCGTATAAAACCCTTAGATACTGGGCCACAGCTTATTCAAAAAAAGTTAAATACATGCAGCTTTACTTGGGCTATAAACTATGTCTATTCTTAAGTTAAACAAATTTGATCACCTGTTGAACAAGATACGTTTATTTATGAAGGCAGGCAAGCGTGAATACCCGGGTGGCAGCAAATAAATTTTCAGCGCACTTCAAGCAAATACGCGGGATTTTTAACTAAATATCTAAATTATTTGCGTTGTGGGCATGCTGATAATATGGATTATCGCGTTCTTCAAACATTATTAAAGCAGAAGTGGTCTGCCAAAAGCTGCAGGCTTTGTCATCCCTCACCTTCACATTGGCTGGTATATCTTTTATTTATGTAAAAAAAGAGGATAATGAAGAAGAATGATTGAGTGAAGATAATAACGAAGAAGCAGTTTTTACATTTAACACCACTACACAATCTTTAGGGCCTATGAATTTAGGTCATTCAAACATGAACGATTGTTAATTCTCAACAAAGTTTTTCTCTAATAGGCTTAAAGAGGGTGTTGGGAATGAATTTAACCTTTCGTTGAGATGAAACTATCTAAAACGGAGGACTGAAAGTCATCTGAATAATGGATGATTCGCGGCGGGTATCGAAATTTAAACCTCAGGACTTTGGTTAATGCTCTTTTAACACAGTGAATACTGAAAGACACTTGACATGGGCAGCTGAAACAGGGATTACAAAGCCGTGGCCAGCGAAAAGGTACGCAGAAGTCGTTCTGACTTGTCTTCACGCCGAAATTTATCCAAAGTTTCAGCACGAAGTGATGGAAGACCCGAACAATGAAATCCGGGCTTTGGCCAGAAAGATGGATGTTGGAGTCACTACCATGAAGTTGGCTCTAAATGATGCCCTTGCGGCGCACCTTGAGGTGCAAGATTCAAAGAAGCTCCTGAATAAGCTGAAGCTTTCTCTTTAGCTGCAAACTATCTGGGTCTTCTAAGATGAAAGAAATTATCTAGACCAGTTACACAATACCAAGAATAACAGGTGGCTTGCCTATATCCACGCGACGTTCCATGGATCATCCAGTCCCACTTCCCCCAAATCTTGATGGTTTATGGATTCTTCTACAATGATGGTGACGCAATGCCAGCTCATACCTTTGAGCAGAATATTAAGCTCAATTCAGGCGGCTATATGGAGTTCTGGTGATGTGGTCGAACCCTGGCTGGAGATGGTTGCTGCTGTAAAAGTATACCCCAAGAAAGAGTCACAAGTGGTTGTCGTGGAATTTCTCCGATTTAACCAGCCCAAAGTTCTTCCCTTTTAGATTCTCGGATTGTTAAAGGCCAGGTTGGCAAAGATTCCAACCTTTGGTTGCAACCTCCAAGAAGCTCTCCATCCACGCAGGCTGCGATCCACCTGACTTTATATAACCAAGGATAATTCCATCCTGACCTTGCAATCTCACACCCTATAGCCCCATTCTCATATATACTTCCCTCAGTACTATATGCATAAAGAAAGTAAACACCCATGGTGGCATCACACAAACTTATCTTACCCACCTACACTCATTTGCCAAACACACACACACACACACACACAAGCTATTTTTCAACTTAACGTCAGCCTTACTTGCAACATAAGCTTTTTCCAGTCCCCTGAATGCAACAGAAACTTTACACTTCTTATCCCTTATTTATTTAGTTATCTGCCTCTTGGCAAATGTTTGATCCGCACAAACCCTTCCCGAACTAAACTTCTATTGTTTATGCATTATCAGTCCAATTTTTATCCTTCTTATTCGCTCAAACATATATTTTCCTAAACTAAATTATTGTTTAATATAAATGTCTTTCTTGAAATTGAATTATCTGTCTAGTTCCTCTAATAATGGAAATCTATAGATATATAAATACCGCTAAAAGTTAAATAAACAAAATTAACTAATTAAATAAGAAACACTACAATATGAGAGTTAAGCATACAACTAACGAGGGGTAGGCAATAAGTTTTGCGAATCGGTAGGGCAAAACAGAGGAATGGGGATGGCTGTTTGTGGATGTGTTAGGACAAGTTATGACAAGTCAGGACCTGCAGCCGCACGCTCCTGCCTCGTCTATTTAAGAAGCAGTAGCTTATCGAAGATCGTCAGTCACAAATTTTTCGACAATGGAGAAGGTTGAGCACCGCGCAGTGATCATTTTTTGACCAAGGAAGGCAAGAATGCAAAAGAGATCCATGAACGCATGGTTGCAGTGTACAGCGCCATCCTCCTTCCTATGCGACCATTGCTCGCAGGAATATGGAGTTTCTCCATGGTCGTAAGTCCCTTGAAGATGACCCCTGTCAGACGTGACCAACGAGGACTAAGTGACCGGTGTGGAGAGGATGATCCTTGAAAATCGACGGGTGAAGGTCGAAAAAATCTCGCGAGAACTTGGAATCTCACATGGAAGTGTTATCAAGATCATCCACGACAATTTCGCCATTACCAAGGTCTCGGCCCGTTGGGTCCCTAGAAACCTCACGCCCCATGATCAACTTCAACGTCGTCAAAGTTCAGAGGAGTTGCTGCTCCTGTACAACCAAGAGCCAGCGGGATTCGAGTCACGCATAGTGACAGTTGATCAAACATGGGGCCATCACTGGGATCCCGAGACGAAGCTTGAAAGCATGGCCTGGAATCACAGGGGCTCTCCGACTCCAATCAAGTTCTGGACCCAACCTTCAGCCGGGAAGATCATGACCACCCTCTTCTGGAATTCTGAGGGAGTTTTGATGGTAGACTATGCGTCTCGTGGAAGGAAAATCATAGGCTAATATTATGCCGAGGAACTGGCTGGGTTGAAGAAGTGCATCCGTCACAAGCGGCGCAGCAAGTTCAGACGCGGTGTCCTGCTCCTTCACGACAATGCCCCTGTCCACAAGGCCCCAGTGGCACAAGATGCCCTGCCCGAGTGCGGATTCGAGGAGCTCAACCATCCCCTCTACAGTCAAGATCTGGCCCATAGCGACTACTTTTGATTCCACCAGCTTAAAGCTGCACTGCGTGGACGCCTGTTTAGGGACGATGAAGATGTCCAGCTCACCGTCCAGGAGTGGATTGAACAGCAATCGGGAGATTTGGGGTTTTCGGGAATTCGAAGCCTCAGGGACAAGTGGTGCAAGTGCATTGAAGTCTAGGGTGGTTATATTGAAAAATAATAATCACTTTTCCTCATATCTCGTTTCCTTATATCCGAATAGCAAAACTTATTGACCACCCCTCGTATCGGAATACATATACATATATATTATAAATTATATTTTGATAATAGTCCAAAAGAACTCGAGATCTACTTAAGGCCAACCTAGTAGATTAAAATAAGAATACCACTTCACATTTTTAACTTTACCCACCAAACAACACAGTTAGCATCAATCTCCTCACATGAACCTTACTCTCATACTTTACACTGAAACCCCTGACCATTCACTGACGCCTTAATTGATATGGATTCCTCTCCCGCTGATCGCTGCAATCGGTTTCCCTTGAATCACTTTCAAATACAACGATAAAAGAAAATTACAAATTTGCACTTGTTCTAGCGTAACACAAGAGTTTCACCTATCACGCTCCCATCGAATCTAAAACCTATATACCATTATCTTACTCTTTTCTGCATTCACATTCACTTTTAACCACCTCCTTCCACCCCGCAAGTGAAATATTTTCATCAAATTCTACACAAGCATCAGGTTATTGGCATAGACCAATATTGATAGAACCCATCGCTCACCACTTCTCTTCAAGAATACGGAATGAGGAGGAAAGACCTCGGGTCACGCGGGTTCAAATGGGCAAAAAGGGTGTCTAGATGTGGTGTGAACAAGTGATACTAATGGATGGAAAGA
This sequence comes from Ceratothoa steindachneri, assembly GCA_963969495.1. Classification (NCBI taxonomy): domain Eukaryota; kingdom Metazoa; phylum Arthropoda; class Malacostraca; order Isopoda; family Cymothoidae; genus Ceratothoa; species Ceratothoa steindachneri. The sequence continues at coordinate 151,126,844 of OZ018317.1, read as the reverse complement.
GACTTATGGAGAGAATGGAAGAATGTGTGCGTGAGGTTGAAGAAAGGTTTGAAGACGGTTAAGAATGGCTTCATTTGGAGCATTTGAGAGGCTAAAGGCTATTAGAGGGAGAGGTAGGGAAATATTCTGTATAATAGGGATGCGTGCGTTGTGAAGAGAGCTTACTTAGGGGCTTTCTGCCAAGAATTGAAACCTGACTCTATATTGTGAGAATCTGGTATCGGTTCAAGTCTTGCTTATTTACTAGATTAGCATGGACCCTGTGCAAAGATGACACGTAAAATCGTGAACGTTCCCCATTTTTTGAGTAAGGAGGAGTGACGAAGCCGCAACTCTTGTTCATTATAGTATAATCTTCCCGAACCTGTGCCTATGCCAATGAAATTAAAAGAGGAAGACCATTTAATTCTTCAGGATATCAGCGTTTATTCAGATGTCAGGTCAGAGATTTACCCTATGAGATTTCATTGAGATTATACCCGAACACCATGCCACCTTTCTCAAAAGGCGGCAGCGCTATACTTACTAAGGCTTGAAGTGCCTCTGAAGAAAGAGCAAGCCGGAAAATATCCTTTTCATATACTAGAGGAGGTCTTGAGTGTTTAAATGATTTCAAGAGTGATGCCCTGTAGAGTTTCAAACTCCTGGCATGTTTACCCGAGGCGGTAAGGTTGTAAATTAGGCTCCATACTAAATGCAACCAACAAATATCAACGCCGAACAAGCAGACATGAGTCATATAAGTTTACTATGTCTTGATCGTGTGAAAGAAGGCATCACCCAGCGGGCAGATGCGACAAAGGCAGGCCTTGATAGACCAAGAATCCGGCAGCCCGATGCAAACAGCCTCGCCAAAACCGCCTATCTCAATGTTTTGAACCACGGTGGACGCGTTACTGGCGAAGTGTGCTCGCGTTGCCGTGGCGCAACCACGATCGTCCAAAACAAATTCCTCAGCTACTGGCATTTGTCTTCCTCCTTCTTTTTTTTAAGCAATTATTATAAAAAAATTAAGTTTTATTTTTTTAATGAGACACAACTATAATACCTTTGTGCATATAAGTTAGTGAAGTTAAAATTTTGTCCAAAACATGATAATTTCAAGATGTGCTTCTTTACAACAGTTGAGAAAAACATTGACTAATGAAAATCTACAAAGTATGTAACCATCAGGATGAAATCAAACATTACATCTTATACACAGAAATTTGATACATCTCCCGCAAGCAGCGCACCGTCTTTGGCTATCAGTTTTATTGTTAAGATGATCTTCGGCATCAAATTTTTCTTTTATTACTTGTTTCTTTGTTTAGGGCAAACTACTTGTTTGCAATATAAATGACGATTTTTCGAGTCAATTCTAAGGAAGAGCTATTTCTTTCACGTGACAATGCAGCAACAATAGGTTTATATGACTTCCATTAAGACAATTTCTGAACAAAGGCTAATAACATTTTAGATCTTATTCTATTTCTGTATTGAACCCTGCAAGAAAAGATAAACGCCTACCATGTTTTTTATTGTATAGCTTGAAAACATTTGGTTGAACCACAAATATTTTCTTTTGTTCAACCTTCTTCCATTCCTTACTAACGTAACTCGATTCCTATCATTACATTTGAGGAAAGTAATTCAAATAGCTTTTTCTTCAAATACACACTATGTGCCCCTTTTCTACTTGGCTAGTTCTTATATAGGTGCTTTCTCAGTTCTATACCTTCTGATGGTTCTAACACAAGACCAACCACAACTTAAGAGGGACTTCACCAGGAAGTGAGGTGAACTAATTATCCATATAAATAAGAGATACCTGTGGTACAAAGCCAAGGCAAAGTTTTTCTGCTAGCCTTGAACCAAGAGTTTTTCCTACAAATTTATCTCCACCACCGGTATATGGTTAAAATTTGACTAAGTAACCCTCAGGTGTAATAAGACACCAACGCTTAGACTATCCATAATATGGCTACTTTGCTTCATCAAAGAACTCACTGAATCTTACAGTCTGTTCCCAATCACTTGGATATTCATTTTTATAAGATTTTAGGCCATTATTTGGTGGTTGAAGGATGACTTCAAGCTTATTTGTATCACAAATTCCACCAGAAAATAATTACAATGCTCATTTGATTCTAACATTTTCCATATTCTTCTGCATATCTCCTGACCTCTAAATTGTGTTTACCTATGATGTACCTAAAAGTATAAGTATATCAAGTTATAGAAGTTTTGAAATACAAATTTTTCTAATTTTATAGAAAGCCACTAAGGTATCATACTGAAATATACATTCTACTTGACAGCGTATGCCTTCTAATACGTAAGAAAAAAACATAGTCTAAACTAAAAAACACAAACTAACATTGTACTATACATGCTACTTCCCAGTGTATGTTTTATAATACGTAATAAAAAACATGTTATAAACCCCCAAATTGTATTTTGGATAGATTAGAGCAAATAAGACATGAGTAAAGAAACAGATG